>JAJFDH010000019.1:0-647930 GCA_028637635.1 Xylariaceae sp. X802
CTGATGATACAGCGCTCGATGAATCTCCCGATGCTTTTCGAGTCGGCCTTGCGAAGGGCTTCGGCCTCGACCCAACTACTTAGCTCGCACCGGGCTTCCACGATCGAATGCTTCCCGCGAGATGAGGGCATGGTTTGAACATCTATGACCCATGAGGTTAACGGTTCTGACGGAATGTTCCACCTATGTTTTTCCTCGATCTGACCGGCCCTGGCTTTCTGGCACTCTGGGCAAGACTGGGTAGCCTTATGCACATCCCTAGGTAAGCCGCGCCAGTAATAGAGAGCTAACAGTTGCTTTTTCAAGGCATCGCGCCCACGATGTATGGTCTCTAAGTGGCATTCGCGAATGAGCTGCTTCTGAACTTCTTTATCATCGACGACTCGTCTTGGTAGTTGCCACCGGTGTGCTCGGGTCCAAAGGAGACGTTGGTAATAGAAGAACTTGACGGCCGTGTTTCGAAAATTACGGCGATGGACATCTCCTTTGATACCTGGCGGCATGGCACCCGTGGTTAGGAACCGAGCTATGGCATGGCTCCGATCGGACCATTTCTGCAGTTTGTCGAGAGGGGATTGAGCTTGGCTCGCGAAAACGCCACCTATCGAAATTGTCGGATAATCTGTCGAGGGAGCAGGGTCGTCCCGATCTTGCGGCGCTCCAATGTCTGGTGAGATAGCCATCACATGAAGTTGGTGATCAATAAAATCTTCGACATTTCCCTCCCATTGGTCATCCAACTCATCGGATGGCCCTGGCGGTTTGCGTGACAACCCATCAGCGGCAGTATGTTCCTTACCGGGAATATGATGTAATTCGAAGTCGAACATCTTGATGTAGGCAATCCACCTAGTAAGGGCTGCGCTGGGCAGGGCTGAGAAGCCGTCGTTGAGTTGGGCGATGAGGACCTTGGCGTCAGTTTCAAGATGGAACCTGATCCCATATAGGTAGTTTCGGAGTCGTCGTAAGGACTTGACAACTCCAAGGCACTCACGCTTGGTCGCATCGTAATTGAGTTCTGCGCCCTTCCAACAACCGGATTCATAACGCGCCGGGCGAATGTGGCCGTCGATTTTCTGGCACAACAAGCAACCCCAACCTTCACCTGAAGCGTCGACTTTGAGGTAGATCGGACCGCCTCTGTAATCTATGGTGATCAGGACTGGTGCTGTCGTCAACTTCTCTTTGAGTGTGTCCATGGCATGCTTCTGGGGTTCCTCGAAGCGGAACCGCTCCCCTTTGCGTGTCAGGAGCGTCAAGGGCTGCGCGATCGAGGCATACCCTTCGACCCAGATGCGATAGTAGATCGTAACGCCAAGGAAGGCTCTGACTTCTTTGAGGTCTTTGCAGTAGGGCCACTCCTTTATCTTGATTATCTTGGCGTCGACTGGCTTGCGTCCGTTTGTGCCACAGATATAACCCACGATTTTGGCTGATTGGCGACACCACTCACTTTTCTTGGCGCTCACAGTGAGCCCGGCTAGTTCGAAGTTCAACAGGGTCGAATCGATGTTGACGATGTGTTCCCACACGAATTGCCGTATACCTTCGGAGATCTCCCCGATCGTCGTAGCGGCTGGTAGGTCCCTTAATTGCGATGTCGTCAAAGAATGGTTCGCATTTGGCCGGAGCTATGTCGTATAATACTCTGGACACAACTCGTAGGAACTGCGACACCGAATTCGTATATCCCTGTGGCAGCGTGGTCATCTGCAACGGCCCAAACGGGCTACTGAATGCTGTTAGGGGCCGACTGCTGACTGCTAAGGGGATCTGGTCGTAACCGGAGAATAGGTCCATGACAGTCAGTATCTTGCACATTGCAAATTCTTCGGCGAATTCGTCGCAGCTTCGTGGAAGGCCAGCATCTCGGATGGAGACTGCGTTCAGCTTGGTGGCTGAATTGATGAGTCGCAGTCCGCCGTTCTGCTTTTCCACTACAAACCATGCGTTGCGGTATGGAGATGCCGCTTCTTCGAGGATCGTATGCTTCATTCGCGTTCGGAGGATCTCCGTAACCGCTTCCTTGAGAGGCCCGGGGATCTGTATGCCTTTAGCTTGCCAGGCTTGGTGTGGTACGGTTACCATCTCATAGGGTGGTGCAACACGCTCGTCAAGTCTACCGATTTCTGAGAAGTCCCACGACAAGGTCATTTCTCGTCGAAAGAGGACTTCCAACAAGGCGGCCTTTTCGGGATCGGACAGCTCCGTCTTTTCTAGGTCGGTTAGGATTTCTTTGACTCTCTCATCAGTAAGGCGTGTGCCTCTGTCTTCTTTGGCGAACCGTGGGAAGACGTCGGCCCAGATGCCGTCTCGTCTTGATTTTGTCTCATCCTCAATACTGGTTACCTTCTCCTTGAGGACGTCGTCTTTCCACTTGTAGGACCCTGGAGGGGTCTTGCCACTGGGAATAACGTCGTCCCTGGGGTTTATTTTTCTTGCTTTCGGTTTATACATCGTGTTGGCGTAGGCGACCGGGTTGTCTTCCGATCGTGATTCGGTCGAAGCAGCTGCTGCTTCCTTTTCTCGTTGTAGTCGTTCATTCTTACATTTGGTCACTAGCTTCCATATAGCAGCTGTGAGCACCTCGTCCATCTCTTCGTTTGTGAGCGACGCAATGATAGTCTCGTCGTTCTCCAAACCTAAAGATGCTATATCAACATGATCTTCCCGATCGGGTAGCTCCCGCGTTCTTGGCTCTTCTTCGGGAATTGGGGTTGGAGGTCGGGCTGGCTTCCAACGACGGTTTGGCACTTCTGGAGCGGCGTCTATGTGGTCGGCCGCAACGAGAGGAAAGCCGCTGCCCTTGCCCAGCTTGACTGACACCTGCGACACTGTAGGCGGGTCTTGATTCGGTATACCAGATGGTCTGGATGTAGGCCTCCCCGGTATGGACGTTCTGGGCTCGATCAACTTAACTTTGCCCTTATGCCCGGGAACGGACCGATCTTGGATTGTCACAGGCATCTGATGAATCGTAGACGGTTCGCAAGGTGGTAGTAGCCGGTTTGTCTGTCCTTGCTCCTGACAAACGGCAACTAGTTTTCCGACTCGTCGACAAGCTGGCCAATGCTCATAGGGACTGTCTCATCGGCTTTGGTAACTGGGACGATGATATGTGTGCCGTCGAACGTCATATCTGCCATCATGTAGCCCTCGTTGTAGTAGAGCGCCATCTTGGTCATCGCAATGAAGTTCATTCCTAGAAGCAACGGAAAGGTGGCGACTTTGTGGTCAATGATGTAAAGGGGGACCGCCATACTCTTACCGGCTATCCAGACCTCCGTCTCTGCGACGCCGACGACTGAACTTCCTGAACTTGTAGTGAATCCACGCCAGTTGAGCTTCGACTTACGGATTGGAATCTTGTGCTTGAGGGCGTAGGAGTTGACCAGGATGCTTGATTGCGCGCCTGTGTCAATGACTCCAGTAACGAGTTCTCCTGTTGAGAACGCGCCGATCGTGACGGTAAGACGGGGACAGATGCGAATATAATGGTCCACACGCCTTGTTGAAGGTGCCGTCATGACAGCGTAGGCTCGGCCTATGTCCTCAGCAGTTATTGGCGGGAGATTCTCGATCGTGCCGTTACCGTTGGTTTCCAATACAAACCCAGATCCTCCGAACATGGCTCCGGCCATCTGAAAATCGTTGGCACTGAGGGTGAAGGTAGCTATGTCCATGCACCCTCCTGGGTACGTGAAGCTGAATGGGATGGAGTCTAGGTCGTCAACCGTCATTGTCGCAACATTACCGACAACTATAGGTTCCGAAGCCTTGTCTTTGTGCGGAATCTGCGTTTTACCTGGGGCAACCCGGATGACGGGCTTCTTGGGTACCGGCCCATCCTCCACAGCTTGCATGGCTAGCTGGATTAGTATGCCTCCCAGGTCTGGCGCGACGGCGCAGAGCTCTCGGATTGTTACGTTAGTCTTCTGCTCCATGATGGCTTCGGCACGTCTCCACAAAGCTTGTTCGATTTCAATCTTCACCGGCGAAGGCCTTTCCCCTCTGTCGTTGGGCTTGTTGGGCCCCGATCGGGTCTCACCCGGGACTTTGGTGTTTTGCGAAGCCGCTTTCAAAGGGACTTCTATGTTAGATTTTGGGGGTATGAAGTTAGGGTTTAAAGGGGTAAAATCTTCGTCAACTTCTTCTACTGTAACTCTCTCAGCTTGTGGGCCATGGACCCTTTGTCTCTTCTCGATCGCATCGAACCCGGAAGGGGTTATCCTTTTGCGCTTCTCGACAGGCATGACATCAATGCGAGGAAACGATTCGTCATCCGGAAGGTAACCGTACAGGCGCCGCGTCCCGTCGTCGTCGATTTCTAGAGACCAGTTGAATTCTTTAGCATGATTGGCCTCCACCCACTCTTGTGCGGCTATGTCGACGCCGATAGATGACTCTGGGTCTGAAATGGCTTCGACGACGCTGGCAGCCGCCGAGGGAGCGGGGGTAGCCCGATCGGTTCTGGGTTTCTGCATTCGGTTACGCCTTTGGGTTTCATAGGCCTTGTCTTCCGGAATCCTGTTTCTCTGTCTCAGTTGGTAGTAAGCCTTCCACCGCAAGTGTTCGTTGCCAGCCGGGGTGTTTTCCCAAATCCAATGGAGGCCCTTGAGGACTACCCCATCTTCATTTCTGGCTTCAAGGACTATATGGCTGGGCAACTCGATGCATTTTAGCTTGGGATCACTGTTAGGTCCTCCCAGGTACCAGCGACTGTCCCAGTGCATGATTTCTTCGTTCGCCATCAAGGTGGCGTCTGGGCAATTGCTAACGAAGTGTTCCTTGCTGAGACAACCGTAACAGTTGAAAGAAACCTGTTCGTATCTTTGGCCACCTCGTCGGTTACCTCGGTAGCCTTGCGGTCGGGCCGAAGCCGGCATGACGTCGACTCCGTCCCAGGTTTGGGGCGTCATCTGGTACGACTGTGGTTGGTGAACGTATTGGTTGGCGAACTGGGAAGGTTGCGTTCCTGGGTAGTAGGTCCTAGTGATCTCGTTAACTTCCTCTCTCGGCAGCGATCGGGTCGCAGCCAGTTGGATCTTAAGCTGTTCGATGCCGTTGACTAGAGTTTCCATCATCTTGTCAGTGGTTGCTGGCACATCGTCCTTCTTGAGGAGGGTCATGTTTCTCCCGTCAACGGTGATGTTCCCCGTCGCAGGCTTGATGACCAAGGATCCGGGCCGATCGTCAGACTTCTGGGTCAGTTCTTCACCTTCGGGTGTCGTTTCGCTCTTGATGATACCTCTCTTGATCTGGTGGTTCTCCAGGTCGCCTTCGGTGGCAAGCAACTTGTTGAGCTCCTCCTGCAACTTGGAGTATGGCAAGGCTTTGACTTCTGCCAGGGACTTCCTAGTTTCGGTTAGTAGCTTGCTGATGAACCTCTTGCTCAACGGTCGGATCAGTCCCGCGGTTAGCTCCTTTTCTCGGTAGTCAGTGCTTTCGGCCCTGACATCCTTCGTGAGGAAGCGATGTCGGTCGATGTAGTCCTTGATTTCAGCGACGGACCGAACGGACTGAATGCGGCTATCCTCGAAGTCGTGCAAGATGTCCAGAGGGGATGTCAATTGTCGGTCATCCTTGAACCTGTAGGCGGCCTTGAGCTTGGTCTTGGCGTCGGCCCAAGTGGTGATGTCCTCTAGGTGCATCTTGATGTTCTGGACCACATAGTTGGTCTTACCGTAGAAGGGAAGCAGGCTGACCCTGGAAGAGGCATCAACACGTCGATGCTCAAATGCATTCTCGACCATTTCGAGCCAGTTAGTAACGTTAGTCCCGTCGAATGCCAGGTGAGGGTGAGAGCCCAGGTCAGGTGGCAAAAGGAGGTTGAGCCGGCTGAAGGCATTGCCACCGCCGCTAGGAGCAGCGATGCTGGCCGGAACAACCGGAGCAGCCTGAACGTTAGTAACCACGGGCTGAGAACGCAAAGCTGGGGGGAGTGATTGAGGATTCGGGGCTGTCCCGATCGACTCAGCACCAGAGTCATCGGCCACTGCGGCAGCCGGTGAAGCGTCAACGAAAGGCATGCTGTTGTCGTCGCTGCTGTCCATGTTCTCGTCGTGAGACATCGGGGTCTAACCGATCTGTTCTGTCTGAGGTTGTTTTGTTTAGTTGTGAGTGAAGGGGTAAGGGTAACGATGATTCTGTCGTAGACAATAACCGTAGTCTTCAGCGTCGTCGTTGTGAAAGGACGAGGAGGTTATCAGGGACCTCCCATCTATGTAAAGCGAAACTATCTCTCGCTTCTTCCCGCTAGTTCCCGTGCGGGAGCTGCCGTTCTCCACTCTCTCTCTCATTGCCGTCTCCCTCTCCCGTCTTACCTCTCTTTTCGTGACCTGGCAGCCACTTCATCCTTCGGGATCCATATCGGGTGTAAAAGTAACACCATGGCTCTCCCAGATCGGGGATGATCCGATCATGTTCCTCTCTTCGGGACCCATATCCGGCAACTGACTGCCATGGCTGTCCTCGTTATTCCTCACTTGGGACCCATATCGGGTGCGTTGGCACCATGGCTGTCCTCATTGTTCCATCACTTTTTCAGGAATCCACATCGGGCGCACTCGCCATGGCCATATTCCTGGATCGGTGATGGGCCGACCTTTCCTCACTCGGGACCCATATCCGGCAACTGACTGCCATGGCTGTCCGTCTCCTCATCCATCGGGATCCATATCGGGCAACTGACTGCCATGGCTCTCCCAGATCGGGGATGAGTCCGATCTCTCTTCTTAGGGCGAGAAGGCCCATACGCCGAGTGCGGCGCCCCTAAACATTAGTCGTCCCCGTATAGTATTAGCATTACCCACGATGGACGTGGCCAACATCCACCGTGGTTTCTCGTATCAAGCTGCCGCTAACTCGTACCTTTCCGAAAGAAGAAACCCATCCGGGGGCTTACCTGAATAGAACAATGAAATCACAGTCCGGCTGCTTTGCTAAGAAATCTCTTCTCGTCACGCTGCGCCCTAGGAGGGCAATGGTCTCGGACCTTCACCGATCCCTAGACAGCCGTCTTATTCTCGAGTTCGTGGTCTTCGTTGGTTGGTTATAATCTGCAAGGTGTGGTCCGATGATTCAGAGGACCTCATCGGGCCGAAATAGAATGCCTCACCGAGGACACCAATGAAACGCACCCTCTGGCGCTTCATAGGCACGGCTATTGCCTAGGGCAATAGCCGGCCCACTGGCGGCTGGGGTGGTTACCTAGGAGACCGGGTCGCGAATCCGGCACTTCCATAGGATTTTCCATAGGGTGGTAACTTGGCAGGGTATCGGCACCGCGAATATGTCGAATCAAAGGTCCAGAATCCGGGAACGAACAGATCGTAGCATTCCCGTACTGATAGCGAAGTCGGAAGACTGAGAAGGGGGGAGGTATAGAAGTCCAATACGTAGTCGGACCGAAGGAAGTCAAGGGGCGACTACGTTGGACCCGACACCAGGGTCGGTCCGAACGGACAACTACTAACCCAATTACCGGAACTGGGCAGTCATAAGCGCAATTACGAAGAAGCGGTGGATTGTAATGAATGAATGAATTGAATTGAGGGGCTGCCGCCCATGCCAGCTAACTACTAGGTCGCGAAGCGACCTGGGGAAGGCCTCCTTCTTATAGCCACAAGCGAAGCCGAAAAAATCGAGCCAGCTAGGATAGCAATACTAGTTCCCTCCCTTCACCTCCGTAGATAGCAAGGCACCGGATATGACCCGATCGTAGCGCTCCTAATTGACTGCCGTCAATCCAGCTGCTTCAATACTCTGCACGGTGAGTAACAATATCTCGGACCCTTGGGCCCTCTTGGATGAACCCCCTTCTGCCTCCCTCCTTTGGCACCCTAGAGTATCAATGTCTGAAGCTTATCACTCCTGCTGCGGAGTGGCTTGCATGGCCCCTAGGGAGGACATGGCGGACATCAGCATCTTGTTCTTCTCCTGGCCCCTACTGGGAGACAAGATCCGCGAGCTGTATGAAGCCAGCTTGGTGGTAGACTACCACCCCAAAGTTTTCCTGACCACAAAGGTAGTCATGTTGCTTAAGGTGGGAAAGACTGACTTTACAGTGGCCAAGGCCTAGCACTCCATCTCCCTCATCTCCTGCCTTGCCAACAGTCTGGAGAGGCTCATTGCACGCCACCTAGCCATTGCTACTATCCTGCATAGGGTTTTCAATCGCCAGCATTTTAAGGCTCTCCTCAAGCACTCAGCAACTGACCTGGTGGCCATAGTAATCCATGATATTGAGCAAGCTTTTGACCGAGGTGAAGAAGCCTCCATGCTCACCCTAGATGTTTCTGGCGCCTTCAACACTGTCCTTTGAGGGAGGCACTTTCCTTCCTTTTTCTCCGGCCAGTTCTTGGAATTGACACTATCTCAGCGTTTTCTACGATTATTTTCGGCTTCATTTTTGCATGTGTGCGCTCGGTCACCTGTGCGCACCCCAGCGACTGTCAACTGTTGACCATCGACCCTAAGTATCAACTGTTGACTGTTGCATACCTCGCCATCGTCGTCGCTATTATCGCACACCTCGTCGTCGCTCCACAGTGTGTCAGAATTCAGTTGATTGATTGATTCTGTTGTTCAGTCTGCCCTCCGGCCCTCATAATGCAACACCCTTCCTTTTTCTCCGGCCAGTTCTTGGAATTGGCACTATTTCGGCTTTTTCTACGACTATTTTCAGCTTCATTTCGTGCGCGCGCGCACTTTTCCGACCGCCGACCGTCGACTATCGGCCCCGATTGTCGACTGTTGACCGTCGCGCACCCTGTCGTCGACGTCGACCGTCGCGCACCTCGCCGCCGTCGCCTTTGACGTCGCGCACCTTGCCGCCGCCATCGCCTTTGACGTCGCGCACCTCGCCGCCGCCGTCGCGCACCTCGTTGTCGCTCCATGGTGCACCCGTTGCCACCATGACGAGCGAAAACCCCCTCTCCCTGGAACCCGGGACCCCCATCCCCCTCCCATCCCCCTCCCCGTAATCCACTTTTCTTCCATGGCTTTGGGTGTCTCCCAGCGACCCCAGCCGCCAGGAGGAGTCAGGGATCCTGCTGGTGTTGCACCTCCCACCACCCCAGTGGCAGCCCCCTTCATCGTCCCGGCTGTCCAGTCCGCCCAGGCTGGCACCAACCCGTTTGTTGGCTCCCGGTCTCGCCCCAACAAACGTCGCAACCATGGCAGCACTGAGCCGCTGCCCCTCAACTTCACCACCACCACCACCTCCATGGGCTTGAAGGGGCCCTCTGACCTCCCTGGCTCCAAGGCTGTCCGCGCGGCCTTGGACAACGAGGATGCTGACCGCCTGGCACGCAGGGCCGTCATCTCCGCTTTCCTGGACGCTGCAGACACGTCGGCAGCAAAGTTTTCTGACCCCGTGCACCTCAAGTGGGTTCACATGCTCCACTCCGCCATTTCTGGCTTCCTCGCCCAGGCTATCACTGGGCAAGCAGCCGCCGCCCCCACGCTGGCCCCGTCGGCCACCTCGCTAGCTCCGGCGCCAACCCCTTTGGGTTCACAAGGTACCACCACGCACTCCTCTTCGCGCCAAACAAGAAAAAGCCTCAAGACTCCCGACCTACGCGATTGCCGTAGTACAGCCCTCTGCAAGACTAGCCGTCGCGACTCTCCGCTTCCCTGCCGCCACTCTCACCTCACCCCCAAAGAACTCCAGATGGCAGCAAGTCGGCCCCAGAAAAGCCAAGGGGGGAAAGACCCCCCAACCCGCTCCCGCCAGCACTCAGAAGGACACCCGCCTGTTCCTACGTGTCCCGGAGGGCAGCGCCTGGCGAGACTGCACCCCCCACGAGCTCCGCGTTCGTCTGGGGCACTGCATGTCTCTTACCCTCGCTGAGCTCCCACTAGCTCAGAAAACCCGCACCGGCTGGGCCATCACCCCCGAGGACCAGCCAACACGTGTCCGCATGCTTGCCCCCTGGCCTTTCCTAGCCTCCGACAACCTCCGCATCGAAGAGGCCCAGGAGTGGCATACCTTCATTGTCACCGGTGTGCCTACCGACAGCCCCAGTGCCCTCGCCAACCTGGAAGGCATCATCCCGGACGAAGCCGAGGCTGCCACTGGTCAACGCCCAGTCCGGGTATCGCAGTCGCACCACGGCGATGAATGGATCCTCTCCTTCTCCCACCCAGTGAAAGCTGGGTTCAAGATCTTTGGCTCTGCACCAGCCCACCGGCTGGCCAAGAAGGTCCAGATCACCCAATGCACTACGTGCAAAGGGTTCCACGACCCTCGCAGCTGCACCCGCCGCTACCTCTGTGGTGGCTGCGGCCAACCGCATGACGAGCCCTGCGACCGCCCCGTGAAGTGCATCAACTGCCGGGGCCCTCATCGCTCCGACTTCATCGGGTGCCCAGCGCGGCCCGTGAAGAGGAACGGCGTCATCCATCACCTCACCAAGCAGCAACTGGGCCCCATCCGACAGCTGGGTGAACAGGGCTACCAGGCTTTCCACAGGAAGGCCAGGGAAGGGACCACGCCAGCCCCTGCCCCCGCACCCCAGGCACCAGCCACCACCGCCACCGCTCCCGCCACAGTGGCCCCGGCACCCACTGCAGCAGTACTGCCAGCCCCGGCTCCTCCCCCGAGCCGCTCGGGGACCCCGGCACTGGCAGCAGCGGCAAGCCTCGAAACAACCACTCCGGCTGCACCAGTCCCCCTCTCCCCCCTCCTGCAATCGCGGGACCCCGAGGGCGACATCACAATGGGCTCACCGGTAGCCGCCAAAAGGGTCACTTTTGACACCCTTACAACAGACATCCCGAACACGACCAGCCTGATCCCACCGGAAGTGCAAGCAGCCCTGGCGGCCGTGTCAGCACCTCGCCTGCCAAAGAAGAGCAGGGCCCCTGCAGCCCCTGCTTCCGACTCTCCTGACCCCCTCTCTCTATGACCGGACGGCCTAGAGGGAATAGAGGGGGTGGGCGCAGCAGGAACGCCCACAAGGACTTCTTCAAAATCCTGCAAGTCAACACAGGCAGATCCGGCCCTTGCCACGACACGGCCCTCAACCTTGCCTTTGAAAACAAGTACGACATTGTCCTAATTCAGGAACCCTGGTGCCTCCTCCGGGAGACCCGGCGGCTGACAAAAACCCACCCCAGCTTTGAGGCCTTCTCCCCTCTGGACGACTGGACTGAGTCCCCTCGGGTGCTCACTTACGTCCGGAAAAACCCCAGCTACAAGGCCGCTCAAACTCGTCCCTTTGCGAGCAGTGATATCTGCGTGGTCACTATTGCTGGCATCACGGTAGTCAACCTCTACCGGCGGCCCACTGGCGATGACTCTGTCCTCGCCTCCCTGGAAGGAACACCCCCCAGAGGACCGTCATTGCGGGCGACTTCAATGCGGTCCACTGGTCCTGACAACCGGAACACGGCAGACACAACGGCCCTGGCCACCGGATTTACACCTGGGCCCAGACCCAGGGGCTGGAAACGGCAGTTATCGGGGAACCCACCCACGAACTCGGTAATACCCTCGACCAGGTCTTCCACAACATCCCAGGCCTGGACGCATGGGTGGACCACAACGTCTATACAGGCTCCGACCACTTCACTATCTCCGCGGTCGTACCGAACACCTCCCGCCCACCCAGGCTGGACCCCAAGTTCGGGTCCCCTTAAAACGGGTGCCCGACTACCTGGCCCTCCTCAGGACCCACGTCGATCTCATTCCCCCAGTGGTGTACTCTCGCACCAGCATCGACCGCACAGCTGAAGCCATGGTAGATGTGCTGGTCAAGTGCATCAAATGGGCTGGCGTCCCCAAGCTCGACAGGGGAGACAAGGCCGAATGGTAGACTCCGGAGTGTGACAAGGCTCACAAAACCCTCCTCGCGTGCACGCAAAATGAGCCCATCTCGGAAGCAACACAAGAGGCCCGCAAGAGCTTCCGCAACACCATCAGGCGCGCCAAGGCGGCGTTCTGGGAAAAGAAGATCAGAGAGGCCAAGCAGAGCTCTGAGATATTCGAGATAGCTGGCTGGCACAAGCTGACAGACAGGTTCAAGTCCCCCCCATTGTGGACGGAGGCCAGCTGTACACAGACACTGCCGCCAAGATTGCCCTGCTATGCAAAAAGATTCTCATGCCCCGCGCGGCAGGCGACGATATCCCGGACCCCTGGGCCCCCTTGAACGAACCCCTCTCTGCCTCCCTCCCTTGGCACCCCAGAGTTTCGGTGTCCGAAGTATACCACTCCTGTTGCGGAGTGGCTCGCACGGCCCCTGGAGAAGACTTGGCAGACGTCGGCATCCTGGCTGCCTCCTGGCCCCTGCTGGGAGACAAGATCCGCGAGTTTTACGAAGCCAGTGTGGTGGTGGGCTACCACCCCAAGGCTTTCCGAACTGCAGAGGTAGTCATGCTGCCCAAGGTAGGAAAGACTGACTTCACAGTAGCCAAGGCCTGGCGCCCCATCTCCCTCATCTCCTGCCTTGCCAAGGGCCTGGAGAGGCTCATTGCGCGCTGCCTAGCCACTGCCTCCATCCTGCACGGGGTCTTCAATTGCCAGCAGTTTGGGGCTCTCCCCAAGTACTCTGCGACAGACCTAGTGGCCGCAGTAGTTCACGACATTGAGCAAGCCTTTGCCTGCGGTGAAGAAGCCTCTATGCTCACCCTGGACGTCTCTGGTGCCTTCAATGCTATTCTTCGAGGTAGACTGGTTCGACGCCTCCGTCAGCAAGGCTGGGACCCCCGCCTTGTTCGATGGGTAGACTCTTTCATGACTGACAGGCAGGCGTCGGTCAGAATGGAAGGTGTCCACGCGGAAAAACAGCCACTCTCTTGCGGCGTCCCGCAAGGCTCCCCGGTGTCCCCAGTGCTCTTCATGCTCTACATGGAGCCCTTGTTCAAGCGCGGCAACTTTTGGTGCCGTTTTGGATATGCCGACGATGTGCTCATCCTCCGCACTGGCCCCAACACTGCCATCCCCACAGCCCTCCTTGCCGCTGACGTCCAAGACGCCCTAGACTGGGGTGCCTCCACGGCCGTCACCTTTGAGCCAGAGAAATGCGAGCTCCTCCACTTCAACAAGGCCGGAAAGCAACGCGACGACCAAGTCCGCGCAGGGAACTTTGTGGTCGAGCCCTCCCGAGGCCCCGTCCGCTGGTTGGGGGCTTTCTTTGACCCCAAGCTCACTTTCAAGGCCCATGTGAGCACCTGGTGCGCTAAAGCCCTGTGACGGTCCTACCGTCCATTCTGCCCGCACGGGTGGTCTGTGCACTGCGCACAGACCGGGTGGTGACCGATTCCATTCACTACACCCCAGGGCGGTCAACCGGCTAGTGAATACTGCCGGCCCCAGTGTATATAAACCAGGGCCTTCAGCCCGCACTTAGTTTCCTTTTCTTTCTTTCTTCTCCAAGTAGAATATTATATTCGTTTCACACCAAAACCACGAGCCTTGCCTTGTGCGCGTGTCCTACGCTATCACAAGCCCTCCGGGTGGCTAATCACCTTCGCAGCCTCAACAAAACGCGAAATGGTGCCCCTCCCAACTCCATGGCCCTGGCAGCCTCGGCCTGTGTCCTCCCAGTCGCCCTCTACGCTGCAGAGGCCTGGTGGCCAGGCAAGTTCAAGGAATCCAGTATGGTCAGCGGCAAAGCGGTCAGCACCCAAACTGCCTCCCATGTCGACAAGATTAACAGTGTGGTCAAAGCTGCAGCCCGTGCAGTCCTCTCCGTTTGGCGCACCACACCTGTCCCTGTGCTACACCGCGAGTCCGGCCTCCCGCCAGCCAGCGTGCTCCTCGAGCAGACCCGGCTCCGCCACTCCCTCCGCCTGCGCTCCCTGGATGCCGCGCACCCTCTGGTCACCCGACTGGAAACACGACCCCCTCCTCCGCCTACTCCCTCCGCTCGAAGAGGGAGACCTCGGACCCGGCCCAGACCCCTGAATGAGACGCGCCTCCAGAGGGCCTACACCCTGACATCACCCTGCCCACGGCCCCTCCTCTTGCCGCGGGTGTGGCCTCAGCTGTACGACAAACGCCTACTCATGGGCAAGAAGAAAGGCAAAGAAGAGCACCTCGCTTGGCTTGCACAGCTCCCCCGAGGGGATGTGGTGATCTACTCGGACGGCTCCCTTGACAAGGAAGCGGGCTGGGGCTTTGTCGCATACAAAGACCGCAGGGTCGTTGGCAGGGCTCACGGAACCCTCTACCGGGCTCAAGTCTTCGACGCAGAAGCATCAGGGGCTGCGGCAGGCGCCGCTTGGGCCGCGAGCCACCTCGACATCGTCGGCACTGGCCAAGTGCACTTCTGTCTGGACAACGCCTCAGTGCTCCAGCAACTGCGCGGCCATCCCTCCGACAACTCGCAGGCCGCCTTCCTCTCCTTCCGGGACTCGACAGCTGCCCTCCCCCAAGGGCACACGGTTCAGTGGTCCCCAGGCCACGTCGGCATCCCAGGAAACGAGGCGGCAGACAAGGAGGCAGCCCTCGCCTCTGAGGTCTACTACACTGGCAACACGGATGGGCTCCAGCCCACACTAACAACAGTCCGCAGAGAGAACCGAGCCACCCGACGGCGCCTTTGGGAGGACTGGTGGCAGGACAACTACCCCCGATCCTACAAAAGATGGGGGCTATTGGCAGTCAAGAGGCCCGAAGAGCTCCAGCTCTCCAGACCTACCTTGCACCGACTCATCGCAGAGCGCACGGGACATGGCGACTTTGCAAGCTACCACCGTCGCTTTGGGCACCTGGAGGAATCCATCAAGAAGTGCGAGGGTAGCGAGGAGGTGGAAGCTGGACACTTTGTGAAGTGCGAAGCACTCCGCTCCTGCTTGCCTGGGAATCTCCAACCCGGGAAGGAACTGGAAACCCTGCTAGGCCACAAGGGCCACAGGCTTTTCGCGGCATTCATTGAGGCAGCTGGCAAGCTGGCTCAGGCGCGGGAGGCACAAGAGGCCTCGGCGGCGGACGATCTGTAGGATAGAATGGGGTAGGGCAGTCTGACGGACGGAGTGGAGGATTTCTCATGTCACGCGAAACGCTAGGCACGCGGCCACGGCGCCTGGCCGTCTACATAATCTATATAGGTTCCACTAGTAGGGGCGCTTCTCGCACCTGAGGGCTTAGACGTTAATACATCATCATCATCATCATCATCATGCCCTCCGGCCCTCCCGGAGGGGAGAGGGGGGCAGCTATGTATTTTACACTGATTTGGTGGCTTTGCCACAGTGGCTAGTTATAGTGGCCACGTACACTAAATGCGCACTAAATCTAATATACCCCCTTAGGATAGGCCATAACCGGACTGTCCTATGTCCTATAGATTTAGGGCATGTGTGCTTCAGAGCCTTACACTCATATGCCACCGGCTCCTAAGTCGTGCTGACCACCTCGATTCCAACCACGCATCCCGATTCCAAGCAAATATGTCTGTGTATTCAGACAGCTCAACAACACTCGGTTCTGGTGGCGAAGATATCCCGGCCGTTATCCCAAATGACTCCACCGTGGTCAGTTCAAACGATCCCGCCGTGGCTAGTTCAAACACTCCCGCCGTAGCTGGTTCAAACGCTTGACGTATAACACATACGTTGACTGTAGAGCTTCCTCGACGCCGTCGGGCTGATGACACCGCGTATACCCCTTATAATACGACGAATACCACCACGACGTATACCACTTGATCCGGTCGTGTTGTCAATCTCAATCCCGGTTCCACAAGTGATATACAAGAGTCTGGGCCCGACCCGCGATCTCGTTCTCATTCCACGGCACGTCCATTATCCTCAGGAGTATCTCGCTATACTCCTTGCTTGCGATGCACTCGTAGTGCATTACGAGGCCGGTCCAATGGTGATTGTCTTGAAACAGCTGGTACTGGGACTAGGTGTTTTCTTTGTGCTGCAGGCCACTCTTGCCAGCCTCTGTAAGTGGTTGATTTCCATGCTGTATCTTCTACTGACTGACTTTCCTTCTGTACAGTCCCTCAGATGTCAAGCGAGCTGCTCGTGAATTACGAGATGCTCTGAAGAATCGTTCCTCTTCCAAGAGAATCAAGACCTTGCGCACCACTGTGCGTACCCTCTTTAAGCTGGCTGGTGTAGAAGAAGAGGTAGAGAACATCACTACTGATGAGGAGGGTGACACTGAGGACTCTGAGGAGGAAGAGTCTGAGGAAGAAAGGGAGGATTCTGGGGAAGAAGCTAGTGATGCAGATGCTGACGAGGAGGAATAAGAGTGTATTAGATAGAGAATGCAAAGAGAGGTTTGCGCACTCTTGGTATTCCTTGAATTCTACCCTTATATGTTTGTAGGTAGAGCTGCTCGTGTATTTGTGATAGGCTCGGAACTTATATTCCTTGCCATTCAGCTGATTCTCCTCCAGCTAACGAATCTTTGATCTCGTCAGGAGTCATTAGGAAGCTCCCCGAATTCTGTTTCTCTTCAGGTGGTTCGCACACTTGAAGTTTCTGAAGGAATTCCTCCCACTTCTGTACTGGCAAGGCTTTAGTAAGCCCGTCTGCAACCATCTCATTTGTTGGGGGATATTCCACTTGTAGAGTTCCCTTTTCGACTTCTTGACGTAGCCAGTGGTTGTGTATATCAACGTGCCGTAGCTTGGTTTGTAACTGAGCTACTTCTTTAGTCACAAGCCCTATCATTTGCTGATTATCGCACTGAAGTCGTATTCGTTGGTTATCAAGGGTCACCCCGAGCTCTTTAACCAATCTGCTCACGAATATGGCTTCCTTCGCAGCTTGGGCTAGTGCGAGGAGCTCTGATTCCGTGGTCGAGGTCGTCACTGTATCTTGTTTGTTGGCTCGCCATCCAATTATCCCACCAAAGAGCTTCATAATGTATGCCTGCGAGCTTTTTCTATCAAGGATATTGTCTGCAAATGATGCATCGCTAGCCACTACAAAGTCGTCCTCATCCTCGAATTGTAAGGCATGATACCGCGTCAGTAGTAGGTAAGACAACACTCTGTCACAGGCTCGATGGTGCTCAGGTGAAGGGTTGTGGTTGAGTCTTACCAACCGAGAAGCTGCAAAGGCTATATTTGGGCAAGTGATCACTGCAGCATAGAGAATTAATCCAACTTTTTGCTGATAACGTCGAATAGAGTGAGCCGATGCCATTCCTTTATATGAGAAGAGCTCCCCAGCTCTCATTGGCGTGCTCGCGTAAGTATCTGATGTATTCTCTCGCAACTTAGCAATCTTTTCAATATATGATGCTTGGGATAGCCACAGGAGTCCCTTTTCTCGATCTCGGATGATCTCTACTCCAAGAAACCACTGCAGGTCACCCCCTCCAGTAAGCTCGTACTGTTTCTTTAATGTGGCGATCGCCTCATCAGCTATTGACTGGCTCTCGCGTTTATAAGCAAGGACCATATCATCCACATAGACGAACAGTAGCACCCCTTTTTGTGAGAAGTAGCAAGGCTCGTGAGGTACTGAAATAAAACCGATTTCTCGTAGCGATCGAGTTAATTCCTTCTGCCACAGTAAAGGAGATTCTCGTAGGCCGTACAAAGCTCGTTCCAGTCTGAGGATAGTGCTAGGCTTCCGGTAACCAGGAGGCATTTGCATGTAAATCTCTTTATCGAGCTTTGCATTGATAAAAGCATTGACCGCGTCGTACTGCTTCAGTTCAAGGTCAAATCGTGCTGCAATTGCCATTAATGTCCTGAAAGATCTTCCAGCAAGTGTACTGGCATAGGTATCCTCGGTACTGCTATTTGGTTGTTGATCTCCTCACACAACCAGCTGAGCTTTGCACTTCTTATAGTACCCATGCTTATCGAACTTGTACACATATACCCACATACAGTCAAGAGTGAGTTTACCATTAGAGAAAGCCTTTGGGACCTCTGCCCATGTTGACATTTCCTTGTAGCTTTGTAGGTGGGTTCTTTCAGCTTGTCAGAAGTGATCTCCTAGTGGATGTCTGGCAAGCTCAGTATACCATTTCGGTGGTGGTGGTAGGTCTTGAAGGTGGATTTTCCTTCCTAGCTTTAGTAAAGATACTAAGCGAGCTTGACGAGCTGGTGATAAAACGCTGGCTAACTCGTTCGATTCCCGAGTTGGGTCATTTAACTGTGATACTTCTGTATGGAAGGAATTACTAATCTGCTTATCAGGGGTCTGCAGAACCCGTGACTGGTCAGGATACCTCCGTCGAGCACTTTTAGAGGTGTCTCTCTCTTCACCAATAGGTTCGTCAACGGTCCTTGACACTCGTGATCTCCTTTGGTGGGAAGCTTTCAGCAACAGGCCTTTCAATTTCAGCGATCGGCTCCATTGTTGGTGACAAGCTCTTCTAGAGGCGTCTCTCTCTTCACGAGTAGAGCCGTCAATGCTCTTAGGCATGCGTGATCGGATACCATGGGTAGGGATAGAGCCCCTCAGGATCCTGGAAATGAGTGTTTTTGCACCATGTCTTCTTCCTGCATTGAAACTAGCAGACTAAGTAGTATCATCATATAGCCGAGTTTGTCTATGCAGACTCCAGGACTTACTATCTTTCAGATAAGGGTTGGTTACGGATATCGTGTTGAGGCTAGCTTCAGGAGAGTCGGGTGGTGTCGGTAGACCAAGATCGAGCTCTTGGTTAGTCGCTGTACCTGCTTCTTTATCTGAAGCTCCTCGTATATGATCAACTAGCTCGTCTTCAGTTAGCTGTTCTTGCTCTACCTCAAATAGGTTCTGAGCGACCTCCTCCGGTATTATGACAGTTGTGTAACGAAGGCTATACCTGCGGTTGTAGGACGAGCGGTCTTGGACTATAACAGCAGGTATTCGTTGGGGGTTTGTTCCTAAGGTAGGGCTAGTCGCGGTCGCAGACTATCCTGGCTGTTCAATAGGGTCGAGAAGAGACGAGACACTGGTGCTTCGATAGGAGGTCTCTCCCACTCAAGAAAGTATGTAGAAAGGTGCTTTATTCTGAATACTAAGAAGAGTGCTTAGATTGCTGAGTGAAGAAGAAAAAAACAGGTCAGGACAAAGGGAAACTGTCTAGCTATATATATTCCTCCTCCTGGGCACGATCTATGTCCCAATAGCCCGATCGGGAGCGATCACTCCCGGTCGTCAGTGATCAAGAGCGATCACCATGTGTGTGGTCACCAGTGGTCGTCAGTGATCGGGGGCGATCACTACGTCACCTGGAACCTTCCGGAATCCTGCACAGTGTAGACAGTGCTACTCGCACTATACCGCACCATGTACTTAGATATATCTGGTAAGGACTGTAACAAGTTGGCTCATCATCTTCTTGCTTATATGTGACAGTCTTGTCGGCTTCGGATGCTTTTTGGTAGTTGATATCTCGGAGGAGCTCCTCATATACTTCTGTCGAGATCCGAAGCAGATCATCTCGAAATCCATCCTTGTTCCCACTGAAGAATTCATCTTCATTGAAGTCGACATCACGAGGGACGATAACCTTGTTTTCTCTCGGAAGCCAGATCCGATAGGTATTCCTAGAGTGGTAGCCAACAAGATATCCTATCCAGGCATTTAGGTCGAGTTTGCGACGTCTCTCAAGCTTTTGCTTTGCACTTGAAGTCATCGCAAAGGCCATACACCCGTAAGCTTTCAGGTGACCTATATAAGGGACTTGTTTATATCCTACTACCCCTCAGAGGTTATCGAAGTATGTATGAAACTTTTCATAAGGAGCTCGCCACCCATTCACGGCATGTGGCGTTCGATTATATAGATATACTGCCGTCCTGACAATTTCTTGCCATAGAAATGAGGGGAGTCGACACCCATTCTGCATAGATCGAGACCAGACCTTGATGATTCCTCCAACTCGCTCTGCACCCCCATTGAGATCTTGAGTATGGGGAGGTGCTACCTCAAACTTGATCCCATTGTCATTGTATAAGGTCCTAGCAAGTCGAGAGTTCTCCGCTGTATCACCGGCAAGCTCGTTATCACACTCGATTACCTTGACTTTGGTTCCATAGTGTAGTTGGATGTTTCGTATGCAGTCTTGGAGAGCTGCCAGGATATTGTCAGCGAGCTTGTTATCGAAATAGTAGTCCCAAGTGTACACTGAGTAACGGTCTGTAACCAACATCACACGCCACAGACGTCCTTGACCAGGAGTATCAAATTCGTGAAAGTCCACGGCCAATCGGGTACCAGCCTCCGTAACTTCAGAGCGAGCTTCTCGTACTATCCTATGGTGTGCCTTCGATTCACTGTAGGCCACACAGTCCTTGATGCAGATCTCGTCATCCTTGCTTGGGGAGATCGTTACCCCTTCTATGTGTTGCAGCAGCCATTTCAATGGCTCAGGTCCTATGTGTCTTAAGTGTTGATGCCATCGATATAGGCTGGCGCGGGCTTTAGGTTGTCCTGTGTATGAGTTGAGGAGATTCCTTTGTACATAGAATGAATGATCTGTTAGCCGAGCAGGCAGAT
Source organism: Xylariaceae sp. X802 (assembly GCA_028637635.1). Classification (NCBI taxonomy): domain Eukaryota; kingdom Fungi; phylum Ascomycota; class Sordariomycetes; order Xylariales; family Xylariaceae; species Xylariaceae sp. X802. The sequence continues at coordinate 20,413 of JAJFDH010000019.1, forward strand.
ATTCCATAATGTACTGCCTATGCATCCGCATAAGAGAACATAAAGGAGCTCCCCACCGATGCCTCAGGAAATCTGACTTGGGTTTGTTTTCCCAATATATACCCACCCGGTTGAGAGCTTGGAGTGATACCAAGTTGGTAGCTATATCAGGGCAGAATGCGACATTGTATAGCCGGTAGACTTCAGGGCCTTTGGGTCCTTTAACCTTCACGTCAACCTCTCCATAGCCATAAATCTTAATTGTCGAGTTCCCAGCAATGACAACGTCTTCTGAATGAGCGTTCCTGAAGTTCAGGAAGCGATGAGCTCGGTTGAAGATATGGATACTGGTTCCAGAGTCCACTATAACGCAATTTCGTAAAGGATAGAATTTAACGAGCTCTTTATTGATTGCGAAAGTGCTCGCTACATGCGCTATAGGGGACTTTGGGAGTCAATGGGTATGGTCTTCATCTTCTGGGGTATCAAAACGAACGCTCTTCGCCTTCTTGTCACGAGCTCGCTTTACTGCCTTCTTCACATTATCTTCCTTCTCCATTCTTGCCTTAATGATTTGTTCGACTTGTAGGTTGACACCCCAGTCAGCAGGTTTCAATTCTGGAAACACGAACCAACACTTGTCAATAGGATGTCGACCGTAGCACACTAAGCACTCCACCATATTGGGATTCTCTTTCTCTGAGTCTGTACATGTGTCGGGTCGAGCGCGCTTCCCAGGAGTGGTTGACGGGCTCCCTTGTCGTTTCTTAGATTGGCGTTTGGTTTGGGTCTTATCCTTCTCTTTAGATGCCTTACGCCCTTGACGTTGCTGGTTTCTCCACTGCCATCAATTACCGCGAGGACGATCTCCGTCTGTATTGTCGACAGGCTCGCTTGTCTCATCCTGATCTTCTTCTGCTTCTGCTTGGAAGGTACTGAATGCACTTCCCTTCACAACCCTTCTAGACTTCGAAAGCGTAGCATCCACGAAGGTAGCTTCCTGCTGTAGTTCAATCCCAATAGTCTGATAGGATAGCGTGTTCATCTTGATCTCTTGGCTATGGGTATTTCGGAAACCAGCGAACCATTCAGAGAGAGGGGTACCTTCAAAGACATTCCGTAAATCGTTCACAAGCCTGTGAGAACCAGTGATTTGAGCTCTAGCGTTAGCAGCTCGCTTAACCTTTGTGAGCCATTCATCCGCTCACTTCGAGACATCCTTGATAGGCTTTCCTGTGGATTTCTTAATGAACGATTCATACTCGTTTGTATACTTAAACTGAAGAGCGTCCCACACACTTCCACCGAGCTCCTTCAGATTGTCATACCATTTCTCCAGCGTGTCCGATGCTTTCATGTAGTTAAAGCGATGCTCGGAACTGACTGTCTTTCGCATCCACGCGGAGAGCTCGTCAGCACGGGTGATATAGGTGTTGTAGAGCTTCAGTTCTTCATGGTACAGCTGCTTCGTATTGTAGAACTGGGTTTTTCCGGTAGCGGTGAGGCCAGGATCGACTTGATTCTGAAGTGGGAAGTGTCAGACAAGTTGTGCAATAGGAGCTTCTGGCCAGGGGATTCAGACTGCTGGATCAATGTACTGCCACAGATGCTTGCTTCGAGCTTGAGTGATAAAGTCTTCCTCCCAAGGAGGGAAGTCCTTTGGGGCACTGAAGGTGACGTCGGTAGTCTTTGACATGATCAAAGAGCGTGATACATAACTGCGAGAAGCTCTCTTGTTGATGGTAGAGTATGATGATGATGATGATGATGATGTATTTACGTCTAAGCCCTCAGGTGCGAGAAGCGCCCCTACTAGCGGAACCTATATGGATTATGTAGACAGCCAGGCGCCGTGGCCGCGTGCCTAGCGTTTCGCGTGACATGAGAAATCCTCCACTCCGTTCGTCAGACTGCCCTACCCCATTCTATCCTACAGATCGTCCGCCGCCGAGGCCTCTTGTGCCTCCCGCGCCTGAGCCAGCTTGCCAGCTGCCTCAATGAATGCCGCGAAAAGCCTGTGGCCCTTGTGGCCTAGCAGGGTTTCCAGTTCCTTCCCGGGTTGGAGATTCCCAGGCAAGCAGGAGCGGAGTGCTTCGCACTTCACAAAGTGTCCAGCTTCCACCTCCTCGCTGCCCTCGCACTTCTTGATGGATTCCTCCAGGTGCCCAAAGCGACGGTGGTAGCTTGCAAAGTCGCCATGTCCCGTGCGCTCTGCGATGAGTCGGTGCAAGGTAGGTCTGGAGAGCTGGAGCTCTTCGGGCCTCTTGACTGCCAATAGCCCCCATCTTTTGTAGGATCGGGGGTAGTTGTCCTGCCACCAGTCCTCCCAAAGGCGCCGTCGGGTGGCTCGGTTCTCTCTGCGGACTGTTGTTAGTGTGGGCTGGAGCCCATCCGTGTTGCCAGTGTAGTAGACCTCAGAGGCGAGGGCTGCCTCCTTGTCTGCCGCCTCGTTTCCTGGGATGCCGACGTGACCGGGGGACCACTGAACCGTGTGCCCTCGGGGGAAGGCAGATGTCGAGTCCCGGAAGGAAAGGAAGGCGGCCTGCGAGTTGTCTGAGGGGTGGCCGCGCAGTTGCTGGAGCACTGAGGTGTTGTCCAGGCAGAAGTGCACTTGGCCGTTGCCGACGATGTCGAGGTGGCTCGCAGCCCAGCCAGCACCTGCTGCGGCCCCTGATGCTTCCGCGTCAAAGACCTGAGCTCGGTAGAGGGTCCCGTGGGCCCTGCCAACGACCCTGCGGTCTTTGTATGCGACAAAGCCCCAGCCAGCTTCCTTGTCAAGGGAGCCGTCCGAGTAGATCACCACATCCCCTCGGGGGAGCTGTACAAGCCAAGCCAGTGCTCTTCTTTGCCTTTCTTCTTGCCCATGAGTAGGCGTTTGTCGTACAGCTGAGGCCACACCCGCGGCAAAAGGAGGGGCCGTGGGCAAGGTGGTGTCAGGGTGTAGGCCCTCTGGAGACGCGTCTCCCTCTGGGGCTTGGGTCGGGTCTGAGGCCTCCCCCTCTGAGCTGAGGGGGGAGGCGGAGGAGGGGGTCGTGTTTCCAGCCGGGTGACCAAGGGGTGCATGGCATTCAGGGAGCGCAAGCAGAGGGAGTGCCGAAGCCGGATCTGGTCAAGGAGCACGCTGGCCGGTGGGAGGCCAGACTCGCGGTGAAGCACCGGGACAGGTGTGGTGCGCCAGACGGGGAGGACTGCGCGAGCCGCAGCCTTGACGACACTGTTGATCTTGTCGACATGGGAGGCAGTTTGGGTGCTGACGACCTTGCCGCCTACCACGTTGGATTCTTTGAACTTACCTGGCCACCAGGCCTCTGCAGCATAGAGGGCAACTGGGAGGACGCAGGCCGAGGCTGCAAGGGCCATAGAGTTGGGAGGGGCACCCTTTCGCGTCTTGTTGAGGCTGCGAAGGTGGTTGGCGACTCGGAGGGCTTTAGAGCACCAGGTGCTCACGTGGGCCTTGAAAGTGAGCTTGGGGTCAAAGAAAGCCCCCAACCAGCGGACGGGGCCTCGGGAGGGCTCGACCACGAAGTTTCCTGCGCGGACTTGGTCGTCGCGTTGCTTTCCGGCCTTGTTGAAGTGGAGGAGCTCGCATTTCTCTGGCTCAAAGGTGACGGCCGTAGAGGCACCCCAGTCTAGGGCGTCTTGGACGTCAGCGGCAAGGAGGGCTGTGGTGATGGCGGTGTTGGGGCCAGTGCGGAGGATGAGCACGTCGTCGGCATATCCAAAGCGGCACCAAAAGTTGCCGCGTTTGAACAAGGGCTCCATGTAGAGCATGAAGAGCACTGGGGACACCGGAGAGCCTTGCGGGACGCCGCAAGAGAGTGGTTGTTTTTCCGCGTGGACACCTTTCATTCTGACCGATGATGATGATGATGATGATGATGATGATGATGATGATGTATTTACGTCTAAGCCCTCAGGTGCGAGAAGCGCCCCTACTAGCGGAACCTATATGGATTATGTAGACGGCCAGGTGCCACAGCAGCGTGCCTGGCGTTTCGCGTGACATGAGAAATCCTCCACTCCGTCCGTCAGACTACCTTACCCCATTCTATCTTACAAATCGTCCGCCGCCAAGGCCTCTTGTGCCTCCCGCGTCTGAGCCCGCTTACCAGCCGCCTCAACAAATGCCGCGAAAAGCCTGTGGCCCTTGTGGCCCAGCAGTATTTCCAGTTGGTTAGTCGTCACTGGACCAACATAGACAATATAGTCGACTGCACACTTGTTTTTGACCAACTTCATACACTCGTTTTTCCAGTCCGTTTCTATTCTACTGTATTCAGACCTTCATGATCTGTTGGTTGCCCCTATAGAAAGTCGTCTCAGCTCCCGTTTTTGCCATCTTCGTCAATTCAAGCCCTGGGACATGCTGGTAACCAACCTAGTCTCCTAGGTGCGCACCCAGGTCAGGTCCTCTCTTCTATATACGGGGATCATCTTGGGGTGTCGCTTCAGTACCGTGTCCAGTGGTTCCACATCCTTGTATAAGGGGTTGATTAGCCCGTCGTCTGCCCAATTGTATTGGTCGCCCAGTCTGAGTATATCGTCTAACTAGATTTGTGCAAAGGTTCATGGCTTACTATTGGCCGGCTTGTCAAACGGACACGTCAGAGCAAGGTATGCGAGTATCTTTATGGTATCTATCCATTCTTTGGGTGGCGCAATCTTCAAGACGCTGGTCCAAAATGCTTCGGCAGTAGACGCGTTTGCCAACTGGATCTCTGCTTGGCGTAGGTTGTTACTTTGTTTGCGTTCCTATGAGTGCGGGATGTAGTCTATCTAGGGTAGTATGAGTGCCTGGAGCTTCTCGTTGTCTTCTACTGTTATGTCTTTATTGCCACCGTAATCGAATTTATTGACGGGGAAGCTGTTCAACTCCTTGAGAGTTTTCTTTGGTATGACTGGCTGGTGACTTTTTTTGGCCAGTGCTACTAGCTCTTGTGCTAGGCATCGTACTACAGCTGGCTAGTCGCGTGGCTTCTCTAGGAGATTAGAATGTTGATGGTTTGATGATGATAGATGATGGGGTGGTGGTGATAGCGATGTTTGACAGTGGTAGCAGAGAGGAAGAGAGGGACAGTGAGGTATGAGTGGCTATATAGCTATCTACGGGTCTGGCTGTGCGCTTCCTTTTCCCTTTCTCGAGACGCGACATGTGACGCGTTCAAGGCTGAGTTTACCGACTTCCCTATATGGTCAAAGTGGCCTACGCGGTGGTAGGCAGCGGTACATGGATGTTGGTCTTAGAGATGACTTCAACCATTTTCCAGTCATCTGCTGGCAACCGTTCATCTGATGCCTTGTCTGTTTCCGTTTGCTTGATCTTTAGCTCGTCCAAGGCCAGTTTATGCTTACGGTCAAATTCTTGTACCAATTCCTCTGCGATCTGCATGAGGACCTCTCATGGGTACCACTTATCATCCGCCGGTGAGTATCCCTTCCATCTGATCAAGTATTCCAGTGTTGGTCTATGTCCTCTCTTGTTAACCCGACGTGCCGTTAGTTGCTCGATCTCATACGACTTCTATTTATTGTTATCACCATCTATGAACACCTGACCTGGTTAAGGCCATTGTCTTCCATATGGGTCTGCACTCTTGGGTGCTGGGAACAGTTGGGCCACCAATACCATTCAATGGACTTTCTAGTACCTTAGGAAATTTAGCTCATAGGCTGCCTCACCTATGCGACGGATTACTGTGAGGGTCCAACCCTCTGTTGCGACCATTTGTGCGTCGGTTTACCTGATAAATGATATCCTTTATGCAGTTTTAGGTAAACTCTGTCGTCAATGTCGAATTCCTGTGGTTTGTGTTTTATATCATATCTAATTTTCATATGAGCTGCTGCAAAGTCTATGGCCGCCTCTGCCTCCTTTTGATGCAGCCGCCGGATGACTTCGTAGTCCGGGGACTGTTCTGGGACTTGTAGTATGGACAGGAGACTGAGCGGTTTGAATCCCAATACCACTTCATTGGGCGATCTGCCCAGCGTTTCTTGCCTCACGTTGTTCAGGGCATATTGTAGTGAAATGATGATGTCTATCCATGGGATGTCTGGCCCTATACAGTGATATCAAATTGTGATTTCCACATCCTGATTCTTTTGTTCGGATTGGCCGTCTAGCTGTGGGTGATATGCCGTGGAGAAACGTAGACTGGTTCTCATTCTTGTGAACAGCATTTGCCAGAAGCTAGATAGGAACTTTAGATCTCAATCAGATATGATTATTCTGGGCATTCCCCATTCAGCTATCATAAGCAGTGCGACGCCTCCGCCAGCAAGGATGGGATCCCCGCCTCGTTCAATAGGTAGACTCTTTCATGACCGACAGGCAGGCATCAGTTAAGATGGAAGGCGTCCACGTAGGAAAACAGCCACTCTCTTGCGGTGTCCCGCAAGGCTCCCCGGTGTCCCCAGTACTCTTCATGCTTTACATGGAGCCCCTTGTTCAAACGCGGCGACTTTTGGTGTCGCTTTGGCTATGCAGATGATGTACTCATTCTCCGCACAGGCCTTAACACTGCCATCACTACAGCCTTTCTTGCTGCCGACGTCCAGGACGCCTTAGACTGGGGCGCTTCCACAGCTGTCACTTTTGAGCCAAAAAAGTGCGAGCTCCTCCACTTCAACAAGGCCGGAAAGCAGCACGATGACCAAGTCCGCGCAGGAAACTTTGTGGTCGAGCCCTCTCAAGGTCCTGTTCGCTGGCTAGGGGCCTTCTTTGACTCCAAGCTTACCTTCAAGGCGCACGTGAGCACCTGGTGTGCTAAAGCCCTTCGGGTGGCTGATCACCTTCGCAGTCTCAACAAAACGCAAAAGGGTGCCCCTCCCAATTCCATGGCCCTTGCGGCCTCAGCCTGCATTCTCCCAGTTGCCCTCTTGCTGCAGAGGCCTGGTGGCCAGGTAAGTTCAAGGAATCTAATGTGGTAGGCGGCAAAGTGGTCAGCACCCAAACTGCCTCCCATGTCAACAAGATCAACAGTGACATCAAGGCTGCGGCTCGTGCAGTCCTCCCCATCTGGCGCACCACACCTGTCTCGGTGCTTCACCATGAGTCTGGCCTCCCACCGGCCAGCGTGCTCCTCGATCAGACCCGGCTTTGGCACTCCCTCCGCTTGTGCTCTCTGGACGCCACGCACCCTCTGGTCACCCAGCTAGAAACACGACCCCCTCCTCCGCCTCCCCCCTCAGCTTAGAGGGGGGGGCCCCAGAGGGAGACGCGTCTCCAGAAGGCCTACACCCTGACATCACCCTGCCCACGGCCCCTCCTTTTGCCGCGGGTGTGGCCTCAGCTATACGACAAACGCCTGCTTATGGGCAAGAGGAAAGGCAAAGAAGAGCACCTCGCTTGGCTTGCACAGCTCCCCCGAGGGGATGTGGTGATCTACTCGGACGGCTCCCTCGACAAGGAAGCTGGCTGGGGCTTTGTCGCATACAAGGACTGCAGGGTCGTTGGCAGGACAACTACCCTCGATCTTACAAGAGGTGGGGGCTACTGGCAGTCAAGAGGCCTGAGGAGCTCCAGCTCTCCAGACCTACCTTGCATTGACTCATCGCAAAGCGCACAGGACATGGTAACTTTGCAAGCTACCACCGTCGCTTTGGGCATCCGGAGGAATCTATCAAGAAATGTGAGTGCGGCGAAGAGGTGGAGGCTGGACAATTTGTGGAGTGCAAAGCGCTCCGCTCCTGTCTAAGGATCTTCAACCTGGGAAGGAACTGGAAATCCTGCTGGGCCACAAGGGCCACAGGCTTTTCGCAGCATACGTTGAGGCAGCTGGCAAGCGGGCTCAGGCACGGGAGGCACAAGAGGCCTCAGTGGCGGACGATTTGTAAGATAGAATGGGGTAAGGTAGTCTGACGGATGGAGTGGAGGATTTCTCATATCACGCGAAACGCCAGGCATGCTGCCGCGGCACCTAGCCGCCTATATAATCTATATAGGTTCCGCTAGTAGGGGCGCTTCTCGCACCTGAGGGCTTAGACGTAAATATATCATCATCATCATCATATCCAACTATGCCAGCAGTTGCCAATACCGCGTATCCTGCCCAGTCTCAGCCTGTCTAACTGGCATAGCAGGATGCCCCGGCTCAGATTGATATTGGCACTGCAGCCCTCAGGGGCAGAGGCCGAAATGATAATTATTCAAGAAACAACAACAACAACAACTACAACAAGGGTGGCAATGATAATAGAGGTGATTGATCGCAAAACGGCCCGCCTCTAGGAGGTTCTTTGAGTGCTTGTTGTTTTGCTTATCGCGCGAACGATCACTACTCAGAACACTGCCCGTATCGCCAGGAGATTGAAGAAGAAGGCGTTATGCACTGGAATCATTGTTGGTATTTGGGAGGCCCGCATAGCAACCTTTCTATCACTTGCATCGAGATTCTAGGGAGTGTTGTTATTGCCAGCCGCCAAGATGAAGCCGTTCTTATCAAAGGATGATGATGATGATATATTAACGTCTAAGCCCTCGGGTGCTCTCAGTGCCCGTACTAGCTGAACCTATCTAGATTATGTAGACGGCCAGGCGCCGCCGAGGCGTGCCTAGCGTTTCGCGTGACAAATGAGATCCCCCGCTCCGTCCTTTAGACTTTCGCTATTATTATATTACACGTCCACCGCCAGAGCCTCTAGGGCCTCTCGCGCTTCAGCCCGCGCTGCCGCGGCCTTGACAAAGCTCGCAAACCCCCGGTGGCCCTTGTGGCCCAGCAGGGTTTCCAGTTCCTTACCTGGCTGGAGGTTTCCAGGCAGGCAGGTGCGGAGTGCCTCACACTCCACGAAATGCCCAGCTTCCACTTCCTCTCCGCACTCGCACCTCTTGATGGACCCTTCCGGGTGGTCGAATCGGCGATGATAGCTCGCAAAGTCGCCATGGCCCGTGCGCTCTGCGATGAGTCGGTGCAAGGTAGGCCTGGGAAGCTGAAGCTCCTCTGGCCTCTTGACTGCGGGCAGGTTCCACCTCTTGTATGAACGGGGCGTGTGACTCCGCCACCAATCTTCCCAGAGGCGCCTGCGTTCTGTTCGGGTTTCCCCTCGGACTGTTGTTAGGGAGGCCCGAAGCCCTTCCGTGCGTCCTGGGAATGTGACCCCGGAGGCAAGGGCTGCTTCTCTGTCTGCCGCTTCGTTTCCTGGGATGCCGACGTGGCCCGGGGACCACTGGACCGTGTGCCCTCCGGGGAGGGTGGCGGTGGACTTGAGGAAGGAGAGGAAGGCGGCTTGTGAGTTGTCGGAGGGGTGGCCGCGCAGGCGCTGGAGCACCGAGGTGTTGTCCAGGCAGAAGTGCACTTGGCCAGTGCCAATGATGTCTGGGTGGCTTGCGGCCCACGCAGCGCCAGCTGCGGCACCTGAAGCCTCCGCGTCGTAGACCTGGGCCTGGAAGAGGGCTCCGTGGGCCCTGCCCACCACTGTCCGGTCCTTGTATGCCACAAAGCCCCAGCCGGCCTCCTTGTCTAGGGAGCCGTCTGAGTATACTACCACGTCGCCTCTGGGTAGCCGTGAGAGCCAGGCGTAGTGTGCTTCTTTGCCCTTCTGCTTGTCCGCAAGCCTGATCTTGTCCAAGGACTTGGGCCAGATGCGCTGCAGGAGAAGAGGGCGGGGGCAGGGTGCGGTGAGGGTGAAGGCCCTTTGGAGGCGTGTCTCCCTCAGGGGTTTTTGGTGAATCCTGGGTCTGCCTCTGCGCCGGGCTGGGGCAGAGGGTGCTGGGGGTGGTGGTGCCTCCAGGCGGGTGACCAGGGGATGCGCGGCGTCCAGGGAGCGGAGCCGGACGGAGTGCCGGAGGCGGGCCTGTTCCAGGAGCACGTCTGCTGGTGGTGTCAGAATGTACATAACGTCACCACTCAAAAAGGTGGCGAAGTGGCTAAGGTCACTTAAGACAGTATTCCCCCCACCTAGCTAGCTCTTCAGATTCTTTCCAAGTACATACTCAATCGATCACCAATTTCCCGTATCGTACACAACAATTAAGAGTCTCATTGACGTACCGACCGAAAACCCAAGAAAAAAGCCGATTTCAATCGACAACGCGTGTTTCGTGATAATCCGCTTCGTTATCGACGAGTTTTCGACGTATTCGCCCCGTTTTCGAACCCTCGTAATCGCGCGACGATCTACTTTCGTATTTCGTGCCCAGCATGTCGACCGATAAGAATCTCATCAAGCTGAACAAGCCAGCCGACTTTGACAAGTGGAACACTGCGTTCCAACGCAAGGCGTTCTCTTTGTGGCTCTGGCAGTATGTCAGACCATATGATCGTCAACCATGGCCGACCGAACCTCAGAAGCTCGATCCGAAGAAGTATACTGCTTCAAGCTCATCGTCTTCAATGCACTTGCGTAGTGCTGGCCCCGATCCATCCTCAGACACTTCTGAGATGTCGCAAGAAGGCAAAGACGCTTACAATCGTGATCTGAAGGCGTACAACATCGCCGTTCAGTTGTATAAGGATTTTCAGGCCAAGTATCAAGTCCTGTACAATTGGATGAACGAAACCGTGAACGTGGACTACCAAGAGACGTTGTTTGGTCCGCTCGACATGATCGATCAATGTTATGACAAGCTATGTGAGATTGGTGACGTTTCCATCAAGTATCGAGAGGATGAGATCCATACCGAGTACGAATCGATCATTTCGAAGCCACTTACGAAGCTTCCCAAGAACATGGATGCGTGGATCCATCGTTGGGAGACTGTCGTCTCTCGTGGACTCCAAAAGAATATGGTGGAGTTTCAGTCATCATCATACCTCGTAAATGGACTTGAAAAGGCACTCAACCAAGTGTGCTTCGAGTTTACCTCGCAGGTTCGTTTCGCTTGGGACGATGACATCCTGAATAACAAGATCACGTATACCAAGCTTGCTACAAAGCTTCGCGAGCATCTTAAAGGAAAACCCGAGTACCAATCGAAGAAGATCCAAGGTGCCTTTCCAACTTTCCAGAGAAATCTTGACGAGATCGACGAAGATCAAGCGAACTCTGGTCCATCGACTCAGCCGTCCAATCCCAAGAAGAACGATAAGCGTGGATCGGGTTGGAAAGCGACTCGTGCAAAGCCGTTTGGATTCTCGACAAGGAAGAAGCGAGATCGTGAAGTTGTGTGTCCAGCGTATGGACAACAACATGAACTTGAAGATTGCTGGTATGTGTTCTTCTGGGAGGCTGGACCGAACTGGTATCGATCGCCGATCCTCGCCGAGGCAGTTCGCAAGAACATCGACATGAATTCCGAACTTCAGCAGCAGGTCGCTGAGATCTGAACCAAGAAGATCAAGGCTATGGATGCTCCACCACGCACTCATTATTCGATCTTCCCCAAGAAACGTCCTTGCCCAACCAAGAAGGATCCAAAGGATACTCAGGAGGAGCAGGACGAGAATGACAAACACTGACTAGCAGGAAGGAAGATAGGAATGATGTGGACAGCATGGGAGTCACTCGCTCACAAGGTGTATCCGCTCAGGAATTCTGCTTTACTTGATTCTGCTTGTACGAACCATGTTTTCAACGAAATCTCGCGATTCTACAACTTTCGCTCAGCCCTGCCTGGAGATATGATCGAGACAGGTGATGGATATGTTACGGTGTTGGGATATGGAGATGTGGATATAAAAGCACAAGGTCCAAAGGGTCCTACGATCATTCATTTGACTGATGTTGCCTATTGTCCTGATTTCGCTACGAATGTCGTGTCATTAAGAACGTTGGAAAAGGAGAACTACTGGTGGGATATGGAACCACGACCATCAGTGATCCGCTCAAGATACGATCGACGGATCATATGTCGACTCCAGCAGCGGTATGGACAATTCGTCCTTGAATACCTACCGCTTTCCTTCAACAAGTCGACATTCTACACGAGACGCAATGAGTTCACCTCATATACTGAGCGGAAGCCCAGCCGTGCAGACGTGTATAAGTGGCATCTTCGTCTAGGACATTTGGGACCTGAAGCGTTGCGACATGCTATGCAGGAATCTCAAGGACTGCACATGACGCACAATTCGACATTGGGTGTGCAGACAACATGCTGTGATGCATGTGCACTTGCCAAAATACGCAAGGTTATCAGACGAGAACCAAGAGAAGTTCCCTCCAAGCCAGGTATTCGAATTGCAGTCGATTTTCATGACTTTGAACGCACGACATATGCGAACAACTCCATGATGATCGCAGTTGATCGATACTCTAGATATATATGGGATCATTACTTCAAGAACCGCAAAACGCCAAGTATGATGGAAGCGATGGAACGTCTGATCAAGTATATCGACAACAAGTATGATACGAAGGTTGAAGTGATTGAATGCGATCAAGAGATACTTCAACATGAGATTGGTCTCGAAAATCTCAAAGCAACCTTTCCTAATCATGAAATCCGATTCGAACCATGCGCTCCAGATACTCAGAGCCAAAACGGAGCTGGTGAAAGGTTAGGGGGTGTGATCAAAGACAAGGCGAGAGCTATGCGTCTTGGGTCAAATCTGCCTAAAGAATTGTGGCCAGAGATCGTCAAAGCTGCAATATATCTTTACAACAGATCACCCAAGTACATCAATGACTGGAAATCGCCTTATGAACGCCTCCACCAGTACTTCATGCGACAAGAAGGGATTATAGGAAATCGAAAGCCAAAGCAAGCTCATTTGAAGGCATACGGCTGTAAGGCATATGCTATGAGCGCGAAAGCGAAAAGGAAGAAGGATCGCCTTAACCGGCTGGATCCAAAAGCGTGGATTGGATACCTGGCTGGATACGACTCCACCAATATCTATCGAATCTGGAATCCATTGAACAATCGAATCGAATCGACTCGAGACGTCATCTTTGATGAAGACAACTTCTATCCGGGATTGAAAGAGTCAATCCAGAAGTTTGCAGACCTACTGCCATCAGACGTCCGACATGAGATGCTTCTCAAAGAAGATAGCCAAGAAATTGAGCCAGAAACCCTCAATACCTATCCGCAGCTTGACTATGAAGATGATATGGTCATGCTAGATCATAAAATTGACATGCATACAGATGCTCAGAACCGAGAGTTAGAGAAGGATCATTTTGAAACCCTGGAAGAGACTGATCACCTCGACCAAGTCAACGAAATGTATCCTACTCCTCCAAAGACACCGCAGAATCCTATGGGTCTATTCTCGGCTACAATAAGCCAACCAGAGCTTGAAGAGTCAAGTTCTGAAGACGCGAGGGAGAACCTTCGCATGGATACCTCAGTTTCTCGCGATAGTAGCTGGGAGGCCACGTTCGTATCAGGACGCCTAAGCTCTATTGTAGGAAATTTAGATGGTACATCCATGAACAAAGCTGATCGAACCAGATTGGTCAATCAGAAATCTCACACCAAAAGTGGTGAATATACGAGAAAGCTCGTAGAACTAGAGGTTCAAACAAGTGTGGAGACGTCCACCAAAAGGGGAAAGCTCCTAGGATCAAAGAATCCTGAACATGCGGAACAGTCCGCTGAAGGGGGAAAGCTCCCAGAAATATCGATTTCTAAAAGTACGGAAAAGTCCGTTGGAGTTTCAGCTCCTAAATCAATTCTTGAAAGAAGAATTCTCAAAGGAGAAAAAGTTCATCGCAAAGAACTTCCGCCCTTGCCGACATCACATGCAAATCTTCGAAATCATCCTATCGGAGAAGGTTTCCGTCAAGCCGAACTCTCGCACTTGCAAAGCCATAAGGATATGTCAACCTGGATGGAAGTGCATGAGTCAGTCACTAAAGGACGCCTTACGCTTGACTGCATGTGGGTATATATCTACAAGTTCGACAAGCATGGCTATTTTATCAAATGCAAAGCCAGGTTGGTCGTCAGAGGAGATCAACAGCCGACTGGAGGAATCGAAGACACATATGCATCTACTCTCGCAGGTAGATCGTTTCGAACCTTGATGGCGATCGCAGCTCGTTTTGATCTAGAACTGAAGCAATTCGATGCTGTCAATGCATTCGTCAATGCAAAGCTCGACAAGGAAATTTATATGAAGATGCCTCCAGGCTATCGCAAGCCCCAGACGAGATTGCGGCTACTAAAAGCCCTTTATGGCTTACGAGAATCTCCGCTATTATGGCAAAAAGAACTGACCAGTACACTAACGTCATTAGGATGTACGCCGATCCCGCATGAGCCATGCTGCTATACCAAGAATGGTATCCTTCTATTTCTTTACGTGGATGATATTGTTCTTGCATATTCATCACGAAAGGAAATGGCAGCCCAAAGGCTTATCCAAGATATCCGAACGAAATATAACATGACTGGTGGTGATGACTTACAATGGTTTCTAGGTGTCGAGGTCATAAGAGACTGTCAGCAACGAACCATTTACCTTTCTCAAGCCTCATATATCGACAAGATTGGTAAATTAGCAACAACGGATATGAGAAATCCGTCGACCCCTATGAAAATGGAAGAACTGTTTCCATTTGAAGGTCTAGCATCGACACATGATATCCAGCAATATCAGAAGAAAGTTGGATCCATCATGTACATTGCTGTCATCACTCGACCAGATATTGCATTTGCGATATCCCGACTATCGAGATTCAACCTGAATCCTAGCCAAGAACATCAAGAAGCGGCTGATCGGATCATTCGATATCTCCAGCGTACACGATCGTTAGCCCTAGAGTTTGGACAAGGAGACGATTTAGTCATCGCCAGCGATGCATCGTTTGCCGATAATACTCTCGACCGAAAGAGTTCGCAAGCCTATATCATGAAACTCTTTGGAGGAACGATCGGCTGGAGAGCAAACAAACAAGATACCGTTACAACTTCAACAACAGAAGCTGAACTGCTCGCCATAGCTCAAGCAGCGAAGGAATCGATGTTCATCAGCAGGCTGATCAAGGAGTTAGGAGTCAACCTAGATGATCAGCATATCACAATCCTTTGTGATAATCAGCAAACGATTGGCCTTCTTACCAAGAATGTTGCCACTCTCAAGACCAAGCTTCGACATATCGACATTTATAATCACTGGCTGCGACAGGAAGTCCAGCGCGATCAGATACGAATCAAGTATGTTCCGACGAATGAAATGATCGCAGACGGCCTCACGAAGCCGTTACCGCCAGCAAAATGGAATACTTTCCAGGAACAACTGAGTCTGGTTGATATTTCTTCTCATCTTCTGAACCGACAATTCAAGGAATTGACCATCGACGATATGGAACAGATTGAAAACACCATTCCAGGTGGAGAAGCGAAAATCTGGTTCCCGCGATAAAAGTACCGCAAACGACAACGATACAGCATGGTTTTTATCTATGCAAGGTTTTCTCCAGAAATTTGGTTTTACTTGTGTAGGATGTTTTTGTCCAGCTGTACCGGATATGGATAAAAGTTGGAGTCCAAAAGTGGATTTACAGGATCACTCATAAGGATATGACTGACCCTGAGGGGGTGTGTCAGAATGTACATAACGTCACCACTCAAAAAGGTGGCGAAGTGGCTAAGGTCACTTAAGACAGTATTCCCCCCACCTAGCTAGCTCTTCAGATTCTTTCCAAGTACATACTCAATCGATCACCAATTTCCCGTATCGTACACAACAGGTGGGAGGCCAGATTCGCGGTGCAGAACAGGGATGGGGGTAGTTCGCCAGACCGGGAGGACTGCCCGGGCTGCAGCCTTGACCACACTGTTGATTTTGTCGATGTGAGAGGCAGTTTGGGTGCTGACCACCTTGCCACCAATCACACTTGATTCCTTGTACTTGCCTGGCTACCAGGCCTCTGCAGCATAGAGGGCGACTGGGAGAACGCAGGCGGAGGCAGCGAGGGCCATAGAGGAGAGGGGGGCACCCTTCCGTGTCTTGTTGAGGCTGCGGAGGTGGTTAGCCACCTTTAGAGCCTTGGCACACCAGGTGCTCACGTGAGCCTTGAAGGAGAGCTTAGGGTCAAAGAAAGCGCCCAGCCAGCGCACCGGGCCCTGCGAGGGTTCAACCACAAAGTCTCCCGCGCGGACTCGGTCGTACCGCGGCTTGCCAGCCTTGTTGAAGTGGAGGAGCTCGCACTTGTCCGGTTCAAAGGTGACTGCGCTAGAAGCTCCCCATTCCAAGGCATCCTGGATGTCCTGAGAGAGGAGGGCAGTGGTGGCGGCAGTGTTAGGGCCTGTCCGCAGAATGAGCACGTCATCTGCGTAGCCGAAGCGGCACCAGATGTCGCCGCGTTTGAAGAGTGGCTCCATGTACAGCATGAACAGTATTGGAGACACAGGCGAGCCTTGGGGGACTCCGCAAGAGAGCGGCTGCTTTTCTGCATGAACTCCTTCCATCCGGACCGACGCTTGCCGGTCCGTCATGAAAGAGTCTACCCACCTGACCAGGTGAGGGTCCCAGCCCTGCTGTCGTAGGCGCAGAACCAGCCGCCCACGGAGGACAGCGTTGAAGGCTCCCGAGACGTCCAGAGTGAGCATGGAGGCTTCCTCGCCTCTGGCAAAGGCCTGTTCGATGTCATGAACTACAGCTGCCACAAGGTCTGTCGCAGAGCGCTTGGGGAGGGCACCAAACTGTTGGCGGTTGAGAACCCCATGAAGGACGGCAGCAGTGGCGAGACGGCGCGCGATGAGCCTCTCCAGGCCCTTGGCAAGGCAAGAGATCAGGGAGATGGGGCGCCATGCCTTGGCCACTGTGAAGTCAGTCTTTCCTACCTTAGGCAGCATAACTACCTCTGCAGATCGGAAAACCTTGGGGTGGTAGCCCACCACCACGCTGGCTTCGTAGAGTTCGCGGATCTTCTCACCGATGAGGGGCCAGGAGGAGAGTAGAAGTTTGGCGTCGACCATGTCCTCACCCGGGGCCGTGCGCGCCACCCCGCAGCAGGAGTGGTGAGCTTCGGCCAGCGACACCTTGCGGTGCCAGGGAAGGGAGAGGGGGGGAGGGTTGTCCAGAGGGATCCAGGGGTCCGGGATGTCGTCGCCCGCTGCTCGGGGTGTGAGGATCTTCCTCCGTAGCAGGGCAATTTTGGCAGCAGTGTCTGTGTATAGCTGGCCTCCGTCCACAATGGGGGGGGACTTGAACCTGTCCGTCAGCTTATGCCACCCGGCTATCGCAAAGATCTGGCGGCTTTCCTTGGCGTCTGCGATCTTCTTTTCCCAGTATGAGGCCTTTGCGCGCCTGATGATGTTCCGGAAGTCTCTCCGGGCTTGCTGGGTTTCTTCCGAGGTGGGGTCCCCTTGTCTTGCCGCGGAGAGAGCCTTGTGGGCTTCCTCGCATATGGGTGTCCACCACTCAGCCTTTTGTCCCCTATCGAGCCTTGGTGACCCTGCGCCCTTGACGCACTTGACAAGTACGTCCACCATGGCCTCTGCCATTTGGTCAATGCTGGCACGGGTATACACCACTGGAGGGATGAGGTCGACGTGGGTTTTGAGAAGGGCCAAGAAGTCGGGAACCTGTTTCGTGGGGATTCCAAACTTGGGGTCCAGCTTAGGGGGCCGGGCTAAGTTAGGGACAATTGCAGTGATGCTGAAGTGGTCAGATCCTGTGTAGACGCTGTAGTCCACCCAAGCGTCCAGGCCTGGGATGTTGTGAAAGACCTGGTCGAGGGTGTTGCCGAGTGCGTGGGTGGGCTCCTCCGAGATTGCCGTTTCCAGGCCCTGGGCCTGGGCCCAGGTATGAACCCGGTGGCCGGGGCCATTGTGCCTCCCATGGTCTAGTTGCCAGGACCAGTGAACCGCATTGAAGTCGCCTGCAATGACTGTCCTCTGGGGGGTGTTCCAGGCTTCCAGGGAGGTGAGCACAGAGTCGTCTCCAGAGGGTCGTCGGTATACGTTGACCACTGTGATTCCGGAGATGGTGACCACACAGACGTCGCTGCTCGCGAAAGGGCGGGTTTGCGCGGCCTTGTAGCTGGGGTTCTTCCGGACGTAGGTGAGCACCCGTGGAATCTCCGACCAGTCTTCCAAGGGAGAGAAGGCCTCGTAGCCAGGGTGGGTTTTTGTCAGCCGCCGGGTCTCCCGAAGGAGGCACCAGGGTTCCTGGACCAGGACGATGTCATACTTGTTCTCAAAGGCGAGGTTGAGGGCCGTGTCGTGACAAGGGCCAGATCTGCCGGTGTTAACTTGCAGGATTTTGAAGAAGTCCTTGTGAGCGTTCCTGCCACGCCCACCTTCTGCCAAGGGAGGGAGAGGGGGGGAGGGTTGTCCAAAGGGGTCCAGGGGTCCGGGATGTCGTCGCCTGCTGCCCGGGGTGTAAGGATCTTCCTCCGTAGCAGGGCAATTTTGGCAGCAGTGTCCGTGTACAGCTGGCCTCCGTCCACAATGGGGAGAGACTTGAACCTATCCGTCAGCTTATGCCACCCGGCTATTGCGAAGATCTGGCGGCTTTCCTTGGCGTCCGCGATCTTCTTTTCCCAGTATGAGGCCTTTGCGCGCCTGATGATATTCCGGAAGTCTCTCCGGGCTTGCTGGGCTTCTTCCAAGGTGAGGTCCCCTTGTCTTGCCGTGGAGAGAGCCTTGTGAGCTTCCTCGCATATGGGTGTTCACCACTCAGCCTTTTGTCCCCTGTCGAGCCTTGGTGACCCTGCACCCTTGACGCACTTGATAAGTACGTCCACCATGGCCTCTGCCATTTGGTCAATGCTGGCACGGGTATACACCACTGGAGGGATGAGGTCGACGTGGGCTTTGAGAAGGGCCAAGAAGTCGGGAACCTGTTTCTTGGGGATTCCAAACTTGGGGTCCAGCTTAGGGGGCCGGGCTAAGTTAGGGACAATTGCAGTGATGCTGAAGTGGTCAGATCCCGTGTAGACGCTGTAGTCCACCCAAGCGTCCAGGCCTGGGATGTTGTGAAAAACCTGGTCGAGGGTGTTGCCGAGTGCATGGGTGGGCTCATCCGAGATTGCCGTTTCCAGGCCCTAGGCCTGGGCCCAGGTATGAACCCGGTGGCCGGGGCCGTTGTGCCTCCCATGGTTTAGTTGCCAGGACCAGTGAACTGCATTGAAGTCGCCTGCAATGACTGTCCTCTGGGGGGTGTTCCAGGCTTCCAGGGAGGTGAGCATAGAGTCGTCTCCTGAGGGTCGTCGGTACACGTTGACCACTGTGATTCCGGAGATAGTGACCACACAGACGTCGCTGCTCGCGAAAAGGCGGGTTTGCGCGGTCTTGTAACTGGGGTTCTTCCGGACGTAGGTGAGTACCCATGGAATCTCTGACCAGTCTTCCAAGGGAGAGAAGGCCTCGTAGTCAGGGTAGGTTTTTGTCAGCCGCCAGGTCTCCCGAAGGAGGCACCAGGGTTCCTGGATCAGGACGATGTCATACTTGTTCTCAAAGGCGAGGTTGAGGGCCGTGTCGTGACAAGGGCCAGATCTGCCAGTGTTAACTTGCAGGATTTTGAAGAAGTCCTTGTGAGCGTTCCTGCCACGCCCACCTTCTCTGTTCCCTCTGGGCCGTCCGGTCATAGAGAGAGGGGATCAGGGGAGTCGGGAGCAGGGGCTGGGAGCAGGGGCTGCGAGGGCCCTGCTTTTCTTTAGCAGGCGGGGTGCTGGTACGGCTGCCAAGACTGCTTGCACTTCCGGTGGGATTTGGCTGACTTTGGCTGGGACAACCGTCACTGGAGTGTCCGGAGATGCCGGCTGCTGGCCTTCCGGCGTGGAGGGGCGGGTTGCTGGGGCAAAAGTGACCTTTTTGGTAACCGTTGGTGAGCCCATCGTGATATCCCCTTCGGCGTCCTGCGGGCGCAGGAATGGAGAGGTAGGGACGGAGGCAGCTGGTGTCGTTGTTTCCAGATTCTCTGCCATAGTCGGGGCCGGTGTTCCTGAGCCACCCCGGGGAGGAGCGGAGGCCGGTGTGACCGACGCAGGGGCCACTGTGGCAGGGGCAGGGGCAGTGTCGGTGGCGGCTGGTGGCTGGGGAGCGGGTGCTGACGCTTCCTTTGCCTTCCTGAGGGAGGCCTGGTAGCCTTGTTCTCCCAGCTGTCGGATGGGCCCTAGCTGCTGTTTAGTAAGGCGATGGATGACGCCATTCCTCTTCACAGGCCGTGCTGGGCACCCGACAAAGTCTGCGCGGTGAGGTCCTCGGCAGTTGGCACACTTGAGAGGGCGGTCGCAGGGTTCGTTGTGCGGTTGGCCGCATCCTCCACACAGAAAGCGGTGGGTGCAGCTTCGGGGGTCATGGAATCCCTTGCACGTGGTGCACTGGGTGACTTGGACCTTCTTGGCTAGCCGTCGGGCTGGCGCGGAGCCGAAGATCTTGAAGCCTGCCTTCACTGGATTGGAGAAGGACAGGATCCACTCGTCGCCATGATGGGATTGCGTAACGTGGATAGGGCGTTGGCCAGTGGCGGCCTCGGCCTCGTCTGGGATGATTCCCGCCAAGTTAGCAAGAGCGCTTGGGCTGGTGATGGGGACTCCTGTGACGATGAACGTGTGCCACTCTTGCGCTTCCTCGATGCGGAGGCCTTCGGCGGTGAGGAAGGGCCAGGGGGCTAGCATGCGGACGCGAGTGGGCTGGTCCTTAGGGGTGACAGCCCAGCCGGTGCGGGTTTTCTGGGCCATGGGGAGCTCAGCAAAGGTCAGAGACATGCAACGGCCCAGAAGCACACAGAGCTCGTGGGGGGTGCAGTTCCGCCAAGTGCTGCCCTTGGGCACGCGTAGGAAGAGACGGGTGTCCTTCCGGGTAGCCGTAGGAGCAGGATGGGAGGTCTTCCCCCCTTTGGTTTTCTTAGGGCCAACTTGCTGCCACCTTGCAGGCTGCTGGGAGGCGGTGGGTGTGGCCTTGGGCGAGCGAATGTCCATGACGGCTGGTGCTGTGGGGGACTGTGCTGCGACGCTGTTGTAGGTCGGGGCCTTGCCCTTGGTGGGCTTTGGCGCCAGTTGTTGGGCAGGCTGGGCTGCAACTTTGGCTGGCGTGGGGGCTGGCGCCGGGACTATTGACGTAGTCGACTGGGCCGGTGTGGGGGGGGCAGCTGCTTGTCCAGTAATGGCCTGGGCGAGGAAGCCAGAGATGGCAGAGTGGACCATGTGAACCCACTTGAGGTGCACGGGATCAGAAAACTTTGCTGCTGACGTGTCCGCAGCATCCAAGAAGGCGGAGATGACGGCCCTGCGTGCCAGGCGGTCAGCGTCCTCGATGTCTAAGGCCGCGCGAACAGCCTTGGACCTAAGGAGATCGGAGGGCCCCTTCAAGCCCGTGGTGGTGGTGGTAGGAGTGATGTTGAGAGGCAGCAGCTCAGTGCTGCCTGGGTTGCGACGTTTGTTGGGGCGAGACGGGGAGCCAACAAACAGGTTGGTGCCAGACTGGGCAGACTGGACAGCCGGGATGATGAATGGGGCTGCCACTGGCGTGAGAGGAGGAGCAGCGCCAGCAGGGTCCCTGACTCCTCCTGGCAGCTGGGGTCGCGGAGAGACACCCAAAGCCGTGGAAGAAAAGTCGTTTCCTAGGAGGGGGGGATGGGGGCCCCGGGGGTTCCAGGAGGGAGAGGGGGGTTTTCGCTCGTCATGGTGGCAACGGGTGCACCATGGAGCAATGACAAGGTGCGCGATGACGACGGCGAAGTGTGCGACGACGGTGAGGTGCGCGACGGTCGACGACGGGGTGCACGACGGTCGACGACGGGGTGCGCGACGGTCGACGACGGGGTGCGCGACGGTCGACGACGGGGTGCGCGACGGTCGACGACGGGGTGCGCGACGGTCGACGGTCGGGTGAGTGCGCGCGGGCGCGCGCGCGAAATGAAGCCGGAAATAGTCGTAGAAAAAGCCGCGATACCGCCAATTCTAAGAACTGGCCGGAGAAAAAGGAAAGAAGGTGTTCTTATCAAAGGAATGCGATGGATATGGGAAAACGACCCTGCTAAAGATGCCTGGATCAAATACCGCCACAACCTTAGCCTAATTCCCAGAGTGCCAGAGTATGACGCGCAACTTGAAAGGCAAAAGGCCCAGTCAAATGCGTAAGTCGAAGCTTAACTGGCATGAGTTCACTACAAGTTCAGGGAGTTCAGTTGTCGGCGTCGCAGAAACGGAGGTCTGGATAGCCGGTAAGAGTATGGCGGTCCCCCTTTACATTATTGACCACAAAGTCACCACCTTTCTGCTGCTTCTAGGAATGAACTTCATTGTGATGACCAAGATAGCGCTTTATTACAACGAGGGCATGATGGCAGATATGACGTTCGACGGCACACATATCATCGTCCCAGTTACCAAGGCCGATGAGACCGTTCTTATGAGCATCGGCCAGCTTGTCGACGAGTCAGAAAACTAGTTGCCATTTGTCAGGAGCAAGGACAGACAAACTGGCTACTAACGTGTTTCCCTTACTGTCCGCCCACCATGGCTGTCCGCCCACCTAATTTTAGTCGAGCTCCACTTCCTCTTTTCACCGACAACTCCAGTACGGAAATGCAACTTTCAATCAACACATACCACTCCGCAACATCACGATGAAGGAAACAAACGAAGCAGAATACAAAGAACGTATTCAGGGAGCAATTCGAGCTCTTGAAGCAAAAGAAGTTGAAAGTGTAAGAAGGGCGGCTCGGGAATATAATGTAGCTCGGTCGACGCTATGGGATCGAATCGCTGGCTCTAAACCTAACAAGGTATCGAAGCAAGGAATGCAACGACTCAGCGTGCAGGAAGAAAATGCTTTAATTGATGCGCTGCAACAGCTAATTGTGTGGGGATGGCCAGCAACGATCAAGGCCCTAGAAGACATAGCAGTTCAGCTGCTAGCCGAGAAGGGTGACTTCGCTCCTTTAGGTCACAACTGGTACCTCAGCTTTCTACGACGGCACCCTCAGTTTAAAATGATATGGTCACGCGCGATGGACCAAAGCCGAAAAGACGCAACCAATCATGAAACCGCAAGAAAATGGTTCGAATTATACCAGACTGTCAAACTCCAATACAACATTGCCGATGACGACATCTATAATATGGATGAGAAGGGATGCATGAAGGGTATTGGAGAGAATGTCAAGGTACTTGTACCGCGGAAGGATAAAGAGGCTTTCTCTGCACAGCCAGGTAACAGAGAATGGGTTTCTATCATTGAGTACATTGGGGCTGCAAGTCACATTGTACCACCATTCATCATCTTTGAGGGTCAACGAATTATGTACAATTGGGTTGACAGTACCATTGACAAGAGTATCGTGATCCAAGTCAGTCCAAACGGCTGGACAGATAACTCTATTGCACTATCATGGATTGCGCATTTTGACAAATTTACCGCACCCATGGTGAAAGGTACCTATCGGTTACTAATATTGGACGGTCACGCAAGTCACACCTCTCTTGAGTTCGTTCAGTACTGCCAGGAACACAAGATCGTTGCACTTTGCCTGCCACCACACTCTAGCTCGAGCATACCGTATATTGGTCTCCCGGAACTCGAGATATGGGGCGCAACACATCTCGAACCTCCAATTCCTTCGCTATTACCAAGAAGCCAGGAAATCGATATACCCTAATATAGCGAGCGCATTCCGTGCCACTGGCTTACTACCGTATAATCCACGAAGAATACTCGACAATTTGCGCCCATCTACCCCAACTGAAGCTACAGCCACAGCCCCCACGTTACAGGCACCCGCTGCTGCACAAGTCAATTCCTTAGTCGAAAGATTACTGAATGTGTGCGACACACCTCTACGTGCAGATTTACTGCAAGTTCAAACGACTAGCCTCTCCGCCCTAGCCAATTGCGCTGTCCTGTCGGCCCTAAACCAGGGCCTAGTCGATAAAGAAAAGACCAACCGTACTAAACGTACAAAGAAACGCCATGGTGAGGCTCGAGTTCTCAGTGTGGAGGAAATCGAAACCGAGAAACGGGAAAAAAATGCACAGCAGGCTGTCGTAGATGCAGAAAAGGCTAGGAAAAAAGCACTATATGGGAAAGTCGGCTTTGCGAAGGTGGTATGGAAGGAGATGCCCATGAGCGCCGATGTATTCATGTAAAACCACTCAACATTGACTTTTCTTGTATTTCACACGTTAACTATGACGTACGTACTTTCGGAATTGAGGTTGTTGCTGGCATGTAGCTGAATTGAGTAGAAACCAACCCGCCTACCGGTAGGTGGTAAGTACCTTGGTATATGCGTATGTGGGGTGGGCGGACAGCCATGGTGGGCGGACAGTAGGGGAAACACGTTACCACCTTGCAAACCGTCCACGATTCATCAGATGCCCGCGACAATCCAAGATCAGTCCGTTCCCGGGCACAGGGGCAAAGTTAAGTTGATCGAGCCCAGAACGTCCATACCGGGGAGGCCTACATCCAGACCATCTGGTATACTGAATCAGGACCCACCAACAGTGTCGCAGGTGTCAGTCAAGCTGGGCAAGGGCAACGACTATCCTCTCGTTGCGGCCGACCATTTAGATGCCACTCCAGAAGTACCGGAACACCATTGAAAGCCAGCCTGACCTCTAACCCCAACTCCCGAAGAAGAACCAAGAACCTGGGAGGATCCCGATCGAGAAGATCACGTTGATATAGCATCTCTAGGTTTGGAGAATGACGAGACCATCATTGCATCGCTTACGAACGAAGAGATGGACGAGGTGCTCACAGCTGTGATATGGAAGCTAGTGACCAAGTGTAAGAATGAACGACTACGACAAGAAAAAGAAGCAGCAGCTGCTTCGACCGAGTTATGATCGGAAGACAACCCGGTCGCTTACGCTAACACGATGTACAAACCCAAAGTGAGGAAAATAAATCCTAGGGACGACGTTATTCCTAGCGGCAAGACCCCTCCAGGGTCTTACAAGTGAAAAGAAGATGTCCTTAAGGAAAAGGTAACCAATATTGAAGACGAAACGAAATCACAACGAGATGGCATTTGGGCCGACGTCTTCCCACAGTTTGCCAAGGAAAAAAGAGGCACGCAACTTACAGACGAGAGAGTCAAAGAAATCCTGACAGACCTAGAAAAGACGGAACTGTCCGATCGCAAAAAGGCTGCCCTACTAGAAGTCCTCTTTCGACGAGAAATGACTCTGTCGTGGGACTTCTCTGAAATCGGCAGACTTGACGAGCGTGTTGCACCATCTTATGAGATGATAACTGTACTGTACCAAGCCTGGCAAGTTAAGGGCATACAGATTCCTGGGCCTCTCAAGGAAGCAGTTACAGAAATCCTCCGAACGCCAATGAAGCATACAATCTTCAAAGAAGCGGCATCTCTATACCGCAACACATGGTTTGTAGTGGAAAAGCAGAACGGCGGACTCTGACTCATCAATTCAGCTACCAAGCTGAACGCAGTCTCCATCTGTGACGCTGGCCTTCTACAAAGCTGCAACGAATTCGCCGAAGAATTTGCAATGTGCAAGATACTGACTGTCATGGACCTATTCTCTGGTTACGACCAGATTCCCTTAGCAGTCAGCAGCCGGCCCCTAACAGCATTCAGTAGCCCATTTGGGCTGTTGCAGATGACCACACTGCCACAAGGATACACGAATTCAGTGTCGCAATTCCTACGAGTTGTGTCCAGGGTACTATACGACATAGCTCTGGCCAAGTACGAATTATTCTTTGACGACATCGCAATTAAGGGACCTACCAGCCGCTACGACAATCGGGAGATCTCTACAGGTATACGTCAATTTGTGTGGGAACACATTGTCAACATCGATTCGACCTTGTTGAACTTCGAGCTAGCCAAGCTCACTGTGAGTGCCAAGAAGAGTGAGTGGTGTCGCCAATCAGCCAAGATCGTCGGCTATATCTGCGGAACAAACGGACGCAAGCCGGTCGACGCCAAGATAATCAAGATAAAGGAATGGCCCTACTGCAAAGATCTCAAAGAAGTCAGAGCCTTCCTTGGCGTTACGATCTATTATCGCATATGGGTCGAAGGGTATACTTTGATCGCGCAGCCTTTAACGCTTCTGATATGCAAAGGGGAGCAGTTCCGCTTTGAGGAGCCCCAAAAGCATGCCATGGACACCCTCAAGGAAAAAATTGACGACAGCACCAGTCCTGATCACCATAGATTACAGAGGCGGTCCGATCTACCTCAAAGTCGACGCTTCAGGTGAAGGATAGGGTTGCCTGTTGTGCCAGAAAATCGACGGCCATATTCGCCTGGCGCGTTATGAACCTGGTTGTTGGAAGGGTGCAGAACTCAATTACGATACGACCAAGCGTGAGTGCCTTGGAGTTGTCAAGTCCTTACGACTACTCCGAAACTATCTATATAGAATTAGGTTCCATCTTGAAACTGACGCTAAGGTCCTCATCGCCCAACTCAATGACAGCTTCTCAGCCCTGCCCAGTGAAGCCCTTACTAAGTGGATTGCCAATATCAAGATATTTGACTTCGAATTACACTATATTCCTGGTAAGGAACATACTGTCGCTGATGAGCTGTCACGCAAACCGCCAGGGTCATCCGATGAGTTGGATGACCAATAGGAGGGAAATGTCGAAGATTTTATTGATCACCAACTTCATGTGATGGCTATCTCACCAGACATTGGAGCGCCTCAAGATCAGGACGGCCCTGTGTCTTCGACAGATTATCCGACAATTTCGATAGGTGGCATTTTCGCAAGCCAAGCTCAATCCCCTCTTGACAAACGTGGTCACTATTGCCGGCATCACGGTAGTCAATGTCTACCGGCGGCCCACTGGCGACGACTCCGTCCTCGCCTCCCTGGAAGCCTGGAACACCCCCCAGAGAACCGTCATTGCGGGCGACTTCAATGCGGTCCACTGGTCCTGGCAACCAGAACACGGCAGACATAACGGCCCTGGCCACCGGATCTATACCTGGGCCCAGACCCAGGGGCTAGAAACGGCAGTTATCGGGGAACCCACTCACGAACTCGGCAATACCCTCGACCAGGTCTTCCACAACATTCCAGGCCTGGACGCGTGGGTGGACCACAACGTCTACACAGGCTCCGACCACTTCACCATCTCCGCGGTCGTACCTAACACCTCCCGCCCACCCAAGCTGGACCCCAAGTTCGGTGTCCCCTTGAAGCGAGTGCCTGACTACCTGGCCCTCCTCAGGACCCACGTCGATCTCATCCCCCCAGTGGTGTACTCCCGCGCTAGCATCGACCGCACAGCTGAAGCCATAGTGGACGTGCTGGTAAAGTGCATCAAAGGGGCCAGCGTCCCCAAGCTCGACAGGGGAGACAAGGCCGAATGGTGGACTCCGGAGTGCGAAGAGGCTCACAAAACCCTCCTCGCGTGCACGCAAAATGAGCCCATCTCGGAAGCAACACAAGAGGCCCGCAAGAGCTTTCGCAATACCATCAGGCGCGCCAAGGCAGCATTCTGGGAAAAGAAGATCAGAGAGGCCAAGCAGAGCTCTGAGATCTTTGAGATAGCTGGCTGGTACAAGCTGACAGACAGGTTCAAGTCCCCTCCCATTGTGGACGGAGGCCAGCTGTACACAGACACTGCTGCCAAGATCGCCCTGCTGCGCAAAAAGATTCTTATGCCCCGCGCGGCAGGCGACGACATCCCGGACCCCTGGGCCCCCTTGGACGAACCCCCCTCCGCCTCCCTCCCCTGGCACCCCAGAGTTTCGGTATCCGAAGCGTACCACTCCTGCTGCGGAGTGGCTCGCACGGCCCCTGGAGAAGACATGGCAGATGTTGGCATCCTGGCCGCTTCCTGGCCCCTGCTGGGAGACAAGATCCGCGAGCTTTACGAAGCCAGCCTGGTGGTGGGCTACCACCCTAAAGCTTTCCGGACCGCAGAAGTAGGCATGCTGCCCAAGGTAGGAAAGACTGACTTCACAGTGGCCAAGGCCTGGCGCCCCATCTCCCTCATCTCCTGCCTCGCCAAAGGCCTGGAGAGGCTCATCGCGCGTCGCCTAGCCACTGCCTCTATCCTGCACGGTGTCCTCAACCGCCAGCAGTTTGGGGCTCTTCCTAAGCACTCTGCGACCGACCTTGTGGCCGCGGTAGTCCACGACATTGAGCAGGCCTTTGCCCGCGGGGAAGAAGCTTCCATGCTTACCCTGGACGTCTCCGGTGCCTTCAACGCCGTTCTTCGAGGAAGGCTGGTGCGACGCCTCCGTCAGCAAGGCTGGGACCCCCGCCTCGTTCGATGGGTAGACTCCTTCATGACTGACAGGCAGGCATCGGTCAGGATGGAAGGTGTCCACGCGGAAAAACAACCACTCTCTTGCGGCGTCCCGCAGGGCTCTCCGGTGTCCCCGGTGCTCTTCATGCTCTACATGGAACCCCTGTTCAAACGCGGCGACTTCTGGCGCCGTTTTAGTTATGCGGACGACGTGCTCATCCTCCGCACTGGCCCCAACACTGCTGTCACCACAGCCCTCCTCGCCGCTGACGTCCAAGACGCCCTAGATTGGGGCGCCTCCACGGCCGTCACCTTTGAGCCAGAGAAATGCGAGCTCCTCCACTTCAACAAGGCCGGAAAGCAACGCGACGACCAAGTCCGCGCAGGGAACTTTGTGGTCGAGCCCTTCCGAGGCCCCGTCCGCTGGTTGGGGGCCTTCTTCGACCCCAAGCTCACCTTCAAGGCCCATGTGAACACCTGGTGCGCAAAAGCCCTCCGGGTGGCTAATCACCTTCGCAGCCTCAACAAAACGCGAAATGGTGCCCCTCCCAACTCCATGGCCCTGGCAGCCTCGGCCTGTGTCCTCCCAGTCGCCCTCTACGCTGCAGAGGCCTGGTGGCCAGGCAAGTTCAAGGAATCCAGTATGGTCAGCGGCAAAGCGGTCAGCACCCAAACTGCCTCCCATGTCGACAAGATTAACAGTGTGGTCAAAGCTGCAGCCCGTGCAGTCCTCTCCGTTTGGCGCACCACACCTGTCCCTGTGCTACACCGCGAGTCCGGCCTCCCGCCAGCCAGCGTGCTCCTCGAGCAGACCCGGCTCCGCCACTCCCTCCGCCTGCGCTCCCTGGATGCCGCGCACCCTCTGGTCACCCGACTGGAAACACGACCCCCTCCTCCGCCTACTCCCTCCGCTCGAAGAGGGAGACCTCGGACCCGGCCCAGACCCCTGAAGGAGACGCGCCTCCAGAGGGCCTACACCCTGACATCACCCTGCCCACGGCCCCTCCTCTTGCCGCGGGTGTGGCCTCAGCTGTACGACAAACACCTACTCATGGGCAAGAAGAAAGGCAAAGAAGAGCACCTCGCTTGGCTTGCACAGCTCCCCCGAGGGGATGTGGTGATCTACTCGGACGGCTCCCTTGACAAGGAAGCGGGCTGGGGCTTTGTCGCATACAAAGACCGCAGGGTCGTTGGCAGGGCTCACGGGACCCTCTACCGGGCTCAAGTCTTCGACGCAGAAGCATCAGGGGCTGCGGCAGGCGCCGCTTGGGCCGCGAGCCACCTCGACATCGTCGGCACTGGCCAAGTGCACTTCTGTCTGGACAACGCCTCAGTGCTCCAGCAACTGCGCGGCCATCCCTCCGACAACTCGCAGGCCGCCTTCCTCTCCTTCCGGGACTCGACAGCTGCCCTCCCCCAAGGGCACACGGTTCAGTGGTCCCCAGGCCACGTCGGCATCCCAGGAAACGAGGCGGCAGACAAGGAGGCAGCCCTCGCCTCTGAGGTCTACTACACTGGCAACACGGATGGGCTCCAGCCCACACTAACAACAGTCCGCAGAGAGAACCGAGCCACCCGACGGCGCCTTTGGGAGGACTGGTGGCAGGACAACTACCCCCGATCCTACAAAAGATGGGGGCTATTGGCAGTCAAGAGGCCCGAAGAGCTCCAGCTCTCCAGACCTACCTTGCACCGACTCATCGCAGAGCGCACGGGACATGGCGACTTTGCAAGCTACCACCGTCGCTTTGGGCACCTGGAGGAATCCATCAAGAAGTGCGAGGGCAGCGAGGAGGTGGAAGCTGGACACTTTGTGAAGTGCGAAGCACTCCGCTCCTGCTTGCCTGGGAATCTCCAACCCGGGAAGGAACTGGAAACCCTGCTAGGCCACAAGGGCCACAGGCTTTTCGCGGCATTCGTTGAGGCAGCTGGCAAGCTGGCTCAGGCGCGGGAGGCACAAGAGGCCTCGGCGGCGGACGATCTGTAGGATAGAATGGGGTAGGGCAGTCTGACGGACGGAGTGGAGGATTTCTCATGTCACGCGAAACGCTAGGCACGCTGCCGCGGCGCCTGGCCGTCTACATAATCTATATAGGTTCCGCTAGTAGGGGCGCTTCTCGCACCTGAGGGCTTAGACGTTAATACATCATCATCATCATCATCATCACCCATATATATAGCCTTCAACTAACCTTTCAACCTAGAAGTCCTTACAGTCTAGCAAATCACATGGCGTAATGGATCACCAAAAAAGCTTAGTCAGCAAGGATTCAGCTACTCTATCGCCAAAAACGAAACTATTCACACCACCCAATTCCTACCAAACTGCAACTATTCAAGGATTGAGTCATCCAGTATATTTTCAACCAGTATATCATCCTTTTTCTTCCCTTTTTTCTGCCGTTTTTCCAGCCACTGTTGTGCCTGCTGTTCGGCCTCTATACAGGCCTTCTCTATATCTTCAACAGTGTAGAAGGCTTTTTAAGGGACCTTTTTTATGGCAACATGCCCTACCATATGCCTGGATTCAACTTCTGCCTTGGTGGAGTCAATTTAACGTTCTTGATTGACCGTTTTCAGCATCAATAGGTCTATAGATTTCCTGGCTTTTCTAAGCAACATATGTGTTCGCATGTGAGAGATATTTCCAAGTCCCGAAATTGTGAATATAGGTCTGATGAACACTTCGGTGTATAGAGAGCCCATAGAAGACTTGACGTAGAAGTCCCAGTCAATTTGGCTGGTGTGGAGGGACCTGGAGAGACCTCTACTAGGTCTATAGTATAACTGACTATTTGTTTGTTTTCCAGTGGTTTCCAGCGGTTGATAGGCCAGATCCCTGACTTCCTCCAAGCTGCAGTAATAACTTTGGGTCTGATACCTTTCTTTCAGGCCTCTTAATAGCAGGAAAGAAACTGTTATTTGTAGATTGCCGCTGACCCTGATAGGTGAGCGTATTCCACCATTTCTTAGTCAAAATATGACTTTATCATAGAAAAGAAACCCAAATTGCAAGGCTGTATAACATGGCTACTGTGGGCTGGCAGAAACAGTAGTTCAACTTTGTTGTGCTTGGTGTGCCACATAAATTCATCGTTAGTATGTGTCTTGTGGCCGTCAATTATCAGGAGACGCCACTACCCATTTCAGGCTTCGTTTCAGGCAAATATACCTCTCTTAACCAGTGATTTGCTATGTGGTAGGAAGTCGAACCCTTTTTATTGCAGGCAAACTTCCAAGGAGGGACGTCAGGCCCAAACCACTGGCCTTGAAGGTTGGCACCTTGGAAGATAACCACTGGAGTCAACGCCTGGCCGTCAGCCATTATACACTCCAATATAGTCACTCAACAACTGGAATCAGAGTGTTGGCGAGGGCCACGCTTGGTAGCAGCTGCCCTTACCACCTTGCCATGTGAAGACTCTCCTTTTTGGAGGCCGTGTTCATCCATATTGGCTTTGTGGCACGGCTAGAAGTTGTGCTTCTTGCGGAGGGCCTTGTAACGCTCAAAAAATAGTTGAATCTGATCAAGAAGGTCAAGGGCAGCACGGCTTTTCTCAAGAGATGCTTGAGGTTTTGTTCGTACTTCAGGATTCCGCTGAATGAACCGATCTACCCAGTGTTTCCCAAGTTGGTGTGATTTGCCTTGGGCACACAACATACAGGCAGCGTACTGTTCAATTTCCCAGTAGTGGAGAGACCTGCCAAGGGCTTCGAATTCTAGCAGGTGGTTGACCAACTCCTTCTCTATATCCCTGCTGGATAAGAGGTTAACTTTCTGGCCTTCTGAACACATGAGACCACCGCGTAGTCTTCTGGATAGGGTAGCCTGGGAGACGCCGTATAACTTAACTGCCGCCTTCTGTCTTTGAACAGCAGCTATTGCAGCCAAAAGCCTATCTTCTGGGCTCTCTATTGTGGTATTTCTTGTATGATGATAATGATAATGTATTAACGTTTAAGCCCTCAGGTGCGAGAAGCGCCCCTACTAGCGGAACCTATATAGATTATGTAGACAGCCAGGCGCCGCGACAGCATGCCTGGCATTTCGCATAATATGAGAAATCCTCCACTCCGTCCGTCAGACTACCTTACCCCATTCTATCTTACAAATCGTCCGCCGCCAAGGCCTCTTGTGCCTCCCGCGCCTGAGCCCGCTTCCCAGCTGCCTCAACGTATGCCGCGAAAAGCCTGTGGCCCTTGTGGCCCAGCAGGGTTTCCAGTTCCTTCCCGGGTTGAAGATCCCCCGGTAAATAGGAGCGGAGTGCTTCGTACTCCACAAAATGTCCAGCTTCCACCTCTTTGCCGCACTCGCATTTCCTGATGGATTCCTCTGGGTGGCCAAAGCAACGGATAGTGGTAGCTCGCAAAGTCGCTGTGTCCTGTGCGCTCTGCGATGAGTCGGTGCAAGGTAGGTCTGGAGAGCTGGAGCTCCTCGGGCCTCTTGACTGCCAGTAGCCCCCACCTCTTGTAAGATCAGGGGTAGTTATCCTGCCACCAGTCCTCCCAGAGGTGCTGTCGGGCGGCTCAGTTCTCTCTGCGGACTGTTGTTAGTGTGGGCTAGAGCCCCTCCGTGTTGCCAGTGTAGTAGACCTCAGAGGCGAGGGCTGCCTCCTTGTCTGCCGCCTCGTTTCCTGAGATGCTGACGTGGCTGGGGGACCACTGAACCATGTGCCCTCGGGGGAGGGCAGCCGTCGAGTCCCGGAAGGAGAGGAAGGCGGCCTGCGAGTTGTCGGAGGGATGGCCACGTAGTTGCTGGAGCACTGAGGTGTTGTCCAGACAGAAGTGCACTTGGCCAATGCTGACGATATCGAGGTGGCTCGCGGCCCAGGCGGTGCTAGCTGCAGCTCCTGATGCTTCCGCGTCGAAGACCTGAGCCCGGTAGAGGGTTCCGTTGTGGTCCTTGTATGCAATAAAGCCTTGGCTGGCTTCCTTGTCGAGGGAGCCGTCTGAATAGATCATCACGTCCCCTTGGGGAGCTGTGCAAGCCAGGCATTCCTCTTACCCATGAGCAGGCGTTTGTCGTACAACTGAGGCCACACCCGCAGCAAAAGGAGGGGCCGTGGGCAGGGTGGTGAAGCGAATCATCAAGATGCCCCCATAACGTCACGGATACCAATCTGGCCCAGGTACCAATCTGGCCCACCTTAATTTCTGACTTGCGCGCCCAATGCCCAACACCAACACCGACTGTCATTACAGCTACAATTACAAAGATTAGCCAACACTACCTATTCAGTGTCGAGTATGTCGACGAATACATCAATCGCAATCGGCATTTCCTTCCATACTAGCTTTGCAAAGCCTACTTTGCCGCGCAGAGCCTTCCGTCTTGACTTCTCATCCATTTTTGCCTGCTCTACCTTCTGCTTTTCTTTCTGTCGTTCCAACATGTCCGAAACTTTCAGCATTTTAGCAGTGCCAAACGCCTTTTTGTTTGCCTTGCCCCGTGTGCTCCGTTCCTTCTGCTTTTGCACCAGGCCCTGGTTAACCACCTCAAGTGCTTGATTATCATTCAAACTAGCTATGCACGTTTGTTGCAGAAAAGTGATGCAATTCCGTACTGGCGTAGCGCATACAGCTGTCTTGAACACGTCGTTTGTAAGGGTGTTAACCTTATCAATGAGCTTGTTTTTGGGACCAATTGGGCCAGCCTGAGTTGTGGTGGTTGTCGTGGTAGTGGCCGTAATAAACGGTGGGGTTGTTGGCCGATACTGAGCAAGTATTTTATCAGGGTCATATGGATACAGCCCAATGCCTCGCCATGCGGCAGGTACATTTCGAGAGATGCATTGCCGAGCCTGCTGATAGAGTACCAAAAACTGACGATTATTTATCCGGGATGCACCGTATATTGACTTTTAGCTGACCAATTGTTTGTACGCTTTCGCGAGTGGGCTGAAGATACCAACATCGAGTGGTTGAAGCACATGGGTAGCATGAGGTGGAAAGCAGAGTGGAATAATCCGGTTTGCTTCACAGTATTCTATGAACTCGATTGTCTGATGGCTAGAGTGGCCATCGAGTATGAGTAAGCGATAGGTACCATGTACTTGCTTCTTAGTATGCTCGTCGAAGTGGTGAAGCCACTCCAAAGCAACTTCATGGTCTGTCCAACTATTCGGGGTGACACGGACAACCGTATTGGGGTGAATCTTAGGGTCGAGCCATGATTGTTGGATTCGCTGTCCCTCGAAGATAACGAATGGAGGGAGTACGTATCCTTTCGCTCCAATGCATTCGATGATTGTCACCCACTCGCGATTACCAGGCTGACTTGAGAACACTTCCTTATCAGTACGCTTAACAAGTACCCTGGCTGTGTCTCCAATCCCTTTCATGAAGCCTTTCTCATCCATATTGTACGTATCTTCGATCGCTATATCGTAGGACAGTCGGATGCGCTGGTAGGTCTCGAACCAATCGTTCAACGAATCGTAACATGCGCCGTCTTTTCTTAGTTGATCTAAATTGCGGGTCCGTTGAAGTTTCACCTCTGGATGCCGTGCTAGAAAGTTTTTATACCAGCATGCTCCTAGTTTTGCATCCGCGTCACCGGTTCGGGCATGGAGAAAGTGGTTGCCGAATCCTTTGAGTGCTTTGATTGTGAGGGGCCATCCCCACTGTGACAACGAAGGACACGCGCACAAGGCAAGGCTCGTGGTTTGGTGTAAAACGAATATAATATTCTACTTGGAGAAGAAAGAAAGGAAAGGAAACTAAGTGTGGGCTGAAGGCCCTGGTTTATATACACTGGGGCCGGCAGTATTCACTAGCCGGCTGACCGCCCTGGGGTGTAGTGAATGGAATCGGTCACCACCCGGTCTGTGCGCAGTGCACAGACCACCCGTGCGGGCAGAATGGACGGTAGGACCGTCACAATCCCCCCCCTGTGGCAAGACTCGCCTCGAGTCTTGAATTCCGTCGTTTCGGGGCGAAAAAGTCGTTTCCTACCGGGTAGGTCGCTCCGGTTTGGTCGGTTTACCGGGTAGGTGTAAGTCGTTCGGTCGGCCTACCGGGTAGGTCGCTCCGGGACTCCCGGGTAGGTCGTTCCGGTCCGGCCGTTTTCACCAAGTCAAAATCCTAGACCACCTGAGAACTAGGTGAAAAACGGCGCTCGTGAGTCGCGACCGGAAAAATCGCACCAAATAATTAATCGGAAAGTGGGGCTCTCGGCGGGAAGCCTCTGCGTCGCGTTTCGGTCCTAAGTGGGGCCGGTGGGTATATAGAAAGGCGAACCGGCCGCCCGGCTGGCGCTTTTCGTTATAGGGCCTTCCAGTGTCCTCGGGGGCTATATAGCGTGCCGGACGGCGCGCTTCGAATCCACCAAACGTACTAAACGTTCTATAGCCACGGGGGCTATAGAAGGTATAGTGGTCCGGTCCGGGGGTCCTATAGGGCGTTTCGGCGCTCCGGGGGTTCTATAACGTGCCGTAAGGTCCGTTATAGTGTTGTCAGGTGCCGGTAGGCTATAGAGGGTTCCGGGGGTCCTATAGACCTAATCGGTCAGTGTCATAGTGTGCTATAGTGCGCCCGAATCGTGCTGCAGCACGTCCAGTGCGTTCCTTCAGCGATTCCGGCGCCGTAGCCGCTGGCTTACTGGCTGGTTAGCAGGTTTATCATCGTCTTCATGCGGGGGATCGAAAACGTCGTTCTCAGCGGCCTGGCGCCACTGTTCAAGGCGTTCCGGGGGTCCTGCCTCCTGTGGGTTAGCGACGTGATACTCCTGTAGTTTTGCGGTAGCGTTCTTGAACTGGCTAGCAGGGTACCACTCGTCATCTGGGTCCCAGCCCTTCCACTGGACCTTATAATAGAGGTTGCCGTGCCGCAACCTGGAGGATATGACCTTCTCTACTTCGAATTCTTCTTCGTTGTTGACTGCGTCCACTATCTCTCCCTCCGGGCGTTCGTATTCTTGCCCTGGTAGTGGGTTGTTCGGGTACTTGCGGAGGCGGTCGGCGTGGATCCATTTGGCGCCGCGCCACGTCTCTGGGAGGTCTAGCAAGAAGGTGTTTGGGTTGTCCGGCCGGACTGCTAGGATCTTGTAGGGCTTTCGGGTCATGGGGTAGTCCAATTTGTCGCTGGGGCGGTCGGTCTGTTCACCGACCTTACGGCGGATGTATACGCTGTTGCCCACTGTAAAATCGGGCTCCCTACGGGCCTTGTTGGCCTGGGTGATCATACGTCGTTGCGCTTCTCGGATGTTCTCCCTGGCGACGTCCAGGTATTCCTGAATGCGGGTGCTATAGGCCTGGGCCTCCTGTCTAGTTAGCCTCTCTCGGGCAGGTCGTGAGCCTAGGTTTCGGGTGCGTGATTCCCAGTCGAAGCTCATTTTCATTCGCCGTCCGGTCAGGACTTCGTGGGGTGACAAACCACCTAGTGATTCGTGCGGTAGGGCTGCTTGGGCGGCGTCCAGGGCAGGCAGGGCCCTGGACCAGTCGGTCTGGAAGTGGTTAATATAGGGGCGCAGCCTCTGATCAATCCACTGATGCATAACCTCTATCTGGCCTACCGTTTCGTGGTGGCCAGCGGACGCGAACTGGAGCTTCGTGCCGTGGATTTTGGAGAGTTCGTTAGTGAAGTCGGAGATGAATTGCGGTCCTTGGTCGCTGACGACGGTGTCGGGCCACCCGTAGACCCTGTAAGGCCCTTGGTAATACATCTCCGCAGCGTCCTTCGCGGTACAGGTGTCCTTACAGGCGGTTGTCCAGGTCAGTTTCGAGAGTCGGTCGATGCAACAGAAGGTCATATTGTTGCCGTCTTGGTCAGGGGGAAACTTCTTGAAGTCCACCACAATGTCCTGCCAGGGGTGCTCGGGCACTGGCAGTGGTGTAAGCAGTCCAGGTGTCTTGTCCCGGGGGACCTTTGCTGCGCGGCAAGGGCAGTTGGCAATGTAGCGGTCCACGTCGCCGTGGAGGCCTTTCCACCAGTAACGTGATGCCACTAGTTGCCTACTCTTCCCCCGCCCCGGATGAGCGGTCGCGAGGCGGCAGTGTGCTTCCTCTATAATCTTGGTGCGTAGGTTGTCCGTGTCGGGCACCACCAGTCGGCCCTTATAGAGGACCAGGTCCCCCAGCAGGGTCCAGTCGGGGTCGTCCGAGGCCTGCGCCTTCTCCCTCAGGGGGTCCAGTTCGCTAGCGTGCCTGTTGGCCGCCAGTACAGCGTCGATAAGGGCGACGCCGGAGAGGTCAGGGGGCGTAAAGTTGCCTAGTTCGCAGATCATAGGCTGTCCGGTAACGGTCGAGACAGTGGGCTTGAACAGGGCCATGGTGCGCTGTTCGTCACGGCGTTGCTTCTGGGTCTTCAGGTCCTCCGTCGGTCGCGAGAGGATGTCCGCAACGGTGTTGCGCGAGCCCGGGCGGTATGTGATCACGAAGTTGTAGTGTGAAATCAGCTCCGCCCAGTTAGCCTGTCGCAGGTTTAGCACTCTCTTCACGGTGAAATACTCTAGCGCAGCGTGGTCAGTGATGATAGTGAAGGGTCGGGGGGTCTGAAGGCCTATGAGCTCAGGCCTCCAGCACATTAGTCCCTTGATAACGGCGAGCATTTCCTTGTCGTGGATGCCGTAATTCAGCTCGGCCCCGTGCAGGGCTTCGGAGAAGAACCCTACAGGGTGCCAGGGGTCGTCCGGGGAGTCGCGTTGGGAGAGTACGCCAGCCGCCACGCCGTCCGAGGCGTCCGTTTCCATCATGGTTTCGGCGTCGTACTTGAAATGTCGTAGCACTGGCGCCGTGGTCAGCGCGGTCTTCAGTTGGTCAAAGGCGTTCTGGCAGGCGTCAGTCCAGTTGAGAGAAGCCCCTGTAGCGGTCAGATCGTTCAGGGGTTTAGCGATACGGCCGTAGTCCTTGATAAAACGCCTGTAGAAGTTGCAGAAGCCGAGAAAAGAGCGTACAGCGCGCAGTTGGGCCTTGCCGTGCTGTACTGGGGGGTCCCAGTGTCTGATAATCTCGGTCTTGTCCGGGTCAACCTCTACTCCGTCGGTGCTGATAATGAACCCTAAATACTTGGTCTTGGTTACGTTGAATTCGCACTTCTTGATGTCCGCCTGCAGCCCTGCCTCCCGCAGTCGCTGCAGCACTTGAGATACGTGGTGTCGGTGCTCGATTTCGTTGTCCGAGTACACCAGTATGTCGTCGAGGTACGCTGTGGCGAAGACGTCTAGGAACCCTTTCAGGGTGTTGTTCAGGTATCGTTGGAAGGTTGAGGGTCCGTTGGTCAAGCCGAACGGCACAACCTTGTATTGGAAAGTCCCATAGCGGGTACGGAATGCGGTCAGCTTCTCCTGCCCCTCCGCTATACGTACGCGGTGGAAGGCTTGTCGGATGTCGATTTTGGTGTAGATCTTGGCCTTAGACAGGCGTTGCAGGGCCTCGTCTATTAGTGGCAGCGGGTAGCGGTCTTTTTCGGTCATAGCGTTCAGTTTGCGGAAGTCCACGCAGAAGCGCAGGGCCCCGTTCCCCTTACGGGCGAACAGTATGGGGGCTGCCCAGGGTACCGTCGCGGGTTCTAAGAAGCCTTTGGCTAGGTTCTCTTCCAGGTATTGGCGGCAGGTCTCCGCCTCTTCCAGGGTCATCTTGTATAGCGGGCTGAAGTCCAGGGTCTCAGAGTCACCTTTCAGGATCATGTTGTGGTCCACGCCTGGTCGGTGCGGCGCAAGGTCGTCGGACGCAGCTTTGCTGAAGACGTCCAGGTAGTCGTGGTATTCAGGGGGCACTGCCTTCTTAGTGGATTCTTGAAAGTCCTCGTCGTCGTCGTCTAGGGTCTTGGATTTGAGCTCGGCGATGTAGGCGTCCAGTTCATGGAGCGTGATTATGCCGTTCAGGTCAGTGTCCTGTTGATTCAGCACGTGGACGAAGCCTGCGGCGGAGACGGTAGCGACCTGTATAGGGCGTTTCTTGTACCAACCGACTATGTCGCGGGCCATGGTATAGGGACCGTAGGCATCTCTCTGTTCTTCCTTCTTTGGGGGTCGGTCGGCGACCTTGACGTATGGCTTAGGGGGTTCGATAGGCTTCTCAAAGCGTTCCGGGTCCAGTAGGCGGTCCATCCGTTGTTGCTCACGGACGGTAGGGTCTATACTGGTTCGCTGTAGTATCTTGGGTGGCTTGACCACTGGTTTGGCGGCCTTGCGGGTCTTTTCGCGAGCCTTAGCTGCCTCCAGTTCAGC
This sequence comes from Xylariaceae sp. X802, assembly GCA_028637635.1. NCBI lineage: Eukaryota > Fungi > Ascomycota > Sordariomycetes > Xylariales > Xylariaceae > Xylariaceae sp. X802. Next base: position 59,586 of record JAJFDH010000019.1, read on the forward strand.
GATTCGGGCCTGAAGGTGCTGTAGGTTCGGGTTAGGGGTTTGGTTGGCGCGACCGTCGCGGCGGCGCTTGTCCTCAGCTTCCAGTTGGCGGTTACGGCGGTCTGCGTCCTTCTGGAATTCGGGCTTCGCTAGCAGTTTGCCGGCTTCGTCCATAGGGATCTCCCTGGTACTGAAGTCGGGGTCCCACTCCGGGGGGTATATGAGCCTATGGCGGCGGCTATCCACTAGGATATCGTGGTGTTCGAAGTATTTCTTTCCCACGATAACGTCATTCTTCATGTTGACGACCAGTAAGGGGGCGTCCATGACCGTACGTCCTTGCACACGGAAGTGCGCCAGGATGGCCAGGTCGATCACTTGGGTTGCCTTCCCGTCGTATCCGGCGACGGTTACGGGCTCGAAGTCGGTAATCTGTTGGGTTTGTAGGTATTTCATCGCTTTCATGGCGAAGGTGACGCTGATCAGCAAGTATGCGTCAGCTCCTGTGTCCGCTAAGGCTTGGGTAGTCAGCGTATAACCGTTGTTTATTAAGGTGCAATCTATCATCAGTGGGTTCCCGCCTATAAGGGTTCCCAGATAGTTAAAAGGTATTCGGCTACACTGATCCAGTCCAAGTGCCTGTATCCGGACAGACCCGGGAGAGGAGACTAGTTGTCCCGGGCTTCGTCTTTTCCCTCCTCCGGTGCTGTAAGGTCAGCGATGAGGGCGCTGATTCGGGACATGTCGATGCGGTCAAAGTCCGTCTTGAGGCTGCACTCGCTGGTGCGGTGGCCAATCTCAGGGCAGATGAAACACTGTCCCTTTGCAATTAGAAGTTTAGCCTGCTCGAGGGTCAGTTTCTTGTACACGGCGTGGCCGTTGTTGGCCTTGCCAATCGACTGGATTCCGTGATGGGGACATCCGGGCTTTGCGTTGACGCTGGGCGCGGGGTCAGAAGGTTTTCCAGCGGGCTGGAAGGCGTTGGTCGATCTGCCCGGGGCTGCGGCCTTGGGCTTCGTGTCAGCGGGCTGCTTGTCCTTCCGGGACTGCGCGGCGATGTAGTTCTTGTGTTGTTGATAGTCCTGGTCCTGTAGGAGGTTGCAGAAGGCCACGAAGTCGATTTTCGGGTCCTTTGCTTCACGAACAAACAGCTCGTTCAGGCGTTTCGGTAGCTTGTCAAGCAAGTCGCGCTTGTAGTCGGCTTTCTGGATTCGAGCCAGGCTGGCCCAGCGGGTAAACTCTAGTTTGAAGTCGCTAAAGTTCGCGGCCGACTTCATTTCTAGGTCTCGATATTGGATACGTGCGTGTTCGTACTCATTGGGGTCGTGATAGTGAGCGTACAGGTGGTCTAGGACCTCCTGTGCAGTGCTGAGCAGGGCCTCGCCGTGCTCGTCGTCAACGAAGGCCAAGATACTCTCAGAGGCCAGGCCTCCCATGCGGCTCAGGATGTAGGAGATCTTTTCCTCTTCGGTATCGTAGTGATCCGCGTTCTTCTTGAGCTTGGATTTCAATAGGTGAAACCACAACTTGAATCGGACTTCAGGCTTGTCGTCCTTGGGTTTTTCACCCGTAAAGATAGGCGGGTGTTCAGCCTTAGCGGACCTTTTGCCGCCATCAGTGCGTTCGGAACAAAAGGTTCCAGGTGTCGTTTCGCGGTCTGGTGCGCCGGGGGTGGTTCCGCGGCTAGGGGGTTCCGGGGCTGGCACCGGGGGTTGTCCTTGGGAGGTAACGAGGCGGGCTACAGCGTCTTTGAGGGATGCGTTTGCCTGGCGAAGCTCGTCCATTTCGGCGGTGTAGTTGCCCTCTATTTCTGCGTAAATACGGGTTCGCATTCGGTCCTCGTTCATCTGCATAGCAGTCTTCTGTTCCTGTACCTGTCCTTGCAATAGCTTGCACTGGCGGCCCAGGCGTTGGATCCAGGTGACGTAGAAGAAGGAGTTCTCGCTCTCGGTCAGGGTCATGCGGTGCACGTCGCGGATAACCTCGGCCCAGGCAACCTCCAGGAGTACGCGCTGGCGTATTTCTTCAAACATCACGGCGGGCTGATCGGTGCAAAGGTCCATGTATTCGTCCTTGGACATCAGGATAGGCACGTCGTCGGTAGGGTATAGGGTGCGGCCCTCGTTGGTCATGGGCGTGAAGGGAATAATAGAGCCGTCATCGTTCGTATAGTTGTCGGATAGGGCCTGGAGACGTTCGCTAACGTCCTCTTCGATCTGCTCCAGGGTAAGCGTGAAGCGGACCTCCGGGGCTTCATTGTCGTTCTTGACGTTCTGGCAGAACCAGTCGTAGTTGTGGTTCTGTTCGTCGTTGTCGTTTATGGGGTGTTCGTCCACTAGGGATTCCCGGTACGTAGACCGGGCCTCGCGGCGAATAAAGGTCGGGTCTTCGTTCTCTTCAGGGTGGGGAGCGAAGGAGACACGCTGGGAACGGCGTCGTTGGTTGCGCGTCTTCGGTTTCGGGGATCGTTCGAGGGGGCCTTTGCCCTTCTTGCCCGGCGAGGGCTTGGTGCTTGTCGACATTTCGGCGGTGGGTTCAGGGTCGTTGAACGCACCTGGCATCATCTGATCAGCGGAGTTCTTCAGTTCGTTTCGGGGGATAGGGAATTTATGGTCTTCCAAGACGGGGATTAACGAAGTAGAATATTGTGACAACGAAGGACACGCGCACAAGGCAAGGCTCGTGGTTTGGTGTAAAACGAATATAATATTCTACTTGGAGAAGAAAGAAAGGAAAGGAAACTAAGTGTGGGCTGAAGGCCCTGGTTTATATACACTGGGGCCGGCAGTATTCACTAGCCGGCTGACCGCCCTGGGGTGTAGTGAATGGAATCGGTCACCACCCGGTCTGTGCGCAGTGCACAGACCACCCGTGCGGGCAGAATGGACGGTAGGACCGTCACACCCACACTTCTAGCTGCAATGCCACTCTTATTATGGACGCTTCCTCGGCTGGTGTTAACTTCTGGTAAGGTTGAGAGGCTTCGGCATGGCTTTTGACGCCATTCATTTGATGTCGGAGGGTGGTACGGGGGATATTGAATACCCGGGCGGCTTCCCGAACACTGTCGATCTCATTGTTGCTTAAGGCCTCAATAGCCCGACAAATACGCTCTTCTTTATTCATTGAAGGTACTCACGGAACACGCTGCCTTCAATTGAAGCTACGCATCAAGTCACGACAAGATAACGGCAATATTGAGGTTGTTACGAACGATTCCATACTGAGATGTTGAAAAAGTTGCGGTCAGGGGAAGTGCTAACTTTTGGGTGGGCCAGAAAGGTACCCGGGCCAGATTGGTATCCGTGACGTTAGTCGGCAATTACAATAGGTAATTGCCTCCCTAGGAGTGAACGTCTGGTGCGCACCCAAAGAGACCGGGTTAGTTACCGGCACGTCAATAGGATTTCTGAATGTCCGCGAAGACGGTAACTAATTAAGAAAGCGGGCAATGTCCCAATCTGGAGAGTCCTAGTAATTTGCAAGTTACCAAAAGTCGCTGTGATTTGTGGTCGTGAAGTTGATATTTTCGAGATCGTCGTCGCCCCCTTAGAAGTACAGAAATGGACCGGTTTTTCAGAAGGACGACCAGCGTTCCTAAAGGCGGGCAACGTCCGGATCTTAGAAACCGCAAAAGGATTCAATACAGTTAATAGAAACAGGACCGAAGATAACAGAAGTCGTAAATTACAGTCATGATGATGATGATGTATTTACGTCTAAGCCCTCAGGTGCGAGAAGCGCCCCTACTAGCGGAACCTATATAGATTATGTAGACGGCCAGGCGCCGCGGTAGCGTGCCTGGCGTTTCGCATGACATGAGAAATCCTCCACTCCGTCCGTCAGACTATCTTACCCCATTCTATCTTACAAATCGTCCGCCGCTGAGGCCTCCTGTGCCTCCCGCGCCTGAGCCCGCTTGCCAGCTGCCTCAACATATGCCGCGAAAAGCCTGTGGCCCTTGTGGCCCAGCAGGGTTTCCAGTTCCTTCCCGGGTTGAAGGTTCCCCGGTAAACAGGAGCGGAGTGCTTCGCACTCCACAAAGTGTCCAGCCTCCACCTCCTCGCCGCACTCGCACTTCTTGATGGATTCCTCTGGGTGCCCAAAGCGTCGGTGGTAGCTCGCAAAGTCGCCATGTCCTGTGCGTTCTGCGATGAGTCGATGCAAGGTAGGTCTGGAGAGCTGGAGCTCCTCGGGCCTCTTGACTGCCAGTAGCCCCCACCTCTTGTAGGATCGGGGGTGGTTGTCCTGCCACCAGTCCTCCCAGAGGTGCCGTCTGGCAGCCCTGTTTTCCCTGCAGACTGTTGTTAGTGTGGGCTGAAGTCCATCCGTGTTGCCCATGTAGTAGACCTCGGAGGCGAGGGCTGCCTCCTTGTCTGCTGCCTCATTTCCAGGGATGCCGACGTGACCGAGGGACCACTGAACCGTGTGCCCTCGGGGAAGGCAGATGTCGAGTCCCGGAAGGAAAGGAAGGCGGCCTGCGAGTTGTCTGAGGGGTGGCCGCGCAGTTGCTGGAGCACTGAGGTGTTGTCCAGGCAGAAGTGCACTTGGCCGTTGCCGACGATGTCGAGGTGGCTCGCAGCCCAGCCAGCACCTGCTGCGGCCCCTGATGCTTCCGCGTCAAAGACCTGAGCTCGGTAGAGGGTCCCGTGAGCCCTGCCGACGACCCTGTGGTCTTTGTATGCGACAAAGCCCCAGCCAGCTTCCTTGTCAAGGGAGCCGTCTGAATAGATCACCACGTCCCCTTGAGGGAGCTGTGCGAGCCAGGCGAGGTGTTCTTCTTTGCCTTTCTTCTTGCCCATGAGCAGGCGCTTGTCATACAACTGAGGCCACACCCGCGGCAGGAGGAGGGGCCGTGGGCAGGGTGGTGTCAGAGTGTAAGCCCTTTGGAGGCGTGTTTCCTTTAGGGGTCTAGGCCGGGTCCGAGGTCTCCCTCTTCGGGCGGAGGGGGGAGGCGGAGGAGGGGGTCGTGTCTCCAGCCGGGTGACCAGAGGGTGTGCGGCATCCAGGGAGCGTAGGCGAAGGGAGTGGCGAAGCCGGGTCTGCTCGAGGAGCACGCTGGCTGGCGGGAGGCCAGACTTGCGGTGTAGCACAGGGACAGGTGTGGTGCGCCAAACGGGGAGGACTGTGCGGGCTGCAGCTTTGACCACACTGTTAATCTTGTCGACATGGGAGGCAGTTTGGGTCTGACCACCTTGCCGCCGACCACATTGGATTCTTTGAACTTGCCTGGCCACCAGGCCTCTGCAGCGTAGAGGGCGACTGGGAGGACGCAGGCCGAGGCTGCCAGGGCCATGGAGTTGGGGGGGCACCTTTTCGCGTTTTGTTGAGACTGCGAAGGTGGTTGGCGACTCGGAGGGCTTTAGCGCACCAGGTGCTCACGTGGGCCTTGAAAGTGAGCTTGGGGTCGAAGAAAGCCCCCAACCAGCGGACGGGGCCTCGGGAGGGCTCGACCACAAAGTTCCCTGCGCGGACTTGGTCGTCGCGTTGCTTTCCGGCCTTGTTGAAGTGGAGGAGCTCGCATTTCTCTGGCTCAAAGGTGACGGCCGTGGAGGCACCCCAGTCTAGGGCGTCTTGGACGTCAGCGGCAAGGAGGGCTGTGGTGGTGGCGGTGTTGGGGCCAGTGCGGAGGATGAGCACGTCGTCGGCATATCCAAAGCGGCACCAAAAGTTGCCGCGTTTGAACAAGGGCTCCATGTAGAGCATGAAGAGCACTGGGGACACCGGGGAGCCTTGCGGGACGCCGCAAGAGAGTGGCTGTTTTTCCGCGTGGACACCTTCCATTCTGACCGACGCCTGCCTGTCAGTCATGAAAGAGTCTACCCATCGAACAAGGCGGGGGTCCCAGCCTTGCTGACGGAGGCGTCGAACCAGTCTACCTCGAAGAATAGCATTGAAGGCACCAGAGACGTCCAGGGTGAGCATAGAGGCTTCTTCACCGCAGGCAAAGGCTTGCTCAATGTCGTGAACTACTGCGGCCACTAGGTCTGTCGCAGAGTACTTGGGGAGAGCCCCAAACTGCTGGCAATTGAAGACCCCGTGCAGGATGGAGGCAGTGGCTAGGCAGCGCGCAATGAGCCTCTCCAGGCCCTTGGCAAGGCAGGAGATGAGGGAGATGGGGCGCCAGGCCTTGGCTACTGTGAAGTCAGTCTTTCCTACCTTGGGCAGCATGACTACCTCTGCAGTTCGGAAAGCCTTGGGGTGGTAGCCCACCACCACACTGGCTTCGTAAAACTCGCGGATCTTGTCTCCCAGCAGGGGCCAGGAGGCGGCCAGGATGCCGACGTCTGCCAAGTCTTCTCCAGGGGCCGTGCGAGCCACTCCGCAACAGGAGTGGTATACTTCGGACACCGAAACTCTGGGGTGCCAAGGGAGGGAGGCAGAGAGGGGTTCGTTCAAGGGGGCCCAGGGGTCCGGGATATCGTCGCCTGCCGCGCGGGGCATGAGAATCTTTTTGCATAGCAGGGCAATCTTGGCGGCAGTGTCTGTGTACAGCTGGCCTCCGTCCACAATGGGGGGGACTTGAACCTGTCTGTCAGCTTGTGCCAGCCAGCTATCTCGAATATCTCAGAGCTCTGCTTGGCCTCTCTGATCTTCTTTTCCCAGAACGCCGCCTTGGCGCGCCTGATGGTGTTGCGGAAGCTCTTGCGGGCCTCTTGTGTTGCTTCCGAGATGGGCTCATTTTGCGTGCACGCGAGGAGGGTTTTGTGAGCCTTGTCACACTCCGGAGTCTACCATTCGGCCTTGTCTCCCCTGTCGAGCTTGGGGACGCCAGCCCATTTGATGCACTTGACCAGCACATCTACCATGGCTTCAGCTGTGCGGTCGATGCTGGTGCGAGAGTACACCACTGGGGGAATGAGATCGACGTGGGTCCTGAGGAGGGCCAGGTAGTCGGGCACCCGTTTTAAGGGGACCCGAACTTGGGGTCCAGCCTGGGTGGGCGGGAGGTGTTCGGTACGACCGTGGAGATAGTGAAGTGGTCGGAGCCTGTATAGACGTTGTGGTCCACCCACGTGTCCAGGCCTGGGATGTTGTGGAAGACCTGGTCGAGGGTATTGCCGAGTTCGTAAGTGGGTTCCCCGATAACTGCCGTTTCTAACCCCTGGGTCTGGGCCCAGGTGTAAATCCGGTGGCCAGGGCCGTTGTGTCTGCCGTGTTCCGGTTGCCAGGACCAGTGGACCGCATTGAAGTCGCCTGCGATAACGGTCCTCTGGGGGGTGTTCCAGGCTTCCAGGGAGGCGAGGACGGAGTCGTCGCCAGTGGGCCGCCGGTAGACATTGACTACCGTGATGCCGGCAATAGTGACCACGCAGACGTCACTGCTCGCGAAGGGACGAGTTTGAGCGGCCTTGTAGCTGGGGTTCTTCCGGACGTAGGTGAGCACCCGGGGGGTCTCAGTCCAGTCGTCCAGAGGGGAGAAGGCCTCAAAGCCGGGGTGGGTTTTTGTCACCCGCCGGGTCTCCCGGAGGAGGCACCAGGGTTCCTGAATCAGGACAATGTCGTACTTGTTCTCAAAGGCAAGGTTGAGGGCCGTGTCGTGGCAAGGGCCGGACCTGCCTGTGTTAACTTGCAGGATTTTGAAGAAGTCCTGTGAGCGTTCCTGCTGCGCCCACCTCCTCTGTTCCCTCTAGGCCGTCCGGTCATAGAGAGAGGGGGTCAGGAGAGTCGGAAGCGGGGGCTGCGGGGGCCTTGCTCTTCTTTGGCAGGCGAGGTGCTGATACGGCAGCCAAGGCTGCTTGCACTTCTGGTGGGATCAGGCTGGTCGTGTTCGGGATGTCCGTCGCAGGGGTGTCAAAGGTGACCCTTTTGGCTACCGGTGAGCCCATTGTGATGTCGCCCTCAGGGTCCCGCGATTGCAGAAAGGGGGAGAGGGGGACTGGTGCGGCCGGAGTGGTTGTTTCGAGGCTTGCCGCTGCTGCCAGTGCCGGGGTCCCCGAGCGGCTCGGGGGAGGAGCCGGGGCTAGCAGTACTGCTGCAGTGGGTGCCGAGGGCACTGTGGCGGGAGCGGTGGCGGTGGTGGCTGGTGCCTGGGGTGCGGGGGCAGGGGCTGGCGTGGTCCTTTCCCTGGCCTTCCTGTGGAAAGCCTGGTAGCCCTGTTCACCCAGCTGTCGGATGGGGCCCAGTTGCTGCTTGGTGAGGTGATGGATGACGCCGTTCCTCTTCACGGGCCGCGCTGGGCACCCGATGAAGTCGGAGCGATGAGGGCCCCGGCAGTTGACGCACTTCACGGGGCGGTCGCAGGGTTCATCATGTGGTTGGCCGCAGCCACTACAGAGGTAGCGGCGGGTGCAGCTGCGAGGGTCGTGGAACCCTTTGCACGTAGTGCATTGGGTGATCTGGACCTTCTTGGCCAGCTGGCGGGCTGGTGCCGAACCAAAGATCTTGAACTCAGCTTTTACTGGGCGGGAGAAGGAGAGGATCCATTTGTCACCATAGTGCGACTGCGATACCCGGACTGGGCGTTGACTAGTGGCAGCCTCAGCTTCGTCCGGGATGATGCCTTCCAGGTTAGCGAGAGCGCTAGGGCTATCGCTAGGCACACCGGTAACAATGAAGGTATGACACTCCTGGGCCTCTTCGATGCGGAGGTTGTCGGAGGCTAGGAAAGGCCAGGGGGCAAGCATGCGGACACGTGTTAGCTGGTCCTTGGGGGTGATGGCCCAGCCGGTGCGGGTCTTCTGAGCTAGTGGGAGCTCAGCAAGGGTAAGAGACATGCAGCGCCCCAGACAAACGCGGAGCTCGTGGGGGGTGCAGTCTCGCCAGGCGCTGCCCTCCGGGACACGTAGGAATAGGCGGGTGTCCTTCTGAGTGCTGGCGGGAGCGGGTTGGGGGGTCTTTCCCCCCTTGGCTTTTCTGGGGCCGACTTGCTGCCATCCTGCAGGTTGCTGGGGGACGGTGAGAGTGGCCTTGGGGGAGCGGAGGTCCACGACAGCTGGTGCTGCAGAGGGCTGTGCTGCGACACTGCTGTAGGTCGGGGTCTTGGGCTTTGCTGGCTTGGGCGCGGGCTGCATGGCAGGCTGCGCCATGACCGGGGGGGTTGGCGCCGGAGCTAGCGAGGTGGCCGACGGGGCCAGCGTGGGGGCGGCGGCTGCTTGCCCAGTGATAGCCTGGGCAAGGAAGCCAGAAATGGCAGAGTGGACCATGTGAACCCACTTGAGGTGCACGGGGTCAAAAAACTTTGCTGCTGACGTGTCTGCAGCGTCCAGGAAAGCGGAGATGACGGCCCTGCGTGCCAGGCGGTCAGCATCCTCGTTTTCCAAGGCCGCGCGGACAGCCTTGGAGCCAGGGAGGTCAGAGGGCCCCTTCAAGCCCATGGTGGAGGTGGTGGTGGTGGTGAAGTTGAGGGGCAGCGGCTCAGTACTGCCATGGTTGCGACGTTTGTTAGGGCGAGACCGGGAGCCAACAAACGGGTTGGTGCCAGCCTGGGCAGATTGGACAGCCGGGACAATGAAGGGGGCTGCCACTGGGGTGGTGGGAGGCGCAACACCAGCAGGATCCCTGACTCCTCCTGGCAGCTGGGGTCGCTGGGAGACACCCAAAGCCGTGGAAGAAAAGTCGTTTCCTAGGGGGGGGGGGGAGGGATGGGGGCCCCAGGGGTTCCAGGGGGGAAAGAGGGGGGGTTTTCGCTCATCATGGTGGCAACGGGTGCACCATGGAGCGACGACGAGGTGCGCGACGACGGCGGCGAGGTGCGTGACGGTCGACAATCGACAATTGTGGTCGACGGTCAACGGTCAACGGTCACGGGGGTGCGCGCACGCGAAAATGAAGCCGAAAATAATCGTAGAAAAAGCCGAGATAGTGCCAATTCCAAGAACTGGCCGGAGAAAAAGGAAGGAAGGTAAAGTGATACCAGGTGTTGGCAGCCGGATCAGTATTTCTGGAGGCAATAGCTTCGCCTTTTTTTTTCTTTGGCCTTACCAGAGGAGGCATTGTTAGTAGAGGGGTTAGCTGCAACATCTCTGGTGGAGGAAAGCAGTAAAAAGTCATCTCAAAAGTATCCTTTTTACGAGCAGTTATTGGTTTTGGAGACCTATTTTTAGGTGGATCTCCTATACAAAATGAAGTATCAGAGGCAAATAACCTTGGTGAAGGCGTTGTTGGCAGAAATTCTTCATTATCGGCTTCTTCTCTCACCACTGCATTCTTCACTATTGCACCTTCGCTATAGTGACAGCAGTAGCAGTGGCAGCAAAGTTAGTGATGGCTTTGTTTCCTCCAGGTTATCTGCTCTTCACCTATAATAGATCTGAAGGTCTGTTTCACTACTTTCACAGCAGTGAAAAAGCAACAACTTGGGTGTAGTCTTGCCAGCCTTGACCACTTACTATAGTTAAGGTGAGAAAGGTAGCCTCGGCACCTACCTATCAGGTCATATATTGGCAAGGAGAAGTGCCCTTAGCAATCCACATGGTATTGTTCCCCAATCCCCAATCTTAAATGACAGGTTGTTAACCTTAGAATTCAGGGCGTAATTAACTGGAAAAGATACCAGGTAGCAGAAGAAGTACTCACAGGTTACCCAAACAGAAAGAGCTATTTTTCAGAATTTTATTGGCTTACTTGCCAGCAGCAGAGGGAACCACCATATAGCGCTTAGAGAAGATACCTCGTTAGCCATAGAAATCAGGTGACAAAAGAAGTATTCTGGCCTTATATTGCCTTGGTGAAGCGAAAAGACCACACCACTGGGTGAAGCTCTGATGTAAGCTGCAACCACTATCACCTGAAGAAGATATATTGTTAGCCATAGAAATTAGGCGGCAGAAGAAGTATTTTAGCTATACAATGCATGACTTCTGATGAAGAAGACCACTATAGATCTGTAGGTAGCCGAAAGTGTATTGCAAGGGATTCGAGCGTCTCAAGAGAGAGGGAATCCTGGCGATGGCGATGTTAGTAGCTAGCCAGAAAAGCTATTTCGTCAACCACAGAAACTAGGTAGCAGGAAAAGTACTCACAAGGTATATTGACTGCCAGAAGGGATGGGATTGTTGTAGGTAGTAAAACGTTATTGAAGATGACTTATTGCTAGAGAGATTCTGGTGAAAAGAGGAGATGAAAAGCAGAGGTGAAAACCAGGAGGAAAAAACAGGTGGTTGGCTGTGTATTGTGGCCCCTGCATGACTGCCAAGTCTAGGTCAGTTAAGGAGAAAAGCTGCAGGAGCTGACCTGTGGTAAAAGAAGGCATTGTCATCGTATCCAAAAATAAGGTAAGAACGATGCCAGTCAATACTGTGGCCAAGACCTACTAGTTTCTTTAGCTAACCCGCTTCAGTTAGGTGTAAACAACTGTAATGTGGTCGCGTTTTTCAGTATTAAGGGATCTACCCTTAGAAACCCCTTTCACTGCGCTCAGGGAGCTACAAAAATCGTAGACACTTCATAAATCATGGATGCATAGGCCTACTTATATAGAATTTGCCCTACAATTTACTATGGTGGACTAAGTACAAATGTTAGCGCTAAGTGAGTCTATATATAAACCACAATTCCACACATTCATTTAATTTCAAGCTTCCAACTTTTATATAGGAGAAACTACAACTTTTGTCGACATAATCACAATAATATTGTTGAGTTTTAACAAAAAGTCATATAATGGTTTATAATAGATGGTATATTTTATGATAATTTTTTCGCATTTAGTTTCGATGTTTAGGTAGGGAATTCGGCTGTTTGTTGATGCGGACTTGTATCGTTGTATGTAAAATTGTATGTAACGGTACCTGTCTACGATTTATGACATGTCTACGATTTTTGGGCCCCCCTGAGCGCAGCAAGGGGGGTGGATCCCCTAGTAGTTGCGGTAGCCTTTGTACGTCCGCGTAAACTTTGGCGCCGACAAGCACCTGCAGTGCGATAAGGCTTCGGACCCACTAGGGGATGCTGGCTAAGCCAGAGGGGATGCTGGGGAAGCGGTCCCCATTTTAATTATCTAAGCATGGGCGAAGCTCTAGTTTCATGGCCCAAGTCTGGCACAAGCATCTCGCCGATCAGGGCCTAAGTTAATTCCAGCCGTCAGAGGGCCGGCGGGCTGTAGCGGCCCGAGGAGTGCCCGGATAGCAATTTGGGGGGTGCCCGGGTAGCAATGCTCTAATTATATGACGCTATTTAGGATGAAAACGGTCGTCTACGGAGGTCCATTAGTACATACATGACAAAATTATTTTCCGCACTACTCAGTACAAAGTAGTACACTGTTAGATGGTTTGGCCAGCGCCTTTACAAGTAGGTATACAGCTTCAAGTTGCCGACTCTGCAATTTATAAAGGGAATTACCCATCCAGGCTTGTATTCGACCTTCCTGGTGCCATACGGGCTGCGCAGACCTGTTATTTGAAGTTACACACACCTATCGACGCCATACAAACAGGTACGGACTAACTAGTCGAATTAAAAGTCAGCAGCCGCTAAAAATGATAAATGCGCTATAAGTCGACTGTAAGCCCACTGTAAAGTTTTAGTGGCTGCTGACTTTTAATTCTATAGTCCATACCCGGACCTGTTATTCGAGGCCATAAATACCTACCTACCTACCACCTAGGTACTTCGTACGTACGGGCTACGTGTTTAATTCCATTTAATTGAGCTCCCGGTAGTAATTAAAGGGATCCCTAATCGAAACTGTCAATCCCGTCGCCAGTATACCTAGGTTGGGTAGGTAGGTAGTTCAGCGGGCAAAGTATCTGTCAGTGAAGTGGAGTACCGACAATAATTTTGTCATGTATGTACTAATGGAGCACCGTCGTCGTCACAACCCTGCTGAAATACCCCTGGCGCGCTACCGGTATGGTACAATTAATGGGATTTCAAACTAGCGAGGAGCCGTTTACTGTACCGGGCGCGTCCTGCTACGGAGCCTCCAGAAGGTCTCCACCTTGGAGCAGCTGAAAATACGATGCCTTCTGAGGGGACTAATCGTTGTGACGGTCATCAAGCTTCACCAAGCTTCACCAGGCTTCACCAAGCTTTTCTACTTCGCCGACAACTCCGCCCCCATATGACTTCCCAGACGCAAGTATCCCGGTGTAATGCTGGCGATGAATGCCAGCGGGAATCACTGGCTAGCCAGCTTACGGCCACCATAGATGGTTGCCAACAATCTATATTTACGTGTAGCTCCTCTCGCTCCTCGTTGACGAGCGAGATGAGCATGCAAAGCACAATTATTACCCCCCAGAAGCTATTCGGCGGAGCAGGGCAGGATCTTGAAGAGATTAATCTATCAAGAGCTGAACAATACGCGAACATGAATTTGAGAGAAATGGAGCCCAGGGTCTCCACTTGCAAAAGTGAAGTGAGCTTGCACGAAACTCTTGATCCCGATTTCAGCAGAACGCACGAAGGACCCAAAATCTCAGGTCCAAGACTCCCAACGGAATTGCATGCGATTACTGAAGTTAATACGAATCCCGAAAGTATACTCGGTTGGCGGCTGGCACGGAAGGCTAAAGTCCGCGAGTACAAAATGCGGGACCTCGATGCATCTCGAGTCGAAGTGGTTGATTCACCCGGGTCAGGAATTTGTCCCCCCACGATGGCTCGAACCCACGACTCTACACCAAAGAGAGTTCTAGCTCCGACCAAAAGCGACTGGGGATCATCAACACCAAGTATGACAACTCCTACTAACAGTGAGGCGTCGAAAATGCGTCGTCAGATCATGGACGTAGATGCAATCACTGATCTGCATTATGAAGCTCCTTTAAAAGCTATCGACCGAACACAAACTGAAGAAGCATGCCGCACACCGAGTACTCAACTAAATATATCTTCTATCCTTACTACTGAGATAGAGCCGATCTACCCACAGGCACCACATTGGCAAACGACTGGAATAAGTATATCTCCGGTCATGGTAGTCGCTAATGTCGAATCTCAGCCGGGTTCGCCCACAATGCGATTTTCGACTCGGCAGCGACCAGAGCCATTCACACCAAGGACAATGTTGTGGCCTAAGCCCCTAAAGGTTAGCCCGCAGGCGCGGCAGAAAGGTCAGACTGTAACTATCAGTCGAAATCCATTCACGGGCGCCATCGAACGCAGCGCCGTGGCGCCCCAAAATTCTAAATTTAACCGACGTAGTCTTATGATCATGCCCACACTGCCTCTACTACCTGAAGCCGCGCAGTTTTCAAAACGCTTATCGCTTCCTCCGGTAAAGTGGCACGTTCCCATAGCACCAAAAGGCCGACCGTCGCCCTTGCGACCCCAAGAGTGGCACGCTTCCCATGTTGAAGGAGTCCATGTGGAAGACCTGGAGCTGGAGTTGGAGCCGGAGCTAGAGTCGCAGCTAGAGACAGATCCAGAGCTGGAACCGGGAAGCCGATTACAAAGTACAAGTCTGAAAGAACGAGTCATGAGAGAGAAACTACAGAAGGACAAAGAGATCATGGACATTGTTGCTAAAACAGTCGGTCTGCCGCAGGAAAAGACCGTGGAGGATGGCGAATCGAATCTGCTCCCTCTTGAACAGAACAATGCGGAAACCCTCGAGAAAAGGATTAGACGCCTTGAGAGAAACAAAGACGCATGGATTTGTGCGTAAGTAGCTTTTGGTGTCATTTCCCTTCTCCATCCTCATTACACAAACATGATAACCCTGTTACCGGAATCCTGCCGCCAAAATCATTGGCCCTGTCGAGGCAATATTAACAACAGTAAAGATCGTAATTACTGACCCTTATTTTTCAGTATGAAGCCACTACTAGAAACGATGGCTAGAACACTCGATGACATGCGAGAAGATGGCAAAGATGGTAGTCGTGAGTACCCCCGTGGAATTTAGTCCGACTTTTCCCCTTGACTATTAGAGCGGGTGCTAAAATAGGAATCGCTTTTGGTCAATTCAGTAAAAATGAGTGAGTTTATAATAGATACAGAGATTGAGGTGGGACAAGCTACGCACAGTCGGCGTGAGGAACAGGAGAACCTTTTAATTCCACATTGTTACGGCGAGATTGAATCGAACGGAGAGAAGATAGGGGGTACCCTTGGGGCTTTTGACCCAGCACCTCTGAGCCGTATCCAGCAAGAGCTTGGCAGTCCAAGTCTTTCAGACAGGCAAAGGACACCGGTAGCCTCCAGAAGCCAAAGCCCAACAGGGAAGAAGGCAGTGTCACCAACAGCATCATATGCTGTGCCAGGTTCCTTTGATAGCCCGTGGGAGATGGAATTAGGGCCACATGAAGCTATTAGGCGCCCGATGCTCCAGCAAGAGACGAGTAAGTTTCAATACCTATTATACCCCGGCGATAGGTGACCTATAGCTGCATTTGTGATCATGACGGCGACGGCAGATCCTATTCTAGTGCTGGAGATGTGGACCATGTACTGACTTGAAATGTGAAGCGGACGAATCGCTGAATGGCTGGGGGATGGCATCATCGGGGTCTACTAGTAAGAGATTTCCCGCCGGCTCGGGAACGGTTAGCACTCCGGCCCGAGGCGGGAGGCCCGGCGTCATTATTGGAGTCAACGATGTCGCTGAATCAAGATCTATGGCCGAGGCGGAGGAATCTAGTGACTGGTCGGATGTTGATCCGCTTATTCGGGAGTTGAGTAGTATGCCTCGCAAATCGAAAGATTTTGGTGTAAGGAATCGAGAGGCTGCTGATGGTAGTGTGAATGAACTCAGCCCCACCATCGTGCGTGAATTAATGAGAGCTTCGCAGCTTTGGGCTGAAGACGCCGAGGATGGTCATTGAAGGGACTAGCGGTGTCTTTGACGGGGAACCGATTTTTCCTACGATGACCCCATATATTATGATATCCATTGGCCTTCACGGGCGTCACGGGCGTCACGGGCGTCGTCATTCTTTTATATATGGGATTGGGTAAAGGGGCTCATAGCTGGCCGATGGCCACTGAGATGGACTACGCGAGACTTTGACGACGACGTCACTCCAGCAACCAAGTCAACGATGCGACGAGAGAATGCCCATGCCTTAAAGCTGGTCCGAAAGCCCCGTGCTCTACGAGACGTCTCGAGTAGATAAGTACCGGCATGTCGATGACGGTCAAATATATAGTGTTATAGATGGGCCGCTCATAGCCCTTCTTAAGTACCTACCGAAGGCTGGACCATCTTTTTGACTGCCCGAAGACACCAACTCGCTCACTTGCTTCACATTATCAACCCGTCAGTTACCGGATTAATGTCTTCGGACAGCCAAGGAGATATGAAAAGGGCAATCATATTCGTGCACCCTATCTTCTGATATTCGTGCACCTTTCAGCCCGTTTCAGCCGCCGCCAGCTGCTCGATTGGTTCGGGAATAGTGCGAAGTTAGGTAGGTACTTCGTACGAAGCTCAAACTAGTACTTATCTAGTATAGCTCTCTTGCGCTTAGTCATAAAATTCACTTCGCTCTGTCATCTCAATAGCATTTGATTGGTCGACGTAGGACAGCTGTCAAACGGTCCTTTACATAATAAATCAACCGGCTAACGACCTGTCAGCCTCTACCTGCTAGACCGGACTTTCTAACAACTGGATTACTTGTCCCCTTCCCGCACGTCCACATATCGACGACAGCAGTACACCTAGAAGGCCGAGGCATAACGGACCTAAGTTATAATACTGGTAATTGTAGCCAGGGCGAGACGCTTGCCTCCTTCACTCCGTACCCTGATTTACCCAACCGCCCCGAGCAACCTTGGTTCACGCTGTCACATTCCTCCCAACCACGAACCGCAACCCAAGGCTGCGGCGCTTTTATGGGTGGACGAATCAGACCACGGCGTCGCATTAGAATCTAGAGATTTCGCACTTTTGCTCTACAGAGCCGCGCAACGAAACCGAACCTGATAACAGCGCTAAAGCCAACCACCTGTTCTGGGCAGTCATGGACTACGAAGCGCTGAAGGAGCAATGGAGCGAGGTCGAAGACCGGGATGGTGTTCGTCTTAGCTGGAATGTCTTCCCCAGCTCTCGTGTTGTCAGTCCTCCCACTCTCCCAAATGCTTCTCCCATGCGCTAGGCCACCTGCTCACCATTGTGATCGTAGGAAGCGTCTCGTCTTGTTGTGCCCATCGGCGCCCTCTACACGCCTTTAAAGGAAAAGCCCGATACGCCTTTATTACAATTTGAGCCCGTCACTTGCAAACAACCATGCCGCTCTGTGCTTAATCCTTTCTGGTAAGAGACCTAACACCCCCGGCTGCCTTCCCTCCTTAGTGTTTTGGTTGCAGCCTGTTAATGTCGGCTTCTATCAAATATAGCCAGGTCGATGTTAGGGCACGTCTATGGATCTGTCCGTTCTGCCTCTCACGGAACCCGCTGCCGCCTCATTATAAAGATATCAATACCAATGCCATCCCTCCTGAGCTGCACCCTTCCAACACTACCATTGAATACAGACTATCACGGCCAGCTCCGAGCCCGCCCATCTTCTTGTATGTCGTCGACACTTGCCAGGAGGATGACAGCCTTGCCGCTCTGAAGGAATCCCTGATTATGAGCTTGAGTTTGCTTCCCGAAAATGCTCTTGTGGGACTTATCACATTCGGCACCATGGTGAGACGCCTGTTCTTTTCAGGCTTTGCTGCCCTGAGGGAACTATCTTCTAATCGAAGTTACAGGTCCAAGTCCATGAGATCGGATACACCGAATGTGCGAAATCCTACGTTTTCCGCGGAAACAAAGAATACGCGGCGAAGCAAGTACAGGAGATGCTCGGACTTCTTGCCCCCAGCTTCCGACCTGGTATGCCACAGCAACAACCTGGTCGGCCCATGGCACCTATGGGCCCTGCGGCTAGGTTCCTCTTACCTGTCCAGCAATGCGAATTTCAACTCACCAGAGTTCTGGAGCAACTTCAGAAAGACCCATGGCCCTTAGCAAATGATAGGAGAAGCCTTCGGTGCTCTGGAGTTGCGCTGAATGTTGCTGTCGGGCTGCTAGAGTCTTCTTTCCAGAATGCTGGTGGCAGGATCATGATGTTCGCTGGCGGCCCCGCTACAGAAGGGCCGGGAATGGTAGTCGGACCCGAGCTTCGAGAACCCATTCGCTCACACCACGACATCGATCGTGACAATATCAAGTATTATAAGAAGGCTCTCAAGGTAAGCCTTCACATATATGGGTAATGGTGCCGCCTCTGACCTGCGTTAGTTCTATGACAATCTCGCGAAACGGACGGCCCACAATGGTCACGTTATAGACATCTTTGCAGGTTGTTTGGACCAAGTCGGCCTTCTGGAGATGAAGGGTTTGTGCAACTCCACAGGTGGCAACATGATTCTAACAGACAGCTTTACCTCGTCCATGTTCAAACAATCTTTCATTCGGGTTTTTGAAAAGGATGCAGATGACAACTTGTCAATGGGATTCAATGCCGTCCTAGAGGTCCTGACCACCAAGGAGCTTAAGGTCACAGGTCTGATTGGCCATGCCGTATCTTTGAATAAAAAGTCCACCTCGGTGGGCGAGACGGAATGTGGTATTGGTAACACATGTTCGTGGAAAATGTGTGGCATTGATCCAAACGCTAGTTACGGCATCTATTTCGAAATTGCGAGCCAAAGCGGCCCGAGTCAACATCAACAGGGTCAACAGAAAGGCATGATGCAATTTCTCACATATTACCAGCATTCGTCCGGACAATTCCATTTGCGCGTCACAACAATTGCAAGAAACCTGAGTGGCCCCGCTGGTGACCCAGCCATTGCCCAATCCTTTGATCAGGAAGCAGCAGCAGTTTTGATGTCAAGGATCGCAGTGTTCAAGGCTGAGGTTGACGATGGACCTGATGTGCTACGTTGGGTCGACCGCATGCTCATCAGACTCTGCTCACGTTTCGCCGACTATCGCAAAGACGACCCTTCATCCTTTAGACTCGAGAAAAACTTTACCCTATATCCTCAGTTTATGTTCCATCTACGACGGAGTCAGTTCCTGCAAGTTTTTAACAATTCCCCAGATGAAACGGCATTCTATCGCCATGTATTAAACCATGAGGATGTTAGCAATTCCCTGGTTATGATTCAGCCCACACTGGATTCATATACTTTTGACCAAGACGGTGGGCAGCCTGTCTTGCTAGATTCGACGTCTATTCAGCCCACACACGTTTTGCTACTCGATACCTTTTTCCACATTCTAATCTTCCATGGTGAGACTGTTGCCGAGTGGAAGAAAGCAGGGTATCAGGACCAGGAAGGCTACGAGAACTTCGCTGCACTCCTTGAGCAACCTAAAGAGGACGCAAGAGTGAGAATATAGTTACATTTGAGCTTTGTCGGCCCTTACTAACCTCTGACAGGATCTCATTGGTGACCGGTTTCCACTTCCCCGGTTTATTGTGTGCGACGCAGGTGGCTCACAAGCTCGATTCCTCCTTTCTAAACTGAATCCGTCAACCACACATACCACGGGGGCATACGGTGGTGTAGGTGCGCAGACTGCGCAGACCATTTTTACGGATGATGTATCACTTCAGACTTTCATGGATCATTTGATGAAGTAAGTAGTTGCATGCTCTACAACGGATAACAGGTTGTGGCTGACAAAATTAGGCTTGCTGTGAGCAGTACCAGTTAACACTCGAGATCATTGGAAGAGCGCAACTCCACGGTATCTAATTGTGGGATGTTCGACGTGTCTTACAAACAAGAGTAGCGACAGCTGATATAACGTGGAATGTATCACTGTCAGATACGAATGCTCCTGTACTTTGGTCGTTCATGTTGGGCTGTATTTGCTATACTGCTTACGAACCCCTCTTGTCCTTAGGGAGGAGAAAGCCATTAGATACTCTAAGTTCGACGTTTTCAAGATACCTGACATCTGTCACCATCGAAGAGCGTGGAGATACGCAGTCTACTTAGGGTATTACCTAGCTACCTAAGTAGTAAGCCCGGATCGTGATCACATAGGTTATATATGGATATGCGTGCTGATCTCTTGGATTCCTAATTACACACGCGAGATGCAATCACTGCGTAACATCTTCCAAGTATTCTTCAGGAAACCACGTTGCTCGGCCGCTTGAACCAGGTAGGCTACACAAACACATCGATGGGGATTAATAAGTACCATACCTAGCGCGCGGTGAGGGCTTTTAAAAGTAGGTAGATATCAACCGGGCTCTTTGGGGCTGCTTGGAGGTTTGATTGCCTGGCTGCAGGTGGGAAGGTCATGCACTGTTATAGGAACATCTTTTTTAGCGCATAAATGCATTACCCTCCCTTTCGCAAACTTACCTAAGCTAAGTATATGCACTGCTGTAATGTATGCAGTAAGCAGATGCCTTATTGCTGGTTCAGGTGTGGCCGTGCCTTATCTCAGTCTTCTGACCATAGGTACGAAGTAGAGTCCTCATCCGTTCGTGAGGCTGCGAAATATTTAGGTATAGCCGATCTCAGACTAATTGCGCGCCGGGTTGAATTCTTCCCTCTCATTGGTCAGACCTTTAGTTAGATAAAGTTGTTAAGTGGCAGTATCCCCTTGGCTGCTATCCCCTTGGCTGCCGTAAGGTGCCCCCTCCCCGGTACGTGACATCTGGCAAACTCTTGGCAAATCAAGGAGCCAATTGTATGCTTGTTTTTTGAGGGTATATTAGCATGCGATTGGCCCATTGATGATGCCGAGAGCTTGCCAGCTGTCACGCGCCGGGGAGCGGGCACCATACGGACGTTCCGGTACCGTAGTGTACGGTAGACTGTAGTTACCCATATGTATGCCCGTACTTGTGTACCGGGAGATACCTACCAGGTAGTCAGTAATGCGTACCTATTACCGGTAGGTACGGACTATCGAAGTGAAAGTTAGCGGCCGCTCAGTGGGCTTACAGTGGACTTACAGTGAGTTAAGCGGCCGCTGACTTTTAATTCGATAGTCCGTAAACTGATGCTTATATGCTTATACCTAGGGGACCCGTGCTTATTGGTGGGGTGCTGGGACCTACCTAGTGCGCAGACTCACAACTTTGTCGGCCCGTAGCGGGGCGCCACCCACTGCCAATCGCTTGGATCTTTCCCAACCCTACATTGGTCTAAAAAACCCACAAACCATTTCAACACTTCCTGGCCAAACTTTTCGGTTTAGGCGTTAAGAACTCATCACTCCACGACGTCCACCATCAATCACCCAGACTTTCTCAACCATCGATCAATATGCGTACGTTCTCTTGCCTATTGAGATTCAATATTGTTCGCGGTTGTACTGACAGTATTCTATCGTCACAGCTCCCAAGATCGACCCCAATGAGATTAAGGTGATGTACGTCTTGTACCGAATCCCGGAGCCACTGTACCACATCTGGCCATCGACAAATTGCCACGAGCTTGGCCATGCGCAATCCAATTAACTGACTGATGCGATGCAGTCACCTTCGGGCTACCGGGGGTGAGGTCGGTGCTTCGTCTGCGCTGGCGCCCAAGATTGGTCCTCTTGGCCTGTCCCCCAAGAAAGTTGGTGAAGATATCGCCAAGGCCACTGGTGACTGGGTACGCGGCATTTCTTCTATACCAAGCCCTCCTCTGAACTCGACTTATGAAGCTAATTGACCCAAATATATAGAAAGGCCTACGAGTTACGGTTAAACTCACTATCCAGAACCGTCAAGCTGCTGTATCTGTTGTACCAACGGCCTCTTCCTTGATCATCAAGGCTTTGAAAGAGCCCCCTCGCGACCGAAAGAAGGAGAAGAACATTAAGCACTCCAAGAGCGTACCCCTCGAAGATATTATCGAGATTGCTCGAACTATGCGGTTCAAGTCTTTCTCTAAGGACCTTAAGGGTACCGTCAAGGAAATCTTGGGAACGGCGTTCAGTGTAGGCTGTCAGGTTGAAGGAAGAAGTCCAAAGGCCATTACGGAGGATATTGATAGTGGCGCGATTGAGAGTAAGTTTAAAAGCTGGGCAACTCGTGAATGGGAGATGAGCTCGAGAACTAACAAGCGGCCTGTAGTTCCCGACGAGTAAATGAGCGATTTGGGTCGGATCGGGAAGGGAAAGGCTGAAGATGTTCATTTGTACCGCATCTTTTACAGGAGTTCAGGAATGGCTTCGCACTAGGCTTTGCCGGGGCCCTCTCGTTAAGAAAAAGAACCAAAACCGTGATCGGCATTCGACCTGCTTGACGGTGACGTGACCAATGATGACCGACGGCGGCTTGTTTTCCCCTAGATGGCGCAACCCTTGTCTACACTCCGAAATATACCTCGCTTGCCATGGTATTATTTCTATTTTATGTCAAGGAAGAATCAATCCAGTCCCACTACTCACCGCGGCTTCCAGCTACACAGCTTCATGGAGGTCGGGGTCCATCTGTTTGTGGTCTATATATATATAATCACAACGCGAGTCGTCATGCTATTATCGAGGAGGGGCAATCGCTGATCTCTTGGGAGTAATCTTCCGTTTGCGACGATAAGGCGGTATACCTTTTGAGTTGTTCAGTCACCGCTTTCTTCAGGCCGCTTTTTTCTTCCCTTCATTACCGCAGTTATCCTGGTGAGATTATCTTGGCCAGCTGGGTACTGGATGGACGCAATTTATGCAAGAAGCGTATTGCCAAAGGTGTTCACCGTTCCTTGGAATTTGCAACCTGGATCATGAGATATCAATAGAGGTGAGACCCCCAATTCTCCATACACACCAGCCTACACAATCAACAGTAAATAATAAACTTTATGCGAAGAGCTGGAAGGGACCATTATCCGGAGGGCCTTGGGGAATCGCTCTCTTGGGTACTTTGTCAGCCTGAATGATGCTGAAAGGTTTCTTTATCCCAAATGCCTCTAATCTGGCACCGTCCCCGATCAGCTGCTAAAACCTGGCCGCTGTGGTTAAATCTACCAATTAGGCACATTAGGTAGGAGGTACAATGTAGTGACCGTGGTGTACCCTGTCACCGTTACCTACTCGCCTGGTAGGTAGGAATACCGGTATAGGTACCTACCTAGTGTAATTGCTTGTTAGAACATTGCCCCTTCGAAAAAAGAAGTCCGCTCTCCCCGTTGGCACTGCTAGCGTACTGTAACTATGTACCGGTAGTGCCGCCTTGTTTACGGCCCTGCGGATGTCAGCAACTCGTTTGGTGGATGCCTCGCTGCCTACGGACTATAGAATTGAAAGTCAGCAGCTGCTAAAGGTCATAAATACGCTATAAGTCCACTGTAAGCCCATTGTAAAACTTTAGCGGCTGCTGACTTTCAATTCTACAGTCCGTACCTATACCTCACTACCTACGTCCGTATTCCGTCCACGGGTACTTCTGAACCATCATTACGGTAGGTACCTACCGGACTACAGGCTGCCGGAAGAGTACCTCTCCTAACCGGTAGCGTTGTATCGCTACCTTAGGTACTAGGCATCCACTTACCGTGTTTGGTTAGCATATTGAAATGTACTAACTTAATTAGTATATTAGGCACCTTCTCCACGGGTATCTTACACACGCAGTTAGTATGACTGAGGTACATCATGTAGGCATGCATTCAAGTTTCGTGCTGAATACCACCTGAAGTTACTTTATTAGCAGCTCTACCTGCCCAGGACCAGCACAGAACACTCTACAGCGGTTCACAACAGCTGAATCTGTCCGCTTGTTTTTTCCTTGTCATACTTTCTCTCTTCTCGTAAGAGACGTGCCCTGGGTAGATTTACCTACTCATTCCTTAGTAGGCATCGGGCTCTCTGGACGCTAAGCTACTGACTGTTATGACTTCAATTTCACCCCATCGACCGTAACCGATTGCCTTCATCGTTACCGTCGTCTTTGAGCGTAGTGAGCGGATGGTCCCGCGTCTGGCTGTGGCCCCTCGATCGATCCTAACCAAATAGCACCTGCGACTTGTGGTTCTTATTGCGACGGCTTGCGCCCAGCACGGCCGGAGTTGATCTCCACGTCGACGCTTGTGTTGGCAACGTTACCCCCTTTCGCTGCCCGTCCTCTTGATTGGATGCTGTTGTCGATGCCCTCGAAGCCTCGCCTTCGCTGCAACTGGTACTGCTGCTGCGGCCGGGATTTGTCCCCCCGAATTCACATGGCTCAGCTGCCGTAAGCCGTGCCCTGACCAGCAGGCTATCATGAAACCACGCACCGAGAGATTTCTCTCTTCCACGCTCCCTTTTGGGCTGTTGATGCTTTCGTTCTAGCGAGCCCGATGTTGCCCTTAATACAGAGGCACCAGATGGTGCAGCACTCACAACCTCGTGTAGATTCCCCGCCACGCCCGATGTCTTCCTACATGCCAGATCAACAGTCTTACGGCCACCTCCCTTTCAACGCTCGCTCACCGCTCTCGATTGCCACCGAATCCTACGTCTCTCGTTCCGCCATTCCTCTTCGTTTATCACGACCTGCCGCACCGCCATCTCTTAACACGTCGACGAATGCCCGTCTGGCGCCAAGTCAACTTGTCGAAAATGGTGAGCATCGACTGAGACGCAAAACACCTAATGGCACCATTGACGCTGGCTACGATGGAAACCCGAATCATCTTGCTTCCGGGCCCCCACCCTTGAAGCACATGATTCTACCGACCGCGTCCAAGTCCGACCATTTTGTTGGCTCTCTACAACCCGATTTGCGATCCTCTATGGCCGACCGTTGGGCATATTCGCTCTTCCCATCATTCAATCCATCTGATCCTTCTGGCCTGCCTCATTTGGATCCTAGTATGATTCCACCCGGAAATCTACAGCAAGTGAATCCTCATGAATTTGCTACCGCTCTGGCTCTTGATTGCGCCCCGAGTGGTCCGGTTGCAGCCCATCAGCCATACAATAACGTACCACGGGTGCCAACTGCCTTGCAGCCTCTATATCAACAGGCACCTAGCCCTGGCCTGTTTCACAATGGCGGCGTGCTGCCGGCCGCAGTGTGGCCTGAGGCAAACGTAGCTGGCTATGCTCATGGCTTCAACCCTAGGGCATCGGCTTATCACAACTTGTACAACTCACAAGTTCTCCACCACCATGGGCAAGATGCATTTGGCGCGCCTTTCTCTGCCTTGGATCCACGGCTAGATTACGGGCCGCAGTCGGGGCCCATTCAAGTACCGTCTCAGAAGCTCGAATCCCTTACCATAGACACTTCTGGCTACAAGGCCAGCGAATTCCACGCCCACGGCGTTGCCCCGCCTGCTCAGTTTAGAGAAAAGGTTCTGACGCATGCACACCGTTCATATGTCGAGCTTCTAGCTTATCTCCACCAAAGCAAGAAGACCTCGTACCGTTCATCTGCCGGTGCTAGAGCTGCCTCCAGAATGATCATCTTCCCTAAGCTTTCCAAACCCTCGGGTTCTCCAGTTGAACTGCATCCGGACTCGTACGCACGTTCCATGAACAACCATCATTCACGGGGAGGCGAAGCTTCACATCCGGTGTCTTATCACGTGTGGGGACCCAATACATCACGGCCGCCCAATTCTTATGAATTCCAGCGGAATCGGGTTCCTGTAACCCCTCTCACAAGTGCGAAGGCTGCTATTGATATGTTGACCCGGCTATGTGAGCAGAGCGACTGGAAGTGGATTGATGGGATGCTGCTCGGCGGTTGCCTTCACTATGGTCTTGAACGCTATGAGCAGTCACTGGAATGGTTTCAAAGAATTCTCTCTCTTGACAGCAGGTACGTTCTTCCGGCCCCATTCAGCGTCCCTACTTTATGGAGCTGATCTCTTGTAGTCACATTGAGTCCTTGTCAAACATGGCAGCCGCACTTTACTGCCTCAATCGGTACGAGGAGGCAGAGAACCATTGGATGCAAGCCGTTCACAGGCAGCCAGCTTACTTAGAGGCTGTTGAGCATCTAGTGCATCTGCTCTGCGCCAGCCAGCGGACCCAGGAGGCGGTCAAAATTATCAACTTTGTTCAGCGATCACTCCGATTTCCCAACAGCTTACCAGGTAGTCAAACAGGGACCGAGACACGCACGGCGCCCAATAATGCTCCCTGGACTCCTGAAACTGCAAGACCCATATCCCAGTCAGCCTTGGCGTTCGGGGTTAGTCGGGCGGAGGATTCGACAGCTCCAGGTTTTGGCTTGAGTGGATATTCTATCCCGGCCAGCGAGAATGGTCGGATGATTGCATTAATTCACGCCAAGGGAAATATGCTGTATACCTTGAAGGAAGTTGGTCAGGCTTCTGACGCCTTTGAGGAGGCGGTGTTGATCAGCACGGGAAAGTCGCTCCCGTGTATTCGTTCACTTATACGTACAATCCAGGCTGTTCTGTCTGGCTCACAGACGCCCAACGGATCGCGAACGCCGTCTTCTGGGCCGCTTTTGCTTCCACCCGAGAAGGCCAGACGCACTGCGCAGTTAGTGTTTGCTTCCAACGGGGATCTTCCCGGCCTCCGATTCGTTCCTGATGGCATGCCAAAGAAATCAGCTATATCTACTACCAGCAATTCCCTCTTATCATTGGCGAAGATTTTTCAGGACGCCATGTCAAACGGTGGCTCTTATCCAAGACTGCTCCAGCAACCACCTGCCATTGATGATATCCTGGCATTATACTACCTCTCTCTCTCTCTCTCCGAAAGCCCTTCCACTGCTAACAATGTCGGTATCCTTCTCGCAAGTATTCAACACGCCCGTGCAACAACACCCGTCCATACAACTGAAAATATTAGTACGCCTCAGATCGCTGGCATCATGCCTGGCAGTGGACTTTCTCTGGCTCTTGCATATTACAACTATGGCCTAACCCTCGACTCAAAGCATGTACATTTGCACACCAATCTTGGTAGCTTGCTGAAGGATATTGGCCAGTTGGACCTTGCCATTCAAATGTATGAGCGGGCTGTCGCTTGCGACGGTACTTTCGATATTGCCCTCACCAACTTGGCGAATGCGGTCAAAGATCGTGGCCGTATTGGCGATGCTATCACGTATTATAAACGTGCTGTTAGCTCAAACCCACAGTTTGCCGAAGCTCTGTGTGGTCTCTCTACAGCGCTCAACTCAGTCTGCGACTGGAAGGGCCGGGGCGGCGTCCTACTTGATCATGGCCAATATGATCGGTGGCACGTCGACGATGAGGGCATGTTAAAAGATGCTAGAATTGAAGGCGTCGGTAGTGGTTGGATGATGAAAGTGGTGACGATTGTGTCTAAGCAACTTGCAGACTCATGTCAATGGGGTCTGGGTATTCTTCTGAATGGCGAGCTTGACATCCTAGTACGCCAATTAAGGGCGTGCGCACCAGAGGAAATACTTGCCGGCCTAAATCTCGACTTCGAACTTAAAACCTGGGCCGGCCGCCCATATGAAGGATCTAGACTCCTCCGACTTGTCGAGCGCGCGACAAAGGTGATGGCGCGACGTCGATACATCGACCAATATGTGACTGGACGCCCGTCAACAACCGAATACACTAGGCCCAGACTTCCTGCCCAATTACCCGTGCCGACTGCGCCGACTCTCCTTCCTTTTCACACTTTTACATATCCATTAAATGCCAAGACTATTCGGCGGATCTCGCAACGAAATGCGGCTAGGATAGCCTGCTCAACTTTGAAATCATCTTGGCTACCTAACACGGTTTATCCGCCTCCGCCGCCACCCAACCCGCAACTCAACATTGGTTATGTTTCCTCTGATTTCAATAATCACCCTCTCGCTCATTTGTAAGAAATAACCTGCGTCTTCTGTGATGACTGACTTTCATGTAATTGGCCTAAGATACTAACCACGGATTTTCTCGTAGGATGCAGTCAGTGTTCGGGTTTCATAGTCCCCAACGAGCCAAGGCGATTTGCTATGCCACAACCGCCAGTGACAGGTCTATTCATCGGCAGCATATTGAACGTGAATCGCCCGTCTTTCGGGACGTGAGCAGCTGGTCTGCAGAAAGAATTGTCCAACAGATCGTAAAAGATAATGTTCACATCCTCGTCAACCTAAATGGTTATACTCGAGGCGCAAGAAACGAGATATTTGCGGCGCGGCCGGCTCCGATCCAGATGTCGTTCATGGGGTTTGCAGGTACCCTCGGGGCTGAATGGTGCGACTACCTCCTAGCTGATGAGACCGCGATCCCATTATCAACACTGCGACCGCTAAGAAGCAATCTTACGCTGGAGGGCGTATTCCGTGATGAAGAATCCAATGAGGCAGAAGACTGGGTTTACTCGGAAAACATTGTCTTCTGTCGTGACACATTCTTCTGCTGTGACCATGCACAGTCATGCGAGGTCGGGGAGAGGAATATTACGTGGGAAGAGGAACAACGGCGACGATGGGAAATGCGCAAGGAACTTTTCCCCAATCTCCCTAATGATACAATCATTATGGGCAACTTTAATCAACTTTACAAGGTACGGGCTGTGTCCGCATTGAATTTACCTAAGAGGGCCTAGGATGACCCGGACGACTTTTGCGTCTCAAAACTACTTTCTTTTCTGCGGGTTTACTAATTTTCCCACTTAGATTGACCCCTCGACATTTCGTACCTGGTTGCGTATTCTTTCTAACGTGCCGAAAGCTGTCCTGTGGTTGCTCAGATTCCCGGAATTAGGTGAGACCAATCTCAGGCGAACCGCTAAAGGATGGGCTGGAGAAGAAGTGGCGAGCAGGATCATTTTTACGGATGTGGCGCCAAAACAACAGCATATTTCACGGGCGCGTGTATGCGACATCTTCCTGGACACACCTGAGTGCAATGCGCACACCACGGCAGCTGACGTTTTGTGGTCAAGCACACCGCTTTTGACGCTGCCGAGGTATAATTACAAGATGTGCTCGCGAATGGCAGCATCGATCCTTAGAGGCGCGCTACCAAAAAATGCCGAAGGCACGCGGGCCGCCAGTGAACTCATCGCTTCGGACGATGCGGAGTACGAGGCGTTTGCGACTCGACTCGCTCTGCAGTCGAGCTATGAACGCATAAACGAGTCTTATTGGGAGGGGCGAGGCCGTTTGGTAGAGCTGCGGAAAATCTTATTTGAAGCCAAGTGGACGTGTGCTTTGTTCGACACGCATAGATGGGTTTCAGACTTGGAGAGTGCGTATGAAGAGGCGTGGCGGCGCTGGGTTGCGGGCGAGAGTGGGGATATTCATCTGAAAGATGTCTAACCATCGAAGCATGTGGGCATGTGGGCATGTGGGCTTGATTGATGGTTCTATTGTACTAGCGTTCACCGTGGTCTATTGCATGCTGGGCGAGATGCTCGGCATACAAGTTGTCGCTGCACACCTCGCCCTGCGTAGCAAGGAGTTTGGGCAATGAGGGTAAGCGACGAACAGTTGTGGGATGACTGCGCAGGACTGCCATTCCCGCTTGATCGTCTGCTTTTCGGTTTCTAATTCTGTACATCTCTATTTGTTTCTTTTATGAGGCTGGAGCGAGTAGGGTGTTTGTCCCTGTGCCCGACTTCAAGCTTCGTATTTCTACTTGTTGGCTTAACGTACCTTTTCTTCACGATTGCCGTCGGAGGAAGCTTTCAAGGGAATAGGGTACTGTATAAAAGGAACGGCGACTGACACCAAGTGCTGGTAAGGTCTCGTTACTCAAGACAGGGAAATCAGTCGCCTCAATCGCGACAGAGTGGGCGTTTGTTTGCCATATTTTATATGGGATGACAGCAACTTGCACCATGGGGGTTACGGATTTGGGGTGATTTGGGTGATCTGTGAAGACGGCATATTACACTCGCGTGATTCCCAAAGTCTCTTGGACCCGTGCGCGATTGCTAGCAGGAATTGTGACACTATAGCCATGCATCTTCCATCGAGTGAGGACCACGACCGGTAGCCTCAGTCATGCATACCTAAGATAGTGTACAGGCCCGCGGGTCTGCTCGACT
This sequence comes from Xylariaceae sp. X802, assembly GCA_028637635.1. Lineage (NCBI taxonomy): Eukaryota > Fungi > Ascomycota > Sordariomycetes > Xylariales > Xylariaceae > Xylariaceae sp. X802. The sequence goes on from JAJFDH010000019.1 coordinate 89,335, forward strand.
GTGGCTTTGTTCTCTTCCACTCCGCCGTAAAAGGGGAGTGGCGGTTCTTATAGCCGATGGTTTGCAAATAGTGAAGAAGGCAGCCCAACCGGTTATTAGCTAGTAGTATCAACGGCAGTTCAGGACTCGAAGGCTTGGCCGTTTATAATAACATCCAACGGGCCGCCCTGTTGGGTAGCAGCAGCAGCAGCAGCAGCACCTGGTGAGTATACGAAGTACAGTAGGTATGGATGTACCAGTTCGGCCCGGGCCTTCAGGTAACATGTAGTTACCGGGTACATACCTACTTGGAGGCGCGAGGAGGTGGCTAACATAGGGCGGGCCGAGCAACGGGGTTGGCACAGCAAGTATGCAACGTCCTCGATAGCCTGAGCAAAAGGGGTCCCCGGAGGTGGACCCCACGTGAGATCCCGTTCACCGAGACGGCGACATCCCTTTCCGGTAGGCGAGCCGCCACAGCTCTAAGTGAAGAGAGAGAGCACGTGTATGTGTGTCCGCAACCATGACGAACCTTAACTCCAATCCCCCATGCCCGATTCCCCAGTCCCCCGTCCCGATTCCTCGGCCCTACGGGTCGGGCTTGGTCCCTCCACGGGGGGAACGGTTATGTGGGTTGCGCGGGGTGCTTTCTTGGGTAAGTAGTCGTCGGTATGCAGGAGGGAATGGGGGAATGAGGGAATGAGTGCGCGAAGTTCGCCTGGGTTTGCCATTTTCAGAAGTTTCCCCTGCCTTCAGATATTGTCGCCGAGACCAAGCGAGCGAGGAGAGCCTGCCACGCGTGCCTGCGAATCAGCTTCGTTCGGTGCACGGAATAGGCACATAACAGCTTTGTGGCGGGAGGGGAGAGGTGAGACACGGATCATGGAGGCCGGGGGGGAAGGGCGCCGCCGGCCCGAAATCATGTGGTGCATCGGGCTTGGGGCTGGCTTCGAGAGGAAACAGAGGGAAAAGACTGGCGACTGGCGATTGGCGACTGGCAGCTGGCAGCTGGCGAAAGGCGAAAGTACACTACATAGCGGATGGACGGATGAAGATACCAGATACCCCGGGGGTGATGGCCGGTCAGGTCTAGATAGAGTACATAGTAGGTAGTTCTGTCCGTAGGAGTTACGAAGTACCGTAATTACAATCTTATACCTAGTTACTTATCGTAAAGATTAAGCTATTGAATGCCTACTTATAGTCTACACTACACCTGATAGTACCGGTACTATGTACACCACGCTAGTGCATAGTGCCGGTGCGGACGTAGATCGTCTCGCTTGCATCGGGATTGAAGGGATGGGGATTACGAAAACCGTTATTGCTTCTTTTTGGTGGATCGGTGGAACGGTTTATCGGACTAACTATTACCTAAGGAGTCATTTTACTCATTTGGGGCCTGGCTCACCGTTTTATTCTGCAATCCACAGCCATTCGTTAATCTGGATTCCTTCCTCCGCTCGCACTGCCAATGTCTCGTCATATCCCGACAACTTGTTCCATGGATCTGGTATCTGCTGGTTAGGTAAGTCGATACGGCGGGCAGGGAAGTATTCCGTACCTAGTTAGCGTACCAGTACCAGTCGAGGTACCTAGCTGCCTGTAATACTGGGTACCTAGGCATGTTAGGTACATTAGGTAGTATCTAGTAGTGTAGGTACCTATTGCCTGTAGCTCTGGATCTGCGGGAACCCTGCATAGCATGGCAGATTTGAACCCGAATCCTGCCCGAAACGACATGGATCCAACGGGGCTGCGCCTGCCAAGCTGCTTCCACTCAATCCCCGGGCAGTAACCCCGGTATTGTGGTGTACTTGCCTAGGTAGTCAATACGCGGTATCTCAGGGATCCCTTGACGGCACTAGTCGCACCCTGTAAGTGGAACTGCCGCAAGGTGCCCAAGGCCTTACGCTATTCCAGTAGGGGCCCTTCAGTACTATAAGTACTAGTGTAGGTAAGTGCTAGCTACGCTAGACCAGGGTAGGTATTAGGTGTGGGCATCCAATAACTACCCCTAGGTAGGTTCCTAGTGTACGCCATCCGCTGTCTACTGCATCCCGTATATCACACCAGCTAGTGTACTGTACCCTGCACACTGTCGACGACTGTACGTCCGTAGCTGTAGTCCGTAGTTGTAGTCCGTAGTTGTACTTATACGGACTTCGCAGTCCATATCAATACCTACCCGGAATCCGGCCTACGGCTACACTGGAAGTTACCTACCTAGACGGTTTATATACGTTGCGAAGGCTATGGATGGTAAGGTTGTCTCTATGAATAATGCACTTGGGACCAGCCTCGGAACAGAGAGTATCCTATCTATACTATTGTTCAAGTTGCTCTACGCCCTGGTCCCTATAATTAATCTGAGGCGTTGCGAGACCACGCACTGATGCATCTACCTACATAGTACAGTTATGTGCTTGGATAAAAACAAGGGCATAATTATACCCATTAACATTAACCAGACAATAACTACTACGGCAGGGCAATACACATCCATTTGCACTGCGTGGTGTACTTCGTACAGGTCATCGCTTACACAAGCTTGGCGGCCCTGTATGTTCCGGTATGTCTACTCCGGCACATGTCTAGGTTCACCTCTGTCACAACTCACTCGTGTCACTCGCGTGCCATGCTGAACGTTGCCCGTCGTCGTGGTAGTGGTACCGCCGGAAATATACCGCCTGATCTTCCGGTAGAAGCGAGCAAGTCAACGGCGCCACGGCAGCCACGGAGGCGGCGATGGCGATCTACACTAATATCAACGGGCCAGCCAGTGTAGCTACAATATGTGGCTAACTAAGGGCTGCTAGGGCAGAACTAGGGGCCCATAACTAACTACTTAAGTAGTTGGGTAGTTAACTATCTAGGTAATGTAGTAACCTATGTAATTACACTCTGCCAGGGTCTGTCCTGACGACGGCCCAGATGGGAACTGACAGCGGGAGACCTGAAGGCCGGCACACCAGCAGCATGCTAAGTTAGTTGCTGGCCAGGATTGGCAGTTGGCCGTTGGCAGTTGACTTTCCCCAAAGTAGTGTAGGCTGTCTAAGTATCTACCTACGGAGTTGGTTACGTGCGAAGTACTGTGGGTGGCACATCCGCTCCATCATGTACCTCCCGTGGACCATACACTACATTAGACAGACTCCGGTTCGGTATGGAAGCAAGGTAAGCTAGGTACTTCTTCAATCCCTCCCTCGGGCTCTGCGTACCGTAGCCAGGCTTGCCATCCATACGTGGACATTAGACATGGACTATTGCGGGCTCAAGCAGTCCGGGGACACTCGTGTGTACCGTGCTCGTCCATCTCGTCTTAGCCCGTTATCCAACCTACCTACCTACCTACCTATGAAATACGTAGCACTACGTCTGTAAACCGACTTGCCTGCTGGACTTATAACCAAGAGCGTTGCCCTGCCCCCGTCCCCGTCCCCATCCCCATCCCCATCCACCCGTCCCCCGCTCTCCTCTTTCTCACGATTACTTTCCTCAACTTGGCTCACCACAATCCCGAATCTGTATTGGATTTGACACTGTCCAACTCGCCCCGGACAACACTGCGCACGGCGCTCTGGTACCATATCTATATAACTACCCATACACGCGCACGTATATATACACATATATATAACGTATCTGTCATTGTCACTGGCTACCAACCAACGCCATAACATTGTGACCGGTGCTTCGGTCGAGACTTTCCAAAGTGACCACCGACCAGCATCGTATACGTCGAGTTTCGACCATTCAAGGTGAAATACAGAACGGGCTGGCCATGTCTAAACTCCGGAGAGGTCCGTGGTCCCAGCGTGAGGACGCGACGCTTATCCGGCTCGTCCAGCAGCAGGGCCCTTTGAACTGGGTCAAGATTTCAGACACTCTCGTCTCAAGGAGCCCTAAGCAGTGTCGAGAGCGTTATCACCAGAACCTGAAGCCTTCACTGAACCACGAACCGATTTCTGCGGAAGAGGGCCAACTGATCGAGAAGCTCGTTGGCGAACTCGGCAAGCGATGGGCTGAGATCGCGAGGAGGCTGAACAACCGGAGTGACAACGCCGTAAAGAATTGGTGGAACGGGAACCAAAATCGCCGGAAACGCTTGCTGCAACGAAGGAGGACGTCTACTGGCTATGAGACGAGTAATCACCACCATCACCGGCCGCAGCCTGATCATCACCGCCATCATCTAGCCGCTGCTCTCGGCCATCGAAGACCTCACCTAGAGTTGGCTACAGGGGCAGCACGTTTCTATCTGGCCAACCACCATGAACCCGTCTCCCCTTGCACGGCACATTCCTCCCATCCTGCGTGGAATGCGCCTATGCCTGCGGCTTCGGGCCTCCCATCGCCTAATTCGGACAGAGGCTCACTATATTCTGTTTCCGCTACCATTGCGGCTACTACACCTAGCCCGAGCGTTTTGGCACCGCAAAGTCCCGTAGCTCTTCCACCTCTGCGACGGAACAGTTATGATATTGCGAGGCCCATCTTGAGACCAGAACCGCTGCTCCCTCCCGCAACCGTCATTAGAGCTGGCTTTAGGCTGCCGCCCATACGAACCCTAGAGACTGCCAACTATCAAACACCAACGGCACCCAACTCCCCCTTGGAATCAGCTACGAGTTCGATACAACAACAGAATAACACTTATCACCAAGCCCGCCAATACTACACCATCCCCATTCGGCGGCGCAGTAGTCAAGACGACGAAGGGGACGCGAGATTAAAACTAAGTCACCTGGTAGATTAACACCAATAGACATGGTTAGGAGTTTTCGGCGTGTTTTGGCCCGGTGAGGCTACGGATAGGGGCATACGAACAGGCACGGTGACCAGCATGAGAATGGGGCCGGAGTTGGAACTTGGAGTTGGGGACGGGGACGGGGACGGGGACGGGAAAGGAGTAGGAAATGGGAACGGGCATGGGCCCTGGGTAAAGGGGAGGGGGGGCGAAGCATTACAGTATTTCTGAACCGATGCCACACTAAGAACCAGTTACCGGTGGACGATGGACCACTGCTAATGTCAATGAACTATTGTCACGATACACGTCTATGTATTGCTTCCGCACAATCAGGCGAGGCAGCATGTAATACATGATATGGCCAAGCAGCCGTCAACCTGACAACAAGGCAAACTGCACGAGTTCTGAGATACTTCCTACACAGTCACTGCTTGTTTACTACGTCCAACGGTCCAACCCCGTCTTCTGCTGGCGGAGAAACAGACGGTGGCGTAACGCGTAGGTTTCCGAAAGCCACCGAACTATGGACCCAAGTTATTTGCAGAGCCTCGTCTTGGCCGGTCATGGTCGCCTTCAGACGGATGCATAGAGCAGAGAGCAGAGAGCAGAGAGCCGCTGTGCCGTAGACCATTACGATGAGCATTACTGCAACGCCATTGACGTGCTGAGCAAGCAGGCAGATAGAGAGAGAGAGCGTTGCATCGGTCACCTACATTGCCAACTTCCATGTCCTGCGAGGGAAAAGGGTACACTGACCACAAGACCATCAGCCACCGACATGTGACCTACATGGAACGTACAGGTAACCCCCGATGTCTCCAAGAGTGGTCGCCGAGCATGCACAGATGCCCGCACGATGGAACCGCTTCACACCGGCACTAACCCAGCTGAGTAGTATTGGCTTTATGCCGGCATATACGGACTACCGGTATATTCGATTACCTACTTATAGGTATAGTAGCGTGTACTACGGTACCTAGTAAGATACTTTTCTATGTAATAATGTACTACTACTAATAGATGAGCCCTGGAAGATTACCGTACATAGTAAAGACTAAACCGTACTAGGCACTGAATCACACACTTGAAGGGAATTTCACCTGAGCCATGCTGCTTTCAGCCTAGCTTGGCCTGAACGAACATGACCCGCTTTCACACAAGCCATGATCAGAAACCACGATGTAGAATGAGAATGCGCGTGTGCATATAATGTAGTACCGGTAAAGTACGGAATGGTTCGGGATGTCTAACTTATGCCGTCGACCTTCGGGGGCGCCCGTACTGTCGAACTTGGGTGGTTTCCATGCCGGATTCAAGTAGGTATTCTCACAGGGCCTAACATGCACGTGTACACTAGTGTATACGCAGTCAACTCCGGCGTGTGCTAGTGTACACTGCCTAGTGTGTACCTGTACATAGTACAATAGCAGTTAGCAATTCGGAGGTCCGATTTACATAGTGAACGCGCTGCCCAGACTACCTACTTATACATACTTAGTATTATACCTATTGTAGGAGGTAACCGGACGCCGCGGTAACCGGACGCTTCGGCGGCCTACCAGGAGATCGCCTCGGTTCAAAACTCAGCTGACCCTCTAAGCATGTGTGTATGTATGGACGTATGTACGAAGTACATAAGCACATAGTACGTCCGTAACTAAGGTATTATTTTGCTAATTCTGGTATGACGCAAGCCGGGGTAGGATCGTACGCTAGCAGTTCGTAGACCAAGAGGACAGGCAAGCCTCGGCGTGGCCCCATCTTCGTATCTTTACATAGCAACACTTGTTGTCGTCTAGGATCGAGGTATGTAAACCTTTCTCCGTTCATATGCTCCACATCTGTACCAAGAGTTATTAGACAGCCTGTCATCATGCTTCCATACTACCTAGTATCTGCCTCCCGCTGGCTCTCTACCTATGGTCCTATCTAGACGCCCGCTCGGGTTCGCGTGTTGATCTGGCTTGATCCGCCGCCGCTTGGAGCCGGAGAAGCGACCGAAGCGCCTCCCAGGAAAAGTCTTTGCCATGGTCGCAACGATAATCACTGGGCCACCAAATTCAGCCATCCATCAACCGACATACACATATATTCCAGGAGACAGAAACGGCCTTCAGCGATGGTGGACTTACTTACCTAACTCCCCGGGGACCCTCCCAATGTCAACAAGCTAAAATCAATCGGGCGCCGTTAGGAAGACCGAGTCAATCCCTAACTTAGACTCCCGAAACGATCTAACTCACGAGGCCTGCCAATAAACCCTCTCACCCTTGAAAGACTACCGGTACCCGAAGAGGCCATATGCATTTATTCACGGTTATGCAAGGTGACGGAGAAAGAGGAGTTCATCTCGGCCGAATTGTGTGACCGGATGACGGAGCTAAGCGATGACGTCCGCTTCCATTACACCAAGATTCGCTTCCGGCACGACGGAAATCCAACACGGATTCTTCGGCATACAGACCCCCGTTCTCAACTGAGAGCGCGCTGTGCGGAATTGACTTTCCAAGACGACCAGAGCTGTGAACTGGGGCCCATCGAAAATTCCGCAGTCGTGGGAACAGCAGGAATGTTGAATTCGTGTAAGTCATGGACATACCAAAGACTGCGAAGCTCCACCGGAAGATACGCATCCCGCGTTATCAATCGCGTCGATTACCGGGGTAATATTTCACATGACTGCCAACCGGACGGTCTACGGTCCAGTCAAACAGAGCCCTACATAGTATTGCTGCATAGTCTGCCGACAGACAAATCGGAAATGCTGCGATATGAGAACCCTTTTCCACGGCTTGACACGTGGGCTACGGCCTGGCATAGTCGCATGTATACCCATCGTCGCCATGTATGCGCTGCAGATCCGCAACTAGATACTGGTTAGCCCGTCACTATTCAGCTGGTGGCCATATGTGCCTCAGTACGACTGTGCTTAGGTAGTTACGTAACGGCGACTGGGAACGAGGCGAACCATGGGTCGATCATTGACGGGATAGCTCAGAAAGGCCATACGCTAGTGTACTATACACTACACTACACCGTTATAAGGCACCCGGGGAAGGCGATCGTGCTGCGAGCGTGGGAGCGTGGGAGCGTGGGTATCTGTCCACGGACGTACCGGCACGCGAGGTATTCCTAGGTGTGCTACCTGCGGCATGCGTACCTACCTAGGTAGGTACCTATGTAATCAATCAATCCATCTCCAGGCAGAACTCCAGGACAGAATCCAGGACTGTCACCTCCAGGACTACTGGTAGGCGGAGGACCTCCACTTCTGCCCCCACCTGCTCGGCATTACCTACCTACGCCAGCATGCATTAGGCCCATGCGCGTTGACACTACACCTGCCTACCCTTTCCAACGCTCCCGCTTCGCCGCTTCGCCGCTTCGCCCACGCCCTCGCAGCCTAGACTAGTTAGCGTGCTGTGCTGTACTTTTTCCCTCCTGAAGGTTGACAGACCGTGACTGCCGCATCCGGACTATCCCTGCCGCATCTGGGCAATCTGCGCTTCCCACATGCCCTTTTTGGTACGCACTGCCACCCGCTGCCATTCCCAGATAGGCAGAATGCTCTCCTGTCTGCGCGCAGTCTATTGACACTTGCCCAGGTCGGATTGCAGGTGTGGACCGTAGAATTCGCACTACCGTGCTTATACGAAGTACGCTAGTTATATAGTGTAGATCACGCATGCCGTTGAGGTTACCGTCGCCGTTGGGTTTCGCTTTGCCTTATTAGCCGCTGGGCGCGCGCGTTTTGCGCTTCGGCCGCGTACAGTGTACATACATGACGCTGTCCGTCCGTACATCCACCGATATGCCGTATGCTATCTTAACTTCTTAAGTAGTGCATGCTTCTATTCCGTTCGTCTACACTACAGGTCCGTACAGTTTACGGAATACTATACATGCATATTCCATGACCCGTCACGCGCCTCATTTGGAGACGCCCAGATATCCAGTCCCTGAAAGATAACTGACTGTAACGAAGAACAGGAAAAGGGGGTGGGGGCCCCTGGTCATACATACCTACCTAGGTACACTAGATACCGTATCCTTCGAGAGAAGCGCCGAAGGTGGAAATTGATAAAATGATCCGCGGCAGGGGGTGGTTATGGCTGGTTATGGCTGCTCTCGTCCTGTTGTTGCCTCCCCAGCCAGTTCCCAGCTAATTATCTCCGTCCCATCCACGGAGCCGGGTTCGTCCCGGTCGATCACCACAGATAGGTAACTATCTCTCGCCGTTTAGATCAGCCATCTGTACGATTGTCCGGCCCACCATATTGCTCGGCCATCTACACTATGTACCTGACCCCATTCAAACACACCGGCAGGGATTAATAGGCGGGTGGCGTCCTTGGAGGGCCGACCAATAGGTTCAAAAAACGGCGTGAATAATATAAGTAATCTGTCCAGAGTATAAGTAGTTAAGGTATCTGTCCGTAGGATGTTCGAAATTAGTCAGAAGCTCGTCTGCAAATCTTCAGTCACGTGCCTGCTTGTGTCGTACCTACACAAATTCTCGCCTGTGCAGGAGCCTGTGGACAATATCAACGTTACCTACTTACGCGTGCGGACCCCCTTTTTTGACACCGTGACTCCAGTGTGATACATTGGTGTTGAGACCTGAAAATAGCACGGGTTCAACACTTCAGTTCCAACCTTTTCAGGCTAGCTCGGTATCAAGTGAACATAATCGTAGTGATTTATTCTACTGTTCGCGTAGCCGGCATACAAGTCGTTGAATAGTGGTAACTCCAATATTGTGGTTATATAAGGCAACTATGGTCTATATAATACCGTGCTAGAATATAGCACTGTAGTAGCATAGTGTTAGCGGTCTAACATCGGTTTAGTGGTCCGACATCGTCTTAGCGCCCTAACATCGTAACCGACCTGACATCGTAACCGACCTGACATCGTAACCGACCTGACATCGTAACCGACCTGACATCGTAACCGACCTGACATCGTATTGCTCCCCAACATCCCATTCTCTTCAATACTTAGATATACTGCTTTACCGACCTACCTATCTATATATCCTATCATTCTATTACTCTCTATGATCGACGACAACGACGACAACGATGTCCAATCCACCAATCCACCAATCCACCAATCCACCAATCCACCAATCCACCAATCCACCAATCCACCAATCCGCCAACCTCCTTCCATGACAATACCTACCCCTCCTCCGCGACCAATACCTCTCCTTCGTCATCAATAGGTACCACTCCGTGACCATAACCGTGACCAATACCTCTCTTCCGCGACCGTGAACATCATTGTTTCTCTCCTCCGTGATCACCGCTCTTCTCCATGACCACCACTTTCCTCCGTGACCACCGCTCTCCCCCGTGGCCAATACCTCTCCTCCGCCAATACCTCTCCTCCGCCAATCTTCTCCTCCGCCAATCTTCTCTTCCGCCAATCTTCTCCTCCGCCAATCCTTCTCCGCCAATTCCTCTCCGTGACCGCTGCTCTTCTCCGTGACTAACCGTGACCAACACCTCTCCGTGACCGCTGCTCTTCTCCGTGACTGACCGTGACCAACACCTCTCCTCCGTGATCGTACATCTCTCCTCCGTAACCATTGCCTTTCCGTGACTGTGACCGACATCTCTCCGCCAATCTTTCTCCGTAACCGTGACCGTACACCTCTCCTCCCTCAATCCTTTCCTCTCCTCCGCCAATCCTCTCCTCCGCCAATCCTCTCCTCCGTCAATCTTCTCCTCCGTCAATCTTCTCCTCCGTCAATCCTCTCCGCCAATTCCTTCCATCAATCCCTCATCTGCCTACCGACCTACCGACCTACCAACTTATCGACCTCTTAGATGTAATAAACATGATGAAACTGAAATTCAACCAAGGCAAATTTGCACTTACCTACCGACCTACCTATTCTACCTACTACCTTCCTTCTTATTTACCGTCGTACTTACCTATATATCTCGTACCTACCTTTATTATCTAACTACCCCGCTTCGTAACTACCTATCTCTAACGTCGTACCTACCCCTACTAATAATCCACCACACTATGCCCTACCTTATTACGTACCATACTTAACCGACCACCTTACTTAACTGAACACCCTACTTAACCGAGCATTACAGCGCCTCAACATTGTTATAGTGCTTCAACATCGCTTTAGTGATCTGACATTGTGATCACCGCAACACTCCCTCTTTCCCCGAACATTAAGTTGCATCTGCCATTATATGTCTAATACAACTTGGTCTTTTATACAGTAAATTGAATGCTCAATTGCACACTAACTAGGCCACTGTATTGCATGCTAGCCACTGTGATTATAATGAATTAATGGACCTACCGACACCACCACTGAAATAGTAATAGTGCCCACTGGACTGTATGCCACAACACTTACAACACTACGGCCCCTACCGAGCACTATACACACACCTAACAGCCTGCCGACACCGTGCCAAAAAAAGGGGTCCGCACGCGTAGGTATGTAGGTAACTCGCTATAAGTCCACTGTAAGCGCCGCTGACTGTTTATCCTATGCCCGTACCTGCCTGTCCAAAATATTCCGCACGTAGCGTCCTCCGGCTATGTTATCTATCTACACACCTCTTTGTGCACAGTATGCATGTACGTCAAAATACGGTGAAGCTAATGGCCCCCGAGAGGATGCAGCATGCTCGAACCGGCGGCACCTGGTTGCCCCTGGGACACAACATCTCATGTCGAAGGGCGGCATTGTCTATCTACAGACCGTTGGTAGGTCACCACTCGTCAAGCAGTCAAACAAGGAGGCGGCTGAGCTGGTGTGGTAACCTACCTACACGTACACCTCCGACAGCCGCAAACACGCTGCCACAAGCTTAGCGGAAACCTCGGCCACAGCTTCCACCACAGCTCCGTGGACTCAGAACCAGCGGGGTGCCCTCAATTTGCTCGCGAGTCGCCTGGCAACTTGGAAGCGAGGCTGCGGGAATGAGGCATCCACGGGTAGCATGAGTGTTGTGGCACACGCTCTACCGGAAACGCAACGTGACGCGTATGCATTGCCTACATTACTAGGTATGTTACTTATTCATGTACGTACGAGCCACGGTGAAGAACTCGTGAGCCAGGGGCTAGCAGAATCAGCTGCAGTACAACCCCGGGCATGAAGTTGCAGAGTACACGCCGTTATGGCCCATCTACACTAGTCATCCGGGCTTCATATCCAACGGTAGCGATGTTGTCCACCCTGGGGAAGCCAACTGAAATAGCGGCGCGTGGCTGGCACGTATGTACACTAGTCTTCGCTGGCTAAAAAGAGACCGTTAAACTGCTTGAAAAAAAAGGAAAGGAAAAGAAACCGCTTGCCAATATACTTATACCTTCAGCCATGCAGCAGGCAGCTAATAATGGGATGAGCGACGCAGCGTACCATGGGATCGGCGACGAGGGCGGACGGGCGCCGCTAGACAATATCCATACATATTGGATAGTCGGACCGAACATCAGACTCTGTTGCCGTTCCTGTTTCGGGGAGGTGGTTAGATATCTATGATGTAGGTGGTATTAGTCTGGGAGATCCCCAAAAGTATTGACGCCGATGGGCTGCGTGCTGGCTATCTTAGAGGTACCCGGTTCCCATATGTGGCCATCGTGAGCATGCTATCCAGTGCAGGTACGAAGTACAGGTACTTTGGCGACTGCGCAGAGTCCCGACAGGCTGGGATGGCTCGCGCAAGGGATACCGTTACTCAGTGACGGCAAGTCCGGTGCGGATCACAATCCCGTTGGTTGGCATCGTTGAGCGCTAGTTAGTGCCGCCGATCTTGCCAAGGGACCCCCGGCCCGCCCGACCGGGGTGTTCCTGACTGGGGCCTATCCTGGTCAGCGCAAATCAATAGTGCTGGGCATGCTCAGAATATGGTCGCCGACCTTGAGCTGCAATCCCACGCTGCCGTCCAACCCTACGCTAGATACACTACAGCGACATCATGTACCTTGGTAGTCCGGACTTAGTCGTGCAGTGTATCTCGGTGTATCTACCTATGTATATACACTACCAGGTAAGCAGATACTCTAGGTAGGCGGCAAATAACTTAAGGTACTTAGTGTACAGACCTTGGAACTTACCCAAGTACCTAAAGTACATAACTACCTAGGTAGGTACTTCGTAGTTAGGTACCTATAGACAACCCCCTGTGTACGGAGTCTACTTATACAGACCGCATGACGTACTGTACGATGTACGATCCCCAAGACACTCAGCGCCCAAGGGCCTAATCTATCTCACATCTCACATCTGTAATCTCATCTCATCTCATCTCATCTCATCTCCGTCTGTCAGGCGAGTACATAGGCTATTACTTAGATAGTGTACCGTACAGCGGGCTGGGCCAACGTCCCGAATCAGATATGTGCGTATTGTGTGCGCGCATTGTAGTTGTACACTATAATCCGCATACTCGTGCCGCAGCACCAACTTCAGGACCTGGAATAAACAACTACCTACTACAGATCTGGTATTCCGTACATTTACATGATGTTTGTTGGTGGCATACGAAGTAGTGCAGGTACATGCCCGTGCATGCTGGTATGTATGTGGTGCAGTGTACATACCTACCGTGACGTGAATGACGGGGTTTGTCGTGCAAGCCGAAATGGCGGTAAGTGAAAAGTGATATGTACTATGCAACCCGTTCCTCGTTACATATTCACTCGGCATCAACAATAGGGCTCCGCACATTCCGTTTACAGCTAGATTGTGGTTCCTCGTGGCCCAGCGATCTGGTTCAACTGTCGGCTATCGAGGATCTACAACATAACTAAATGGCCCGTGCCGGCCCCCCCAGCAAACTCCAAGACACTGTGTTGTCACTGTACTCAACGTCTGCACATTACATACTTCGCACTGATACTTCGTACGGACTGCTTTGCTAATAGGAGCAACTCAGCAATACTGCGTCGCTGCGTGATGCGTAATTCCATATGTACTATCTAGGAGCCCGCAGCGGTAAATCATTATCGTAAGGCCTTTGGGAATACCGCGGGCAGTCATCATTAATAATATGTATGTAACTCTAGGGACGCAATACAATTGACTTGATCCCCAACCCTAACCCCCCAGCCTCCTCCAAGGCTTCCTCTATCATTCAAGGCAGTAGCTGGTTGCTAACGGCTCGCTTTATAACAACCACAGAGCGAGAGGTCATTGGACATACATGATGCCGGCCATGTGTTGGGTACTGAGGGGAGTATCCGTTACACCGGTGCCTCCCCTCTCGATCCTCAGACCTTGGGCGGTAACAGTATCAAATGATGCCTTCTCCAGGCCATATGTAGTACATGACGGTGGAAACAGCCGCAGGACCTATTTGTTTTGAACAGCTAACGGCGAACGCATCTCCGCGAACGTCCATCACCACAAGCACTCTACATTGCCGGAGGCCTGCTAATCTGGCTTCCTGCACTCATACGCAAGGACCTGGTTCGAGCAACTAAAAGGATGGTTATTTCCCTACTTGGCACCACCTAGAGCGTCGGCCAAGGTGCGTGTTGCCGCAATACGAGCATCCGTCTTGGCTTGATGTGTCTCTGAGCCTTCTTGCTCTCTGGCAGAATTACCAGCCAGCGGATCGAGACTGTGATCGCTTTAGCTCGATGAGGCTTCCCCGGGGGCTTAGCAACCCGGATCGTGACCACGGTGGCGCGCTGTTGCTAGCTTGTTAGGAAGGTCCCCAGCAACTGCGCATGTGTCACTGGTGGAAGAACGAAGCACAGGGCTGGTATTCCCTGTCGAGGCCTTTTGTTCCCGGTCAGATTGAGAGGTGACAAGTAAAATACTACCACGGCTGGCATGACATTGGCGTCTCTTAGTAGTCGGGCATTGTAACGAATCATGTGTTAAATGCGATGGAGACTGCTCATGATGCTGTGAGTCAAGATACCCTTGCCATTGCTCTGCCTCGACAAGCAAAGGGTTGAGGTCATCTCCGGGGTCAAAGGAAAACCGCAAACGTATTTCTCTCAGTTGAGAAGATGGTCCGGCCGTAGATCTTTCATTAGCATGCCCCAAACCCTCGGCCCGGGTGGCATGGTTGCTGGCCAAGGTCTCCGTAACCGCGTCCAGTTGACGGAGTTTCTCGCTTATGAGGAAATCGTTTTCATTGTCTAAAATTTTTGGGATAGGAACTAGAAATGTATATGCTGAGCCTTTCATTTTCACGGCCTACCAGGAAATATTGGATCGGTAAATACCTTGTTTTAAGCCCCTTTCTTCTGAAACCTTACCGCCATTCCCGGTCTGGATAGCTCGGGCTTCTGTCCCCGGGGACTGACCGCTAGGCAAGATGATTGACGACTCTTCTAGATCTAACACTTCAGGTTAGTCATGGTAAACGAGCCCACTCAATGAGGAGGTCCTCAACCTATACCATCGACGTTGTGTCGTCCACCTTTGCTGGGTATTGAGAGAAACGTGGCGCCTTTGCGCACGCTGCGGTCAACAACGCTGTTTGCCCTCGCTAATGTCACGGCCTCGAGCCCATCCCGAGAAGCTTTAGACTGTCACAGGCAGTAAGTCTTCTGAAAAAATAAACTAACATTGACCTTGCATGGACGATTTATTCACGCAAATAGACTCCGTGGGAGTGTAAGTGATGATAGCCTTGAGTGTTTGTGACTTACTAAAAGAACCTCAAGTCTCTTCACCTCGGCCCGGAATTGTGACTCTCGCTCGAGCCACAGCTCAAGATTCTTATCTAGTGATTTCTTCAACTCGTCATAGTCTGTTTCGGCCTCACGCATGCTTTTCTTGGCCTTGGCAAAGCCTTCCACCAGGTGCAGCACATAAGAGTTGTACTCGATCGGAAGCGGTTCTAGCAGGCCACGGGTCATGAAATACACCTGGATGGTCTCAACCATCTGATCTAATGACTATCTGGAATGAGATGCTGTCGCATTTGGCGTGGGACGGATACCACTCACGGGATTGTATCGAACTTGATCGTGGTTGCGGATGAAGAGGTGGTTATATTCATCAGGGAGGGGCAAGGAGTCAAAAGGCGACTCAGGCGAGGCTCTTGACTTTCGAGATAAACTGGGCCGTCGGCAATCCGTTGCTGGAAGATCACCAGTCGCATCACTTTCGTTCGAGTTGACTGATCGGGGGGTGGTGGGTGTCCGAGAGTGTTGGACCCCCAACCTCAGCCGGGCTTTAGACTCCGCCATGAGCAAACACTGTCTAGATAGTAGATGGGATGATGCACGACTGATGTTTAGCGAGGGGTATGTAAAATATGTTGTAAAGTTCGTAAAGTGGTAAAGTGGCAGGTTGATGGTGATGGTGATGGCGCAGTGGTGGTGGCAGTGGTGGTGGTGGTGGTGGTGGTGGTGGTGGTGGTGGTGGTGGTGGTGGTGGTGGGGGCGGGCGACGGTTGGTCTGGCAGTACCTTCCTCAAGCACGTATGGCAAATGGCCAGGAATGGCAGAGCAACTGCGATGGCTCATGCCCGGAGTGTTGGCCGGTGCCCGCTCGGGCTACCTACCTGCCCCGTGCCTGCCTTAATACAATGTTTGCTTCCTTTGAGGATAGACCTGTATCGTCCATACCGGGCATTCACTATTACACCACGTTTTGTTGAATATTGGCCAAGAGTAGGTATTATTCTACTAGTAGATAGGCGCTCGCCACGAGTGAAGATTGAGCGAGCGCTCTGTGTACAGAACATTCGCTGAGATGTGCAGAGTCACAATGTAGCCGCAAGCGATAGTCTATGTTGGCCGCAAAGATCTACCAAGGTCCAATACTATGTAATATCTACGAGCGGGTCCGAAGACCGCTGGACTTGTAGGTAGAGGCTGGCAATTCACAATGCGAATCACGTGTGGTAGAGGGCAACATGGAGGTGAAATGCAACCTGCTGGGTTCGCGAGACGTCTTGATTCCCCGAAAACTCTACGTAATCCCATTGTGCTCCTTGCCTTGCCACGGCAGTGAATCAATATACCTAGCTGCACGATATACCTAACTCGTCTGCGGAGAACCCTGGCTTTATTGCATATGACCAGGCAATCCGGGCATCATTATCATGGTCGCCGACGGGAAGTGTAAAGGCTTCCACCGCTCCCGCCGAATAGCCCTCTAGTCGTCTCTCTGGTCATCTCGCGGCTTGAGCTCTGTCTTCACTGAGGCGCGGCGTTGCCACGAAGCCAGCTTTCAACCCCCGGCTTCTCACACTCCTGCCCATGACTTTCCAGAGCCCCTCACACGTTGTGGTGGATCTCACAACGGGTAACGAAGATCAATCAAATAGATCACCTGCCCTTTGCCGTTGTCTAGGTCTCGCCCCGGGTTCGTTCCCAAACAGTTCCTTTCCAGTATTGCCGCCAAACCTATCAGGAAACAGCTCCTTGACCGATTTTCCCGCTGACCCTTTAATAGTAAAGCCTGTTTGGGAGTTTTTCTGACTTGCTGCGCCGCGGATATTGAAGGCAGAGGTCCCGGTTGAGTCTGGCGTAGTCACCCTGTCCGCCAGTTTGCCCCTGCCAGGCACCGTAACACGATCTTCGAATTTGCGACTGGAGCTAGACAGCGCGGCCGTATCATTGCTGCCGTCCATCAAAGGGAGCATGATGCCTTTGGAGAGCAGAGTAGCCACATCTTCGACTTTATCGCCGAGGCGCCCACTGTCAGATATTGCCTCCGTAGGAAAAAGTTCTTTGGTGCGGTTCTGGCGAGAGATTCGACTTTTAATAGCTTGGGCTTTATGACGGTTCTGTTCCCAGGTCGCAATTGGTCTTTCAGTTACAGGCTCGTTCATGTTCTGATCCCCGTCCCGATCGCGTCCCGGAGAAGCTGAGCGATCTCTCGGGGTCTTATGTCTTGAGCCTACGCTGTCAGGAAACAGCTCCCTGCCACGATTTGAGTGTGGGTATGAATTCATTGTCAGCTCAGTCTTGTTATAGTCAGGTGTGAGTGACCGCTTGCGCCGTGGGCGTGCTTTAGCTGAAACAGTCGCCATATTGTAACCATCATCGTAAAGATTGACGTCGAAAAGCGCTTCGCTTTCGTTTGTTTGCGCTTGTCGTCCGCGTCGCTGACGAGCGCTATCGCTATCGCGGTTGCGATATCTCCTTGCTTCACTCCTTCGTCGTCGTTCTTCGGGATCGTATTCTGGGTTTAGGAGATAGAAGCGGCTTCGCGCAGCGGAACCTGCCGTTTTTTTGTCGCATTCGAGTGAAGGCCGTACGCGTAGTACTAGTTCTGGGTTTGATAAGAAGGGTTTGGCAGGAAGTAGATGTCGCAGAGGCAACTGCGAAATATCTGGTATGGGCTCAGCGGCGAGGGCAGCAAGGGCTCGTGAGGCAATATCGGCGGAGGCAAAGAGTAAATTGGCAGAGCTGTCGTCGATCCATTCTATTTGTTCAAGTTCAACGTCGCTGTCTGAGCAATGTTGTGCTACATAGGATTTGACGTCATGGGGGTTCATCGCATCCAGACCCTTGATGTAGACTTTGGAGGGGCAGCGGGCGTCTGCATCGTCATCAATCTCGCCTGGGGAGCGGGAGCGATTGCCCTGACATGAGCAATTGTTAATTAGTAGGTAGGTATGATATGTGGTGGAGGGCAATCACTACGAACCGGATCGGGTTCGGGAACAATGGGCTCGTCTGGAACGAGGTCAATGTCAAGTTCCATGTTATGATCCAGATCCATCAAATCCATGGTGAACACTGGTACACGTGCAGTGCTCAACGACCCAGGAGAAGTTGCCGGCCCGAGAATTGCAAGAATTGCTAGAGCAGGTAATGTCGTCACGTCGGCTGAAGTGAGGAAGATGGCTGAGGGGTCTGGCTAGCTGCCTCTGCTGCGCAACTGCTGACTTTGGACTGGGATGAAAGGTTAATTGTATATGATTTACTGAGTAGCTTCAGAGGATTGACTACCAGGTATGATGTAGGTAGGATGTAGGTAGGAATCGTAGGATAGGTATGTATCTAGATGGGTGTGTAGATACCATGTATCCGGGCTAGCAGATCGTAGGGTATTGTTAGGTAGGTGGCGTGGTTCCAAGGCCGCAGACATCGGTAGGTACCTAGGTACACAGGTAGGTGTGCAGTTGAGCTAGTTATCGATAAGATAAGATAAACAGAGAATGAGATCCATTTCACGTGATCTGTACGCTTAAGCAGCCGTCCGCGGGACATTATTACGTGCAACTTTGGTTAATCTGATACTACTACCTATCCTGCTTGGGTGACTCTGGCCCTCTGGGTACCCGGGAGCTGATAAGTGAGGAACTAAAGTGCGGACGTACGGAATCTAGGTGCAAAGATACTCCGCTTGTTTCAGGTCTGGTCTTCCTTTTTCGGCCCCTGAATCCGGCCCCACGTTCCCGCCTTTCAGCTAATTGCTGCCTCCATTCAACAGTACCTCTAGCAACTTACAAGGCTGCTTCAATGCAAGTATAAATTTGTAAGTAAAGGCTGGACCTCCTGCCTACTTTTAGTGTAGGTATTGAGTTAATACCGCTCTATTTCCAAGCCAATTTTAACCACCCATTGATTTACCTACCTACATACCGGTAGTACACGCATTGCCGCACCGAGAACGGAAGTCCACACCACATGTCTAAAAATGTCCCTCTCTTGCGGCGCTGTATTCAAGTTACCGTAAATTCTCACCGACATAGAAATGGTTTACCATACATGATCATTGGCGCTGCGATGACGATACCTAGTTGTGGGCGAGCACGACTAACCGTGAGTTGGCAGAATATCAAATGTGACCGTGGTATGGCGAGCGAGGAAGAGCGTAGCGACTGAGCGAGCACAAGAAGGTTCCGTGCTTGATGGAAACTGAGTAGCCCTAACCCCGGAAATTGATCTTAGGGGTGTACCATCTCTCTATCTCTTCCTTCGCCTATCTTGGATATTCTCCAAGCGCCAGGTCGTTTGCAGGTCAAGTTGCCTGCGAGGTTCTGCTGTCTGGACCATCCGCATAGCAATCCTGACGTTCCCATTTATTTATATCCTCCCGAGAAATATGGCCCGGGAAGCATGGGAACCGGTTGATGACGGCGTTACACCGTCTCGACTCCACGCCTACATGTCTCAACCTGCATGCGTGCCAACTTGGGCCGTGATCCGTCGCCTTCTGCCCCTGTGCCGAGGTCGGGAGCCCTAGAGATTTCTGATGCCGAACGCTTTAGGGATGGTAGCGGCGGCATAATGTCACCAGCCGGCGGTCTATCCTCCTCCCCCACAGTATCGCCGTCCAAGTTATCATCAGGATCCAAAAGTGGATCATACTCCCAGCTAATCTCAAGGCCTTCAAGATGGCAAGGGGCTCGTCGGAGGAAATGCCACGAAAACGTATCGTGAACCATTGCAATATAAAGCGACTCCACTTTTCCTGTAGGGTGGCAAACAGCACAGTATTTTCGTAAAAACTCCAAGTCGTATGGCCTGCCGAGCAAGCTAGGTTCTAAAGGCCGCAGCATGGGCAATCCTTCAAGAGTCACTGCGTCACAAAGACGGGCTTGTAGCGGCATCCATTCTCTACCGCGAAGAAGGCTACCGAAGGCTTTAGTAATAGCCGTGGCAAAAGACTCGCTGTCCGTCCCACTAACGGGAATCATTTGGTGAAGCCCGCGAGACAAGCAGCGTTTGTATGCGTTGGTATCTTTCTCAAACGGGAATGGCTGTGCTGCTGTAGGCAAGAGTGACACGTGCACCGTCCATATTTCTTGCGTCTGGGTTAGTGCCGTGCTGCCTGAGGGGTTTCGTGCAACCCCATGGGTAGAAATAGGCAAAGTCGGCGTCCGCAAGATGCCGCCGTAGTTCGATAACGGCGGCCCGGTATGCTCTGGCTCAAGAATGGATCGCTGTTGCTGTTGCTGTTGCTGTTGCTGTCGACGGCGATGGCGGGAATGCGAAGGGAGTGGTCCATTCTCTAACGCCTCGATGCGCTCTTCTAAAGCCATCTGGGTCTCGTTTTGGGCCTCATTTATCCCCGCCACTCTGTCAACCAGGCTCTGTAGAGTGCCATCGTTGCTGTCTAGCCGCTCATCATAAGAAATAAACCGATTTTCGGAGGTTGCCTGTCTTCTGGCAAGCTGGTCAAAGGATATCCACATGCGACTCACATTCCCATAACAGTCCTTCAACTCTTGGCTTGTTTCTTCCCTGTTTCTCTCGAATTGTTCTTCCAAGTCACCGATCCGTTGCATCACTTCCTCGAACCTTTTGGATGCCCCTTCTGCCATCTGGATGCGTCGCCGAATATTCTCCATTTCAGCCTCCTTGTGCGGGAAGTTCTCCGTAGACTTTACGTGATAACATGATGAGTGACCACATAAACATGATATACCGGGCTGGGAACGGTTCAGTGTGAAGCCAACACATGCACAACGCTGGCCTTTAATTTCTGGGTTAAGTAAGATGTATCGACAATTCCCACTAGGCAAGGCCTCGTCGTCAACTCCAGGCCTGGTTATAGCAGGTGATCCTGCCCTAGATGACAGCGATGACTGAGTCGACATGGTTGCCGCAGCTGGCCCTAGAAGTCGATCTGAGGCTAAATATGTGATATGAAATGAGTATTTTTCGGATCGTCGGGGATCGTTTAGGCTTAATTGGAGCTCAAAACTCAATCGTATTATCGAACACGGGGCCGACGAATGGGCAAGGGGTCTGGGGTAAGAACTCGGTCCATGGAATGGTTCCCACGGCACCTTTTGTACCGACGAAGGGTCCCGCGAACCAGATGCTTCTGCAGCTGTGCGGCCGCCAGTCACAATTAACAAAGGCAAACTCTAGCGAGATGGGAAAGGGAACAGCAAAATTTCATGTAAGGCTATGTAGAAACGATATTGAGCGGCCCAACTAGCGCGGGTTGGGGTGCTGGCACAAAAGTCCTGCTCAGGAGGATAGACGGGACCTGCTTCGCAGCTATGTGCTGATGCCGGTATGATTCATGGGAGAGGATGACAACTAAGAGAAGAAACAGAGTGGAGTTTACGAGTCGGCGTTGTTGAGGCTATTTTGAAGGAGGAGGTTCATGCAGGTATTCTGG
Organism: Xylariaceae sp. X802; assembly: GCA_028637635.1. Taxonomy (NCBI): domain Eukaryota; kingdom Fungi; phylum Ascomycota; class Sordariomycetes; order Xylariales; family Xylariaceae; species Xylariaceae sp. X802. The sequence goes on from JAJFDH010000019.1 coordinate 111,114, forward strand.
ACCGCAGAGCGGGAAGACCGAAGGCCGTAGGTAGCAGGTATACGGTATCTGGTGTGCCCACTGTGTCGAGTACGTATAGGTATGGGAAGTGGCTAACGGCACGGCAAAGGATCCATGTTGCAGATAACCAGAAGCGAGGGTACAGAGAAGATAGGTACCTTTTTGAGGCACCTCGTATCTATCCTGTGCTGTATCCCAGGTAGGAAGGACGTACGAAGTAGGTACTTCGTACTAGCGTAAGTTGGCCTACCCCTCTAAAAGACCACCGCTGAAATTATATACCTTAGGTACCTACACTACACTACATTATTACAACAAAGGGAAATACGAAGTACATACAAAGTAATGCGGACACCGTTTCCTTGGTTAACACCCCTACTGTGAGGGGTGAGCCCTTCCAAAAACCCCCACGCCGGATGGTTCGCCGTTGACATTTCCGCAAAATGCGGGCCTTAACAGGCCGAATCGGTCCCCGGAGGGGTGCAGATAGCAACACAAGGGTGTGTGGATATACAGCCCCAAGGCACCGAGGGGGGAAAAATGGCCCGTGTCCGCCTTCGACATCACACCCCAGATTGGCGCCATTCCGTTATCTCCAAAGGTACTGTACCTCAAGCTGTACCGACTCACAACCGGCAGACGTCGCATATTATAGACCTTGATACTATCGGCGACGCTGTAAGCTCGCGAATGCGCCCGGGACGTTCCGCATCGCTATGCCAGCATAACGTACCATGTCGGACTCCGCTGCTACTCTAGCTTCCCTCCTGCGAGCATCGACCATCCAAGACCACGACGAGATCCTCAAACTTGCCAATGCGGCCATTAAATCATCCAAGCAAAATACGGATGCCCACCGCACTCGGGTCGTTGCCCTCCTCAAAGTCGATCGCTTTGACGATGCGTTACGAGCTATTTCTGATGGAGGCCCAGCGCTAGAGTCCAGGTGCGTCTTCGAGAAGGCCTATGCTTTATACAAAGTCGGCCGCCTTCAAGAAGCCCGGGATACTGTTGAAAAGGCTCCTTTAGATCAAGCTACCTCTCGTCCCTTCCGCCACCTGCGTGCCCAGATCGCGTACCGCGCCGAGAACTTCCTAGACGCCGCCACCATCTATCAAGACCTTGCCGGCCAGGAAGCTGGCCCCCACGGCGACGAGAACGATATCGAGATCAATGTCCTGGCCACCAACGCACAACTGGAATGGACCGGTCGGAGCCACCAGTTAGACCGCGTTGAGAAGACTTCTCGTGCTGATCTGGAATCCTTCGAAACCACATACAACACCGCATGTGCTCATATTGCACGCGCTGAGCTTGCCAAGGCTTCCGTCCTCCTCAAGCGCGCTAGAGATCTCTGCGAAGCTAGCGAGGACTTGTCATCTGATGAGAGGAAAGCTGAGCTGCTCCCCATCTTGGTTCAACACATTTACGTGCTCTCCCAGCTGGGCAGAGACTCGGAGGCTGTGGTCCTAGAGAAGCTGGTCGTGCAATCCGAGTATGTGCCAACTCTAGCCCTTTCATTGAATCACCGTCTTACCATCTCTTTAGGATCCAAGAAGCACCTACGAGGGCAGTTGCCCGGAATAACCAAATTGCTATAGCCGGTGCAGAAGCCAATTCTTACTTGACTCAGCGTTTTGCCGAGCTCGCAGGCAGCTTATCAAGTAACGATAGGGTATTTGGGTATCAGCAGTCTATATTGGAGCGTAACCAGTATGCCTTAGACTTGCAGATGCAGAAATTCCAGGGAGTGGCGTCGACAACCAACCGTCAAATCCTCAGTGCGTCTACGCCCACCGCGCTGATCGATATTGCTCCTCTTGGTGCCATCAACGCCGCGGCTCGTACTCGGATGGAGACGGGTAAAACTGCCCTCCAGAAGATTCTACCGGTACTAGAGAAACGTCCTAGTGACGTGGGCCTTTTGTTGACCATCATTCAACTCCATGTTCAAATGCGGAAGCCCGGTCCGGCTCTGACCATATTAGAAGCTTTCTTGAAAGGCCTAGAGATTACAACTACTGTTGATTATCTTGATGTGCGATTTGCCCCTGGATTAGTAGCCCTAGTTGTAGCGCTATACCGGCTCCAAGGCCGGCAGAATTCGATACGAGAAGAGCTGGCCAGAGCCTCTGCGTACTGGCGGTCAAAATCGGAATGCCCATCCACCTCTCTTCTACTAGAGGCTGGTATAGAGCTTCTTCACTCGTCCAACCCGGACGACGTGTCAGCGGCGGGTGCTACTTTCGAAAATTTAGTCGCCTCATCCGGCCAAGATATCACCGCAACGGCCGGATTTGTGGCCTCTTTCGCCACGCGTGACTATGCCAAGGTTGAACCTTACCTTCAAAAGCTAACCCCAGTGGCGAAACTGACTGCCGGCGCCGACGTCCAGGCCTTGGTAGATGCCGGTGTGTGTTCCGTTGGGGCCCCTACACCCACGACTAAGAAGAGATCAGCGGTAGATGAACCCGATAAACAGAAGGCCGCAAAGCGCCGCAGGAGAAAGCGGCTCCCGAAGGACTATGAAGCCGGCAAGCAACCAGACCCAGAAAGGTGGCTCCCCCTGCGCGACCGCAGCAGCTACCGGCCGAAGGGGAGAAGGGGGAAGAAGCGCGCCCAGGAGGCCACCCAGGGCGGAATCGTCAAGGAGACGGAGACCCTAGAGCTTGTGGGTGGTGCTGGTGCAGTCAAAGTGGAAAAGGCGACTGGCGGTCAAGGAGGCAAGAAGAAGAAGAAGGGCAAGAAATGAACCATTTCCAGGCAGAGTTATAAGCTAGGTATATTATAGCCAGGTTTGTTCGGTTAGGTACACATCCCATTTGCCTCGACGTGAAAGGCTACGGGCGGCCTACACTCGAAATATACCTGGTTTTCCACTGCAGTAGCGTCCAGATTTCGGCAATGACGCCGTGCTTTCTACATGGGGATTCCCGCGGGCATGTCCCATTCCCGTTGTCCGCAGATAGCCTAAGCTGGACATAAAGGTTAGGTACTCGTCGTAGCTCGCGGAGATGCAAAGCACTAGCAGTTATACGAACCGCAAGGTCCGTAGGCAAATACATACGACTAATCAACCTAGTGTACCTGATCTAAACGAGTGAGGTTGCAGTCCCTGTCTTCATACAAGGGGGGGGTTGAAGAAGAGGGTCGGATGGAGCTTTACTAATGGAGCAGCGACGTGATAAATAGACAAATCCCATCACCCATGCAAATGAAAGCCAAAATAAAGCTGGTTGTGTAGGATCTTGTTTTGGATCGGGGTAAACCATCTACCCGATGACTTATTTATCGTTACATGATGACGAACTGACAATGGGGTAAACCACCCCGGGCCCCAGAAACCCTCTTTATATCTTGCTCTCCGCCACGCCTTCACAACGCCATGACCCAGTCAGACTAGCTTTTTGTGCTGCGCCCCAAAAGTGAACGCTAACTGCCAACAGTTGATGCCCATTGGGAGCCAAACTGACTTCACTAAGCACGTACATCTTGAATCGTCGAGGAATGTAAACGATCAGCCTCGTCTGATCCTTCTACTTTTGCTGTGTCATTCTGATGAACCGGAGGGCTTGGGGGGTCTGGCGTGTAAAGTTGAGCCTGTAGCCGTGTTTCTGAAGCAGGATTTCCATCTTCATTATCATTATCATTGACTGGCGGTAGTGGGGATCGGCGGCCATCTGAAAAGCTGGGGGCAGCGTCACTGTCTTCGTCCGACGGCACAACCAGATTTCCGCCTGCCACCGCCTTGGTTGCCCTTGACGAAGAATATTTCCGGTGAAGGTCTCGGAAAGATCGTGCTGTTGCCGTGCTAGCACTCGCGGCCGAGCCCCGGCGCTCTGAATGTTCGGGAAAATGATCGAGAGTATTAAACCCGTCACTGCAGTTTCCCGGGGATGTGCACACCGACTCGTCACCTTGCTGCGCTTGCTTCCGATTTTTCAAGTGTTCATCCGTCGCAATGCCTTGCAGTTCATTGCCGAAGTTGATTACCGACGCCTTTTTACCATGAACCGTAAAGCTGCCGGCACCCCGGAATAGGACCTCATCGCGTGTGCTGTCATCGGGTTGACCGCCGGCTAGCATAGAGTCCTTACCTTTTTTGCTACGGTGGTGTGATATATGGCCAGCACCATCTCGCAAAGTACGCTGCAAGCTGCGCCTTACCTTGCCTTTGTCATATTGATCTTTATCGGGGCCACCAATGCTACCTCGCTTGCTACGATCCGGCGCATCGTCGGTCGTGTAGGCCGAGCTGGGACGGCGGTCGGGGTTACGTATAGGCTCTACTTCAAGGAGCCCAGCTTCTTCAAGAATATGTCTCTCGTGTTCGTCTTCCACTAATTCTTCATGCAGAAGATTGGGCTCCAGTTGAGGCAGTGATGCAGACGGCTCTTGCGAGTGTGGTTCGGTAGGAAGGTGAGATAACGAAGTCGCACTTGAAAGCGACGCTTTTCTAGCGCCGGAAGAGCCAAAACGCGAATGCGGCCTGTCTTCGGGTGCGGACGGGGTGATACATGATGGTGGTGTATGGAATAGCTCGCCGCTTACTGATTCGGTGTCTGACGGCTGAACGGGCTCGGCACTTTGGGGCGAGGATAAGGTGGGGGGAAGACCCTGGGCCGGGTGCGTTACGATGCTGCCATTTCCCTTGGATTCCTGAGGCGCAAGGGAAATATCGAGGGGGATTTCGTTGAGGTCGCCATTAGTTTCTCGCTCTTCAGCTAGATCCATCGCAAGTACATCGCGGTGGCACTTCAATCTCCAAAAGTCTATGCGTGACCATCTCAGTTGAGCTATGATTTTGGCCGCGCCGTTGCAGACCTGTTCTCGAGTTCTTTCCTGGATCGGAGCCAAGACTAGCAGATGTCTTGCGTTCCTAAGTTGCGTGTCGAGATGCTTCTGCGAGACTTCAAGCTTTTCTTCAGCTTCTTCGATTTTCTGACGCATCATCGATTGGCGCGCAAGGTGGATGTCTCTAGCCATCTGATGGTCAATATTACTTCGATTGATTGCCACCTCTCCAGTCGGTGTTTGGACGTGTTGTGTTGCACTCGTGCTGTCCAATCTACGAATAGCTCGGCGGTTCTGGCCTTCGTAGTTGCTGCCAACCACGCCACGCATTCGGACGCCAGATGTCCTGAACGCCGCTGCGTAGTTGAGCTTTGCGAGCCAATCGTTTCTATCATCCTCACTTTGCGCAAGCAGCACCTCTTCAAGGCCCCCGTGTCTAACGTAAACAAACGCATTCTTGTGTCTCTTGTAGTTGCTATCCCAGAGAGCCACGGCCCCTTCCGTCGACATCAGCGCATCTGGCTTGAAATTCTCCAGAGGCGGTTTGAATATAAGCGGCACACCGTCGTGGCCCGACTTGACGTGAATCTCATGCTGATGGACCAGGTTCTTCACCCAGCTCGCGTTGCGGAAGAAATATAATTGTGCACCCGTTAGGACAGCACCCCACTCCTGCCATGGCGATCGCGTCCTCCTTTTGTTGACCTCTTTCCGCCAGAGCACGCCAACTTTGGTAACTTTTATATCGACTATTCCGGGATGTGCTGCATCTGGATTGTTTTGGGTTTTTTCCGTCATGAATGCATCCGGACGTGACCGAGCTGACACAATCTGAAGCACGCCGGTCTTGAAGAACGTTTTCTGCAACTCTTTCAGATTGAGGCGATTCGCAGTACCTAAATAACTGTAATGCTCCTCAAGAGGTATCTGGTCTTTAAGTGGTGGCCGCAGTATATCCAGTTTGCCGTCTAATATCAGCGTATAAGGGTCGATTAGGTCCCTGACTCTTCTGTTCGGCTCTGCGATCGCCGAGGGAAACGCAGACTTCTTCTTTAACCTGATACTTCCGGCACGCTCGCCGTTTACGTTAAACTCGTCTTCTAGATGAATAAAAGGCGTATAGCTAACATTGTCATAAAAACACTCCAATACATCATCAAAGATACCCTCGACCCGAGTGTTCTTGACATAATCTGCTTTTTGCATTTTGTACTTGTTGTTTTTGTTGAAGACATCTGTGTGTAATATGAGAAGAGAAAAAGCGACAAAGTAAGCTTGGTCTGGCGTAGCATAAATGCCCGGGTTGCACTCATGGTATCGGTTCGCGAACGCTTGCAAGCACCTGTCAATCTGCTGAGTTTCCTTCGGGAGCTCGGCCTCCATGAGGAGCTTCCGAATAGCCATATCCATGGGCTCTTCAAAAAAGCTAAATGACCGCATGTAGCTGCGCAGGACGGCGGCAAAAAAGGGATTGGTTTCCTTGGCAAGCGCGCTGGCAATCGTACCGCGGGCGAGTACACCTTCAACTCGTGCAAGGTACTTGGCAGGCGTGTCGTCGTCCCGACGCTCGGGCAAAACAACAGTTTCTCTTACTAGTTGTAATGAATTGTTCTTAGATGTATTTGAAGCTGGTGTGGCGGGCGTCAGAGTCCCATGCCTGGAAAGCTCTGTATTTTGCCGCATACGGCCAAGACCTAGGAGATCACCAAAGCTTTTGCGCCCGGTGGAAGACGATGTGCGAGATGCCCCTAGTTGTTGGGGGTCAACAAAACTTTCACTAAGGGAGCTCATGGTTGAGGAGCGGCCACGAAGCCCCGTGTTCGATCTGGTTGGTGAACATTGGCCTGAGTTCCGAGAGCTGGGCCGGAACAGAGCGGTTGCAGGCGAGTCGGACAATTTATTACCCAAGTTGCCCAGACCATTGCCAGGCGAGCCTAGCGCTGCCGACCTATCATGGCCAGTGGACGGACGAGATGCGTCAGTAGCATGCATGGTAGAGGAGGAGTCACGAGGCAGGGGTAGTCCATTCGAGCTGGTTACTGATGGTGCATTCGTCTTGGACTTTTGGGGGAGATGGCCAAGGGGGAAAAGGGGTTCCGGATGCTTCTGCTTCCGCCGACCAAAGCGGAACAGGGTAGAGGTGCTGGCGCTATTATGATGATGGCCAGCGGACTCGATCAAGCCACCTTCAGATCTGGACGACTCAGACAACCGTTGTGCTGGCATGGGCAACGTCAAGCCATGATCCTCGGAGGCGGCGGCGGAGGCGGCGGAGGCGGCGGAAGCGGTAGGCGTTGGTGCAGGCTTAGATCTGGACGGCTCTTCAAACGTGACGGTTTGTCTGTTCGCTAGCGATTCGGCGCGTTGGCTCATGGTCGACTTCCTTTCCTTTTTGGTGCCGGATAAGACCTGAATGCGAGACGCGTGGTCTGGCTGACCTCTTGGAATGTCGCTCGAACGGCGCATTCGCAAGGGAATGCGAACCCCCAGCTTCTTGTTAGACACGGTGCTTCCCGCAAAATTCAAGGTAGGAGCCGTGGTGACAATGGTAGGGGCTAACGTGAAGGGCTATGTCAGCACACGATGTCCTCCCGTGGATCGGGAGCAGGAAGCAGGAAGCAGGAGGCAGGAGGCAGGATGCAGCAGGCACTTTACATACGTTCGGGCATGGGAGGCGGCTTCTCGGCCTGCTGTTGCTGTTTCCATCTGGTCGACAATTGAGAATCAGAGGCGTTACGGAACCTAAGCATGCTAAACCGGCGATGCCTCGGGGTCTCGTCCTGGACCGGCGGAGATTCTGGACGGTCGTAGGAGTCTTGGCTCACCCTGGCCACCTCGATGGCCGGGTTCGGTGACGGGTCAGTGGGCGGTTTACGGCTCTCGAAGCCCGGGGCAGTAGGGCCATATTCCTGATGATCGCTCGCGGATTGAGCAGTAGGGAAAGTGTCGGCTTGGGGTTTGGGATCGTAGTGAGTCGTGTGGCGGCGCATGTCGGACTCGCTGGCCATGACGCCGCGACGGCGTAGGAAAGGCATGATAAAAGGGTTCTGATAGCACGGGGCGTGCGTCAGTCAAGACAGCAACGACACGGGCGATGTTGTGCTTCAGGCAGCACGACGTCAAGTCTTCCGTTGGCCGCGGCCCATTGTCCTGCGTAAGCTCGTCGACGCCGCAGCACACCTAATTGCGACCGAGTTGAATTGGGGAGGGTGTCGGGCTCTTGATATGTGGTAGGCACTGATTGGTATCGAGGACTCAGGTATCGGAACGGATTGAGTGACCGATGTGCCCCAGGAGGACAGCGGAACTACTGCTGGTTCTGAGGCCGGAATTTTCTTGAATTTTCTCGGATTTTTTGTTTTTTTTTTTTTGTTCGGGGGGTCTCCCTCTTTCTGTGCCTTATTTCCCCGGGTTCCTCTTAGAAGACTGTCCTTCGTTCTTTTTGAAATTGGAAGAGCAGCTAGCACAATACGAGACAGTAGCTGTCCAATCTATGATCACAGTACGTAACTGATGAAATGTAAACCCAGTCTACAGCAACGAAACTATGGATGGGATCGCAAAGACAGACGCAAAACAAGACAGGATGACGGGAGAGAAGGGAGCTGTTGATTACTTGCTATCTACGCCTGATTAGGTAGATGATCGATTTGATGGAGGCACAGCAGGGAAGGCCGCTCGATGGCTAGAGAGGTCTAAGGTCGTAAGAGGGAGGGATTAGGGGTTCTCAGCCTAGCTAGGTGCATAATGCACTAGTGTACTTGGTTAGGTACATTATGTGCCTAGCCAGAACAAGTAGTGTAGGGATACCGTGCGCATGCGCTAATCCAGAGTGGGCAGGGCACAGTGCCTGACATGCTAGACTCTACGGTACGTGCTGCACCTATGTACATAGTAGGTACAGTGCTACACATGACCAGAGTACGTCCGTAGTCTGTACTGTGTACACTAGGTAGACGGATGATCCTAATTCCAATATCTACCTACCTATCAACTTGAGCTTGAATGGACGTTCGTACGAAGTAGGTTATGTACCTAATCGATGCGAGGTACGAAGGAAGGCACCTCGTAGGTACTGTGACTGTACCTCGATTGTGGGCCGGATGTTGCGTAATCAGAGCATCATCAACTGTTCTGGAACGAACGGAACGGTACATAATGTACTTCGTACCTACTGTAGGTATCCAAACATCTCCAACAGTCCAACTTATTATTATTTTAGCCAGCCGGTACGGCCACGGCAACCTTCAGGCAGACTTACTGTATTATTACCAGCACGTCAGCACAGCGATCAAGTCAGGCAGCATCATTCCAAGTTCTCTTTGCAAGAACAATGCAGATTGTACAGGCTACGGTACCAACTGCCCATACCAACTACCCATACAGTCTGCTTATAATGACACGTGGGTTGAGATGGGTAGGTATAATACCGGTACCCAACACGTCGCAATGCGACCGGTAGTCGTTCAACCTCCATATTCTTCACAGCTAGGTCCGTAGTTCTTATTGTTACCTACTTCGTATTCCCTACTCAGTTCCCTACACTACCGGAACAGTTCCCTACATCATTATACGCAAGCTCATACAGTGAGCAGGCGCTGCGTATCCCGAGGTCCAGTCGGACCAGTCCATCATATCGGTACGCTCCAGAATATTTTAGACTTTCGCTTCACGCTCACCGGTACATTATACATGGCGGCTCTTCAAGTTACCTATTTCTCTATTTTAACTTTCATCCAAGCTCTGCTTTAATCCCACCGGCTACCTCGGACAATAGGCATACCAAACCAGTGCCGCTGCCTGTGTAATCGCCGTGCGCCTACAATGCAACGGTAACCTGTCGTCAACATGCGCCTCATTTCCCCATATCCGTGCCTATTAGTCATAGCCCTCCTCGTCTTCTGGTTGCAGCTCGACTTCACCGCCGCCCGGCACATCCCCGGTCTTCCTCCAATTCGAGGCTCTGGTGAAACCCTGACCCGGGCTCCAACGCCTGACCCTCAGACGCCCGGCCGCTCCTTTTTGCGGCGTTTATTCGACTGTGTCTCCTCGACCCCGTTGTCGCATGCCTCGGCCAGCGGTAGCCTGGCTCGATGGGTTGATGACCGCCCGATACTCCGTGAAAGCCTGAGGGAGTATGAAGATCAAGTCGTGATTCGCTTCAACATCTCCACCGCCCGGGAGGAAGCCGCCTTGCGTACTGTCATTGACCGCATGTTACTTGATGTCTGGGACTTCACCAAGAGCCATGTGGATATCCGTGTCCCTAGCCGTCGCGTCCGTTTTCTGACGCGCGCTCTGCCCTCGTCTTTATGGGGAAACCACTCTATTCTCATCCCAGATCTCGCTCGCGCCGTCGCTGCCACCTACCCCTCTGACCGGGGTCTTACCGGTTCTCGTCAACTATACGACCGTGGTACCACGCCCGCGTCCCCCGACTCGCCTCGGCAAGAACAGGGCGTCGTTGATGCCTATTTTCGAGACTATCAGCCGTATTCCGTCATCGTGGCGTGGATGCGCTTGATTGACTCGATGTTTCGGGGACGTGGGCTTGTTGAAATGATCAGCATTGGTAAGTCGTACGAGGGTCGCGATATTCCCGGCTTGCGATTGGGCATACCTACCGATGAGGACACTCTCGATAAGCCGCGTGAGATTGTCCTGGTCACTGGTGGCTTCCACGCCCGAGAATGGATCTCTACAAGTTCCGTCAACTACGTCGCTTGGTCATTCATTCAAACCATCGACAAGGACCCGATGGTCAACGAAATCCTTAAGAAGTTCGACCTGGTCTTCATCCCAGTTCTAAATCCCGATGGCTATGAGTATACATGGGAAGTCGATCGACTATGGCGCAAGTCCCGACAACGGACTAAGATGTCATACTGTCGAGGACTTGACCTCGAGCATTCATTTTCATATCAGTGGAACGCGATGGACCAACAAACTGAGCCGTGCTCAGAGAGCTACGGCGGCGATGAACCGTTCCAAGCCATTGAAGCTGCTCAACTAGCAGACTGGGCTAAGAATGAGACCGACAACGGCTTCAAGTTTGCGGCATATCTCGACCTACACTCGTATTCTCAGCAAGTCCTAGTTCCATATTCTTTTTCCTGCAATGTCCGGCCGCCCAATCAGGAAAATCTCGAGGAGGTTGCCATGAACCTCGCCAAACATATGAGGCTATCAATGGGTGAATTGTATACAGTGGCATCAGCTTGTGAAGGCGCTGTCGCGGATTCTGCCGGGCCCTTTGTCGAAACCAGAGGCGGCTCAGCCATAGATTATTTTTACCACGAAATAGGCGCACATTATAGTTACCAAATCAAGCTGAGAGACACCGGAAGTTACGGTTTCCTTCTTCCAAGCGACAACATCACCCCTACCGGCGAGGAGGTTGTTCACGCCATGAAATACTTGGGTGACTTCTGTGAGTAGCATCTAGAATCTATCTTCAGGCCGCTGACTAACTTTTTTTTTTTTTTTTGAAAAAAAAGTGCTTGGAAATAATGGTCGTGAATGGGTTCGGGAAACCTCTCAAGTCGACAAGCAAGCGCCACAAGCCCCGATTACCGAGGATGACGAGGAAACGATAACAGAGTTGCGGAGACGCCGACGAAGAAACATGAGCGGAGACCGGATGATTTGACGCTGTATTGATATCGAAATAGGTCAATGATGTCCGACGGACAGTGTCTAAGGTTGTAATAATAACAAAAGCACATGTAGTGTTTGGTGTTCAGGCTTTATATGGGATTTGATGTCATGAGTGACATTCCTTTTGGCCTGCTTGGGAGGCTGCTTTCTACCAATACGAGCAAGAGTCGGATGAAGAGAGTGAATGGTTTTATATAGAAACACGCATTGTAAACGAGTACTGATTGGTGGAACACACGTATATACCAATCCAAAAAGGATTCACCAACGTCTGTCCGGGTGATGTCGATTCCTAAATACTTCTAATAATATACAAAGTCCAACTTCAATATACGCGCACATACGGCTTCCTAAGCAGCCTGGACGAGGTGGTAGCTAGTCATGATAGCCATAACACTTAGAGCTAACTTGCCAAGCTGCGCAGTGACATAGCCAACACCACGACCTGAAGGGCCAAAATTGACGTAGCCGTAAGCATAGCCGAAGCGGGCGGCGACCCAGGTGGCGCCAGCACTGAGGAAAAGAAAAGACATTAGAAACTAGATGTTGGATCATATGTATTAGTTAGCGGGGGAAAGCTTACTAGGTGGCAGGGCCAGGATAGCGTAGGCCAGCGATCAAGAGGGCCACGATGAAGGGACCCAAGTTCTCCGTGTAGTTTCCGTGGGCACGCTGGGCGAGGTTGAATCTCAGGGCCTTGGGGTCCCGGTCGGCTTGTTCTTGGGTTGCATAAGGTATCGGATACTTGAGACCGCTTGCCGTGCGCGCGCGGCCAGTTAGGAATTTGTGGTAGGTGTTGACAAAGATGCTTGACGTTGCGACGGCCAGGACGTAGCTAGAGGAGTCGAGTCAGCCGTTTGCCTTTGGACTTGTTGGTCTAGATCGGAAGAGGGAAATGCCTTGAGGCTTCGGTAGCCATGCGAAGGATATTTGCCTTTTCTCCCCTCCTCTTTTCTAGCCAGTTGGTTGTCAACTCACCCGTACTCCTTCGGTATCTCAAAAATCAAAGACATTGTCAGTCAGGTTTGTCGAGCGGACGTGTGTAGATGGCAATGAGATGAACTGTCTTGCGTCGGATACACGCAGGAATCTATAGCCGTAGGTAGTAGTGCTATAGGTAATCTGAATATCGTGAGGATTCATACTCATAAGAGAGCCTTCCCGGGACTTCTTATATCCCACGTGTACGGATCTGTAATGTAAACATAACCCTACTGCCTACCTATATCGAGCTAGACTACGTTCACGGCGTACTTCGTACGTGTCTAGCCCATTCAGAGACGACCAGGACTGTGGCCTCTATGCGCCGTGCGGTCCTGCTCACCACGCTTATGACCTACTAGGTAGGCGAATGCCTACCTAGGTATTAGGTATCGTGCCTAGGGCAGCATCGCGAACGAAGAAAAAATCGTGTAGTGTACTATGTAGGAACTCCGCCAGACTCGCCCCGTCGATCTCCGCTAATGCGTTGAACTCATGAGACGACCAATATTCAACATGGAGCAAAAGTGTCCGAGCTAATTGGTCCGTCTCCGACACTAGTATGGGCACCGAAGAGTGATGCCTACACTAGGTGCATTTATAAAGTGAAGCTGTCCATACTTCCGATTTTCGTCCGCGGCGAAATCCCCTGTTGCTCGCCTTACCGTGTTGCTCGGCCATCGAGCACCACCCGTCTGTAGCTCGCTGCTACTATAATACCGGTACGTGCAAGAAGGGACGTACGGGTACTGGTAGATGGCCGGGCAATGTGATGGGCCGGGCAATAGGTAGGGTAACGGCGTTAGCATTCAGCCGATGTGTTTGAGGAAGTTTAGGTGCGGGAGCCGGGCAATGCGATGGGCCGAGCCCGAAACAATAAGAAGTAGTGTACCTAATAAGATAGCGGCCAGATATAGCCAGGTTTTCGGTGGGGCCGAGTTGCTTCACGTGCCAGGCAGCAACTATCCATGGATGGATAGGTACGGATTACCTACCCTGCCTACATACATGTACCTAGGTAGGTACGGACTAGGTACCTACCCGTACCGAATCGTTGGAGTCAGCGCCTCCGTTGATAACGCTAACCGTTTTCAAGGACCAAAATGTAGACGCCTGCTGTGGCCCGCTTTAAATAACCCACCCGCGCACTGAAGGTACGAAGTACTTCGCACAAGGTTGTGGCTTGCGCGCCAGCCCGCGCCAGTCCGCGCCAGTCTCCCAAGGGCCAAGGCCAACACCGACTTTCGACATCCAAAGCGCCCCACGCTTAGGTATCCGGGAACATCATGACAACTGCAGGCATTGAGTGGTAAAGCTGCGACATGAACCCGTGGCCACAGCATCATCAATGATCCATCTACCATCTACTCATCTAGTTGCCCTGAGTCTGGTCATTCTCCTGCAGACGGCCCGTTTGGGGGCCCGCACTCTGTCATCATGAGTTCTTGTAAGTCGAGCCGCACAAGGACCCGAAAGCTTGTGTGCCCCGTCCTCTGTTCTCTACGGTTCCTCTATCCCCATATACACCGTACTATCCTACTGACTGTCCTCTGCTCTAGTAAAACAGTTTATCCGTAATGTGCGCGCCACAAAGACGATTGCCGACGAACGCGCCGTCATCCAAAAGGAGAGCGCTGCCATACGAGCCAGCTTCCGTGAGGAGAGCCACGATCACAACGTGAGGTGCGAACAGGTGTCCCCCCTCTCTCTTTCTCCGTCGACAGCCAAGAGCCGAATCCCTTGAGTTAGTGTCTAACCGGTTCTTCGTTTTACCAGACGAAACAACGTTGCTAAACTACTCTATCTCTTTACGCTGGGAGAGAAGACCCATTTTGGTCAAATAGAATGCATAACACTACTTGCCTCTCCGCGATTCGCCGACAAGCGCCTTGGTCATCTTGCCACCAGTCTCCTGTTGGATGAAAAGCAAAGTGTTCTCACACTGGTCACCAACTCTCTCAAGAGGTATCTCCTGCTCCACGAGGCCCTCGTCGTGCACTCATATCGACCTTCACGGCTGACACTTGCATCCCTTAGCGACCTGAGCCACTCGAATCAGTACATTGTCGGTCTTGCACTCTGCACATTGGGTAATATCGCGTCGATCGATATGTCCCGAGACTTGTTTCCTGAAATTGAGAACTTGATATCTACAGCTAACCCCTATATCCGACGCAAAGCCGCGCTTTGTGCTATGCGAATATGTAGAAAGGTGCCTGAGCTACAAGAGCACTTCGTCGAAAAAGCCGCTCAGCTTCTTTCCGATCGAAATCATGGTGTCTTACTCTGCGGTCTGACACTTATCACGAGCATGTGTGAAGCCGAGGAAGAGGAGGGCACTGACGAAGGCATCATTGAAAAGTTTAAGCAGTTCGTACCTCTCCTTGTGCGGACGTTGAAGGGCCTCGCAACGTCGGGTTACGCCCCGGAACACGATGTTATGGGAATCACAGATCCATTCTTGCAAGTCAAAATCCTCCGCCTCCTCCGTGTGCTCGTTCGTGGCGACGCTGAGGGCACCGAGCAAATCAACGACATTTTAGCACAAGTGGCCACCAACACTGATTCGTCCAAAAATGTGGGCAATTCGATTCTTTACGAAGCTGTGCGCACAATTCTCGACATTGAGGCCGACTCTGGTTTGAGAGTGCTCGGTGTCAATATCCTAGGCAAGTTTCTCACGAACAGAGACAACAACATCAGATACGTGGCTCTCAATACGTTGATCAAGGTTGTTGCCATCGAGCCCAATGCCGTTCAGCGACATCGTAATACAATCCTCGAGTGCTTGCGGGATCCGGATATCAGTATAAGGAGGCGAGCTCTTGATCTCAGTTTTACTCTTATCAATGAGAGCAATGTTCGTGTGCTGATCCGCGAACTACTTGCCTTCTTAGAAGTTGCCGACAACGAATTTAAACATAGTATGACAAGCCAGATTGGAATCGCCGCCGATCGATACTCTCCCAATAAGCGGTGGCACGTAGATACAATGTTACGAGTGTTGACACTTGCCGGCAATTATGTTAAGGAACCCATCCTGGCCTCGTTTGTCCGGCTCGTAGCAACCACGACAGAGCTGCAGACCTACACAGTCCAAAAATTATACGTTGGTTTAAAAGCAGACATCACACAGGAGAGCTTGACCCAGGCTGCCGCCTGGTGCATTGGGGAATACGGTGACTCGTTGCTAAAGGGTGGCCAAATCGAGAATGAAGAGGTGGCTCAGGCAGTAAAGGAACACGAAATCATCGACTTATTCACAACCATTCTCAACAGTAATTACGCGACACAAATCACAACCCAGTATATTGTCACGGCTCTTATCAAGCTCAGCACACGCCTAACTGACGGGACCCAAGTTAAACGGGTAGAGCAATTATTGCAACTGTATCAGACTGCTTTGGATGTTGAGGTTCAACAGAGAGCCGTAGAATACGGAAATCTTTTCGCGTACGACGAAATCCGCCGTGGCGTCTTCGAGAAAATGCCGCCGCCTCAGATCAAAGAAGAGTCTCGAGTTCTTGGAGAGGCCACTAAGAAGATCAAGAAAGCTGCCAATCGCAAATCAAAGCTCGTGGCCAAGCCTACGACAGATCAAGATCTGTTAGATATTATGGGCGATAGTACGTCAGCGCCTCTGGATTCGTCCAACGGGACAAGAAGTAATACCGATCTACTTGCCGACATACTCGGTGGAAGCACATCTCCAACATCGTCGGCGCCCTCACATTCCGCGAATACAGCATCAATTATGGATCTTTTCCCTCAAGGTTCGGCATCGTCGCCGCAGAATCCTGCTCACCCCACGCCTAGCCTGGATATATTTGGCGCTCCTCCACCTCAGCCACAAGCAGCTGCCGCTCCGCCCGAGGGGCTCGCGTGTTACGACGCCAATGGTCTGAAGGTGGTCCTCCACTTACAGCGCAATTCCGAGGGTGCGGTGCAGGTGACAGCGCGTTTTTCAAATTACTCGGGCACTCTGTTATCAGATGTCGGCCTCCAGGCTGCTGTGCCAAAGACACAGAAGTTACAGCTCATGAGTATCTCCAATTCGAATATCGGGCCTGGAGCTGAAGCGACCCAGATGATGAGAATCGCGGGAAGCAAAGGGGTAAGTAAACATAAATCCATTCAGGTCCCCGGCAATGATTCCGGCCCCTCTCTGTCTTCATTTTTTGACGAAGCTAACCCATGTACTTGTAAAGCCTCTACGATTAATGTTGCGAGTGAGCTACACTCATCCATCCGGCGGTCCAGTAACGGATCAGGTCAAATGGACGGAACCGTCGTGAGTTTTGATTAGAGGGTTGGTGGTGAACGAGCGTCTTCCGTGTCATTCTCTGTTATAGGAGGTAGATACCACCGTGCTGGACGGCTGTAGGTCGGGGAGTACGTTCAAACGATGTGGACAGTCCTGTAACGCACGTATTCCTCGATCCTAGTCTGGCAAAGTGCAGGATAGAACAAAAAAAGGGATCAGAGCCCGGGCAGAAGTGAGGACGAGATTCAATCTGGGAGTGTCCTGTGACAGTTGTGTATGCGCATTTAATATCCGAACTACCTACACTGGCCATCTGCCCGCTTCTCGCGTCGTGAGGATGCTAGAAAGATATGTTACTTGAAGAAGAAGCGACGCCATGGCGATTGTATTTCAAATATGTTTTATGAGGTACCAGCACGCTTCCCCATATTGCCCTCTGCCATCTGCTGCCTTCCCACAACTATCGCCGCTACCACCACTTCTCGCACAGAACTCGATGAGGCTCCATGCCGATTCCATCTTCGGGACCCGTAAGCCTCGCCACAAACTCATCCGTCATGGTTGGCACACCGCAGACATAGACAACAGCCTCCCGCCTCTCAACCGGCGTGCTCCCTACAGCCTCAATCACATCCTGCACGGTGCACCTGCGGGCGTGAAAAGGAATACCAGTAGCAGCTTTCCCATCCGCTCCCCCGCGGGACGCGATCACGCCGTCCGCATCCATAGTTCCCCGCTGGCCGCCAGTGCCCCTCGTTAGGAAAACCCGCAGCCGCCCGGGTACCCGACCCTCACGAAAGACACGCGCAATCCTATCGAGGAAAAGCACGTCCCTCACATTTCGAAGTGTCTCATCGGCCGGCACGCCAGGGTCTCTAAGCGAATACAAGAAATGTACTTCAAGATCCGCCCCCGCCCCTGCCCCCGCCCCCGTCGAACTGAGGCTGCTCAGCATCGAGACCAGCGGATTGACGCCCATGCCGCCCGCAAGGAAAACAACACGGCGGACCGCCTGCAAGTTGATGCCCGGGGGCGGCCAGACAAAGCTACCGCCGACGCGGACGCGGAGCCGCGCGCCGAGGAGCGAGGCCGGGTCGTCGCGCCACAGCCAGGCGGCGGCGGGGTTGTCGGGGGATCTCTGCACAGCGAGCTCCAAGTAGGGCCCTTGGGCCGCACCGGCCATGTCCCGCAGCGGTATGCCCCCGTCCGACCCGTTGTCGGGGGATGAGGTGGATGGATGCGGCAAGCACGCCTCTTGCGGCGTCGAAGTGATGGTGAAGCCACCGGCTCTCGCAACGCCCGGGACGTACACGTCGAGCCACTGGCCCGGCAGGAACTGGATAGGCGCGGAACCCTGCGGGATGCTTAGACGGAAGATGCGTGCCGTATTGACTTGCTCGACATGGTCGAGGATGACGGTGATGAGCAACTGCGGCGCTTGCATCAGCGCCAGCGCTTACATCTCTTATTGGGATGCATTATGTGCACCACACCGGATCCGTCATGATCCTTTGATACGATGCTCGTCTGTGCACTGCTCACCTTGTCTCGCGGTTCTGCCGCCGTCCTCTCGAGGTGGTCCGGTCTGGACGTCATGACTTTTACTCGCCAAACAGCAGCACCTGGATCGCGAAAGGGCGTGCTATTAGAGTCAAGTTAAGTATATCAATGTGGAAAAGCGAGAGTGAGGGCAGATGCGTGGAAGTACCTAAGTAATTAATACTATAGCTAAGCCTCAAATCATGACATTCAAAGCAACCGACGAAATACACCTGGTCGCTGCTTTGCAGCAAGGGATTATGCGAATCTCAGTCTTTTCCCCGCCTGCTAAATTTCATCCGAGCTTTGGAATGGATACCTAAAGGCTACCCTAACCTATGCTTTTAAGGTTCATGTTTCTTTCCAGCCCTCTGATTTCACCAATGCTCGGTTTGGGGTGGGGGCTGACGTGCTATGCTCATCTCTCAGTCAGTTCATCATTCATCCATTTATTCAATCAAGTCACCAGTCACACTACAACCGATCACTTAAAGTATGGTATCAATGTATCATTGGTAAGGGATGAATGGGACATGGGAGCAAGATCGTGAGGACAGCATGGAATATACCCACAAATTCCCGTCTGTCGGTTTTTTCCTATGTATGACAGCGCGCAGCAACCGAGCGGCCTTCAACCGCCTTCTCCTACAGATTCCCTAACGCCTACCTTACAGCGCCTAAAACACCCCTCGACATGAACACAAGTTACACCGGTCAAACTAGCTCAATAGAGCTCAGGTCTCCGCTCTCACATCCAGTTACCTACAGGAGCTTGGTTGGTTGTGATCATGTGATCTTGCACACTTTACTTGCGGAGAGCTTTGATTCGAACCCCATCGTCTGGGGTCGTCACGCCTCCCCCAGTGCCGGATATGGGGCGGGGACTCCCTGGTCCTTCCACTCGCTGACTACTTTTCTATAGGGGCGATGGGGTACGCCGAAGCCATTCTGCCTCGGTCAGGTTGAATACACCGGCTCGGGGCTCGGTTCCTTCAGTGCCCAGTGGGGAGTCTGTCCTTGGACATGGCGTATGGGTCCCAGAGGGAGAATGCGCAAGGGGCGAGTCAAACTGATTGAGTTGTCGCTCCAGGACACTACCAGTCGTAGGAATGTAGCTTGCCGGAGAAGGCAACTTGGGTGAATGAGAAGCCTCTGTAGAACTCGGCGATGCTGCGTAGTCTGAGAAGGACATACCTTCCTCGACCTCGGTACCAATAAGTTCTAATGCCTGCATTGACTCAGAGGAGATCAACATGGGCTGTGCTATACTTAATCTGATCTCTTCGTTCTCGAAATCTTCGCTCTCCACGTATTGTCGCAACGAGGGTGTTAATGATGGGCAATTCGAGCGTAGCGATGACGCCGATGCAGGTCTGGCTTGACCAGTGGGAATCTCCGGCAACGGCCGTTGCGCTTCGGGCGAGTGCTCCCCTTCAGAAAGACCATTGGAAGATTTTCGAACAGTATCTCTCAATGACGAAGACGTTGAGGGCTCAGGTGGACTTTTCAAAAAGTGTCCCCTTTGGCCGTTGTTTTCCGGGACCCCCGGGTCGCCTTCTTCCTTACTACCAATATTAGCATTGAAAACCCTGGGATCCGGTACCGCGACGTCGAAAGTGAACCGCTGAGGTAGTAAAGATGTAGTTTCCGAGTTAGATGTCCCCGTAAACTGCTCCTTTTGCGCATCGAAAGGCCCGTCAGACGCTGGGGATGTGTCAAGTTCCGGCTGTGGTATGAGATTGAGCTGCTTGAGATACTTCATGGATCTGTAGTGGAAGCAAAATGTGGCGTAAGGAGCGTCCTTGGCATCAATCAGATAGTAGTTGTAGTACGTGGCGTCCTCGGGATTATCAACGAGGCCGCCACTTGGAGAGCTGATTAACGCGAGATTCCGAACGTTAGTCAATGCGTGTCAGAGTAGATAGACAAGTTACAACTACGAATTGTGCATCGCCAGGAGATGGTAATAGCTTACGTGATCCCGTAACGTTCTTGGTTTCGATAGGTGTCGAGTTCAAGTGCGATACGTTTCCGCCCCTTGCAACGAAATACCTGGACCTCGATGATACCTCCATCTTCAGCAGCGGATTTCTCCTCGTGGGTAGACATGAAATGGAAATATCTTGTCTCAATGCCGGGATAGCTACCACCATCACGGCTGCGCTCGTCTTCCCATTTGTCTGCCGGCTGGTAGAGAGCTCTGACAACGATGCCCGTGGCACAAGTGTTGGTGTCGATACCCCAGGACGAGATGTGACGCCCGTTTATAGTCATCTTAAAGAAGATGCATCGTGAAGGGGGTGGTGATTGGTTAATAAGATAGCGAAGCCAAAACTGTTCGCCTGGCGGTCATGTTAGTCAGTATTCCTTCGAGGGTGAGGGCTGTGCTAAGGTAGCATACCAGGAAGAGAAGGGATGTAAACGGATATACGTGGGTTCACCTTTTTCAGGCGAGTTGGGTCGACATTCTCAGCCGTGGGTGCAACGTCGGGTACTGGTTTTGGGCCCCCAACGACTGGGAACGCCGTTGTTCGCAGGAGATGGACAGAGGAGCCATCGGGATGTGGATATTCGGTTATTTGCTTGGCTTCAAGGCTCGCGTGGACGGAGATCTCGATTCCTCTGAAGTACGGCATGTTGGCGTTTGGATGCGAGGAAACTCAAAGATGGAGAAAGTAAATACGATAAAACGATGCGCGGTGTAGTTGCCCTCGGTGCAGATCGCCAAATCCTCAAAGCTACCCAGGTAGTGCCCTGTGTTGGCCTTGAACTCTCCGAGGCAGTTGTCAGACGCAAGCGGCGTGTAGAGAAGGAAAAGGCTGAGAGGAAATAGGATCCAACGTGGCAAGATCGTGGTGGGGAGGGAGACCAAGTGGTGAGGGTGGCGGAAGGAAAGGGAATGGGAGAGGGAGAGGGAGAGGAGAGGAGAAGCAGAAAGATGGGGGGGGTCGGGCAAAGAGGAGCAGCATCCACGGCTGGGATAAGAAGAGGACAATTAGAAGGCGCAATGGACTGGAGGTGCCTGCTACGGAGGAGGACTGCGAGTGTAGCGAGCGCGGCAGGTGGTGCGAGTACGCCTGCCACGCGGAAGCCACCACCATCAAATGCATCCATGCAAGCACCAGTGCCCTTTCCTTGAGGGGCCCCTACCTTAAGCCCTCCCAGTCATTCCCACTATTCCAAACCTTGGAAACGACTCCATGCCTGCGCCTCCCTCGCCTCCGTTCCTCTCCGCCCCCTTTCTGTACTTGTCGATAGAAGTCATATCGTCTAAACCGTCTAAACACACACGCTTACAAATGCAGGAAAAGAGGCCGGCCTCCGTCGCTCCATCAGATACTGTTGGAAAAAAAGTCTATTGAACCATAGTGGACCTCCCGCTCATATCCGCGAATAATTTATTACGCAGACGTGCTGCTCCATCTCATGTGATAACTTCACCAAGTAGGTTTCCGTTTAAGGGGGTGTCATTCCACTCGTGGGCCACCCTATATTACACGTGTCGATCGAGAGCAAAGTGCTATGTGCCGGCCGGTGGAGTCCGTCATCCTCCTAATACCTTCTTCGTGTCTTCCTCCTTGTCCAGCAAGCCTAGGTTCCTTATCTGACCGGCACTCGGGGCTTTATCTCGGGCTGAAGCTGCTTCGGCTTTCCGGTAGGCGGCCTGTAGCTGCCGAACTCTTGCGGCCTGTGAATGGTGAAGGGGTTGTCAATCAGCTCAGCCACCAGGTAGTTGGTTCGCTGGAGTGTTGGTCTCGTCTAGACTGACCTCCTTTTTGTGGTGCAGGCACTCGTAGTAGTCCTCTAGTACGGGCGAACACTTCTTCTTGCCCGATTCATCCTCGTCGGATGAGTTGATAACATAGCATGCGAGGACCTCCTGCCAGAAGGGAAAGCATCGGCCAGGACCTGTGACTCTCAATTGCACGGGTTAGCGGTTGTTGCTGAAGCGATCGATTGGGAATCTTTGACTTAGGACAGACCTCCGTTCAAGCCGTAACCAGAGGCCATCGCAGACAATAACTGAGGGCCGATCAATGGATTCGGTGGGCTTGAGCTCAAGTCGATGCACACTCAATTGGAGCCGCACGGTTCGACGTCGTTGAATAGGTAGGCGTCTCTATTATGATGAATACTGGGGTTGAACGGACGAATGAGTTCATGTCGTTGGTTCTGCTTGGCACTGGGCGCCTTTACCAGCAAGTATGACTCACGGTGTGCTATACAGTATCCGGGTAGGTGCGGCATTATATACCTTGATCATCGCGTGCGGTTCACACATTATGAGGTACTAGCTTACTTGCATGAGGTACTTTGGCACTGTATACATATAGCTACCTAATGGCTGAGAGGGCGCTGAGAGGGACGGTTGACTATATGCACCCTAGGGAGTAAGGACGTGAATTAAAGGCTTACCTCTGGTTGGGCCGGCGCACGGTAGGGTTCCAGAAATAGTAGCTACACTCACTCCAGTCTCCGTTGGCTACAGAACGTGGTCCGTTAGGTACCTAGGTACAGACTACACTACCTAGGTACCTACCTACGGAGAACCTACGGTACGTGTACCTACGTCCGTAATAAAGACGGTATCCGCACCAGTTAGCGGCGCGATTCGCATTTCGCATTTCGCATTCCGCATTCCGCATTCCGCAACCCGCAACCCGCAAACCTGACAGCTGTTGCGATGCCATCGTGAAACTTGCGACAAGTCCCGTTTCCTCTTCCCGAATACGCCATTCCCCAGGCTTCTAAAAAGAATGCCTTTGTAGCCAAAAAATGCCGGCTTCACTGTCTCCACCGAGAGTTCTCTTGCTAGCCGTCCACTTCGCCACCAACTCCAATATCCAGGGCCTGACGGCTCTTGTCGCCCACCATCCCAATGTTCTGCGCCCCGAACTTCTCTTGAGGTTGCTCCTCACATGTCTGCCCGAAACCCTTCACTCGAGCGAGTATGTTGGGCTTATAGAACGTATCGAGTCCGGTGACTTATATTCGGAACCCGACTTGTCCATACAATTCGACTCCTCTTCCGTGCAGGACATAACTGATGCCGAAGCAGCGAAAAAGGTGCGGCGCCTGCATTTGCTGCCTCTTACCTGGGATCATGCCCCTCGAGATGCTAATCAGGACCCCGTATCGCTTTTCCTGATCCGCCGTGCCCATCGCCTTGACCAAGAGGCAGGCCTTCTCACTCAGGTCCCCGACCTAATCGTGCCGTTCCTCCAGCATGCACCCTGTATCCGCATTTGGATGGTTTCAGCTCTTTTGCCCTTACTTCGCCGTAACTACGAGTATTACCCGAACGAACCAGTCACGCAGACGCTCGAGTCTTTTGAGCGTCTAGACAATAAAACTGCCGTGGCTCTATTGCTGTCGCAAACCGGCGTTCGTGAGGAGGACTTGCCGCATGTGGGGAGAGATCTGCGTGGATTGATCGGACCATGGCTTCACAGCAACGCGAGATGGGAGCCTTTAGAAGAAAATGATTCTGCTCAAGGTAGCAGAGCCGGCCGTGTATCTTGCCCGGCCTGGGAATACGTCCTTGAATGGCTCACCATGCAAGCTTCTATATCGTGGAAAGTAGCTGTAAAAGCCTTTGACCAATGGGATGGGCCTAGTGACGTTGATCTGGGAGGCTATGGTTCGGAATGGCTAGACGACAATGAATTGGGCCTCCTAGAGCAGCGATACGCTCGGGCAGCCTTAGCATCCGCATACCTAATACCGGAAGCCTCCCTGGAAGCTCTCTCCGCCGTTAACAGTATTCTCACAAAAATAATGTCTCTCCTAGATCAAGATCCCTGCCCAACTCTACAAGTAGCTTCCTCTCTGCTCC
Source organism: Xylariaceae sp. X802 (assembly GCA_028637635.1). NCBI lineage: Eukaryota > Fungi > Ascomycota > Sordariomycetes > Xylariales > Xylariaceae > Xylariaceae sp. X802. The sequence continues at coordinate 135,185 of JAJFDH010000019.1, forward strand.
CGCCCTTCGTGGAACCAGAAGGCGAGGGTCTCTTTTCGGCGAGGAGCGCTTTGTTGATGCGAAACGATTTACTGGAAGAATCAAACTATCTTACCGCACCCGACGGAAAAGCTACCCAGATTCTGCACATTTTGACGTTGAGCGCGTTCATACTCACAAAGGCTGGGACGTCTTGTAGCGTGCGGCGAGCTGGGGAGTTGGTTTTCCTACAAGATGAGCGGGAGCAGCAAGCTGAGGCTATGAAGGTCATCCGCTCATTCGGCGCTCACGGACCCAAGAACGACGACAAATATTGGATCCGCGCTAGAAACGAGCTTCTTTGGCTTCGTGATTGGGGCGCGGAAGAGGCCTTCGGCTCCCCCGACGTTCCAATCCATGGAGTTTTCGGTCGACTCAAGAAAGAATTCCTTGAGGTCGAGTGTCTTAAGGCCTTTTTGGCAAACACACGTACGTAGAAGACATGATTGTGCCAATGTGAAACTCACATGCTATCAGGTTATTCTCTCGCAAGATCAATCTACGAGGACTCACCCGAGAGGCCGCTGGGTGATGACATACTGCAAGACACAGTTGTGGCCGCAGCCCTGGAGGCATATGACAATGCCTTAAACCCGCATCGTGGGCGTGGGGGGGGCCTTTCGAAATGTAGCGACATGTGGGTTCATCGTCGCCATTGGTCCGTGAGAGTTAATACTAACGTCTCTCCCAGCATCCAGGCGCTGCCTAAGACTTTACCGGAAGCACATCCCGCATTCAAACGAATTGAAGCGCTATTGAGAGCGACCCATGGCCTATCCGAGTACCGTCTTGTTTTGAAGAAAGGAGAGCCATTCACTCCTGTCGTTCTCAGGGTCCATGCGGACCCCGTCTCGATTATTGGGAAAGTGTTAGAACAGAATCCCAAGACCTATACTAATATTCAGGACCTGCTAGAGATTGGATCCAATATGGTCGATGCTGGTCTTCTAAACGGAGATAAACCGGGGCAATTGAAAACAGACCCAAACCCGTCATCTCATCAACATGTGACCACCCGAAAACGGATAACAGCCATGTGTGTAGACGCCGCACTGGCGGAAGACGACTTCGAGACAGCGTATTCCTATGTGGTCAACCGGGTCGCCTCGGACGCCGACATCCAGATAGCCGATGACTATTCCTGGAAAGCTGCCTTGCAAGCGGGTAAGTATCGCCGCACGGCGCGGACCATGAAACCGACACATATCGGCACGGCCAGCGGTAACCTAGACATAAGACATTTAGAGCAGCGGATGGAGTGTCTTTCGACAGCAGTACGCGTAGCACCTCCGGCCACTTTGCAAGAGATCATAAACGTCTTCCGGAAATGCGAGGAAGAGCTCAACGCTGCCGTCAAAGCCGAAGAAGCACAGGAATCCGCGTGGGATGCTAGGGGTGATCTGCAAGCGATGCCCGGCGCTTTCAGCAGTACCGTGCCTGCAGGCGTGGTGAGGAACGCAACAAGGTCCTCGCGGCATGCCGAGGAGGCGCCCATGTCGCTCTTCGACTTGTCGAGAGCTAGCATGAGTAGAGCGCAGCGCAATTTCTTGGCCCTGTCGAGTTTGCAGCGCAGCGGGGAATCCCGATCAAATGATGCCGGAGCGGCGCGAGGTGAGGCGGCCGGGGAGCCGCGGGTCAGGAAACGGGATCAGCTAAGAGAGGCGGCTGTTGGCACTTTGGCATCGGGAGTTGGCTGGCTGATTGGGGCTCAGCCCCTTGATAGGGGTCAGGACAGGGAATGAGAGGTGAAGGCAGAATGTAATGAAGAATATCCTTACTCATGTGCTGCAACTGCCAGGAACGAAGTCGGTGTTTAGATGAGTGATGGCATCGGTTTCCTAAGTCATGATTCAGGGGATCGTGGAGGCATTGCCGTGATCTAATAGTGTCGTTACTGTTGTGTTCGCATCCCAAATCACCACAACTACCGGGCAGGCAGGCGGGTATCAATCACAATCACTACACCAGTCAAGTTTACCCGCCCGACGCACGAGATGCAGTGAAAGGGCTCTCTTCAGTCAGAGGAATCAAGTTACGAAGCTACCATTGGCCGGGCGAATGCACTTCGGCGTGAAGCACCACGCGTGTAAGTACACCCAACAAGAACGTCCAGTCCACATCGAGCCACGCACAAGACAATTAGACAAATGACCCAACTCCTGTCGACCTACTTACTTCCCACCATCCAAGACCCAAAACCCAGTCCTCCTCGAAACCAATACGAGTCCCGTCTCGCTGCCTTGCCCCTACGATACCACCACCTGGCTGAGCCACACTCACCGTATCTACTCCACATGCAGATCCGGCCCATGAGGATTCAACGACCCCTGACGCTCAGCCGTGCGCTGATACCTTCCAATAGCGCGCCTAGCCTCGCGTCTCATAACGCCATTTAGTCCCGGCGGAAGATCGAATCTCACCGACTTCAGCCCGGAATGCGGCTGACCACCATGCGCTGGCTGAGGCGGCGAGCCGTCATACTCGCCGCTAACTGCCGCTCGACTTAGCTGCGCTTCACCTAGGGCCTGGATGCTCGTGACAGGCGACTCGGGGCCCGCAGACCACTCTCGGATGCCCACCCTTACATCCATACCCTCTACCTCTACGTCACTGTCGCTACTTTCGTCCCCTTTCGAGATCCATTTGGGCGTAGCCGCGACGGTTGAGTGAGCTCGCATGGGCGAAGGGGCGTGAAATGAGAATGCCGCGTCGTTCTCCTTCCCCGAGTCGCTGCTGCTGTAGCTGGCGTCGGCCTTCAAGATGCTTATCCGTCGTCTCTTGGTAGGGGGACTTGACAGACCTACAGGTCTCCTCCCGTTATCCTCCTGGCTGCTAGCGCGGCCTATCTGGGTCACCGGCGCGGAAGGGCTAGATGTCGATGACGACGCTTGAGTGGTATGGCCAGCTTTGGGATGGGGGAAGAATGCTTCTAGCCCTACATCCTCTTGGCTCGCGAATCTAGCGGTGTGCGGCGTTATGGCTTCTGCAGGAGGGGCCGGGTGCTCGTACAGCGCGACGGTAGGCGTTGCCGGCATTATTACTCTCGGGTACGGCGTGGGCGGGCTACGAGGCCTAGAATTGGCGATGGAACGGGTCGCGATATTCACGCTTTGTCCGGCATCATCGTGGTTCTTGAACTGGGGTTTGGAAATTGACGTCGCACTCGGCGACTTGAGGGGGTAATGAACAGAAGCAATAGCAGTTTCCTGGCTCGTGGGTTGTGACGGCATCTCCGGAGGCACTGCCATGTTGGCCATGGCCATCGGAACGAATGGCGCATTTTCCCCGATGCTACGGCCCTCTGCGCTGGCCATCCCACTTAGACCACCACCCATCTTCTTTTTCGCGGCATCAGGCGTTGTCGGCGTAGCGGACGGCAGGGAGCGTCTCTTGTCTTCGGTCATGGGGTGATCCGGGAGTCGGATAGGGTCTAACAAATGTTCTATACCATACTTGAGCGTCGTCCATCGCGCGAGCGAGTGCGTCGTGACGGGGTTTAGCCGCAAAGGCGTCCGCGGACCAGTCTTGGGCTCGACGAACATCCTGTTGAGCGGGTCCCATACTCGGCTGTCAACTGTCGCCGGGTCGAAGATTACGGGATTCGGGCCCCCGACATTGTGCAGGTGCAAGCGAGAGTCAAGATATGGAAACATCGCCTCCTGCTCATCCCAGGTTATGAAGCCGGCCTCGAACTGGTACGCCGGTTTCTTGCGCCCGCACCGCTCCGCCTCCTTGGAGACCCATGCGCCATCATCCGCGTCCTCGGTGTTGACACGCCATTGGCTCGGATTGTAGACATCATCACCCGGGGGCACTGGTTTGTTGGGGGTTCGCTCTGGCAGCCCGTTGCCGTCGTCATACATATCATGTTCGGTTCTGGGGATATAGTAATTTGCTGCCCTTGCCTCTTCACTCGGGGCTTGCTGTTTGAGAAAACGAAGAAACTCGTGAGCTATCTTGACTCCTTTTGGAAGCTTATTGCCGAATTTCGCCGACTCGTCGAGTCCCTGTTTTCCCCCCGATGGTCTCTTGCTCTTATTTATGTCCTTGCCGTTGGGGCCGTTATAGGACTGGACGCCTGAGCTCCAACTCCTACCGAGGCCCAGACCCGAACCTGGCGCTATTAGAGGATCCCAATGAGCAAGCCCCCCCACGATATCGTCAGCAAGCATGTCTGCCCAATCAAAGTGGCCTCTCTGAACATTGGTGGTTGCAGCCAGTAGAGCGTAGGCTGTAGCCATGATTTCATCCGAGACGTCCTTAGAGTCGAGGTCGGCAAGATCGGTGCTATCATCATCATCATCTTCTAGCCGAAACTTGTTAGAAATCGCACGGAAAGCTATCCCGTGTGCCTTGGTAGCCGCGTGGCCTTCCCCGTCGGCTACTTCGGCGCCGTCGTTATTGTTGTCGTCGCTGTCGTCGGTGAAAGAGCTATCAATACTACCGCTACTCCCGCTCGGCGTGTCCTCCGGGCCGGTGGTACGGCTCTCCGCAAAAGTCGTCTCGGGAGTATGCGACCGAGAGCGGAACCGGTTCAGCTTCTCACCATTTGCCCAGTTGCGAAAGGCGCGCGCTATGGCATCTGAAGCACTCAGGTCAGCCTCTTCACGAGCATCGAACGCCCGGTATCGCAACGGCACGGCCCGATCGGCGCCGGGTACCAGGTGTCCTGAATGATCAGCCATGGTAACCTCACGATACTGCTTCCCGATAGCAGCGGCAAGCAATAGCTGGATCGACATGCGCCGGACGCGTTTGCGCAGCTTCCTCGCCATCTCCTTTTCGGCGGCCTCGGCCACACGTTCTCTATACGCAGCCTCTGATGGCGACGGCGTTGGGTTGCTTGCAGGCAGTCCAGCCTTCTTGCGCTGCTCGCGCAGCCATTTGCTGTTTTCGTGGTGCTTTGCGAGTGCTGCAAGTTCTACAGCTTTCTTTGTTTCCCGCCGGCGTCGGCGGACCTCTGCGCGCTTGCTCACCCAGCCTTGTTTTCGAGCAGCTGTCATGCATACCATGTCAGCAAGTTTATTATCCGTGGAGTATGGATACGATCGGAGACTGTAGATCGATGTTGAAGGCGAGCGATTAGGAGGTGAACGAGAAAACCCTGGAAAATAGGGCAGGTATATGAATCGGAATACTACCTACCATCCAAACTCAGCCCCATCCGCTTCAGACTGTATTGCGCCAGGGCCTTATACGCATCGAGACGGGCTAAATCGATCTTCAAACGCTCTATTTCGTCTACTAGCCGCCCGCGGGCCGATGCTGCCAAACTAGCCATCTTGGCTGTGTGTACGTTGGTTGTTCGTTGGTTGTCCGTTGGGTTTGACGCGTCAGCGCTCAATCATCTAGGTAGATAGTAGTCGCTACCTATTTGTCTATCGCTGTATTTGAGTAGACCAGAAAGGCGCGTGGCTGTATGGAAGCAGCCTATGAGTTCCGCGACAGATAGAACTATGATCAAGGCAGCAGGAATCTTTAGATATCTCATTCTATGTTTAAGCTCTCTAACAATTGAGCCTTTGTTCCTGCGTTTCCCACTTCTGGGAGACACTTTCTTAGTCGACGTTTTCGGAAACATACCTTCTTTGTCTTTTTCAAACCAAGACCAGGCGACTTGAGAGTATTCTCAATTCAGCCAGAGCTGGCGTTCTCGCTTCCGTATCGAGAAGTATTGGACAACAATTGACGGAATCGTAGAAGTCGCTGCATTTGCGAATCCATGATTGAATTAGCTATGCGAACAGAAATTGTTTCCGGCTAGTTCAGGACAATCGCATTCGCATTAACGGCGAACACATACCCCAAGAACAGGGAATAAAGGGACGCAATTGTAAATACGATATTGAACTAGTGAAAATTAATCTGTCTAACTCGGTGAACGTGCCTATACTCGAAGCTCTCTAATAATTTATTGGTCTGGGGAGGTCGACCCGGAAATCGGATGAGGCTCAGCGGTCTGCAAGCTGGTGGATTGGTGGCAGCTCTTATGAGGGTGCCGCCATTCGCGGCCTGGCATAGCTTGTATAAAACAAGCGCATGCCAGCCTCCACCCACGCCTCTCCTAACTCCTGGGAATGCGTACGAAGTCCTATTAGCAGATCGCAATGGAAGGGAGTTACTTTACCTGTCAGAATCGAGTCTGGTTGCTCGATCGAGATCGCACTGACATCAAGGATTGAGAGCCGGGCGCCAAGATGCGAAGCGCCAGGGGCTGTTGTATTCTGAAATGCAGTACCTACTGCAGAGGGCCAAGGTGTTACAGTGGCCAGACTTCGTTATACAATTCAGCAACATGTCGAATGACGGGGAATTTGGTATGTGCTGGACGTAGCGAGTTTATGGCGATGGCAAGGGTAATAATTTACGGTATTAGAGTCGAGTCGATTCAATGTTGCACCTTTTTGGGAATTTGCGATCAATTACGTGTTGCATTCTGCAGGACCACCATCGCAGAGCTGTCTCGAATATCTGCTCCGGCAAAATGTTGCTGAAGGCTGGTTCAGTCGTCATGCTCGTCAAGCTCGAAAAGAAACCCCGGAAGAAATAATGATACACGTGACAGGCTGAAGGCCGATTTTCGATCCCACGAGGACTAGGATTTTGGCGAAGGCGGATCCAAGGGGTTGGTGGAGGTGATGTGATGGGAGTGTGCGTGAGTGTGCAGGTTGAGCTAAAACACTTCCTCTAAGAGCATCCCTGGCAGATTTCTGTGACAGCAAAGGACCTACTAGCACCAGAAGCCCAATGCAACCTTCGCACATCCTAGCCTTCATTTACCCCTTCATAGAAACAACACATCCGAGGTCGAAGACAAAACGCAACGGGAAAGCAAGGAAACGGAGGAGATCAAGAAGGAAAAAGAAACAAGACAAAGCAAAATTACTCGAAGCCTTTTCCATCCATGTATACCTGCCGAAAACAAACTCCAGGGATCGCAGCTTTTTGTGGTATCTACCGAACCTGCATGCGCAAGAGGAACACAATGTTAACGAGGCCCGAGACGATGGCTATCGCCAGATCAAATCCGATGTCCCGTGAAGGACGACAATGCTCCCCAGATGCTGAAATTAACAGCAGTGACCAGGCGCTAGGAGGCTTATTTCGAGCAGATTAAGGTGCGCCAGCGTAGGGTTCACGAGCATCGTTTCGAGGAGCGGCTTCGCCATATCCAGATGCAACGGGATCACGAGCTCGTTGATTCTCACGATCGGGGCGGTCGTAGCGTTCTCGGTCATAACCGGGACCACGTCTCTCGTCGCCGCCGCCTCGAGGGCCATATCGCTCACGGTCCTCGCGGGGCCCACCATAGCGATCAACGCGACTGTAGCTGTTATCATCGTTGCGATCACGGCGCTCATATCCACGGTCGTGACGTTCGTCTCTACCGACACCACCACCACCAGCATAGCCGCCTCGGTCATCACGATAGTTGCGGTCGTATCCGCGGTCCTCACGGTAGCCACGGTCACCGCGATCTTCATAACGGGGACGTTCATGGCCTCCACCTCCACGGTAACGATAAGGATCATCGCGTCCGCCGTAGCCGCCGCCATAGCCGCCACCGCCGTAGCCGCCACCATAGCCTCCACCGCGGCGACGGTCATCAAAACGGGGACGACCGTGCTCTGTAGAAACCTAGGTTAAAATTGCGAGTGAGAGATGGAGAATGGAAACTGACCTCTCTTGGGCGGGCCGAAGTACTTCCCAGGTGTTGGGGTACGAGGTCGGGCGCGGCGAGCCTTCTCGATACTGAGAGTTCGTCCCTCTATTTCCTCATCCTGGAGGCCCTCCTTGGCGGCATCAGCTTGCTCGGACGTAACCATCTTGACAAAACCAAAGCCTCGAGACTCCTTGGTATGAGGATCTTTCATGATCTGGCACTTCTCAACTTCACCATACTTCTCAAAGAGACGAGTCACCTCGGCCTCAGTGAGACGAGGGTGAATCCCAGTGACGAAAAGGTTTGATCCAGGGTTTACGGAACCATCTTCATCTTTGCCATTGTCTCCTTTCGGAATCCTGTTGACAAGAATAGTTAGGCGACGGTAGGCCTCAAGGCAAAGTTGCTAAGCATGACTGGGTACTGCCAGGGCAACGGAGAAGGAGGTTTCTTACCGGGTAGCCTGAGCATTGCCAGGGGAAGCAGATCGGCGTCGGGGGGGTTCAATGCCATCGTCGCGGGAAGCTCGAGGAGAGGCGCTGCGTTGATCACGTTCATAGCGAGGGCCGTCATCTAGGCAAAGAATTAGCGACGCGCACGCTTCATGTATATAGAAAAGTTGTAATGGAGCTTACCATCGTAACGGTCTCCGTTGGCGTTCTCGTAATCCATTGCAGTGGTTGCCATATTAAGGCAGGGCGACGTGCTCTGTAGGTGGCGTTAACGGCAACTCCAAGTGAGTGTGCGTGCGCAAGGTAGCGTGGAAAGGCCAAACGCGTAGTGCTGTTGCAGGTCAGGCGATAGGTATTGGGGCGACGTGTTGGAGGTTGAGAATAGTTGGCGGCGCGTCCAGGGCAACGCAGCGGTTATGCTGAAAATGTCCCTTGATTGTGGCCACTGGGAGTAGGTGGCTTTGGGGTTGGACTGGGATGAAGGCGAAACGCGGGACGCGATATAGAGAGGCGGGGACGGAAAAACGACGTTGAAGAGGAGAGCGAGAAAAGGGAGAGAATTGCTGAGTAAAATGCTGGTTGGCAAGCAGGACGGTTGAGGTGAGGCGAAGGCGAGGCTCTCGGAAACGTACCGGTAGATACGCAGCAGGTACAAAGTGTATATGGGGCGGTACGTAGATGTACTAGTGTTTGTCAAGGGTTATGCGGTGCGGCTCGGGCGCCCTGTGTATATGGATGTGGCCGGAGGTAGAGAGAGAGAGGGAGAGACAGAGAGAGAGAGAGAGACAGAGAGAGAAAGGACCTCAAACAGGCCAAGGCAAGGTATGCAGTGGATGTACTGTGCATGTACTGCGGATGTACTGCGGATGTAGTGTAGTGCAGGAAGCAAGAGGACAGGAAGCTACTACCATGGCTTGCGTAGGCAGGCAGTTGCCGACTGCAATGGCGAGGTGGATACAATAAAAGGCCGACTGGACGGAGCCCGTCTCTGGGTCTTATGGAGAAATGCTGAACTCAACTTACCCGTTCTGCTAAGATTCTTGGGCTGTGGATGTGTGGGTGCGCGTTCTGTGGTTTGAATAGAGTTGAATTATGACCAGAAAGGCACCGCAAGGACAAACGAGGCACGGTATTCCGCAGAGAGGTAGGTTTATGGATGCGATGCGCGCGATGTCGATCCTGTAGGTAAACACGGCAAAGGGGAAAGTGGGAATAGAGAATTGGGTGGAACGCAAAAAGAAAGAAAAAAAAATTGGGGAGGCGAATTTCAGCTCTGGGCTAGGTACAATGGATTAGGTAGTACTATGTACCCTAGGTAGGTACCTATCACCTAACGTGGGCACACTGCACTGCACTGCAGTTACCTAGAGTCCGCTGGCCACCCACTGTAGGAAGTGCTGATGGCAGGTACGAAGTAGGTACCTATGTACGGACAAAGTACCTACCTAGGTAGGTAGCTTAGGTAAGTAAATAGCACTCCAGGGCTATTTCGGTTCCCCAGCTAGCGCAGCCAATAATACTACCTACTTCAGGTATAATTATGTACCTAAGGTAGTTAAGTAGGTATGTAGATACATACCTAGTGTGATAAGTGCAATTACGAAGTACTTCGCATGTGTACTGCCACCTGATTATTGAGCCTGTGCCGGCCCGTCACGTCTGTTATCGACACAAACGCTTCCAGGTAGGTAGGCACTTTTCTACGTTTTGTATCGTGCCAGCCATGGCAACAACACAACATTGTCTCCTGTTGAAATTCGAGGCGCCGATAAGCCAGCTTACTGGCTCAGTTTCCTGTGCCCCCTCCTATGCCGCTTACGCACGTCCGTACAGATTACAGATAGGCAGCTGGATGGGACGCGGGCTACGTCTGCAGTTCACCGAGGCGGGTGTGAAGTGCATTCCTGATATGGTTGGTCATCGCACAGCCGGTGAGCTAGACCATTTGAAGCATTGGAGACTACTTCGGAGACTATGCGGCCATTGCTAGAAGAACTTTCAACATCAAGCGAGTGAACATCTTGATCTTGAAGCAACGAGTCGTCGTTCTATAGACTTTCTCATTAGACTTCCTCATTAGTAGAGTCTTATAGAGTTCACACGGTCGGAGACAACCCCGAGCATCTGGTTGCCTAACGCTACACGATGCAACAGACGCGGGACAAGGCAGTGACTAAGACGAACCGCTAGAAATCAGAAGAAAAATGCCCGGCAAGCGGTGATCAGCTGGTTGAACGGACGGTGGAAATGTTTCACCAGAGCTTGGCAATGGCCGTACGGAGAATTAATGGCGATACGCGAACGAATAGATAGCCTAGGAGAGGCGATGGAAGACGCCACAGTTCCGACGACCCAGGTTGAAAGCCGACGCTATGGTCGAGACAATCGACCTGCTGCGCGAAAAATGTATCTACTACAACAGGCTACGGCGCAACAACTGGGAGCATAGTGTAGCCGTCAAGCCCACACGAGCGTGAGCGGATTTACCCTGCGGCGGCTGCGGCGTGTGTGCCTTTGCAACAGGTACTCTATGCCAATTGCTAATCAGTACGGACGTACAGTCTACAAATATGTATAGGGGGAGAATCATGTTCAGAAGCTGGGCAAAGACATGCTGCATTCTCGGCTCCTGCTCAGCCCATGTTCGCGTCCGGTCAAACAACAATGTGCCAGCTATTTACTTATGATAAAGTAGAAGTGCAGTTCAAGAAGTGCGCCCGAGAAGCATTCTAAACACCATGCTACGTATACCAGCAACCACGCGGTTTGGAGCCTAAATCCAGGGCACTCCGAGGCAAAGCCGCTTAGCAACCTAGGCTTCAATAAGAGGTAGTGACGGCCAAAGAAATCAGTTCCCACAAATTCCTAGCTATCCTGTCACCGCTTCTATCCTCAAAATGCGGTGGCACTTGGACTTTGCTTGGCCACGAAGGCCGTTGAATGCTCTAACGTGAGTAACTCAGCATCAAAGCTACGGAGATGCCAGGAGTAGCAGATTTGGCCAAAGGTTGAATGAACCCAAATTCACCGCGACAGCGCACGCGTCATGTTGTTGAACAGACTCGTATCTTGGTTGGAGGAAAAGAGCGCCTTGTAGTAATGTTGACATTAAAAGCACGACAGGGAAGAAGACGGCCGCCCTAAAGAGGAGCCAAACCACAGGCCAAATCGGGCCATAGAATGCCGTAGTGATTAGTATCAATGCTCATCGAGAAGCCTGTATTGACTGCCTAGGCACTTTACTTATTTGGCTAACACCGACGACTCTACAACCTTGTCGTAATACCTACTTACTCCCCTTTTGTATAGGTAGGTATAAGGCACGCAGGTAAACACCTAGCTCATACAGCTCCTACTGCTCGGAAATGAGCGGCTTTGCTAGACACCACCTAAGTCTGCTTCTACCGTTCCATGAGTCTATCACAGTTCTCCCACATCTTCCTGGTTCTCGGTCATATCCGCCGTTAAAACTTGCTTCACATTGATCTCTGCCGGATCTGTGGAATCAAGAAATTTGAGCCCCTCCGTTGCTTGTCCGCGGCACGCTCTTTCTAAAGCCAGAAACGCAAAATGGCCCCCTACTACAGGTCGTGCCATGAAAAAGATGTTGGGGAATCCTCCTTTGCCCTCCGTTTCATACAAATCGGTGAACGGACGATCTATGGGTAATCGCTAATTAGCATGGCAACACCACCATTTCATGCCAACTCGAGAAAATAGGCCTTACCTGTGACAGTCTCGTTGACCCAAGTAGCCACGTGCTGCAAAATCTCTATGCGCACTTTTTTGCTAGCTACAGCTGCCGCAAAAAATTCCCAGTCGCTTTTCGTGTATAGGTGGCGGCTATCGAGGGGTAATCCGTATCGCTGAAGCACATTATGGTACCAATCGCTCTGCATTTGGTAAACCACGTCAGGAATGAATTTCCTCGACTTGGATTTACCTGTGCCCGCACCATCAATTGGTTTCTGGCTCCAGCTCCAGGAAGTACCCTGCCCAAGTGTGCTTGAAGTCCCATCAGGCAAGTGAAAACATAGCAGGGCATCCGCGAATATATTATAGAGCGTAGTCCACGACCCGTACCAGTTGTAGGCGAGTTTCGCATGGGTTCCATCCCTAGAGAGCCCGAGCTTTTGCCACTTGCTGATATAGTCATCCGCCACATCGCCATAATACTTTGCGTCGTCCTTTTCACCCACCATTCCCGCAATATTACTCATTGCCTTGATGCCAATAATTCCTTTCAGGGCTAAATTTGTTTGATTTGCCAACCAACCGGCGAAATCGTCAGTGCAGAGCTGGCTGGCGGGGACCAGTGACTCTCTAACAAGGTAGCCTGTCCATTTCTTCCACAACTTGTACGATTGACGCAGCCACTTCGCGGCAGCCATTTCGCCCGTGATTCCCATGTCCATGTCTGCACTATCCATGCCGTAGGCATCAATGCTCGCTGGCCTCTTTTCAGGTCCCGACCCAAGAGGTCTCGTCCATGAAGGGGCGTTTTCGGCAAACTTAGGCCGGGGATCATCCCTCAGAGCGTTCGCCAACGCGAGACCCATTATCAACATGTTACCACATTCTTCGACGGGCATATACTCATCGTTTCCATCTTTATGCCCGGTAGCGTTGGGGAAATGTAACCCTAGATCGTGCATGCTGTAGTCGTTGGGATATTGGCCGCTTAATTGATACTCAAGAAGGGGCTCGAGGAGGTAGGCCAACCACTGTGGGTTGGTGTACAAGAAAAATGGAAACGCCGGGAAGATAACATCCACGGTTTGGAAATTGCCATTTGATGAGATCTCCTTGAGAAATATAATGGGAGAGTCAGGAGTCCCAGAGAACTGCGTGGCACCTAGCACTTGGCGGGCAGATAGAGCTACGATGTCTTGATAATCCTCTGAGCCAGAGAAATAACCATCCCTAGCTAGCTGGTCTGAATAATCCCGTGCAAGATAGACTGCCGTGTTGTAGTCATCGTAGTGATACTGTATCATGTCCTTGGCCGTGAAGAAATGTGAAGCCCACAAAGGTCGCATCACTGTCACGTTCAGAGTCAGTAATCAACATATTAGAGCGTGATTGTGTACGCATTTCAAATACGGGTGAACCGCTCAAAATGGGGTAGCGCAAGCATTTATACTTTCTGGAATCTAGCAGGACAAGACGATAATCCGGTCAATGACTTACGAGTCAGCCCTCGGGCAGATGCAAACTGAACGACCGGATCTTGCGTCAAGGCGATAGTGAACACGATGCTGTCATGACGAGGACGGCCGGATTTGGCGGAATTGTTGCCCAACTTAAATGCTTTAGAGAAGGCGAAAATAGGCTCTTCTTCGAATATACCTCTGTATGAGTCGTCAACCTCGTTCTTCAGCAAGCCCAACTCGGCAAACATCCGGCGTGTTTGTCGGGAATGTCCAGATTGATGCCGAACATTGGCAGGCGCGGAGATACGAAGCGTGCCCCATTCGGCACGGTCATCGAATTCAGTGAAGAGTTGCTCCTCGGTCCGTGAGATGCGCCAGGTTTTTAAACGCGTTTCCGCCGACTGACTTCCGTGAGGCTCTTCAAGTTCCCATTGAATTTTACTACCCCTATTTCCACTCACCCACTCCCCGTTGATATCTACGTATAGGTTCACATCGATGGAACCTTCGACAAAACAAGTGAGGTAGCTGGCTGGCAAAGCCTGCCTCAGCGTTGACGTTGGTGTGATAGGTGATAGGAACGACAAGGTGATCTTTACGTCGGTACCCTGAATAGCGTATGTGAGATTGGTAGTGGAGGCATCGAAGGTCGCACCGTCATATCTCGGAAGCGTGATGGTATATCTAGAGCATATTAGTCTCACGTGTCAACCATAGCTAATTGTACACACCTTGAGCTATGCTGGTCGAGGAAATCTTGTGGGCGGCCGAGCAAAGGATATACGGCCTGGGTATGCGGAACAGAAGCCATGACGGCGAACCCAACGGTTTCGCCCCTCCAGAACATGGGCCAGTTCTTCCAAGGGCCATCTCGGGCATGCGGCAACCAAATACTTAAATAAGGGTTACGCACAATAAGCGGCAATACAGGCGGAGTCAGAACCGAGGCATCAACCAGGGCAGCAGCCAAAGCCGCGACAGCAGGCCAAATATACGACTTCATGACCTCAAAGCAGCGAACGCTAGGTTGCCGCTCATGTGCCAAAGTGCCAGAGTACTTGAGGGGAAGCGGCGGAAGGATGAGGGGTCATAAGCTCGAGGCAATACAGACAAGGTACAGTACCACTGTAATGGATGATGGTTGTAACGCGTACGATGATAAGGTATACTATATGGAAAGCAGCGAGGGTCAAGACGGTCTACAGGTAAGAAGGAGATGGAAAGGCTCGGAACAAGGAAGCGAAGGCCGTTCGTGAGCTGATTTTCTTGGCAGTGAACACTGGAGAGAGTTGACGAGTGGCTAGCTTCAACAACAAGCTGACAAGCGGTAGGAGAAACCCCAGGTTTCGGGCAGAGCCTCGTCGGCGGTTGCATCTGAAACACATACATTTATGTATACATGAGTAGTGGCCCCTGTAAGAGCATGAGTCGTTCATACTGTTGCTTGGCCTACCGGATTGCTAGGCCACCCCACATCTCAATGGTAGGGGTCCCATTGAAACTTCTCATGGGTACTGTGGGGTGGCCGATCAACGCATATGATAAGGGCACACAGTGAATAGGTACCTAACCTACCTAGGTATCTGGTATTTCTTCGTAATAGACGGTGTATACGGACCGGATAGATAATACCTAGTATGCCTGCAGCCTGCACTCTGACTTCGTACGAGTCGCATCAAAGTGTGTCAGAGTGTGTTTGAAGTGCATTACATAATGCGAAGTAAACTGTACCAAGTATGTAGGAAGGGACCAGACCAACACCCCGCTTTCCACCCCGCTTTCTAAGCATAGGTATAATGTAGGAGGCACCGCTAGGTAGTACTGCTGCCGTACCTACCCCAAGCTCCCTTCGGAGTCCGGTCCCAGACTTCCAAAGCCAAACCGCAAGCCGGACCGGCATCTCCTGTAGTGCAAGGTACGTATGATCTCACAAAGATTAGGTACACCTATAAGCTTCTACCTACCTACCTATATACCTAGTCGAAGCGACGCTGTTCTACGCATTAAACATTGGTAATCAGGAATAATACCTAGACGGACGAAGATTACTGGCCTACGATCGAGGTAGAGTCTGCCTTGACTTGGCGGTCTACGAGATGCCAATGACATCTTCACCATATTCCATCAGACCTAGTGTGGCGTAGCCCGTGTCTCCTTTCGCCCTTTTTATTTGTAAAGAAGTAGGTAGACTACCCGAACTTATATGATAGCATACCTACCTATACCATGTAGTCTAGGTAGGCAGGCAGTTCATTGTAGGTAGGTATGTAGGTAGTGTACAGGTCCGCCTCGCCTGGTTGCGGGATTAACTACCGTACGTAAGATTGTTCCCGTTTGGTCTCGGCGAGTAACGCCGGGCCTTGTGTGGCCATGGCCTGTGGACCAGAGCCGTAGACAATTCTGCGCCAATCATGTTCTTCTCCTTGACACTCTTGAGGACTCCATCTCTTCTGCCGGCCCGTCCTCCTACAAACTGTAATTAGGTAGGTACATAGTAGATAGAACGGGAGGGGTTCATTAGGAGACGGCGGGTTGAGGTGTTGTTAGGACAAGGAAACATATATCATGCTTTCTTTTAGACCTCTCTTTCTTTGCGTGCCATATCCTACCGTATTTCCCTTGAGTGGCTAGCCGACCTACAGCATACCGACTCGGATCAAATCAACGCACGTACAAAGCGTAGCCTTGCCGCCGGTGCATATCCCCATAACCGTTCAGAATGTCTCTCGCGGGGTTAGTCTTCGCCGTTACGGGTGGTGCTAGTGGAATTGGATTCGCTACGTCTCAGATCCTGTCTAATAAGGGCGCTACTGTCTGCATCGCAGATATTGACCCTGATGCGATGAACCGGGCGCAAGACTATTTCCAGCCACTCAACGTCCCCTTCAGCATTACCAAGGTAGACATATCAAAAAGGGGAGAGGTCGAGTCATGGATCGACGGCATTGTGGAGAAATTTGGGAAACTCGACGGAGCTGCGAATGTTGCTGGGATTATTGGGAAACACCACGGCATCAGGGAAATCAAGGACCTGGATGACGATGAATGGAACAAGATTATTGCTGTCAACCTGACGGGAACTATGTTAGTCGGATTGCCGTCTACGACATGAGGTGCAGATTGGGTAACCGCTTGTAGGTACTGTCTAAGGGCCGAGCTTCAAAAAATCGTCGACGGAGGCTCAATTGTCAACGTTTCTTCCATCCACGGACTTAAAGGTTGGTATTCGATCGGTCGATGAATCTTTATTATTGACGGTCGGGACTAAACTATCGGCCTAGGTTTTGCGAAGTACGGTGCATATGAGTATGTATTTCCCCGGATTCTTGAATTCCTTGATTGCTCTATTGTTTCATTGGAGGCATCAGCATCACGTTTGGGGATACCTAGCGGTCCCCATTAGGTTGGGGACATTCTCAAGATTCTTCGCATGGAATATCGTTACTCACTAGTCCCTCCCACAGCGCCAGCAAGCACGGCATTATCGGCTTGACCAGGACGGCCGCCAAGGAGAACGGCTATCGAGAGGTTCGAGTGAATGCGGTAGCACCGGGGGCTATTTTCACACCGCTTATGGAGAAAGGATGGAAACTTCATAACTACACCCCCACGACTCTCGTCAGAGGAGCGCCGCCCGAAGAAGAGGCTGTTTTCGGGCGTCAGGGAACAGCCGAGGAAGTCGGGCACGTAATCGCCTTTCTGTTGAGCCCAGAAAGCAAGTACGTGACAGGCACTGTCCAGTCCGTCGACGGAGGCATGTAGTCAGGAGAGGAAGTACAAGCGTACAAGCAATGTGGAAAGAGCAATTGGGTGGGCAACTTAGAACACGTCCTCTGGTTGGACGTTGTGGTTTCTCCCATCGGCTCGAATGTGCTGGAGAGACTTGTCTCGTTTCATAGGCTTCCTCATGTCGTAGGCGTCTTCGCCATGGGCGGTAGGGTCGTTTACGTTGTCACTATAATAGCCTTTAACAACACGATAGACGCTATATCCCATGCTCTCGTAAAACTTGATGGCCTTTTCATTGCTTTTGCGAACGAACAAATCGACAAACCAGGCGTCAGCGGTTTCGGCGCCGGCCTCGAGCTTCTGAGTGAGAATTTTGCCAATGCCCATACGGCGGGCCTCTGGAGCTACAGTGAGGGCAGTGATGTGGGCGTGCCATGGGAGGTAGTGTTCAGAATGTTTGAAGTAATCGGGCGAACTCTCCGTTTTACCCATTACTAAAACGTTTAGAGATGGTGATCTTGCGTTCCAGAGGCCGCGAAGACTTACTATAACCAAGAACGCTCCCATTGGAATCGACAGCAACCTGGAACAAGGAAGGCCATTTGGCATAGTATTGCAAGTAGAAGCCTATATCATAGGTCTCCGTCAAAGGATCAAGGTTGCACTTCGTGAATCGATACAGGTCCGCTGGTGTAAAGGCACGAAATGTAGTCATGATGTCGTTTAGCACTCCTCCTGTGGCCGCGCCGTGAACGAGAGAGGGGTCGGGATATAGGTATTGGCTTTGCTCGAGAGAGACCGCGGAGTTTAGAAAATAGAAAGAAAGAGGCGGCTTGGGTTTCTACGGTAGGCGGATAAAATACGATAGGTAGGTACGAAGTACTTCGTACTTCAGTATACCTCTGGGCAGTCATGCCAGCTGTGTCGGTCCGTCTCTGTAAATTCAAGGCACCAGTGTACGAAGTACAAAGTACTCCGTAAGTGCAAGCGTCCCGGTCAAGTCTGCCGCTAGCTTACATAAATTTGGGGAAGACCCCTTTGGGGAATTGCTCAGGTCGGCACTTGCTCCAGTTATTATTGAACTTACGAAGTACCAAGGTACCGAACGATAAGGGTGCCGGTACGAAGTACGTACATTTGTTGAGGTATCGAGTCCGTGACTCTCTCGCGAATCACGATACCCATCTTTTGATCTGGCTCTGAGATGGTCGGCTCGAAGCAATAACCACACATCACTACGTCCGTAAACTCCTCCTTCCACACGAAATTGCTGGCAGCCTCGACAGTTTACCGGCCAAAGCACGGGCCATGTGCTTGCCAACTCATCGGTCCAACGTCTTTGGCTTCTCTGAGATCGATGCAACCATTGTTTGTACCATCGCCTACCCGACCACGTCCTGTTCAACTGGTCCCGCGACTATCTAAACACTATCTGAACGCGTCTCGACCGCACCAAAGACCAAAACTAGACTAGGTAGTTGTCTGGCTTGACGTGTTAACCGGCATATCAAAGCGTGAACTGCCCCTCATTCGAGACACAACCGGCGCATCTTTCACATTGCCTTCATTTCCGGAAGTTGTCGTTTGCTCGCGCTGGTTGATAACCCGACTTCCTGAGCTCAAACAAGAAGCCATGTCTCGATCACAATATACCCCGCGCCACTCGCGCCATCCTTCAGCCATCGACACAAGCTATTCCAGCACAAGTCCCAACATATCGCCCAGCACCCGACGCCAGTCCAAATCGTCGTTTCACGAACCGCTGACGCCCCTTCGTCATAGCATGAACGAGACTGAGTTCAACGACCTCGGTAGCGGCGATCAAGACAACGGCACTGGGAACCTGGCCGATGAGCTCGCTGATGCTTTATCGGGGTCTGATAACGATGGCGAGTATTACGATGACGACTATGGAATGCAGGAGGATGGAGTTGACAGTACCGATGGCGTAAGGGACAGCGGCGTAGAAGTCGTAAGTCAGACGGACTTACCAGAAAGGACAAAGACTTCTGCGCCGGGTGTCTCTTCGCCAAACGGTCGCGGCCATCGGCGGACAGAGAGCGCCTACGACGGCAGTGAATACTGCTCGGAATCAGATCTTGAATCGCCAGGGCTGCCACCCAGCCTAGTCGCCAAGATGGATGCGGTTGAGTGGCTGGCACGGCGGGGAACCGAGAAAACAGGGGGTCCTGCGGATGGAGTGTTCAAGCGAGTGACAGAAGGGTTGAGAGACCTTGGCTCTCAGTCTGGCGTCGAGGGCAGCACGACAAGGTCAGCTACAGGGTTCCGCACCAAACTTCGACCTCTAGGATCCAGGCTAACTCACCCCAAAATAGGTTGATAACTGCGCACTCTGCTTTGGCAACGCATCTCGCTCACCAAACAAGGCAGCTGCATAATCTCACATTCCCATTACTTTCTCCGCTTGTGGCTCCGCCTGACCCCGAGACCATCGACGCCCTCACACCGATACTCACGGCTGTATCTAACGACATGCCACGGCCTGCGACGCACGCGTTCGACTCGTTGGCGGCCTTACATTCAGTCACATCAGACCTAGTGCAGACACTAAATTACCTATCAGACACTCTGCACATGTCCCGGCAAACTACTACGACCGCCACACGAAGGCTACGGACGGCGAAAGAGATGGTGTCGGAGATGAGACGCGAAGAGGAGCTCAAAGAAGAAGGTGAAAGATGGTTGGCTAGGGGTAACTGGGGCGAAAGGCTACAGAAGCGCGAATGCGCCGGCGTTTGCCGCGACGTCGTCGGCGGTTTCGAGGAGGTCTGCAACATTTGGAGAGCACGGCTACTAGCCCAGGCCGAGTCAGCATAGTAGATGGGTCGATGGGCGGTGGTCGGTGAGGGAATATCACGACCACTGGGGGCTTACGCGGTTGGAGGCTTGGTGTGATACTCTGTGCTCTTCTCCCAACCAAGAAGAGCGTGGATTGATCCATTTGAATAGCGTGAACAGAAGGTCACCGAGAAAAGAGATTCACCCGCCATACACCTAAAGAATTGGTTTTCTTTCGTGGTTTCGCGGAACATTGGGCGCATAAAACAGAACAGTCCAGGCGTCATACCATACTGATTCAACCCAACCAAATGTGGTTTTTGTTTTCTTTTTCTTTGTGGTGCCTAGGATCCTGGGGAATGGAGTAATAGAGCATAATACACCTTGACGCCCCTTATCATACTATGTAGTGTAATAATACAAGCACACCTGAGTCTGGAACAGAACCATGACCGCGACGGAAAACGTGCAAGCTCCAAATGGATGGTTAAGCCGGGAAACGTAGACGTCTTGATGTAAAACGACTTGATTCTCAAAGTGAAGTAGTACGGCTTGGCTGGTATTCAGCATTCAGATTGCACAGTTGGCCCCAACTCTTCGTCCATTCAGTCTTATAGCATAGCGTGTATAATAGCCACGAACAGCAGCTCACAAGAACATCCCTCCCTCCGTTTGCCCTGATTGAAGATGCTTAGTAGTAGAAAGCGACGAGAAAAACCAACATCAACGTGAGCGCAGTCGCAATCTTGATGCCTCGCATGATGCCCGCTTAGTTGCTGCTGCTATCCTTGCGTAGCATCTCGGCCACATCCGCGTCGATGCCATCGTCGCCGCCTAGATCCGGAAAATCAGTTGCGTCATCGAGGCGTCTCTTCTTGGACCCATTCGATGAGGTGGCAACAGACTTGTAGGGAGAACCCACAGTGGGAGGTGTCTGTTGACCTGGGCGAGTCTGGGTCGGAAACGCGTTTTCGGGAGGGAACTCGGGAGACCACTCGGGTGCTGGATTTGGTTCTGGTTCGAAGTCCTCCTCGTCGTTCGATGGCGGAGTTAGGGCCTCGACCTCGGGCCTATCTGCACTGGTGGCTCCTTGGTCGTGCTGGCCATTGCCAGTTTGGTAGGGCTCATCATTCGGGAGCCCGGCCATGATAGCCTTCTCGACTTCCGTCTTGACCTCCTCCACTTTGATCTTCTTCTGTACGAAAGTTTCCAGCTCATTCTCATCTGCAATCAGAGCATTCCTGTTAGAATCCAGCAGCTTCTGGAGCTCGTTCACCAGATCTCTTCGTGCCTTGACGCATTGCTCCACTGCACCCTCAGCCTGGGCTAACGTCTTAAGCAGGCCACTGAGTCGGGCGGCGTAAACAGGAGCGGAGGGAACGGTGCTGTCTGGAGCCATAAGGCTATCATAGTCGGTATTTGCCGACTTCACTGCCGACTTGGCGCTCGAGAGCACTTTTGAGACTTCCTGTTGAGGCGTGACTAGGGACACTAGTTCCGTTGGAATCGAGGGACCTGAGGCAAAGATGGAGCCGCCTAATCCAGGTTTCATAGAGCCGCGGGCTTTGTCGAGGTCTGTAGTAGTGTGAATAGAAATCACAGCCAGTAATGGGTTTCGGGTTTCTCTCACCATGAATACGCGCCTCAACAGCTTGCTGGATGGGCACTTCGAAGACATTGCGTTCCCTCCACACATCGACGACTCTACGGATTCGCTGCTGAACATCCTGGGGGGCCCCCTTGTAGGCAACGGCCACCGCCTCGGCGACGGCAGGCGAGAACGAGACGAGAAATTCCTCCTTGCGGCGAGCCTTGGACTGTTGCGCCACCTCTGTAGTGACAGCGTGTGAGTATCGGTTGCAGGCAAGAGGAGGGATCTGAGTTGTCTGGGCTGCTTACCGTTTGCGAGGTAGACGAGATTCAGGCGTTTATGGCTACTTGATTCCTTTAATTTCTGTAGCCAGAGCTGAACGGTGCGGTCTGCATGACGCCTGGTCGGAAAACGGAGTCAGCTTGTTTTGACAAATGGCGAACCGTGAGAGCAAGTTAGAGCTATGATTAGAACATATGAGTTGGTATACCTGTAGAACATAATCCATTGAGCTACGCTGACAATGCTGTCCTGCGTCTCGGACAGAGACGAAAGCTTGGCAAGCACGGCATCGTCGTTGTACGCCATGGCGGTGGGTGAGTTGAGTATCGAAGCCGAAAGAAGAGTTGACAGTTGAGTATTCGTTGGGATGCTAGGTGGGGTTGGGATTGCGTGGGCTATCCCAAACCTCGGCGGGTTGCTGGTCGGTGTTGTGTTGTTCTAGGCGGGCGTTGTTTATATTTTAGGTCAACAATCTACGGGTGGCATCGCCGACGCTATTCTAACCGGACAAGACAGTGCCAAGCAGATAGCTGGTTGATGGCTGGCTCTACCCAGCTCCTGTGGAATGCCCCCGACTGCACCACAATGCCCGCCGCGTAGAGTACAGGTAGGTAATAAGAGCTAGTGTAGGAGATGGAATATGATGATATCTGATATCCCTTCCAATAACTCCTACGTCTTTTCGATTCTGGCGATGGTCGATGAGACTGAGCGATGGCCCTGGTGGGTGACCGATAGAACGATGGCGGGATGCTTGATGGACGAGTCTGAGGTTCACTTTCTTTTAAGACTAAGTGTATTCGATGCCGGAATGCTTACGCCAGTGTCATTGACCCGTCGAGGTTATTATATTTACGAACCTTGAACAGCAGTAGAGACGGTAGAGGTAGGTATCATGTATGGGTGCACGTGATGATTGGGTGAAATCCGGGGTACGAGCCCAGATAACATTAGCCATGCATTTAACGGAAGAAGCCTACCTACCTAGTTTACCGATACTAGAATTATAGCGGCTTCCGTGGGGTTCACGGCGCTGTATGTAATTACCGGTATTGTCGCCAGCCTGTTAACTAGTTAGCGCCAAACTTAATCCGACGCCTCTTTATGCCTGCTTATCGCTGGCTCACCGTATCCCATACGCCAGATACTGTACGTCCGTACACGGCATTACCACATCGGTTGCCGTTTCTATCAAGCCAAACCTCTCTTTGCGACTGCACCTATTTCCTCCTCAAGTCTGCCCTTCAGGTTCTTCATTATTCAAACGCCGTTGTTCTAGTCTAAACACCATCTGCGCCTCTTGCCTCCTGCCTCCAGGCACAGCCGCCAGTCGCTAAGATGGCGGACCGATTCCCGTCTTTGGACGACTTCGACTCGGGTGGTAAGTTCTACGCGGCGGGATTCTGTGACGAAGCGTTTTCTACTCACCTCTTTTATATGTAGCCCAGACCGAGATCAAAGATGTCAGCGCCTCGTCCGCCGACGACTTCCTAGCCCGTGAGCGAGCTCTCCTAGGCGACGATGCAACCCAGTTTACCACAGGCAACGAATCCGCTGCCCTAGCTGAGCCTTCGGGCGACCTGCTCGGAGATGGCGACACCACCAGTCATGCGCTGTTCGAGACTCAATTCCCCGATCTCCCAGCCAATACGGTACGTACCAAGATCCGATACACTACAACTATACGCCGTGGTTTCGTTTCTGATCGCTCTATTTATATAGTCAGTCGGGCCTGATGCCAGCATTACCGGGCCGTCTGTAAGTTATAACTCTGGCTACGGTGCCTACGTAGCGGAGGAGGAAGAGCCAGAGGTGATCAAACAGTGGCGCGAAAAGCGTGATGCGGCCAACGCGAAACGAGCCGAAGAATTCGCAGCCCAGAAAGCCGAGACGATCAAGGAAGCCCAGCAAAACATCGATGAATTCTACGAGAACTACAACAACAAGAAAGACAAGACGATCGCTCAGACACGCAAGGATGAAGAGCAATTCTTGGCTAGCCGAGACGACACGACATCCGGCGGCACAAGCTGGGAGCGCATCGCTAAGTTGGTGGACGTCAGTGGCAAAGGGCAGAAGGGTGGCGCCAGTGGGTCGGGCAAGGAGCGCTTTCGTGAGTTGTTGATGAGCCTCCGAAAGGACGAGAAGGCGCCTGGTGCCGTGGGATACTAGGTGTACTGGTATACTTCCCGGGAAACCTTACGCATACACATTAATTGGTCTCAGTTGAATGGCAGGGTGCGAACCCCTCAGAGTTGAGAACCGACAGCCGAAAGCTCCTACTTGTATTTTAGACAGGTCTCGCGCATGGCGATAATGAACTTGGCACCACCGTCAGACTTATCATCTCATACTTTTGACGGTGTAACGAATTTCATAGATGGGTTTAGTTCTGAGAAAAAGAAGATAGAAGGGCCTAGTGGTAATATGAACACGCCGCGTCGTGAATGACTCTCTTTTCATCACCCTAGTAAAGAACATGTGGTGGGCATCTGGGGACTTGCATCAGCTCTTTCTCTGCGTCATAGACCGTCGACGCTCAATCCTTTCCGAACCAAGTGTTGTGGCCGAGTATCTTGCGCCCCATCATGTACAAGCATGCTGCGTACTCGTCAGTGACGGCGCGAGAGAAGTGACGGCTATGGGAACAAACCTCCGGTGGTTCCCCAAAGGAGGATTTGGTAGGGGATCAAGAGCTTCGAGCTTCGGGGGTGCTGCGTCATATTTAGTCGATCGACGGCGAGACTGCGGCCGGTCTAAGAGGAGGAGTATGGATGGACATACGATCTGCCAAAGCCGGACGTGCTGCTTGTAGGCTTGCTGGTAGTAGCGCTGGTGCTCGGGCACCTTGTTCGGGGCATCGACGAGACTGCGTTGCGCCATCAGCATACTTGGACCGAGCACATGGGCATACAAGCTGGAGCGAAGAGTGTCGGAAAGAGGCCATTGGCTCGCCATCTGCTGGCGGAAATACTCTCTGCACTCTCGATATGTTGTACGTACCCCATGGTGACAGTACTTGTCGAATGTACAGATAGTAGGTGGTCTTTGTGGACGGGACGCGGTGGGTTGGTATTGAACCACAAGGTATTGTTTGAAGCATGAATCTGAATTTGGATGTTGTACTGGTACGGAATGCATGGTAGGACACTTACTAAGCGGTTACATAATTCACACAGTACTGGTCCGGACGAGCAAGCTTACCTACGGTATTGTTCGGCCATCCGTACGACTCGGCCACCCAGGGACGCATGGTGCCCGGCGATGGCCTACCTACCAGGTAGGTAGCAATATGGCCGGCCGACCAACTGTGCACACTATGTACGTTCCGGTACATGCATAACTTATAAAGACATAACTTGAAGCATCCCATCGACTTTTCGTCGCTTCCAAGCCTTCGTTCAACCTTCTCAACGAAGTTGCATCCTGCTCGACGGCATGCCAATATGTCTTTCCTGATACCTGGCATGAGGGCTGCCTCATTCAGGCCTCCGAATGCGCGGTTTGTCTGCCGCCAATACCGGCTACCGTCACATGCAGCGCCGTCTCGCATGGGCCAGCCCTTGCGCCGCTATGTTGCGACCACCACCACGCGGCCGGTCATCTCGCCTCTTTTCTTTAACACCAACTCAAATGTTGCTATGAGCACAGCAACGATTGCACCTGGTCAAGTAGCAAAGAGTTCATTTCCCGCAACAAGCTCCAAGTCGGTCGCATACTGGCTCCTCGGGAGCGCAGCCAGTGTCTTTGGCATCGTGGTATTCGGCGGCCTGACACGTCTCACTGAATCAGGGTATAGCACTTAACCCGCGACCATGGGACACTCCACGGGGCCTTGCTGACGGCTCTCTCCTTGAATTAGTCTCAGTATAACAGAATGGAAGCCCGTCACCGGCTCCCTGCCACCTGTGACCCAGCAGGACTGGGAATCCGAGTTCGAGAAGTACCAGGCGTCCCCTGAGTTCAAGATGCTGAACTCGCACATGGGTCTAGACGAGTTCAAGAAGATCTACTACATGGAATGGACGCATCGCCTATGGGGTAGGGTTGTCGGTCTCTCCTTTGCCATTCCCACTGCGTACTTCATCGCCCGGCGCCGTGTCTCTGTTCCCATGGCCTGGTCTCTCGTGGGCATTTCGGGTCTCATTGGGTTTCAGGGCTTCATCGGCTGGTGGATGGTGAGGTCGGGCCTCAAGGATGACTTATTTGCCCCGGGTTCACATCCAAGGGTGAGCCAGTATCGACTGGCCACACATCTCGCAGCAGCCTTTGTATGCTATTCTTGGATGCTACTGGCCGGTCTTAGCATCCTTAGGACACACCGTCTACTCGCTAAACCAGGTGACGCGATGAAGCTTATTGAAGCTTTGAAGAAGCCCGCCATCACCCCCCTGCGGAGGTCAGTGACGGTACTCACGGCCCTAGTTTTTACCGCCGTTCTTTCCGGCGCTCTAGTCGCCGGCCTCGATGCTGGCTTAATCTACAACGAATTCCCGAATATGGGCGTTGGATTAACACCACCAGCCTCAGAGCTGTGGGACAAGTTCTACTCGCGCAAGGAAGACGGCTCCGATCTGTGGTGGAGAAATATGCTGGAGAACCCGAGTTTAGTACAGCTAGACCACCGTATTCTCGCGACCACCACCTTCTGCTACGTTCTTGCCCTATTCGCCTATGCCAGAAAAGGTAGCATAGCCGCCGTTTTGCCACACGAGGCCCGCAAGGGCATAAATGGCATGGTTCATCTGGCCTGCGTCCAGGTTGCGCTGGGGATCAGCACTCTGATCTACATGGTGCCCATCCCGTTAGCTGCAGCGCACCAGGCCGGCGCCCTGGCATTATTGACGGGAGCCCTTGTGCTCGGTCATCGTTTGAGGGTCCCGAAGCCCACCATCCGCCTCATCGAGAAGAAGTTAGCAGCAATGCCTAAACAGTAGTTAACAGCTAACCCCTATCCACGGCGCATTTGTAAACTTATATGATGTAAAAAACGGAGCGACCATGTGCGAGTCGCCTTCCTGTACACTACTCCAAGTACTCGACTACCTCTTGTTCTCAGCAATCACGTTGAAGGTGACCACCGTAGCTGCGCACTCCCACTCACTGGGTGTTTGTTGAAAGACAACAACAGACACGACGTTGAATTGATGCTTATTTGAGCGTTTCAGTAGCTTCGGATTTACGTCAAGTGGCCTCGTCCTCACATATCACGCTCCTCCTCGCCGTAGAAACACGCACACTGTTTTCAATCCCTTAGAATACATCTACTGTTCTATGTCCTGTAACTTGTCTATTATGTCACGTTACGCGCTTCTATCTAAAGTCTCTACGCCTTTTTCATCGCAATTTCTAGATATTGAGCATGAGCCCTGATTTTATTGAATTGGAAGGGCCAATCAACCACATAGAGAAACGGCCGTAAGTCGTGACGGTTATCATCCGGATCTATATCATTTGTTAACCCCTTTTCCCCATTTTACCAACCTTACCTTGAACTGTCATAGAAAAGGGGGTGTTTCATAAAAACATACTGTAGGAAGCCATGTGTATGGACGGGGTGATAATTGTAGCTTTGTGTCTATTCAAAGCACTGAGAGCAAATATTAGTATCGTAAACGTAGACGTAGAAAGTTGTGAGCCTCGTTCTACCGTATTGTTCGGTCGTTGTATCTCTGAAACGAGTCCAGGGGCACTACCCCTTATAACTGGTGGAGAGCCGAGCAGTACGGTAGGCCGAGGAGTGGGTGTGCACGTTAAGGAGGAAAAGGGCATTATTTGGCTGTACGTACTAGAATCTGAAGAAACGCATTACTTTCTCTCCAATTTGTGTCGGCGTTAAATTGCGGTCTTTCCATTGCCCCTTTATATAGATTAGTTCATACTATTTTATAAGGCGGAAGGCAACGTTTGGATAATACGTACGAGGAGGCGGATGTACGAGGACCAGGGTCCGAGCTTTTCAACACGACGATGAATGCCAAAAATGGAGAGTTCAGCATAAGTAAGGCCCATTCTATGTGTATTCAGTTAGCTATACCCTCAAGGGAGCGTGACGATGCTGAAGAAGATCCACTCAAGTATATTAAAGATAGCACATACTCGGTCTCATCGTCCTGAGTGGAAACACCGGCAGTCAATGGAAGCAACTCTGCAGTGGGAGTGGCAGAGAGAAAGTCGTTCAGAATTGGGAGGTTCCAGGCATCGATTGCCCATCTAATACAGGTCAGTCAGTTCCCGATCATGCTTAGAATCATAAATTTCAACAAACCTTTGAAAACTTTTCGCATCGTTCTTTGATATCGAGCCCAAGGGAGCCAGGTCTCCCGACGAAGCGTCATACTTGGTGTAGTAGCCTCGCAGGTTCTCATCCTGACTTGCATATCAGTACCCTTTATGTTAATAGCCAGCTTGCAAGTTAGGACTAACCGCGTTGCCGCTGGTGAGGACTAGAAGTGCTACTCCGGCCCTAGGTAGTTTTCGCGCCGTAGTTGCAAGCTGGGCAAGGCTGTATTGAACAACTAAGCGGGACCGTGCTTGGATGTTCTTGTATCGTCAGCTAGAGTCATAACTAGGTTGGGCTATTTAGCAGACATAACATACCTGAAGTGCCAAGTTCTCGGCATGCCCGCCTCCCTCTACCGAATACCTAGGTTTAAAATCTGTGAAAAAGGAGTAAGTAGATAATTCCCTCCAATTACGGTTAAAGACAAGGAATAAATCGAGGTGTCTGGTCAAAAAAAAAAAAAAAACCAAGCTTTTGCCTAAGAATAATGAAAGGGCTCCTAGGCACCACCAGTAGAGTCGAAGCGCTGGAATATGCATACCCAGTGCATTCTCGATGACGGCCATGTTTGCCTGAACCAACGCATCAATGGAGATGGACATATGGTAAGCACCCAACCTATTCGCTAGCCTGTCTGCTCGCGACCGCGTCTCCTCGGAGGAGTTGACAGTACCCGTATAGCATGTAGTAAGGAGAAGATCAACAATCTCTTCTGGGCTCTTGGGGATAAGGTCTTTTAAGCCGGTGACCCTTCTCAGGTCGCTCAGTGTAGATTTAGAGCCAGCTTCAACGGACTTCAGCACAACTTTGGCCATGCCATAGACAAACAATGCAACTGTAGCACTGTCCAAACCTATATGAAATCAGTAATAGTATTAGTCGTGGCGTAGCGTCACTACGCACCTCCCGACAGACTCAGGAAAAAGCCAGCGGATGATGTTCGAGTTAAATACTGCCAAAGACTGCAGACGCGATGGGTCAGCACAAAAACTGGCAGGGGCAAGGCCATAGCCTTTAAGG
Source organism: Xylariaceae sp. X802 (assembly GCA_028637635.1). NCBI lineage: Eukaryota > Fungi > Ascomycota > Sordariomycetes > Xylariales > Xylariaceae > Xylariaceae sp. X802. The sequence continues at coordinate 164,175 of JAJFDH010000019.1, forward strand.
GAAGCAAATACGGAGGTGGCCTGAACTGTGCAGTCTTTTCAAATCGCACCCCCGTACAGGATTGACACTTACTAGACGGAAGTGCTCATCCATATTTCAGACATAGGGTCAAGGATACGAAGCTCTTTGCCCTGAGAAAATTGTAGAGATCCGAGCAGAAACATATCATCTGCTGATCGCGATAGTTGAATGTCAAACTCTACTCGTGGGTAGTCGGCTTGGACGGCAGCTTGGACATTTCTCGATATGCTCGATCGGAAACTCCTCACTTGCTCCAGATCAATAGTGGCCGTAATTACCTCGACCGGCTCAAGTGAGAACTGAGCTCCCTGCTCTAAGACCACCCCGTTTAACTATGACAATCTTAGTACACAGAACGTACGCAAATGAAGAAGCGAATGTGCTTTGCCGAGGCTCAACGTACCAGTATCATGCTTGAGCCATCATACATCATGCGGGCATCGCCGTCAATGCCTGTACAATTAGCATAGACATAGCAACCACCAGTCTTCCTCCTATACATTAACATTAAGTTAGCACTGAGTCAGATATGGATAATATATCCCATCATTCCAAAGCAGTAAACGAGAACATACGTTGAGTTAGCAATGAGATCTAGTCGGGTTTTAAGCTTTCGAAGCTCTGAATGGGACGCTGAGCTCTGTTGACATTGTCAATATCTCTCTCGCAGGATAGGAACAAAACTTGTCAGCCTATTTCTCGGCCTAGCGCATGATTTGGCTGCTGTGCAGCCCAAACGGCTCAATAGGGGGGCGGGGGCGAAGCAGTGTGATAGGTCGAACAATGAGCAACGTTGGGGCAAAGTAGGAACAATTTTGCAATTGTCTCCAGTTAAGGCAACTTCAGTGGCTTTCTTGACTTACGTTTAGGAAAACCTCGCAGCCATTCAAGGACATGTACTATTCCAAGTCAGCATAGATGATTTCCCAAGAGTGCTTAGATCAAGCCAGCTCCGGGATTCGGTGACCAGACGGTGCATACCGTTGATGGGTTCCGAGGCGTGAACAGCTCCTCACAAGTCTCACACCCAATAGCTGTATCGCGGGTGGACAGGATTGCATCACCAATAGGAACCGTCCGTTGGCCAGTCACTTTCCCAACAACAGACTCCAAGTAGTAGGTTTCTGTTTGCATGGGCTTAGCCCAAGCAGTGAAGTGCCGGGCCTCACGATATAGCCCATCATTTGCCAGAGACATCTTGGGGCTTTGTGTTAGTGCCGCGCGTTAGCGAATATGCCAGAAAATGCTATGAATCTGGGAGTCTACCGAATAAAAAGCACTCGTTTATATGTGCAGAGTACGCGGCAGTTATATCTGACATTACGGTGCCGGCAGCCCATGCCGAGGTCAATGAGCATATCTTTGGTGACTTCATCACTGATAATCTGGGCCAAAACTTCCCAGGAGTGCGCAAAGGTATCGCCCTCTAAGTGGTGATCCAGACAGCCGTAGCCAGGGATTTCAAGCTATTCCATAGGTACTAAGTATTCTGTCGGGACTGGATAAGGAACAGTTAATTGACGACCTACTTCAGGACCCGTGCGGAGTGTCGCGCCCTTGCTCTTCGCAATGCGGATGGATTCTAGAATCCTATCGCGATTGCCCTGAAAATCAAGCGGAACGCTGGGCAACGTTGCGGCGGCTACTGTGAGAAACGCCATGTTCGACTCGGTAGGGGCCGGAGGTGTGGAAGGGTGGCTTGGTGTGATAGCGAACAACACGTCGTCAAGGCAGGGTTCGAGTTTGGGTGTAAATCGTATAGAATAATCTACGTGAAGAAGAAAGAAAAGAAGGAAACTAAGAAAGGGCCGGCAGTATTCACTGTCCGGCTGACCGCCCTGGGCGGTGGGGTGTGCGGTGAATGTAATCGGTCACCACACGGTCTGTGCGCAGTGCACAGGCCACCTGGACAGGCAGAATGGACGGTAGGACCGTCACACTTGGGGGGATATGCGGGTGCGGTGGCGCTGCGCGACCAGGTGGGAGCACCGTCGGGGACGGGATGGTAACTACCTAGCAGGCAGACAGGCGGGGATGGCGGAAGACCAGATTGACGGAGATGAGTGCCGAGCGGACTTTTGGGCCCGGTATACGTTAAGTGCCTAGTAACCTTTGTGACGCTCCGAAGAACGAAGAAAGTTGGTTGTAAGAAGCTTGGATTTCTGTCAACAGCTCGCTGAAACGCCCAACTGTCGACTCTCCAGGCGTCTGTATAGTGCGGTTTATAAAACGGAAAAGATCAGAACACTCTGCTGTAGAGTCGGTCCCGAGGACGGGCTGGTCCTCGCTGCTGCCGGGCCAGTTCTGACTTTCCTGCCGGCTCATAAGGTTCGTTCCCGCTGCACTTGCCAAGCCCGCGTTGGTCGACGACCTTGATGGCTTGATCGTATGACTGGCGTTTTGTGCGTGGGGAGCTTGATGAGTCTTATGGCCTGCTCGATCGTGCTGTACGTCCGAATATGGTCTGATCGGTTACGTTCTGAAAGAGCCTGAAACGAGCTAAGAAGCTGCCGACGTCAAGTGACGCGCTGCTCAATTGTCTCCCCGGAAGAGGCGAGAGGGGGGATGCAGGAGGGGGAAGGATACAAGAGGGGGGAGGATACAAGAGGGGGGAGGATACAAGAGGGGGAAAAGAGGGGGGAGGATACAGTCGCAGAAATCTTGGAATGAGGTCGGGTCCTATGTGGGCTATCGCCTCACGATGGCTGTTGTCCAAGATCTGGCTCCCAGACCTCTGGGTCTGAAGTTGATGCCGCTGCTGGCTCGCGCGCGATAGGTTTTTTTGTTCGCTGGCGCCGTCCGGTGGACAGCGTGCGATGATTTGTCAATTATGGTTTGGTATGGCGGTCGCTGGCTGATCGATGTGATCGCTACCTATCATTTGTGACGCTCCGAAGAACGAAGAAAGGTGGTTGTAAGAAACTTGGATTTCCGTCAGCAGCTCGCTGAAACGCCCAACTGTCGACTCTTCCGACGGAGGTCGGAGTCCTTGATCGAAGAAGTGAATTGCCGGTAGAAGGCAGGGAACGTGTCACGAAGTTGCAGGGGATCTAGGGTGAGAGGAGTGGCTGTCTTGATAGGCTCTGGCCTTCTTTGTATTTCGAGGGGCCCTTTTTGGAGGGCTCCCTTATACCGATATATACGAAGGATGCTACGAAGACCTGTGGCGCGGGCCACCTAAGCTAGGAAATGAAGCTATTTACGCTAAGGAGTGGATTGGGCCACGTGATGTCTGGAGTGTGGTACGGTGTGGTGAGTGCCGTTAGCACCTTAAGCACTGTATCTAACGTCGCAACTCTCCAGGCGTCTGTATGTATACCGAATTCTGTCACGGATAGATATATATCTGTTATAACCGTACGGTCGATAACAACGTGCGTTGTTTTTGCCGTCGCAAATTCACATGAATTCATTAGGCAGGCTGATTCACATGTCCGACAGGGCGAACGTACGTCCGTACCGGTATCGCACAGAGACCAATTTAGGCATCCCAGAAGCTTAGGCCACCATGGCTGGCCAGATACGCAGGTACTGACCGCACTATGCACACTACAGACCGTATTTGCTGCCCATTTCCGGGCCTGGCCGGAGCCTGTCGGCGGCCGAGAAGCTTGTCTGAGCATCTGATGAGACAAGGGTCGAGGGGGTCGTCAATTAACTATTACCTAATCCAACATGCGAAGCCACGTGAAACCGAGACGCAGCCGAATGCGGATCCGTACCGTGTAGGTACGTACCTATCTAGCTATCGCATACTGTGCACAGCTACCTACCCTGGATCAATTTTGTAGACTTATTATCTGCACTCGAAGCGTTCTTGGGCTTGCAATTTATCCATGTCAGTCGATGTACAATACCACAACCGTAATGCTCTTTAAGACGTCGCTATGGTAGCTGCCTTACGTTATTCGAACCGCCTATTTGAAAAGTCCCGTGGCATGCCATTGCATCGCAGTAATGCGATTGGCGAGCCGAGTGTTGCGAGATGTACAGCTAAAGCGGCCCGTCCCCTATCCACAGGTCTCTTTCAGGTCTCGATCATGTGCTAACGGCGGTCGTCTTTCTGCTGTCAAGGTCAGCTGTGGCATACGAGCCTTATCGACGTCTTGGTCACACGTCTCCGAGGCTGATTACGATCTGGTCCTTCCCGAGCTAACTCATGCCTTCGGGGCATCGGTCAGCAACGGAACCAGTACAGCTTCACAATCGACTATGAGCGGCTCTTTGGTCCTGGGGACCAGTGCTTTTCACAAATGGCGCGACCTTCTGGATGACCCTGCTCGGCTTGCCGTCGAGACTGACTTCTTCCGGCAAGGCGCTGCCAAGGAATGGCATAGTCGGCTGCTAGTGGACATGTTCAAGCATTACGGCGACATGGCTTTATGGACCTGTCTCTTGGACTATCAAGTGCGCATAAACGGGCCTAGCGGAGCTATACACGTGTGGAAGGGGCTCTGGGGTCGCAAGGCATTACATGATGTCGAAGGCCCATTAGCTCAGACATTCTGGCGCGTCGTGTTGGAAGCGGCGCTCGCTTCCGATGATATATCTGTCTTGGAGAGTATCTGGATCTATAGCGAATGGATGTATGATTTGTACGGAGTCAAATGGCCACAACTCTATACTACCATCATGAAGCATTTTCTTCGGACACATCAGCATCGGCGGGCTCTGCAATGGCAGCTACTACTGGCCCCCAACTTCTACCCTGGCTCAGATGAGTTCGCAAACCTCATAAAAGAATTCGCCCTCGATGAAGAACTCTATCGATTGGACACGCTCCCATCACTCTATCGGATCAATCCCGACAAAAACCTGTATAATACGTTGCTCCCTCATCTGTTCAATCTTGGGGCATCGGAGCTCACTAGAAAATGGCGGGTCTTCTTTATCAAACGTGGTGAAAAACTGCGAGCACCGGCACGACTAAAGCCGTTCCTTCGATTTCTGAAGGCCTACCACCCAAATGAAAAGCTTACAAAAGAAGAACTGGCTGCTCTAGAATCCGCACCTAGACTGGCAAAGGAGAAAAAAACCAAGTTGTCTCGAGAATTCCTGAACCGCGTCCAGGGGGAAACGTTTGGCATCACTGTCAAGTCTTACAATGACCGACTTGGAGCCAAGTGGTTTGCTAGCTCGTGGGTGAGCCTTGATGTTGCCATCCCAGCGATATCTGCCCTTGGCATTGAAACGATCGGGCCGCTTTCGTTCCAGTCCATTGCCCTCAGAGCTGGCGATTCTAATGGCATTTTGAATCGCGTCGCTCAGCTTCGAGAAAATGGAATCTCCGTTGCAAATTCCAACTACTTTCAGCTGATACTCTACTTGGCGAGCCAGAAAGACGACGAACTTCTTCAAGATCTCTTGAACAGTGATCTACATCCTGACGTCTTCGATGATATCGATATCCAGACACAACTGATAAACTCTACAACTGGCATGTCGAATTGGAGAAGTCTCCGACTGCTGCTGGTTGTGAGGCTTGTGGTATTCAAACAATCGTCCCGGGGAGCGGCTAACCGTCTTTTAAGATTACGCTTTGAGAATAGAGATCAGGATGGCGTATTACGAATTCTGAAGGACATGAAGACTTGGAAAATCCCACTCGACTTTAGTCAAGCAGACCATATTTTCAAGAGCTTGATTGACGATTATAAGCGTGACAAGAGGTCTCTTACTAGGCTGTCTGCGGTATTCTATCTCGCCATTTTCCGACAAATGAAATTAACGGACATACCTGTGCCCCTGACCCATTGGAGGCTAATTCTGATCAATATGGCTCGGCAAGGGCTGCTGGAGGAGCTGGGAAGGCTCTGTTTGGAGTTAGTGGATTTCTTCCTCACCTCAACGTCCTTGAGACCAGGATTTGTTCCCGTTCATGTTTCCGACCTCCCTGAGGCCATGATGAGTTCAGTCGGCAGCGTCGAAAACCTTTTAGGTGTTTACGTCCCTCAAGATACACTGAGTGATCATCACCCCTTACGCGGTCTCTTCAATAACAAGTTGCTCACGGCAATGATTGAAAACGCGTTCGTACCTCATTTCGGGCGTGGATTTATACCCCCGCATGGCATCGGGCCACACAGTCACCAATCCCAGGCATCTCAGATAGCCACCGTAATCGAGCTATTGCGAACTATACAAGAGCGAGGGAAATGGCTCCGTACCAGGAACGTTCAGTTTGTCGTAACGAACTGTCTCGTGAACATGTACGGGCCCAAGGTCCCATGCGCGGATATACACCTATTGATGAGGGAAAATACCACCCTGGGGCTGGCGGAGATGAAGACACTGATCGACAAGGCCTGGGGAAGGGAGCTGCTGGTGCCATTGGATAAGCTGACGGAGACCATCCAGACACGTGAACCTGGGTTGTCTCTAGACAGTCGCGGGTTGACAGAGTTAGAGGAGAGGAAAATGGATGGACTGAAAGATCCCACAGCTGGGGATGCGTTCTCGCAGCTAGCAGGCGATCGATACAAATGAATAATGAGCCGATGTAAAGTAGCACCCTCGCATCACATTTGTGTTTTCCACTCGTCGTATGCACAATACCCATGAATACACGCGCGACCATGTAAAATAGAACGAATAGAAATTCCAAGACTTGGAAAAGAAAAAATCAGGACCTGCTTCGCTCTCATTAGATTCTATATTTACAGGGCTAGAGCTCCCGGTAGCTTTGCGAATGCTAACACATTCGAGATATCGGGTATCAAGTACCGGTACATTATGGGTGGTTTTCTTTCACCCTTCGAAGCTAGGTAAACTAGCCCAAGTCTAACCCTCGCCCCCATTCGGGCGTCCATTCGCTCCTCCTTGTGTAGCTCCTATCGCACCGCTCTCCCCGGTGCTACCAGCGGCACCACCATCACGAAACTTGGGCTTGAGGGCAAGCAATATTATAGCAGCGATGACGAGTAATAGCAGTAGAAGAATAAGTTTGCGCTTGGTAGTTCTTTTCTGGTAGCCTGACGCAACGACGAGCTCCTTTTCGGCTGACTTGACGTCGGTAGCCATGCGCTCCACGTTATAATCGATGCGATCGAGCATGGTACCCTGGTCGATGACCATGGTCTGGAGGTCACGGAACAGATCCGACAGCTCGATGATGCCCTGGGCGATGTCCTCGATTTCGCGCTCACGCTGCAGGATTACGGCGTCGTTGCTGTGGAGCTGGCGCTGCGCCGTCGTTTGTTGAAGGGCCGACTGCGAGTACGATCTGTCGGCATCTGACTCGAGGAGGGATGGGTCGGAGGCGAAGCTCGTCACGCTGGTGGTCGCAAAGGGTGTCGCCACGCGGTCCCCCCCGGGAGACACGGCGCCTAGATTAGACATGCCGCGGAGTTCTGTCAGAGTGTACTAAAGTCAGTTGGGGCCCTTCTCTGTTCGGCTATACTCCTCTCCCACTTAGTTGCGGAAACAGGCAAACCTACTCTTTAAATAGGCGCTCTGCTTCTTGCGGAAGCCTGCGCTGGCTTCTTGAACACGGGTGGCGAGGCTGATCTGTATGTTCTTGGCCATTACCTCCTCGGCCCTCGTCATTGTGCCTGCTTGTTGGCCCTCGCGGACCATTTGCTCGACGCGCTGGATGCACCGGTGGCACTCGTGGAAACCCCTTGTTATGGTCTGAGTCAGTCGCTCAATCTCGCCCTCCTCAGCGCGCTTGGTCTCGTCGTCGTCGAAGCCTGGTAAGACGTGTTTTTGGTGCAAGCGCTCGAGAGTCTGTGACCGACGGGCAATGTCGACAAGTAAGTCGGTCACCTCGTCGCTAATATCGGCCCACCGTGGTGGTAACAGGTCCATCTCAATGACGGCATCCCCATCGTCATGGTAGTCGGCTCCCGACAGCAGGCCCTGTGTATCTTCGGCGCCATTTCCTCTTTTTGCGCCCACGCCTCCAAAGCCGCTACTCTGGCCGAAATCTGAGAAGCCATTGCCGCTGGGACCGGGGCCGTATCTTGTCTTCTTGGCTGGATGGTGGGCATAGGATTGGCGGTACGATATATAACTGGTCGTGTTCAAATCGCGCCACAGTCAGCAAAAGGCGACAAAGCTGGAAGAAGCAAGGAGAGCGATAGGATGGGGAGAAAGAAATAGGGGGGGAACCGTAAAATCTAACGGAGCTTGTCTTCGCAATAACACGCAGTAACACGTACAGATTGGTGCGGTCTCGCCACATGGCGGACGCCGAAGAGGGTCAATGCGGCTGTCAATATCGTTGCTGACGTTGAATCGTCAAAGCGAGACCAATACCTGCTGAAAGTCAAAGGAGAATAAAATGCTAGGTAGGCAAGATACACTACCCGGTCAATCGAAACGTGGGCGAAGAGAATGACGGAAAATCGTATAACTACCAGTAGGCGCCGTCGCAAAGCACAATGATCAATCAAAGGGGTAAAGTTAGGTACCGTAGGTGGTTTACAGCAGTGTTATACACACATTAACATGAGGCATGGATGAGTAGGTACCGTAGTAGTAGTAGATAGTAGTGGTGGTGACGGTGGTAGTTGGTCAGGATCGGTCGGAGACGTACTTCGTACCTACTACCGGTATCGTATGTACGTCCGTACCAAGTAGTAGGTAGAGCTGACCATTCTGAGCTGACGTAGCTTCGAGTTGCGGATTGCTGAGCTGAAATACTGTGTGGACTGTGCCTGCCTGTTGTGTGTAATTGCACTTTCTGCCTACCTGGCATCTGCACGTAGGGCGCGGATGTACCTAGGTACTTCGTACACGACGTACCGACCTCAGTACATCTGCCATACTAGGTACATTGTAGGTACCTACATTATGTACGAATACGCTGGCATACAATTACGCCACTTGTGGCGGCTCTTGGCTAACCGCCTCTCATTAACTAATGTACCTACCTAGTAGTGTACCGCGCAGGAGACCCGGGTACACCACAGATAGCCCCGGCCTGGACTAACGTATAGGCCAGAAGTATGTAGTGTACTAGGTATGTACCAGCTGCTCTGTACCAAGGCCATAGGTAGGCCTTCAGCGGCCTGCAGTTGGAACGCCTCCCGACTCCCGCTCTCGCCCTTTCCCTTCGCCGGCCACCCCACCTCTGCACTAAACTCATCGTGTCAGCCCTGTCCTGTCTTCTTTTGGGCCGGACTACACTAAGGTCGACCAACGGCTCCCTGACTGGCTTTCCTCCGCACCCTTTCAATATCCCTTTTCACAGTCGTTCTTCTCTGCTGCCTACTGAACGCCCTTTGGACGCTCCCTTCGAAATCAATCACGCATCCCACGCATCCCACGCATCACACGCATCATGGTCAGTTTACCTACTAGAACGTGCCGGCCCTTACTGTTCTTCCCCGCCCTAACACCGTCCCCGTCACCGGCCAAGCCCCGCGCTTGACAGCTTCACCGTGTTTGCACCATATTTCCACCGCTTCATCCTTGCTAACGCTTCGCATTTCCGCCTTCTCTAGGCCGATTCCCTTACCGAAGAGCAGGTCTCCGAGTTTAAGGAGGCCTTTTCCCTCTTTGTAAGCAGATATTCATTCCTTTCCCTACAGATATATCCGCGGCCGTACCCGCGCCCGTATACATATTTTTATCCAGTGTGCTGAGTTGACCCGATGGGCACGCTGACCCCATCGCCTTAGGACAAAGATGGTGATGGTGAGTGCGACTTCGCTAGCATCCGTTGCCTCTCCAGAGCACACTTCACTGTCATAATCCATCCGACCGATCGTCTTCAGTCACTATGACTCGGGTCCTTTGCCCCCCCTCGCAGACGTCACCTCTCGGTTGTGCGAATGTCTGGCGCTGATTGAAACCCACCCAAAAGGACAAATCACAACAAAAGAACTAGGCACTGTCATGCGATCACTCGGCCAGAACCCCTCCGAGTCAGAGTTGCAGGACATGATCAATGAGGTTGATGCCGACAACAATGGAACCATTGATTTCCCTGGTGAGATACTCATGTCGCCACCGGCGAAACTAGACTGAATATTCTGACGGTGAGGTGCGCAGAGTTTTTGACCATGATGGCTCGCAAGATGAAGGATACCGACTCGGAGGAAGAGATTCGAGAAGCGTTCAAGGTCTGGATACTCTCTGGTGATATGTACAAAGGTCTGATAGAGCACTGACGTTGTGCTAGGTATTTGATCGCGACAATAATGGCTTCATCTCAGCTGCCGAGCTCCGCCACGTCATGACGTCCATCGGAGAGAAGCTCACTGATGAGGAGGTTGACGAGATGATCCGCGAAGCTGACCAGGATGGCGATGGCCGTATCGATTGTATGTGTATCTTGCGGTAAATACTGGTTTCGTTGTGTACCATACTGACTGTGCCAACCCACAGACAACGAGTTTGTGCAGCTCATGATGCAAAAGTAATATCTATCCGGGTTTACAGTGCAGGCATTTTCGTAGCCGACACATAACCAATACATATCATGAGCGCTTTATTGTCTGTTTCTTTTCCCTTAAGACGGGAAGGCCCGGGGCCGGAGTTGACTTGTATTGATTGGGGTTCTAATGACTTTGCTTTGTGACAACTGTCGAGTGGAGGATCCAGCCCGATGGATAGGAAACGGGATGCACTCTATCCTATCTCTTCAGGTCAACTTTTTTTTTTAAAAAAAAAAGAGAAAAGAAAACATGGTTGTGCGGCAACTGGGGATTCATCTCGTGGGTGTTCGCACTGCATCTCTGTTTCCGGGAGCAATGACTTGGCTTATCCGCCAATGTGCATGTGTTGCATGCCATGGTCCCGCAACTCCCCAAAGCTGTTCTTCACATGCGAGACTCGTCAAGTTCTACCATTGAGGCTTGCGGACGGACAATGCGAGAATGCCAGGAATCTCTCCTAACCTGCCAGCCCAGGTCCTTGATCAAAGTAAATGCCATTCTAACTCAGTTACGCTCACATCACGATGGATTCGGCAACAGCCGTGTTTGGCTCGCATTAACGTTTTCTCCAAACTTGTCAAACACGAAGCTCAGATCCACCGTCCAGGTATCATATGGCCTAGATAGGTATTCCGTACATACGATCTTGATATTACATCACGTTGTAGGACCGGGCCGTGAATAATTTGTGCTGTGTATTATTACCCCTGAGCACCTGGTACGGTAAGTATTGCGCAACGAACAGTCCATCATATACTACGGATATAAGGTCTTAGACATCCCTAGCTACCATCACAAACACACCTGCCTTTTTCTCTCGATCCTGCAGGACGATTCTCCTGACAAATATGGAGTGAAGTGCCTGATTAGATAGTCTATATACCCCAGCGGCGCGTATACCAAGCGCCCGCGGACGGCCCGCTGCCTACACGGTGTAATATACAGAAGATGCTCTCTTTCCTTTCTTCTATAGATTCCAAAAGAATTCCAGCCCCCCACAAATGCACAGATCTCCCCTTTGCTTTTCCTCTATGGTATCGTAACGTTCCTTGCTGTCGTTGCTACTATTGTTGCAGCCCGGTCTTATCTCACTCTAAACATTTGATTCTTCCCGACGGGATGCGGGAAAGGCCCAACGCCTAGAGAACTTGAGACGTGGCAAGGAGAAAGGGCACGATTACAAAAACACCGTCCACTCCTTTTCCCAGCCCAAAATGGTCGGCATGTATCTAGAAAAGATGACATTGTAGAATGTGCATATTCTACTTCCGGCTCTTCGCGTCTTCTTTTCCGGTATCTACATCCTCTTCCTCGAGGTCCTCGGCCTCCTCGAGCTCTTCGGCGGTGGTTTCTGCGTCTGCTTCGACGTTATGCGGCAACCGATGGACTGCCGGTGGGTTCGGGTTCTCGCCGCCATTCATCTGCCATTCCATGAGCTTGCTGAAAGCGCTATCTTTATCCGCGCTCAGCTGGGCATAAGATCCTGTCTCAGCCACTGCCCCCTCGTTGTTGAGAACGATGATGATATCAGATCTTTTGATCGTCGACAGACGGTGAGCAATAGAAATGGTCGTCATGTTCCCGCGCATGAGCTGGGCTAGGGCGGCATTCACAGCCACCTCGGATTCGGCATCAAGAGCAGAAGTGGCTTCATCGAGAATAAGGATATCGGGGTTCTTGAGAAGCGCGCGGGCAATGGCAATCCGCTGTTTCTGACCGCCCGACAGTTGTGTGCCTCGAGAACCAACTTCTGTGTCAAGGCCCTTTTGAAGCTTGCTGATGAAAGTGCAGTTAGCTCTCGAGGCAGCCTGGACGATGGCGGCACGGTCAGCTTGCGGATTGCTATACGCAATATTCTCCGCTATAGTACCGGAAAACAAAACCGGCTCCTGGGAAACCACGCCGATACGACGACGCAATGACTTCGCATTCATCGTCTTAATATCCACACCGTTCAGGCGGACTGCAAAACTAGAATTAGTACGCTCGGCCTTAAGTATGGCCCGTGACCGTGTCGCAAGCGCGGGAAACGACCAAAACAGGAAGACAAAAATTACTTACTAGAGCCACTATTGAGATCATAGAAGCGCAGGAGAAGCGAAGTCACCGTAGATTTCCCGCCTCCTGATGGGCCGACGATGCATACATTCCCGCCGCCGGGAATCGAAAAGCTCATGTTTTTAAATATCTGGTTGTCCGGCCGCGTGGGATAAGAAAATGAGACGTTTGAGAATTCAATAACGCCCTTGGCTGATTTAACAGGGGTACCGATTGTAGGAGAAATGGCGGGCTTGCGATCCTCCAGCTCGAATAGGCGCGTTGCGGCTCCAACGCCCTTCATGAGCTCCGAAAGGAAACTAGTAACGCCAATAACACTTGTTCCAGCGTACACGGCATACATCATGAATGTTGTCAGATCGCCCAGTGTTAAGATACCCTCTCGGACAAGGCCACCACCATGCCACAGCAGACCGATCACGATCATGTTACCGATCCATCCATTGAGTGCGAAGAACCGGGCGTCCATCATGGCCTGGGTCTTGCCGATGTTGAAGAGCTTCCTGACCTGGGCATTATAGCGGCCGACTTCCTGAGACTCCCCCGCAAACGCCTGGATCGTGCGAATGCTTTCCAATCGCTCATTGCCAACCTTATTGAGGGCGCCTAAGGCTTTCTGCGACTGGGTGGCTAGCCTTCTCGCTACCCGGCTGTATATGATGGTGCCGGCACCAATGAAAGGGGCAGCAAGGAGTATAGTCAAGACCAGGCTGGGACTTATCCAAGCCATGGCAATAAAGCTCGCGCAGCAGCTGATAATGGCCCTGAGACCATCGGATACATTTTGGGTAATGCTCTTGCCTACGATGGTCGTGTCGGCAATGAAACGAGAAGTCAGGTCTCCCACTTTGTTGGCGTCAAAAAACTCGCCCTCCTGTCGTAGCGTTTTGCGATACAGCTGAGAGCGCAAGCGCGAGACTACCCGTTCGCCGATGATTCGCAGAAGGATGATGCGACCAAAGTTAGCCGCTGCGCCGATTGTGAAGACCAAAGCCAAAGCCGAGAAGAACTGATACATGGTTAGACCGAATATCGTGGTATCTACCGAGTCACTCGTTGAAAGATCTTGTGGTTGAGACGTTAGCTTAAATCGACGCCTACGATGTTTAACCGCTAGTCGCCATCATTCAGAACTTACTCATGACCTTTCCGATCGTCAGGGGCACACTTATGGTAACGGCCGAGGAAACGAGAAGCAGAGAGACAGCGCCCAAAAGTGGGAGTGTTTCTTGGCGTGCGATCCGCAGAAGCCGCCAGACTTCGCGCAGGGAAGACCATCTTCTAGTATCATCCTTCTCCTTAGTGAGGCGCGCCCTGAGATTCAGTTTCCCTCCCTTGGTACCCTTTTCGAACAAGGAGTTGGAAGCGTGCTGATCAGGCTGGGGATTTGTATTGGGAGTATTTTCCTTCGAAATGACTGTACTGTCGGCTCCCGCGTTGCTGGGTGTAGAAGCCGCGAGCGTTGTGTCCTTGGCCGTTCTCCAGTCGCTTGAAGAATTGCTCTGAGTATTGTTCTGAATTGGGCGCCAGAACGAGAACTGTCTTGCACGGCCAGCACCAAGACCTAAGGCGGTGACTGCGGTTGTGGCCGTGGTCGTTATCGGTTTAAGTAGTGGAGATGCTTTGGCCGAGTCGGCCCCATGACGGGTTGAATGACACCGGAATGTTCTGGGCGAGATGGGAGCTAACCGAGTGTATGATAGGCCATAGGCAGCCGCAGTGTCGACGGGCGAGGAGGGAGAAGAGGGAAACTCATGGCGAGCCGGAAGGAAAGGGTGCGCGAACACCTTTGCGATGGCGGCGCCTTGCCGAGGGAACAGCAACGCAGGGCGGACAGGCGCCGATACCATCTCGAATTTTATTGCGATTGTGTCGTCATTCGGTGGGATATTGCGGTGCACAGCGGCATCGCCGCTCAAACGACACTATCGGCAAAGCCGCCCTCAAATTGGCAGCAATGGAATTATGTCTAGCGCCGAGAATACGTGAGCGGTTCTGTATAGGTAGTGTAGATGAAAGGAAGAGAAATTCCACGTAGCGAACGCGAAGCGCCGTCATGTTACTGAGCTAGGTACCTAGTGTACTGTACGCCCACAGCTCTGTCTTCAGTACAAGGAATGATGCTTCTATATGCATACGCTTAATTCATTTAAAGTTACACTACACTATGTATGTGCATGATGCACTTGAACACGGACCTCAATAAGTACATAATTACCTAGCCTCTTCGCATCTCCAACCAACTCTCGGCCGACTTCCTGGGACCGGGCCCCCGGGTTTGATGCAGCGTCATCTGTACCTATTACCTGTCACCTACGAAATACTGGCTGGCTACGTACCTACTTATACGCGGTACCTAAACCTAGTAGGAAGGCTAGTGTAGATAGGTATGTACTTCGTACGTCCGTAGATTACCGGTAGGTAGTATAAGATAACTCACCGACGACCTCGAGACGATTGGGATTCGCAAGAACAAGCGCATACCGTTCAATCGGATCGGCTGCAAAGACATGATTGGCCCGACGTGGCCACAGTGGAGTCTGTCCCGTCCCGATTCACCGAGTGCAACACAGCCACCACCACAGCCACAAAACCCACCGCCAGTAACTACAATTCCGAGGTAGGTACCTACAAGATCACCCATCATCAACATCACATCCAGTCCCTAACTCAAACCCATCACAAAGACCAAGAAAGAAACTTAGACATTTTTAGAGATAATCGAGTTCCATATAGAGGGAGCCGCGCTATAATCAACCCATCGAAAGAGCTATCACCCCATTGATAGCGCGTATATCTCGTATACATTTCCACATCACTTACCGTAGTGAGTGAGTCCCTGAGAGAGCAACATCGTATCCATCTCTGACCGGTAAACAGACCTGGGACGGCGCAACTCCGTGGACATACTAGGTTTTTCACAAGAGACCCAGATCTTATATAGCATCATACAGCAATCCATCAACATGGTGAAGACTACAGAAGGTACTTTCAATGTCGACGGCGCGAGTCTCTACACCAAGACATGGCTGGTACGTTGTAACGTTCATCAAATGTGGTATCAAGCACTTCATACTCTATCTTTCTCGCCCGAGATGTGTTGCTACAACCCAACAGATGATGAATCAGCTAATATTTCCGTCTCAAGCCCGAGGGCCCTATCAAAGCAAAGATGATTATGGTCCATGGCTTCAGTGATCACGTAAACCGCTATTACGGATTCTTTCCCTACCTTGCCGAGCGCGGGATTGCCGTTTACGGGTTTGACCAGCGGGGCTGGGGGAGAAGCGCAAAAAAGTCCAGCGACCAAGGGAAGACAGGCCCGACGACACGCGTCCTCGCCGACATGGCCGCCTTCATCAGCACCCAGCTGCCTTCGGATGTCCCGGTTTTCATACTTGGGCACTCGAGTAAGTTACCATTTTGCATGTGTGGATATATACACGTACCCGCTGCCACGAACGCAACTCCAAGACTTTCCGGGAAAGCCCATTGACTGACTCCTCGGTGCGTAAAGTGGGTGGTGGCCAAGCCTTGACGCTCGCCTCGACGCCACAATACGAGGGCCTCATAACCCAGATCCGCGGATGGATCCTAGAATCGCCCTTTGTGGGCTTTGCACCCGAGCTGGAACCCTCCTGGCTCCTCGTAGTCAGCGGCCGCCTGGCATCCCATATCATGCCAAACTTTAAGCTACACAAGCCCATTCCGCCCGAAGATGTAACGCGCGACCCAGAAATCCAAGAGAGCATCCGCGCCGACCCGCTCATGCACAATTACGGCACCCTCGAGGGACTTGCCAGCATGCTAGACCGCACCAATGACCTCTCGGGCGGGAAGCTTGTGCTTTCAAAGAACGTTAGGTCGCTGTTCATGCTCCACGGCACCGCCGACAAGGCGACGAGTTTCGATAGGAGCAAGGAGTGGTTTGCTCGGAACCAAGCTCAGATTCCCGATGCCAAATTCAAAGCTTTTGAAGGCTTTGCGCACCAGTTGCATGCAGATCTGGGCAAAGAGGAGTTTTACGAGGACGTGGCTAGTTGGATCCTGGAAAGATGTGATGAGGGTGACGAGGGCCTGGGGCAGGTGAGTGCGCATCTGTGAGGTTGGGGAGGGAGAGAGAGAGAGAGAGAGAGATAGAGATCAGGGGTGGTCACGAGTTCGCCAACCCATCCATAGTTAGTCAGCTGTCTGGGAATGAGAATCGCAAGATGCACGCAGTCTGCACAGCCCGCCGATGAGCTTTGTCTTATCTTGTGCATCTTTCCTCTGGTGGTAGCCACTGTAAGCCAAGCTTCTCGAAAACTCTCTTTTCTGCCGTGAGCATATCCGCAGCTGGGTTCCCATCGTCGTCATCTTCGAGGGCAACCCAGTGGCCATCGCTGCGCGAACGCACGCCGCTGCTGTCGAATTTAAGCCCCTTCACCTTCTTGCAGTAGCGCCTGAGGTCTCGTTCAAATGTCGTGGCCCCTGTCCAACCAACTATGGCACATCCTACTGTTTTCCATGGGCTGACTATAAGATACCCGTCAACCCCATTGAGTTGAGAGACTATTGGGGGAAGGGCCTTGTGCAAGACGATGACTTACTGATAATGTCAACTCTTCGGTGAAGGTTTGGGTTTTTCGATGCCTTTGCCATATCCCAAACCGGATCCTGCCACATCAATAAGGCTTTATCTAATGTGTCAAACCCACTTCCTGCCTTGCCGTTGTCGCCTTTCCAGGCAACAGGAACTTGCCCGCGTTCGCTGTGTTTGTTGCTAAGCGTGAGCGTGTGGGTGACATACTTGGATTGCTCAAGGGCCGTCACTATCTCATTGACAAAGAATTCCGTGGCAGCAGGATTGGGATGGCTAAGCACTACGTCGACGTCGCCGCTTGCCACTTTCCCTCTTCTATAGCCACCTACGATAATCACCTGAAACCCTTTTCTCACCCGGTTGGCGTGTTCTAGGATGATATTTGCGATGTTTTCCACCTCAGTACGTGGAATCTTGGCTTGCAATTCCTCGTAGTATTTGACACCGATCTGTTGAACGCGGCTGAGTTTATCCCAACCATGCTCGACAATATCATCCAGATCCCGCCAGCCGCGATTGTAGAAATCATTGGCCGTCTTCGCCCCAATACCCCATATGTTGTAGAATAGTAGCAAGACTTTGGTCCTGGGATTTGAGGCAGCCTCTTGGACGTCGTCCAAGTAGCCATTGTCTTTCCACTGTCGGTATAGCTCTACAATCTTCGGGCCACAACCCGGCAGCCTAGCGATTTCTGCAAATCGTGTCAGGAGATTTTATCTAGCCAGAGAAGAATAGAAAGCGAGGTTAGGCCTACCGGCGGCGGAAGAGAAGAGATACGGGTAGGCGGCTAGCACCGCGATGCTAGTAGAGTAAGCCCGAACTCCCACCTCGTCGCCATCTAAGGTTCTGAGCGTCCTTATCTTTTTGATTTCCTCAATAAAAGCGCTGTTCGGACTGTCGAATGGGGTGGGGCGTTGGCATGAATACACCGTGTTGAGGTAGCCCGGCATGGATGGCAGTTGTGCTGCTCTTTCATGCTCCGACGTAGATTCTGACCCAAGATGCGGACGCTTTGCATGGGCTGATCTCGAATGGTGCATAACATACCCGACGCCGGATCGTTCTTGCGATGCCGGACGACTATTGCTATCATCCTCCCTAGCGCGTTTGAGTACAGCACCAGCGTCATGGGCGTTCTGGCTCGGTGTGGGCAGTTTTCGACCTTGATAGATGAGGTAATTATCGACGGGCAGCACCTTGCCTTTGGCTAGACTGTCGGTAAACCAGGCGAGACCAACAACTTTGACTACAGAATCATCGACCCTCTTACTAGCCTCCCTTGATGGCCAGGAACTGGCCAGGGCATCTGTTTCCTCGCCATTAGTATCTTTGATTTCTTGGGTGGGAAGCGCCCGGGCCCTGAGTTCCAGTATTGCACGAGGCTTCTTGGTTACTTTTCCCAGTATGATCTCGGCCTCGTTGATGTCGTATGTCAGGGTAGGTATCTGATTCTCGAGCTTGGGCAACTCATCGGCCTCGAAGTGAGTGGGCAAGAGGAAGATGGTAGGAAAACCGAGTTCCAAACCGAGACCCGTGGCCATGGTATCATAGGTCAAAGCAGACGGTCTCTTCTCTTGTCGATCGTCGCTTCAGTCGTGCGCGCGCGTTTCTCGGCTCAAGTGGCATTGTCGCATTGCCCTGGATTTTCACAGGCGGGCGGCGAGGTGTGAGCGGCCGTGGAGTATTTGACGGCGTCATTCATGATATAGCGTGCAACTATGTTACCTAAGCTCATGCCTTCCGTTTCATCACCTACGCCACGCCGTCACTGCCTAGTTTAGGTCTTTCTACACTTTTCTAGGTGGGAGCTACCTGCCCGACTCGACGCTCCTCCTTCGCCTGTTCGAATTCGCGGCAACAAGCGACAATTCACTATACCGATCCAGCTGTGGGTCTGCACTACCGTTACCTGCATACCTACCTTAGATCGCCTGTTGACAGTTAACCAATGTATGCAGCTAACCAGTGCATTATCTAACTTACGTGACCGGTGAAAACGTCACACCCGTCGAACTCCTACTGAGTAATCGGCGCGCGCTGGACTTCGTTCAATTTCTAAACTTCCCATCCAAAGTGGTCTCCGCTCAGCCTGTGTGTGCGCTGGTCACGTATACGTTCATTCCTTCATTGCTAGGCGAATTACTGCAGCCGCGTCCATTGAGGAACCATCATTCGTGGGTTCTTCCATCTCGTCTCTGTCTTGTCTTGGGCGTTTGCAGTTCTGTGAAGCAATGCCTCTTTGTATCCTGCGCCCTTCCTGATAGGAACCCGTCCCTCATCCCATCGGCCTTCTTGCTTTTGTTCACTCCGTTACGCTTCCGGTCCCGATCTCTGATCACGCCAGACATGCAATGATTGGATGGATCTCGGTCGAGTCTTAAGTCAGTAGCAGGTCTGTTTCGTTGCGTTCTGGGACTCGTTTCGAGCCCTTTGGGCTGGCGCAGTTTTCTGCGTTCGCACTAGATTCAGGCTTCCCTGTTGTCACTAGCCGCCAACGACTCTTTACGTCTCTCCTCTCGTCGTTATCGTCGCTGTTATCTGGGCCGCAACACCGTCTTCCGACGCGACTCCTACATATCTATCGTCGGCCCTTCTCGACCGGCCGCGCATCAATTGTCCGCCTTCTATCCCAATTTCCCTGTCTCGCCCTCAACGCAAAATGGATCTAGCACAGCAGCTTTTGCGCTCTGTGTCGCGCGTCTTCTTCAACTCTCCCGACATTGACACACGGCACGTTCTCATCATTGATGCTCTCATCATTCACTCTGCTCTTCGCGATGATGATCTCTCGTACTTGATGAGCATGAACTTGAAGGACTTACACCGCATTTGCGCGAAACTTCGCGATGAGCGCTTGCTGCAGGTGTATGGCAATCCTATCTTCTTTCTGCTATTCTCGGCCCTGCTAACCCAGCTCCTAGCCATGTTCGGCCTGAGTTGAGAGAAGGCCAGCAGCGTCCCACGAACCGGACGTATTATTACATCGACTACCGGCAGGCCATCGATGCTATCAAGTGGCGTGTCTACCATATTGACAAGGCTGTTCAGGGTAATGCCAAGCCGTCAAGTGAGAAGAAATCGTACTTTTGTCGTCGATGCCACGCTGAGTGGACACAAATGGAGGTTTTGGACAAGGTTGATCCTCTCCGAGGTTTTAGATGTCATCGCTGTGATGATATTCTCGATTTCGATCCTGAGCGGGAAGCTGGCGGTCATGAGCAGTCTACCAAGTTGAACAACCAGCTGAGATTCATCACCGATATGCTACCCAAGCTCGACTCCATGATTGTGCCAGAAAACACCTTCGAGATTGCCCATGCCGCGGCACGCCCCGTTATTCGTGACGCCACTAACCAGGCCGCTCCGTCTATCGTGGTCGAAAGCATGGCCAAACCCACCGCTGTTAGGGGCATGGCGAACACCGGCCCTCAAAGCATCTCTGTTGATATCACTGAACTCGAAGGCCCCACCGAGGCAGAGAGAGAGGCTGAGCGCGAGCGCAAGGAGAGAATTGCGCAAGCTAACGCTTTGCCGGAATGGCATCTTCAGAGTACAGTCACCGGTGCTTCGTATGGTGGAATCAACCCGCTTCCCATGGTTAGGACCAACGAGGAAGAAGACACGAAGAAACTCACTGACCCAATTGACGATGCGATGCACGGCGAAGAGGTTAATACCCTCTTCGAAATGTTGGCACGACAGCAGGCAGAAGAGGCGAGGCGTAAGGAGGCCGAAGCCGATGATTCAGATGAGGAAAACGATCAGGAGGACGACGAGGAAGAGTTTGAGGACATCACTAACAACGCTAGCTTCATCGGCGAGAAGCGCCTGGCGTCCAGCGACAGTACCAGCGCTGCCGACACCCCGGCATCCGAAGAGAGAGCGCCCAAGAAAGTCAAGGTTGAAGAGCCTGCAGAGGAGGTGGATAGCGACGAGGAGGACGTTGCTTTTGAGGATGTGTGAAGTTAAAGCTATCAATTCTAGGGACTTACAAGAAAACTATGCGCCAGACGCCGAGCGCTGGGCATATGTCGACATTGTCGAAGGTTCTTCGATGACGTATCGGCAGAGCCCCCTAACTATGGGTTTCTTTTTCCTTTATTTCGATACCAATAGACCAGCATAATACATGGAAATGAGATGGTGGGGGGTTATCTGCATAGAATAGGCGCATTCGAGACAAAGGAAAGGAGGGAAACGAAAAGCAAACGGTTTGAGCTCGTAGGACTGAGTGACTACTTAATTAGGCGTCCCATAGGCGCTGATTGTCCAGCACCCATAGGGGGACAAAAACAAAAGTTCCTGGGGAATTACTCATCAACTTCAGGTCATCCTCATATCGACTCTGTCCATGCTCACGTGAACGAATGTAGCCCGTGGAACAAGGAGTAGGTTTGCTTGGCTTCGGATATTTTGCTACCTAGCTTATACGTCCGCCATACAATACAAGAAATCCTCAGGCCGCCATAACGTTTTACAAGAGGACTTCTGAGCATTGGTTATGTTCCGCTTGGGACCCAAAAGTCGTATCTCCGCATACAGGCGTAAAAGCTTTTAAGAGCCGGGACAAGAAACAATACGCCGGCAAAGCAAAGATCCCTCAGAGCGATCCCAAGTTCTTCTACCTCTCTTCTCCCTGTCTGCCTGTGGGGGAAGATGATGGGAAAAGACTAAGGGGGCGGGGGGGGGGGGGAGTATAAACCTATATCATGGGCACCAATCACCGCACTGAAATCCCCGAAAGAAGAGCAAAAAGCAAAATAGTAGAATCAAGAAAAGGGGGGTTTGCAAAGCCGCCTTTGTTACTTTTTATACTACGGGCGGCAACTATCCTGCTTCAGAAATAAGAACCCGCGCCTCGTGAACAAGCACTGAAGCTGCCTAAGTTTAGACATATTTCCGTAACTAGTGATGTGTTAGCTGCGGAACCCGAAGAAAGTTCGGAAATGAAGAGGCAAAGGAAGAACTCACGTCTAGCGTCAATGTCTTGGAGCTATTCACTTCTTGATCTCTATAGACGCCCACTAGACTCTCACTATCCTGAAACAGGCCCGCCTTAAGGCTGATGACGATAAACTGCATTCCAGGACCGGCGTGATTCCGAATGTAGTTTTTGATTTTCTCAACGTTGGCGTTGTCTAGCGCAGCGTCCACCTCGTCGAGTACGAAGAACGGGCTCGGTTGATAACTGTGGATGGCGAAGAGCAGGGCCAGGGCCGCCATGGTTTTTTCACCACCGGATAAGTGCTCCATGTCGCGGAATCGCTTCAATGGCGGCATGGCATGGTACTTGATACCCGATAGATATGGTTTGTCCGTGTCTTCCTCGATGTCGAGGTAAGCCTGACCACCGAGCGGGTACTGATCTGAACGCGTCAGATCTTTGTAGACCTGTGAGATTTGCGCACGAATATGCGTGAATGCTTTGTCAAAAAGCTCAAACCGCTTAGCCTTCACCGCGTCAAATGCATCCTTGGCCGCTTTGTATTGTGCTTTTGATTCCTCAAAGTCATTTTCGGTAGCCTTGAGTCGGGCCTCAACAACCTCCAAACGCTCCATCGCTCGCATGTTTGGATTCAGCTTGTCAAGCTCCGCTGTGAGGGACGAGATCTTTTCCAGTAATTTCTCTTCGACGTGTTCATCATCGGGCTGTCTGCGTTAGACTCCAATTTAACATATAAAGCCTCGGCGGTGACTTACAGTTTTCAAATCTTCATCCAGTTCATCGTAATTGATCTCGATACCATAGTCATTGAGGGCATCTGCCATGAGCTCTGCATCATCGCCATCATCTATGTCCATAGCGTCCGGGTCCTGGTGCAGAAGGTTGTCTTCGTTAGGAAGATTATCTAAAGAGCCTGCAGCAAGGGGAATGTCAATTTGTTCCAAGCGGCATCTCCTTAGCAGAGCGAATTTGCCGGCACTGTTCTTTTGAAGTTCCGTTTCCAATGCTGTGATCGCTTTCAACCTATTATCGATGTCCTTGCTTCTCTTCTGGACGTCGGCTTTGGCACGGTGTACTTTCTCATTCTGCGTCGCGAGATCGTCCTTAAGTCGCTCTAATTGCTCCTCTAGTGTTGCGAGACTATCCTTATCAACACTCATGGCCTCTTCGATTTCTGCCTTCTCTTTCTTGTAAGCCTTGATATCTTGAGATAGTCTTTTCAAGCGGTCTTCTAGGTTATGAAGCCTGCTGTCTGTCTCGTTGTGCCTGGATACTTCCCAGTTTTTGTTACTTTCCAGACGAGACTTCTGTAGATCGAATTGGTTACGCTTTTCAGCAGCTTCTGCTTCCCAACTACCTTGTTGGGCCTCGTATGTCCGGATGTCTGAATAGCCCAGCCTCTTGCAAAAGCCAGAGAAGACCTTGTCCTCTACCTGGGCGATTGTTGTCTTCAGGCCTTCAACCGATGAACGGGTCTTTTGCAACTTGCTATCCTCTTGTTTGAACTTTGGTTGCCATTCTTTAAGCTGACGCTTTACATGATCAAGTTCCTTCTTCTTGCTGGACAAATTTTGTTCAAAAGTTGCCAACTCGTTTTTGCAGTATTGTAATCGCTGCTCTAATTCCGCGAGCTCGTTGCGCACTGCGTCTTCGGCGGTATTACGACGGTCACTCCGTGGGAGTGCGTCTAATTCTTGTTGATTCTTTTCCAGCGCTCTCTCCAAGCTTTGGACGTCGGCATCTTCAAAACGACGTTTACCTCCTTTGTGATCGGGGCCATGGCCGCCGGTCATTAATCCGGCCTTGTGGATGACTGTGCCGTCTAGGGTCACAGCCTTAACTCGTATACGGCGTTCGAAGCAAATGTGCTTTGCGATTTGTAGATCGTCGCAAACAATGGAGCTTCCGCATGCGTAAGACATAGCGCGCTCGAGAGATGGATCAAAATCAATTGTGTCGATAGTGAGCCGTGCACCCGAGATTCCTTTCACGGCGCTGTTCACGGCGTTTACTTTAATGTTATCCAGAGGGATGAAGGTCATGGGCGCGAATCGTTTTTCTTTAAGATGCTCCACGCAGGAAATGCCGACCTTCTCGCTGTCAACAATCACAGAGTCAAAGTCTCGTCCAAGTGCGGTGACAACGGCTTCATCGAACTTTCTTTGCTTTGGCTTGCAGAGGTCACCAACTTGGCCCCTGACCCCAGGAAACAAGCGCTTGAGAGAGACGATCATCTCCCTCGTTCTCCTCTCCCTATCGCTTCGACGTCTTCCATCGTCTGCGTTTTCTAACTGCTTCAATAAGGCGACTCTCTTTTCCTGGAGCTCGTCTCGCCTCTGTGTAGTTCTACGCTTTTCCGACTGTATGGCGTGGAATTCCTTCTTTTTCGCATCGATCTCTGTTGACAATTCCCCGACTACAGTCTGCGTCGCATTTTTTCGCTCTTGGATCGTGGCGAATTCGGACTCGAGTTTCTCGGCTGCTGCTTGATAGGCATCAACCTTGCCCCTGAGACTATTGACAGTAACTTCGTCGGTCTTGAGTTGACGATTGAGATTTTCCAACTTGGCTTGGTTCTCGGATGATTTCGCCATCGCCTGCGCCTTGAGGGAGTTGTACTCTTTTCGGTCGGCATCACTTAGCTCCTTACCCTGTTTCTGCATAGTCTCTTTCCACTGATCTTCGAAAAGCCTCTGGGCCTTTTGGACCGTCACTAAGTCTTTCTCGATTTTGGCTATCAGTTTAGCTTGCTCATCCCGTTCTTTCTGTACGGATTCAATTCGCTTGCGAACGGTATCGGCCTGAACTGTAGTTTGTTGTACTTTCTCATCGATAGGAACAAGGTTGTTTTCTTTATCCTCAAGGTCTTTTTCCTGTTTCTTGATCTGACGTTCGACTTGATGAACTGCTTTGGCAGCATCAACCTGCTCTTTCCGCGCGTCTTCGAGCTTCTTTTGGAACGACTCAACGTTGCGGCGAAACTCTTTCAAGTTTTCCTGATGCTCCTGGATGGTGGCACTGGATTCGTCCATGACACGCTGAAAATTGTACAGCTTCCATAACACGTGAGTCACGACGGCGGTATCCCGTTCATTCGTTTTATCCTGGAAATTCAGGGCCTCTTTTTTCTGCTCCTGATATTGTCTGATCTCGGAGTTGATGCCACGGCGCCTCTGAAGTTGAAAGGCCGAATTTTCGGCAGATTGGTCGGCTTCGGTCTGTAGTCTTTCGTATTCGGCCTTATATTCTAAGCTGCCCGAGATTTGTTCTACCAGACGGGTGAGATCCTGGGGTGATTGAGAGGCAATTGCTTCGACATCGCCCTGGAAGACGAGGAAATTCCGAGCTTTTATCAGGATATTCTCCATCTCAAGAGCATCATTATACTGTTGTGCGGAGACAATGCGGTCATTGATGCGATACTCGCTCGAGCCTTGACTGGTAATAGTGCGTTTCCATCGATGCTCATCTCCGACATCGTCTTCGTAGACGGCCATGACCCATGCAGTTTTTGGGTCACCCCGATTTGGCTTGTCATTATCGTCTCCGTTTACGTGACCGTTCGTCTGGCCATTCTCAATAGCTTCGACTGCCGATCCGTCGTCGTTAATCTTATAGGTCTTCAGTACTCGGCCGCGGTATACTAGGTCTTTGAGATGGGCGGATCGCAAGTGCGACGATTTGATACCAAGAACGAATGAGATGGCGTCCATGCTAAATGTGAAGGATAGCTAGTCAGCCGGGCGGTCAAGGGTGAGCCACGCGACAGGGACAGGATAGATGAGCACGAGTACGTACGAATTAGACTTTCCGGAGCCATTGGGGCCAATGATAGAGGTAAAGTACGAGTCGCCAAACAAGAGGGTATGATGGCCCTTGTAGGACTTGAAGTCTAGCACTTGGTTAGTCGCAATACAGACAGGGGCGGTCAGGTTCCTTTTCGGCGCGCAAAGACCTACTATACAGCTCAAGACGCACGAGTTTCCCCATGGTGCTAGACTGCGGCGTCGGGGTTGGTCAGGCAAACAGAGCTCTTGGTGAGGATGTCCTAATAGAGAAGGACGCGAAGAGGGTGTTGCGACAAGCAGTTCGTTCAAGAACTGAGCTGGCCCTGGAACGCATGTATGACTCTCAGGGACGGCGCATCGCAGAATTCGTGGCAACAGAGGGTATTCAATTGCTAACTATGGATTATCGGAACGGTCGCGTAGGCTTGCGCGAACAGACGTGCGAACGCAGATGCAAATGCGCTGCAGCTATGCCGACTGTGACTCGTTATGTTCTGTTGCTGCTGACTGCGAGGGTTGGGATCGGGTGACGCGACTGAAATTCGAATGGAGGCGCGGGGACCTTTGAAGATAGAAGCGCGTAATAAGTACAGTATTGCTTATCTGCACTAATACCTACCTGTAATAAGTACTTCGTACGTACAGCGCTTCGTGCTTACCTAAGTGCATTTTACCAGATTAGTGGCAGTCCCTCACAGCTGGCAGAGCAGTGGCCAGCAGTGTAAGCCTCGGATTACATAGTACTACAACCTCCTGGGTCTTTGCCTACCTACCTACCTACCGCCTACACTATATACTACTAGTGGTAGGCTGTACGTAGGTAGTTAGAGATAATATCCCTTCATAGGAAGTAAAAGCTCAGGCAAATGCACCAGGTATATGAGTCGAAGCCTGAGGCGTGTAAGGAGGCAGTTACTGGTACCTACACGTGTCGTCCGCAGTTGGGCATATTTCCAAGGTAACGGCTTATAAGTAGACTTTTATTTCGGCCAGACACCCATTTTAGCCACCCGCCTGGTTAGGGGGCTACCTAGCCAAAATCGCCCAATCCAACTAGAGCATTGCTACCCGGGCACCCCCCAAATTGCTATCCGGCCCGAAGAGTGCCCGGATAGCAATTTGGGGGGTGCCCGGGTAGCAATGCTCTCCAACTAATGTCGTGCGTACACTAGCTGGTAGTCTAAAGGCGGGTGGCTTAAATGGGGAGCTGGCCCAAATGTGGTCTAGTGTACAACTTACCATAGTAGTGCTTGAAGCATGGATGCGTACAATGTAGGTACCTAGAGCCTAGAGGTATACTGTTAACAATGCGGGCCTGGGCCTGCCTTTGTCCAACCACAGTCCACCGTGGATGCACATGTCGAAAACCTTGGAAATATCCTTATCTCTTTTGGTGTCCAAAAGCTGCAATTGGATCATGGGCGGGGGGAAGTTTGAACCAGTCGAAAAGCTGTCGACTTACCGGTACATCAGATTCCGAAGTAATTCACTGGCGATAAAAGTCCGGGTTGGTATCTCCGTCGGTAGCGCGAAGCCAGTGTCCCAATTGCAGCTTTCGGACAGCCAAAAGAGATAGCATCATCGTCATCCGCAATTGGTCGGCCGTCTCTACCCGTCTTGACTCTTTATAAGAAGGTATAGTCCGCTCTGCTTAATATAGCTCGTGATAATAACATTACAACATCAACAACTCCAATACCTACCTACCTAGGGTACCTACCTATGCTAGCTATCCTGAGAGTTCACATTTCCATCTTAGTTGGTCTCTCTGTCTCCCTCTATCTCCCATCAGCTCCTATGCCCCTACTGCCCCTACCCAGACACACATAAGGTAATATAGCTACATCTGTGCCCCTCATCGTGTTGGCCCCAGTAGTGGCTAACAGCCCACCAAAGCCGACGGCGCCCTTCACTCTTCCTTCGAGGAGTTCCTTTGCTTCTAAGTAACACCACCTACCGCCTTTCCATACGCACCATCGTCGAGATGGCTGCCGCTACTCGACCCGCTGTCTCGCTGCCGCCTGGCAAGTCGTCGGACGGTACGCAGACAGACGACGAGGTCTCTTTTACTCCAGACGACACTACGGTCCACTCACTGGCCTCGTCACCCCTTCAGCGTGCCGTCTCCGACA
This sequence comes from Xylariaceae sp. X802, assembly GCA_028637635.1. Classification (NCBI taxonomy): domain Eukaryota; kingdom Fungi; phylum Ascomycota; class Sordariomycetes; order Xylariales; family Xylariaceae; species Xylariaceae sp. X802. The sequence continues at coordinate 192,083 of JAJFDH010000019.1, forward strand.
TTCTCACGCCGGCCGACGCGTCCAGTCAGAGCCCCCGGCTACCACGAGCCCGCTCTCCTTCGGGCAGTAGCTCGTCATTCCACGAGGATTGGGACTCTTTCCCGCCCCTGGACCGCCTCACCATCCTCGACCTGCTCGACAACTTTGCTCTGCCGCAGCAGCTGGAGAAGATACAAAGGGGTATCTCTGCTCAGAGGGAGAAGGTACGGAGGTCGCGGGCCGCCCTGAAGACGAGGGGCCAGGACGCTCGTGAGCGCATGGTGGAGGAGTGGCGGCGGCGGGTGCCCTCGGCCGAGGAGCAGCTCGAGAGGTACCGGAAACGTATGAAGCAGAGCGTCGAGAAGCTGGGGCGGCGGTGGAACGACACCAAGTCCATCACTCTCCGCGAGAAGATTTCCTTCATCTGCGGCGTCATGAACATCTTCATCAGCGGCTACCTGATCGGCGCGTACCCTGAGTACTTCCACCTCTGGTACACAGCCCAGCTCGTTTACTTCATGCCCATCCGAGTCTATACCTACCACCGGCGCGGCTATCACTACTTCCTGGCCGATCTCTGTTATTTCGTCAACTTTTTGCTCTTCGCAAGCCTCTGGATTTTCCCCACGTCGAAGCGCTTGTTCATTTCCGCCTATTGCCTGGCCTTCGGCAACAACGCCGTGGCGATCATCATGTGGCGCAACTCGCTCGTCTTTCATGACTTCGACAAGGTTACATCCCTGTTCATTCACATCATGCCATGCGCTACGCTCCATTGCATTGTACATTTGCTTCCATCCGAAGAACAGCGCCGTCGATTTCCCGCACTCTGGCTGGTCAAGACGTCGCCGCCAGGATCCCCAACTGCCTACAGCAACGTCCTGTCCATGATAGTCTGGTCTACCATCCCTTATGCTATCTGGCAGCTGGCTTATTACATCTTCATCACCGTCCGTCGCCGTGATAAGATTGCCGCAGGTCGTCCTACCTCCTTCACCTGGCTACGCCGCTCATACTCTAAGGTCTGGATTGGAAAACTCGTGCTTTCGTTACCCTTGGGGTTACAAGAACCCGCCTTCATGCTGGTCCAGTATGTATACGCTGTTCTCACCATGCTTCCGTGCCCACTATGGTTCTACAGCCGATGGGCGTCTGCCGCCTTCCTCATGTTTGTCTTCGCTTGGAGCGTTCACAACGGCTCGACCTACTATATCGATGTATTCGGCAAGCGGTTCCAGAAAGAGCTCGAAGCGATGAAAGCCGAGGTTGCTAAGTGGCAGTCCAGTCCAGACTTGATGCTCCATTCACCAGAGTTGGCACCCACAGGGGGATTTGATGACGAGGCAAATCGCCACTCGGCTGCTAGTGGTTGTACCCGCACTGGAGACAATCAGACTGTGGACAAATCCGTCCGCGTAGAAGACCCAGCTACCGGCGCACACCTGAGCGTGGATCAAATTCCGCTACTGAATGACGAGAAATTGGGAGACAGTACGAAGTCTTACGAGAGAGGAACGACAAGCACAGGGACAGATGCTGGAAGCAACGACGCTACACGAGAAAGGAAAACAATTGGAATTTCTGCATGATGCCTCTTCGCCTTCGCCTTAAGTCGGCAAGCTAGAAGAATGTCTTTTTTTGTTACGAAGAACCAAGTTCAGAAGAGATCTTCCTAGACTGATGCAGCAGCTAGCTAGGAAACGAAACGAATGTGTCGTCGCATACAGTGGTGCAAGGCAGTAATTTGGTTTTCACGTTCCTTTTGTTCACCCGGTTTAGGAGTCTTTGATACCCCTTTTTTACTTTCTCTCTCCAAGTTGTTTCTCGGTCCGGTTTCCGCCCATTCTAGACACTCTCACGTATCATACTCCCCCGCACTCTACGGATATACGCCGTCAGATCGGAAGGCAGGGGTTTTCAGATGGGCTCGGGTCGCATGCCGTACGGTAATGAATAGTTTTTGGAGGCTCTCACGTCGTATGCTTAGGTCAACCTACCATGGTACATGGCCGTATAATTAGTAATACTACCTACCCGCGCGCACCGCACCAGGCATGTACCGGTATATGTTCGCTTTTTCAGGCATTACATTACATACGGGCGCGCAGGACGGTTTCTGCTGCTCCCACTTAAGATAACTTCAACTCGCATGTTTACTCTATTGTTCGGCATATAAGTAGGTATCTCGTCGCTCGAACACCTGACCTACCTACCTCATATTCCAACACTCCGACAAGGGTTTAAAATAATAGGGGGTGGCGGTCTTGGACGATCGAGTAATAGGGTAGGCCGGGCAACAAGGCCAACGCGTTATTCGCGTAGTGCACCGCAGACAGAGGAACTATGACCCCCAAGCGCCCCTCCGCCACGGCCCAGTCTCGAATCCCGCCCTTGTCAGCTGGAGACGCGGCTGAGGTAAAGATGGGTAAAGCCTCAAAAGGGCGACTCTCCGCCCAATGGCAATATCCAACCACACCCAGTCCAAGAATCCGAACAGCTGATCAATGTCATTGGAAGGTGGGTAGGCACAGGCACAGGCACAGGAACACTTACACATGCACATACACTCGAAGTCACGCTCACGGGATGCCGAGGGATTAGTCAAGCTTGGCATTAAAAACTCCTTTTTATTTTTTTCTCTGTCTTAGCACACATTCATCTAACCAGATCCGGAGATGTTTGGTTTTTCCAACATGAGACACGATATAGTAAGCATGTCTCGCGTTGATCCGTGACGGCAGAATGGGGTCAGAGCCGAATGCGTGATAAGTAGTGAATAGGAAGTGCGGTGTGCTCTCCGGAATCATGCCTTTTGCGAGAACGAGCCCGCTATTCTTGTCTCGCGTCGCCTCATGTCGTGGTTTTAGAGGCGACATTATAGGGTCGCGACAAGATCGTGGGTATAAGACCAACTTCCATTATTTGGCCATCAGCTGAGCACCCCATGATCCCGTCGATGAGGTGGGTAATTCCGGGATAAGGTTCCCCGTATCATCTCTTGTGCTAACGTGCCAATCTTGTCCGTACGGGCGGATTTTGTGGCCATATTCTACGGCCTCGACATCCCACTTGTATCTATACCGTAGGATAACCGATGCTCAATAATGAAATTTTGTACAGGCCCAAGAGGTATCTATGACCTCGCCGCAAAAGAAACGCCTCCCTAATGCAACCAACTGTATGGGTATTTCGTCCTGAGATGTCGTTATTCTTGTGGCCAATTATTATGACCAGCGATGTCTGTAAGTAGTAGGATTTGTCGCCAAGATGAGCGCACGAGCTGAGTCGAGATGCAATCATAGCTTGCACACATGCAGAAGAGTCGAGATATCGAATATAGGCAGAGGACTGAGGACTGAGGCTTAGATCATCGAATGACGGCCCAATCAGCTAGTCGTCCTCCACCGCCATCGCTTCCCTCTCTCTGGCCGGGGCGGCGGCCAAAAACCGTCCAAAATCGCAAAGTCTCGTCGCCAGCACCTGTCACTACTGTCCGGCCGTCGGGACTCATCGCCAGGTACAATACCCGATAAGTATGTCCAGTGAGACTGACAACCTGAGACATGGACGGATATTTCCACACGATGATCTGATTTTGGCTATACCCGTGCGTCGAGACGATCTCATTTGAGTTCTTGGACCACGAGATGTTGCACACTTGACTACCGGTATCGATTTCGTTGATAACAGTGCCTCGCACAGTATCGTGGAATATTATTCTTCTGTCAGCGGTTCCGCCACCTGAAGCGAGCAAGCCCCGTTGGTGTGGCGACCAAGCAATGGCCTTGACCGCAGCGGTATGGTCCGAAAACTTCCAGAGTGGTGTTTCTGAGAGCTTGTCCCATACCATCAATTTGTTGTCATTGCCTCCGCTGGCGAGCTGCCCATCGTCGCTATTCCATCTCAGCCCGCAGACCTCCTGTTTGTGGCCCACCAATTTCCGCATCCACTGATCCGGAGCCCTGACATCGCGGTGATATATCAACCGGTCCCGCGATCCAGACGTAAGAATATGTGTGTTCCATGCCAGTGATCCCACACGGGCCGTGTGACCTGTCATGGTCCTCAGTCGCCTCGTCTTTTCGGCGTCCCAAATCTGTACCAATCCTTTTCCAGTACCGATCGCAATGTGCGTCCCTTTTTGTATCCAAGAGACGCTTGTGACGGTATCTTCTTCGAGCGTGCAAAGTTTATTTACACGACTAGTTTGCGCATTCCACATGTAGACACTCGAGTCCAGGCCAACACCCAGGACATTCGCACTGCCCCAATCCACTAAATTCAAGTAAAAATCGTCGGCTAGCTCGGGGGCATCAAGAACTTTGAAAGGGACCTTGCTGACAGCTCGAGGTTGCCGCCGTGGACTTAGGAGCATCTGTTGACTGCCAAAGCGAACAGGTGATAAGCTATAGATCTCTGACCTCGTGTCAAGGTTTGGTCCATGCCTACTTTGTGGCGTCCTCGAGGGTGTAGGGTGACCAGCCACATGATGGTAGCGCGGTGCCATATAGGAAAAGAGGTTTTTATGTGGTGTAGATGGGGAAAAGCTCGTAGGAACGGCAGGCGCCGAGTTACCCGGAGGGGTGTGTGACCTTGTTGAATCATGAACATGAGAAGAATGTAATGATCCGGGTAGGTTAGCGTCGGGTGAGAGGGTCGGAGGAGTAATCTGAGGTATTGTGTTTTCAAACATTTCAGCCCTCAGCAAATTTAAGTATGTGTTGTCTGCCGTATCGACTACAAAATTGTCAGCAGGCACCCCGTTACCTGCGAGAAAAAAAAGCCTTACGTTGTTGAAAGTTGAGCTCACCGCGATGAGTGGACTTTTTCCGTGACGGCGTAGCAGGTGAACCTTCCTCATGGAGAAGGGAGAAGCCAGAGTGGAGATCTTGTCCAGATCGAATGGGTATGAACCTGCGGATATCAACGAGTGGACTCAAACACGAGGACATAAGGCATGGCTCTCAGCATGAGGGACGTGAGCGAGAGAGAATACTAACCTGTCACCATCCACCCTTTGTCGTTTCCTGTTGGGGCTGGCGGCCGGAGCACTTTCCCTCCTGTCGACAGAGCGCTGTCCTGAGAGTGCTCGTGACAGGAGCTCGGGGTCAACCCCGTTAGTGCTCGCTCTTTCGGAGAAACGGTCGCTATGACGGGAGCCTTTCGAGCCGCCACCATCGAAGTTGGGACGTGCTTGTAACCGATGGCGGTCGGGTGGTGGGGGGGTAGCTATCCTCGAGGGAGTGCGTGTGATGGGGCTATTGATATCAGCAGCTGGCCGCTTTGACGGTAGAGGCGCCGGCACCGGCGCCGGCTGTGGTTCCAACGTCATGGCTGCGATGGCAACTATCGTATCTCTATACGTCTGCTGCGTGAAGGCCGATCGGAGAATTGAATGCAAATATTAGAATGCGCAACGGCTGGAGCAGAACCCGAAGGAAAGAGCTAGATAGACGAAGATTGGATGCGACGCCGCAAACAGCAGGCCTACTTGTCCTTCCGAGTTCCGCAGAGAAGGAGAAGTCCCTATCGCATACTCCTCAGCCGTCAAATCCAGGGAGCAAATAATGCGCAGAGGCGATCGATCGGTTCGAGGGATTCCAGCTGTCGTATAATCCGAGTGGCAATGGGTGGAAAGCTTGTGCAATGTTCACTGTCTCGTACGGAGCTCAACGCGACAATTTTATCGGCAATTGTTCTGAAAAGTTGAGGAGGAAGATAGGCTCGTTGCGGCGGGCTATGGAGATTCACTCGGGCTGGCGTGATGCTTGCTGTGTCGGTTGTTTGTTGTTTGTTGTTTGTTGCTGTGAATATGTAGGATGTGGAAGGCGATAGCGCTAACGGCAGGCGGTAGTGGTAGGTAGTGGTTGTGGTTGTGGTTGTGGTTGTGGTGGTTGTGGTTGTGGTGGTGGTGGTAGCGGTGGTGTTGGGGTGGTGGTCTGGGGGTTGGTGGCAGCAGGGCATAGCGGCGGAACGTCAAATGAGGGAGGAAGGGTCATGGGAGATTGGGATTGGGGGGAACCGGCCCAGGTGGGCTGGGGGAGGTGATGCGTCACGGCGAGTAACCGGTACAATTGTGAGTGCACGCTAGACTCCCTGGAACGCGCCGTTAGCAGCGACTGTTACCGGGTCTGTGCTGCAATCTGGTACCCAGGCAACAGTGTCTGGCTCCACTATTGGACCTCTTAACCGCATACAATACCGGTTATGCACCAGCAATTATGCGAATATCACTGTTAGGAACTTCTGTAACTATATATCCATGTAAACTGAAATCTTGTCACCTGCAGTACCGATGTTTCTTGTTTCTTCCCATTCATCCAGTCCTCACCAGACCCTTCCATACTGACCATGCTACGTCCGTATAAGAGTCTATATTCAACGCATACAATATGGATGTAGGTATATATGCTCCGCAAATGCCCATGAATACTGGCTACTATGTAAGTATCTATGGCAGGTTGTTACGATGGCGCTCAATTACCTTGGTGGGCACCGCTGTCTGAGAACAACAACAATAATAACAACAAAAACAACAACAACAACACAAGCGTCCGTGTCCTGCTCTTCGGCAGCCTATTGGCGCTTCCTGCATGTTTAGAGGCCTGCGCGGGCCGTCAAATCGGCTCCTTTCGCGCACCCCGGCTTTTCAGAATCCAGGCGTACTCCAAAGTTACCTTTTACCTACACTAAAAGTACCTGCCTAGGTACGGTATCTACACACTGATAATACCCTCGGAATACTCCCGGCTTGTATTTCATGCCGCGAGTCATACCTATCTAGACAACAGAGGTCGGCAGATACCTACCTACCATCACGTAGCAGGTACGTAAGAGTACACTACAGTTAATAATGTACTCAGTACATACACTAGTATTTTCTCTCTTGAACGAAGGGGAATGGCGCCTAGTGTAAAAAGAGAGACAGTTTAAGCTTAGCCAGCCAGTGGAGCATCAAAGCCACCCCTTGTATCTGCTCCATTGGTTGCGTAACTACCTACCTGGTACCTATGTAACTTACCGGGCCTGTAACTGTAGTGTACACTACCTAGAGTCACAAGCTCATTGAGTCGTCGGTGGAGGTACTGGTGGGTTGGCGTAGCCTGTACCGGTAGGTAATACATAGGTATGTACATATTGGGATTGGTAGCGCGTGCTCTCGATTTGTTTATTTTTCCGGGGTTTCTGGAGACGCGCCAGGGAGTACCCGCGTTTAGGTCGCCCACTACGTCCGTAGATCTCAGGATGATAGGACAGGAGGCTTCGGCGCGCGTCAAAGCCCATGATAAACGTGGTTACAGCCATCGCTACCGTCTCCATCAGATTTGGGGTGCCATACCTGCCTGCGTATGTACCAGTAGGTACGCTTCTAGTGTAGGTAGGTATAAAGTAGGTAGACACACTGAACCTCGAATCGACGATAACGTGAGTTACCTATCTAGTTGCCAGTTGTTTACTGTAAGGATGGATCAAACTGCCAAATTGCTTGCAGACACCAACTGGTGACCTTGTTTTGAAGAGCTGATTCTCTTGGTACAATAAGTTGGTAACTGTAGGTAGCAAAGCGCAGGTAAGAAGAGCCGTTATGGACTTTAAAAATGGGCGGTGAATCACAGCATCCTCCCTTGCCTCCCGTCTCGCTCCCTCTCAACTGCTATTGATACCTCGCGTGTACGTCCGTACATTGTGTACGGACGTCCCTATGCAGTATTCCGTACCGCACCTCCAGATTACTACCTCCTACCTACTTTATACCCGAGAGAGCCGCTGCACAATCGGCGGCAATGCAGTCTCTGATGACGAGACCAGCGCCGTCAAATCAGCTTTGTGCTTATTGGCGGTTATCAAGACCTGCGAACGCTGAACGCTGGTGCTTTGTTAGGTATTGGCTAAGGGTCCATGATTTGCAGCATTGTAACCTTGCTACTTCGTACTTCGTACAGTTGTGTACCTACTTACAGGAGGTTCTTCGTAGGTAGGGAGCTAGGTAAATGCTCTATAGAATACGTTAATCAGCACGTATTCGACCACAACGCAATTCCGGCAGATATTTGCGTAGTCACTGTGTTGGAACTCGGCATGTGTAGTAAAGGTTTTGTAGTACCGGTACCTACCTACCTATAAGTTTGTTCAGGAAGGTCTGGCCTACGAACCAATTATATGTAATTATCCAGTGTCCTAACCTAGTTGCATACATGCATATTACTCGTATTAGGTAATTCAATGAAACAACTTGTGACAGTTTTGTCCCGAGATGGATTGAACGAACGCAGCGTGCGCGAAATCCTCTTCTATCTGCTAATACCGGTACACCATCTACCTAAATTGCCGGCTTACGAGAAAGATTTGTTAAGTCCGTCATGTTTTCGCCGGACTCGGTCCGAATCAAGCAGTATATACGGAGGCGAATTGGCCATACCTTTCCCGAGCGTGCTCGTAAGCGCATTCTCGTATCGTCAGGAAACTTTGACACCACTTCATGAACGTTGCTTACGCAACACCCCGGAGCCAACTTGGTTTGGTGTAGATTTCTTTAAGCTGCTCTCTATTAGGGACTTCGCCCTCAGTCCTTCCCATATGAGAGCCTTTCCAAATAGTTGCACCCCGACATGTACAGACTGTACTTCAACTCACACCCAAACTAATTGGCATCAGCCGTCATATCGTTCATAAACCCTAATTCCTTCGAGAAAACCTTCTAAGACACGATGAAAATAAACAAGGCATTCGGTTAGCGGCGTTCTGCATCAGATGCATTGTGTCAGGCTGGAAGAATTGGTTGCTTACACCTCTGGCCTGAAGCTGCACTCGACTTTCAGGTTCGTGTCTCTGCCAAATACGTCACTCATCTTGAAAGAATGGGTCGCTGCGCACATAAGTAGCTTCGGGCGATCCTCAGACTGTCGGAAAAAAGGGCCGTCCCAGCTGGAGGCTCAAGCTTTCAACACTTTAGGAAGAAGCTTTCCTCTTCAGACGAGGTATTTCCGTAGCATAGAAGGAACGGCTTCTAAATAACATACTAGTAAGTTATGTAAAAAGCCACCTACTCCATTTGTCTGAACTACTTATAACCAAATGCTTACAAGGAACAGTGACCGGCGATAAGCTCAAAAGAAATGTGATGCCGCAAATACCAAGGCTGATTCCTCCTCTCCAGAGACGTCACTCCGATTCTCAAAGCAGGGCAGATAGACTTGGCCCCTTAATCGAACCTACTAGACTGGCCTCCGAAGAAACCATCAGAGGACGACCCGAGAGTCTAACGCCTTTAGTTGACCATATAAGCAGTCCTTTAACCTTGATCAAAGATGATGCGCAGGAGAGGTATGCGATCTAAGTGAACGATATGTCAGCTTGAGAGACGTATATTAACATGGCCAGACCCAGCAGTTCTAGGAACAACACAGAAGGTTCCTCCGTGGCAGCTCATTGGGTTGCCTCCCAGGCAGACTTCGTTGGCAATCCCGACGAAGCTGCATCGTCACCCAAGAGCCATCCAACTCGATTGAGCCAATCGCCAGCTAACTCCACCGCCTCCATCGCTACTACACCCGGCAGTCATCTACCAGCCCTCCAGAGTGCGAATTTGGCAGACCAGGACGGGCTCAAGCCACTAGGCGCAGAAGAGATTGACCCAGCGTCTTTTGACCTGGTTGCCCCGCCGGAAACGCCTGACTTCCAGTATTCTATAGAATCTAAGTCAGAGCTTCTCTTTTCGGCGGAGCATCTCAGAGCGGTGTTTGAGGACCCAAAGCATACACAGAAGTTTGCCGACTTTCTTTACACGTCAAGGCCAGACTCAGTACCGCTCTTCAACTATTACCTGGGCTTGGTGAAAGCATTGAAAGCCATCGGTTATGCCAACGCTATTGTAAAAGAACTTGCTGATATGAACAGGACTCTGTCGAGTGAATTGCCTCTTGCCGAGGCTACCAGCAAATCATTAAAGGGCAGAGCTAGCGAGACTCTTGAGAAACTAGCTGAAGAGGAATTGCCGGCATATGTCACTCACGTGTGGACTCAGATTGTGAGCATTACTATCAAACAGCGTATTACAAATACCCTGCCGCTTGATCTGCACAATTTGTCCGAGGGCTTAGCAGAAGTTTTCTGCTTGACGGACCCTTCCCGGGACGACAACCCCATCGTGTTCGCCAGTGAAGGTAGTATTGCCGGTCCCAATACGAGATTACAATACTAACACATAGTTTCAGAGTTTCACAGGGCTACTCAATATGGGAGAAGATTTGCTTTGGGCCGCAACAGCCGCTTCCTCCAGGGGCCCAAAACTAATCAACATAGTGTTAAAAGGCTGAGAGAAATGCTTGCCACCGGTAAAGAGCACTGCGAACCTCTGCTGAATTACAGGCGTGATGGGTCGGTCTTTATGAACTTACTCATGGTTGCGCCGCTGTATGATAATCGTGGCAACATTCGTTATTACCTGGGCGCCCAGGTAGATGTCTCAGGGCTCCTCAAAGAGTGTGCCGGGCTCACATCATTGGCAGAGCTTGTGGCACGAAAACAGGATCAGCCCAAGGCATCTAATAACAATGCACAGAAAGATATTGGAGAATCATGCTCGAGCAAAGATGCCCTCACCGAGCTTGCTGAGAAGTTCAGTCTCAACGAACTGAGAATCATTCAGGCATCGGGTGAGGCCGTGCATGATACACACTCCGAAGAGCGCAATAGCGCTGGCGGGAGTTCAAGTACGGACAACAACAACAATGGGTCCCAGTGTCTCGTCAAAGGTGAGGCGGTGGTCATCGCAGAACCACCTATGGACAATTCCATCTCATCATCAGCATTTACCTCCCTCACTGGCTCCTCGCTTGCTGGCCGCTTCCGGGGCATTCTCGACCATTACCTGCTCGTACGTCCGTTTCCTAGCATGCGAATTCTCTTTGCGAGCCCTTCACTTCGTGTTCCAGGAATTCTACAATCTCCCCTCCTGTCGCGCATCGGAGGATCGCAGACCGTCCGAGACGTGATCGTAAAAGCGTTTAAAGACGGCCATGGTATCAAAACCAAAGTGCGCTGGCTTGCGCGTCCCACAGCGCCTGGGCTTAATACCAGTACCAGTCCAAACCCGACCCACGGAAGGAGTCGTTGGGTGCACACCACACCGCTCCTCGGGGTCAATGGTGCCGTTGGCGTCTGGATGGTGGTTCTCATCGACGAGGGAGAAAAACGACGGGCCCTAGAAGCGCCGCCGGTTGAGCTGTTTAATTTAGAAAGAAGACGGCCGTTCGACATCAGCGTCGACAATCTGGTCAGTGAGAACCCCGATGATAAACCTTGCCAAGAAGCAGGGAATGGGGAACAGTTGGTAGAAGGCAGCGTCATCCCCTTAGAGAACGACGTGCCCGCGGCCGAGGGTGTGGAAACCCACGCTGCACGAACACCGAGACCGCGAAATTTGGAGGGCCGAAGCTGGATCTGAGTTGAATCCGAGAAACGTTGGACGAACGGATAATACGCGCGACACATTCGGATAACCATTAACCCCCTCCTACTTTTTGGTCAGTGCTCGGGTTAGACACTCATCTGGGCAGCCCTCGAATTTCTCGCGAAATATGAGAGTGAGCTTCTCGCCCTGGCTGCAGCCTAGAAGCATCGAAACCTTCCTGGCACTTTTCATCCAAGCACCGCTGAATTACCCCTAAGATAACAGATACATATTTTTTGTTTCGGCAGTTAATAGGGCTAATACACAAACAACAAATGTCCCGAGAAGAATATACTTTGCGTGATTCTCACCTCGTTTCCATATCGCCCCTATGTATACTATAATCCACCCTCTGCTGAGGCAGGCCTTCAGGTAATTCTAGCCCGTGATGCATTGTTGATTCATGCACGTATGATGTTTCTCGCCAGGGTTTGATATAACTGTCCATCAGCTTTAGGCCACATCACGTTGCCTTTTTCCCTCGGACTGCAGACAGATCGACAATCTTCGTTCCTAGGCCTTGGTTGAATCGAATGAGATAGCGTATTCATCGTATCACGGCGACTAGCTGATACCTACCCAAACCCGCAACCTGGGTAATCTGTTCCGCGCCCCGCCGTTGGAAATCACCGGTACCAGTCCCGGATATAATGAGGCGCTGATGAGGATGCACTTTGTACAGAAATCGGAAAGAATGGGCATAAACGAAACACATAGCTTGCGGGAAATCCTATAAATTCCTCTTCGAAAGCCTTGGATTCAGGTCTTCCAGTAGAACATTCGTAGGCTATCGCGAGCGAATACTGCTTTGTTGACAAGCAGTCCAAACTTAGAGTCGCAACGATTGCCTTCTACTCAAGCTTAGGATAGATCATGAAGGCATGCCTTACATCGGTTGCCCTCATCACTCATTATCGCGCAACTGGCTTTCAAACACAATCACCCACGTCACCGAACGTCGTTCACCTTTATACATCAACTCTATAGGATATTAGGAATAAGCCCCTCTTAAAGTCTAAATATCCCCGTTTCCCGTCACCCCTAATACTCTTACTTCTACGGCATCAGTATTTAGGTACTCTGTCTGGAAGTCAAGGAGGACTTTTCGATGCTGGGCGATGAATACCAGCCAGTATGGATAGTCACCCATCGATTGGGTCCGGTTGCCGAGGTCAAGGTCGAAAGGTTCGTACACCGAGCACGATTCGTGCGAGACATGCCCGGGTTTACAATATAAGTAATGTAGGTATGATCTATCCGCCTAAGCACAGAGCCCAAACCACCATACTTCATCACAATCCATATTAAGTTCATAAACGAAATCAGAAACTGAACCAAAGCGCCATCAAGTCCTCAAGGAACAAGACATCAGCAGGAATGTAAGGGATTCCATCGTTTGTCCCATGGAACTCTGGTCATCGCGCGATGTCTAGTAGCACTGTGACAGCAAAAAAAAGGCGATATAATGATTCAGATGAACCCCATGCCTCTCCCAGACTCAAGACATGTTCCATGTGATCGGAACCACCTGTCTTACTGCGAAAAGAACTGGTAAGCCGCAAGCGTACACCACAGGCGCGGCTCCGTAGGCCCTTCAGTTAAGGTGGTGATTCATGCTGGGAGTTCATGAGCCTCGACTCCTGTATTAACACCCACACTGCTCACTTTCAGGTCCATTCTTGCTCTTCTGATAGTCAGTCAGTTTCGCACTCGCCGAAGGGGAGACGCCTCGGCGTTGACACGTTTGGCCTGTCTCTCCATTGCCTCGATAATAAGTTTCCAAGCGACACACAGGTAATAACAAGCAATTCTCTGGCTCATTGATCATTTAGGGATAGTCGAGTCGTGGTCATATCACCCGAACGCTCGTTTAAATGCCGTAGTATATCTACAACCTATCGGCAACAATTAATCTACCTTCTGCCCTACGTACAAGTAGCACTGTTGTCGTCCATGTTGGTGTCGGCGAATACTTCTGTCTAACCAAGGCCTGTATTACAGAGTCACTATCAGCAACTCGGTGAGGGGCAAATCCAAGAACCGTAAGATAGTCAGACTGTAAACGTGATGAGAGAGACTTGATGGTCGCCGATCTCACACTCCATCCACCTCGGCTAGTGTATCTAACCACGGACCACAAAGGGCAATGGAAATAAGTAATCAATCAATTAATACGCAAGTCACATCATGGAACATGGAAGACCTGGCAATACGTAAAGGAATTCGGTTAGCCGACGCCATCACCGCCGCATCCTCGAAACCCTTCACGGGGACGAGGCAGCATGGTTACGCGAGAAGCAAGGCGCGAACGAGCAGCCTAGGGTTGGGCCAGTCGGCGTGACGAGTGATGCAGCCACCAGAGAAACAAGGTGTGTAACACGCCACCACTCACGTCGCGCTTATTTATGGCACATCCGTAGAGACACACACACAATAAGGAGATGCCATAACTAGGGAGGCGAATAGCATGCCGGTCAACCACGAGGCCGCCATCCAATATCCTCGTGGGGCCGAGATTGCCGCAGCACCCACTGGCACGCCTGCCCATTCCGTCCATTTCCCTTTTCGAGTCGTCGGTATTCTGCAGACTGCAGACTCGGGCAGGCAACCTGGGTAGACCGCCGCACCACTTAGACTAGCCTCGCAACTCGCTTGCTTTTGCCTCGCGGGGAGGAACGACTACAGCAATGAGGCATAATAAGCTGTAATCAGGGGAAAGGCATTTGTCAGTGAGATGATCGTGCTGTTCAGTTCGGACACGGAATTGCGCCGCCGGTCCTCTATCTCTCTAGTGTAGGTAAGTTGTCCATGTGAGTGGCGATGCCCTTTCGCTGGCCGACGTAGGACGCTTTAAGTTAGAGGATGGGGTTGCGAGAGAGGACGAAGTACCGTACCTGGAGCACCGGAGGCATACCTATCCCTTGCGGGCCACGATACTGGTCTTGGGTAAGTCTGTAGCTTGCACTACTATAGGAGCGTAAGCGGCTCGATGCTTACCTCCGTTGGTCGTAGGCATCCATCTAGCATAGCGTACATAGTAGATCTACACTAAAATCAGACGGGCATTGGGATCTTCCGGTACCATTCGCCCGCTGCATATACCTAGGTAGTAGGTAGTGTAGTGTAGGGGTAGTGTAGTGTCGTACTGGGCTCGGAGATGATACCGAAACCAAAACAGGAGCCGCGCATTGAATAATCACGATTCCGATCCGCAGGGCAAATCATCCATCAATCCCTTGGGGCTCTAGAAGGCAGGGATTCGACGGGATGGGGTTTAGGGCGAAAAGTCCCCGACGCCTTCATTTGTGCGTGTGTCGGTTATTTCCCAAACGGCTTTTTGGACCGTGTTTATTTGGATGTTGCCGGCCGTAATCATTTGTCATCTTCTTGCATTGGCGGATGGACATTGGAGAGTCGTGTGCATGTGGACGGAATGTGATGCCGTCTGGAACTCGAGGTTGTATAGTTGCATCGCGACGGTGACTATTATAGTATCCAAGTTATGTAGTTAACTAGTGTACCGCTTTACATTGCATAGTTACATAATTTAGGTCAGGGTTAGCCTTTACGAAGTATTAGGGAGTCAAGGAGGAGTCAGTTTGCAACTTTACAAGCGCGCGCTGCGTTGGTAATCGTTGCTCCCAGTAATTACGTAAGGGGAAAACGGGTAGGTATAGCATCAAGAACATGTGCATGGAATACATGCGCCTAACGCCGTAAGTAGGAGACGTTGTTAGACGTTGTCAGACATTGGAGACATTGGAGACATTGTTCAATTTTCACTCGATGCGGCGGTCGCCGAAAAGAACCGTGGTTCCATCCGTCTGTCTACGCAGAGAAAATAAGGCATCTGAAATAAGGCAACTACCTAGCCATTGGTACTGCCTTTTTACCATCTACTATCTAGCTACGTATGGAATGAGGGGGACACCAAAATAACAACATGCATTCGCTGCTTCGCACGATACGCCGCATTGGCGCCCTCACTTGGCCATGCCATTTGCGGGGTTTCCGATCGGCAACGGCGTCTGTTGGCATACCTACTCGGTAGAGGCACTGGGTTATTGGTCTTGCTAGTGCAGATGTGATTCCGTGCAGACGAGTACATAACTAGGAGCCGTATTAACTAGATAGTGCCTGTTGATAACTTATTGACCACTGTTATTGACTAGGTACCTACGGCACGGCAGCGAAGAGACGCTTGTTTAGTGCGGTCTGAAGAGGTAGCCATACTTACACCCGTGATTAGGAACATAACCTAGAACCAAATGAAGAAAGTGTTGCGGCATCGCGGGCATAGGGGACCGTCGCAGGCGGCAGTCAACGTGGAGGGCAGGGTAGGAAATCCGAAAGGGTGCAGCCGTAATTCCCTAATCTAGAATGGAAAAGCTACTTGGTCTGCTGATGAGGCTCAAAGGAGCATCTTGGCCAGTCCAGTGTCTTACCTTGTCGCTTCGCTTGGGGTTCTTTTTTAGGAAACAGACATCATCTACCGCAATGACTGCGACGGTAAAATGCGCCACTCTGGAGGTGGAGGTGGCCTTCTGCCAAGAACCGTTGTCATCTTGCAGTGACTGGGTATTTCGACTGCTCTGGGTCGTCATCCGGGAGATGTACCTAGACGTAAGCCAGCCAAGCGATGCACCGGTCATGCATATACCACTCTATGGCACTTTCTATAGGCCAGCATCACGGCGTCTAGAGTCTGGCCCTTTTTCTCACTCTGTTGAATGGGGGTGTCTTCGCATACTCGGTCATTTCTGGGCAGTTGTAGCGGCTAATACCTATACGGACGTACATGTCTGTGGAGAACCCAGGCTCCATGTGCTGCAGTCCGAGTGATCTACGAAGACATCTATCAATGCATACCTACATGCATTCTACACTACACGATGTGGACTGCACAGCAAATGTATGTCATTACATGAAAGATCAGGGGGGAACCTTGAGGCTTGCCGCTCTGCTTGGGTGTTTTCTGTATCATCTGTGATGATAGGCACGTAGTTCAGGGATTCATGGCATCCTCCGTATGCGTAATCGTGGCGTCCGGCAAGCATGATATTTCCTTCGTGTTTCTCGTACCTACATATGCTCCGTACTAGGTAGTATAACCAGATATGAGTAGGCGTGCGTACGTAGCGTGCATCTGTGATCACAAGGATGATGATCCAAGGACCGAATGCGGTGTTTTCTTAAGAGGGGATTACGCCCGTAGGTATTGCGGTGCGAAATGATCCGTATGCTACCTAGCAAGCGTCTTGGTTAGGAATCTTTGGCAGATACCACGTCGCGGAGGCTATGTTGTATGTAGTGAGTTCAAAGTTGTATGCACGTGTTACTAACCTCGACATGGCTACGACCATACCGCATGTATTAACCCTCTATCTATCATCTAGGTTAAGCCAAGGGCGGGATCGTGAATCCTGCTGATGTAGTCCGCCTATGTATACCCTGACATAAAGTCCATCCTTACAGCATAATATTCATAATGTTCCCCTGAGAGTGGGTAAGGTGGTAGCAGCAGAACCTAGCGGAGCGGCACGCAGGAGCCCAGGGAACTGGAACGCTAACTATGTCATGGGTGAGACGGACCAGTTATCACATCCTTATGCCGTGTTCATGCTGGTCTGATTGTCTTTCAAAGATGTATTGACAATCGTGGTAGTTATACGGGGGCCTCAAAGCGCGTATCTATGTCCGTACGGTACACTATGCCGTCTTGCGCGTCATGATGATGCTCTCTAAACGAGGTACGGCAATCTGACGGCAGTGTGTCTTGTGTTGGAACTGATCAACGTATTTAACAAGCGTAGGATGACTACCAAGAAAACGATATATTGCTTTTGCGCATGAGATGTATCGGAACTCCCCTGACATGAACTATTTTCGTTAACTGTAGATGGGGGGTTACGAAGTTGCTTGGTGGTCTGCCGGTGCCACCCAGCCATGCGTAGATCTTCTAGGTAAGCGCCCACATATGAATAGAATAGAGATCAAGTGAGAGACGGAGACAGAGAAAGAGGGTGGAGGTGAGATCGGCTTCGACGCCATGACTCAATTTGCCTCCCCTCGTGGCATCTGACCCAGCTTGCTGGGACGATTGACGGGCCCTTGCCCCTTGCCTGTATCGAGTATCTAGGCCCGGCATAGGTAGGAATGAGCAGGGTCCCCATGGTGGCTTCACGAGACACGGGCAAGACATGGGAGCCCGGCCGTGATTCTTGATCCTCATTTTACGGCGATGAGCCCCGGACGGTATTCTGGGCATGCTGCGATACGATAGGGACCCAAGGTTGTCAACTAGTTTCAATAGTGGCTGTATTATACACATATGCGACATTGCATACATATAGTATACGGAACAAAGCATGATCAATATGAATGATGGCGAGGGTCGTTAATTGGTGCCCAACGAAAGATCGGAGATGCTGTTTGGGTATATGCATGCTTCATCCTTCATATGCGTCTCTGCCACGGGCGACTTTTCCAC
Source organism: Xylariaceae sp. X802 (assembly GCA_028637635.1). NCBI lineage: Eukaryota > Fungi > Ascomycota > Sordariomycetes > Xylariales > Xylariaceae > Xylariaceae sp. X802. The sequence goes on from JAJFDH010000019.1 coordinate 210,004, forward strand.
ACGGCCGGCCGGTGATCCGTCTTGTCAAAAGAACGAACGCGGGTAATGAACTGATGCTTGGGCAATCGGGTTCATGGTGTGTATACCTAGCGTAGGTACAGATTGGGAACTGGGAACCGGCAGCGACCGGCAGGCGAGGAGGCAACCAGTTTTACACATGGACCATGGTGGGGTTGAACTACCGTATCTATCTAGGTATTCATGACGTAGGGCCGTCCCGTCTACTTAGACAGTCAAGGAGAGTTACATACGTGGTTTGTGCTCAGCGTAGTCGAGGTACAAACCGTTGTTTCGACATGTCATGGACTTACATAATACTACGGTTTTCCACAACAGCCGGCTCCTAATAGGCGCCCTTTGCACGTAGGTGCTACTGACTGCCAGATACGCCCTTACCCAGGTACACTAGATAATGTAGTATCTAGTTTTCTAGATCTAGAGTAGGTATCAGATTTTTTCCGAGGCAGCCGAGGAAAGGTACTTCATACATAGCACTAGCCCAAATAGTGAAGAGCACCTAGGTACGCTACAGTAGTCGGCGCGGTGGATAATGAATTCCCAAAACGGTAATTGGGAACCTTTGCTTAGCTGCAGTGTTACCAAGACAAGGGGAGGGGAGAAAAAGGATTGGCACCGATCAGATGCCTGTCGCTTGAAACAGAAACGTTACCTGGTTACGGTATCCTATGATTATCTATGTGATATGTAACTTCGGGGGATCATACCAGATCCTGTTTGCTACTATCTATTCCGTATCCCCGAGGTTATACTCTCTATCTAGGCACAACCGATGGACTGCTGCGGATAATAGGTATTACGAAGGGCTCTGGGTACGACGTGCTCAATCGCCCCTGAGGCTGCATATCTCTTAAAGGCTGTTTACAAGGTATCTTCCAAGTTAGTACACTATACCTAGGTGGGCAGTGACCGTTTAAGCCGCTACTGTAGAGCTGTTAAACTTTAGGCTTACTGTAACCACTACGTCCGGAGCTTTGGTTGCTCAACGTTTTTTGAGTAATAGTGTGCGTGTACCATATGAAGCCGTGTTGTGATGCACTGCGACACGGTCGAGGGCGGTATCCCACAACCGTGACGTAACGAACGGCGAATGATGTAAGTGAGTAACCTGTGATCGATGTTTGGTTGGAAATGAAGACCCGGTATTGTGGTTTGGATCGGAACCAGTCTCAGGGTCTCGCAGTACTAGCGAACTATCTAGTGTAGATCCGTACTTTTACTATGGAGGGAGTATCCTTGCTGATGCGGGTGGGTAGTGTACGGTAGTGTACACCAGAGTAAAACTGTAAAAGTCATTAATGGAAGAGCGCTCTAATGGAACTACATGCCTACTTAGCCAGCCTACATAGCAAAGTCCTGAGGCAGAGTAGTGTAAAGTAGATAGTGCTGCCAGATAGGTAGGTAGGTAGTGCATGTATTGCCACGAGGGGGAAGAAAAATCATGACCGGTCTCGACTATCTACGCATATGTCAATTCGGGGCTATGCCTTGTATAATATGTACTTATGTACTTGGTTGGGGGCGATGCTTTTCCAGGGGTCGGGGATCGGGGAGAAGCTTAGTGCACACACGGACTATCCATTTGTTAACAGTGAAACGGCTTCCAGTGACACTGAATTCTTGGTACACTACTGTAAGTAGCACATCCTATCCTTACAGAGCGCCAGGTCAGTGCGTTGTAGCCGGGCAGGTGAGCTCTTGTGACTGCGTAATCGATGGCGATCGGGTTTCGCATCTGTAGCAGTGAAGAAATGCATTCCATAGGCGGACAGTCTGTAGCCCGAAGATTGGGGACCGCACGAAACGGGATGGGTCGCGCATGACAGGCGACTTCAGGCTCGGTCAGGACATGGAAGTTCCGTCGAAGCTCTTTGCATGATTCCAGATCGCCGTCACATTGTTCGTCAAGCATAATACTGCGCATATGCACAATGTGCTTCGCACACGCCCTCTGCGATTCGTCGAACGACCCCTGCACGGGCCCGCGTGGTGGGGTGGGCACGGCATGCACTAGCGCACCAAGTCATGTACGAAGTACGCTAGTGTATGTACTGTGGACGCGCTACTGCAAGTCGTTCTGGGTCTTTTATGAAACCCGAGTCGGCGACCTTCAGGGCCTGCCAGGTCTGCACTGTGCCGGCTTCCACTCGCGTCGATCTGTGCCAAAATTAGTTCTCGGTGGAGCATGAGGGGCGCTACCTATTGGCCAGACATGGACACGATGAAATATTCCGTTCTGGCAGTCTGGCACATGCAATATGCAATAACAGCGATCTTATATTGTCTGCCACTGGCGACTGCATGGAGTGTAGGGGCCTCGGCCAGATATAAGAAATACTTTGCGAGGCCGACAGAAATTGCTGCATAGGATCCTCCTATTAACAAGATAGCCGCGCTGAACCGTATCTAGGTACTTTGTGCCGGTATGATAGGTAGTAGGAGGCAATTATGGTTAATACGACTGTACCGCTGTTTTGGATCGCGGTACTTTCTGCATGTGCCGGCAGACGGCACTCGATATGTTTCGTTTCCTTTTTCCTCGTGTGGGAAGCATGAGTTTACACTTCTGAATTGATCTTAAGTGATTGCTACCTAGATCTCCTGTACGTCCGTACTGCCCGGCTATTCCGCCTACCTGTCATAACGAGCTTGGCGACCCTTAGCCATTGATTCGTTTGAGAGGTGGACTGACAGAGCAATACGGCAGGCCTAGCAATTGGGTGCACACGTTATCCGCGTTTATACTTCGTACTTCGTACATTAACTGTTAGTCTACCTAGGTAGTTTGCTTCGGACGGATTCCGCACACTTGGGAGGGGGAATCCTTGTTTTGGGTTTCGCCCCATCTGATCTCCCGCTGATAAATGCAACTAGGTACCTATCACATGGAACCAGCAGAGGTAGATCTCCCAATTTGGTAAAGGTTTTGGCACAGGGCAGCTGAAGGCTCAAATACATACATATTAGTCTAGTGTACCTACTACGGACTGCAGGTAGATAGTTACTAGATAGATAGTATAGTATCTTGTAATTGTTAAAATTTGTGTTGGTTACATTCAAACACATACGTCGCAACGCGGAGTTATAGATGAGTGGATCTCGGATGACTGAGTAAACCAATAGACCGGCCAATAGGGTGAACACGTCAGTTTCTCGTAACACTGAGACCCGTGAATTGTAGCATGCTCCCGTGCACCACGAAAAGAGCCCTATTATTAAGTAACTAGTTTTCCGTCTGACGCTAAGGTATGCTTACTATGTAGCGCAGTAGTGTACGGACGCACTTCGTAGTTATAGATACTCACATCATAGGGCTGGTATAATAGGGATACCTACACTAGTGTGGGTAGGTATTTGGTTGGCTATTGAGCCGTTGGCAAGCTTGTTGGTGCCTCAAGCCTAAGCTGCTCTACATAGGTAGTACTCAGTATAGGTACACGGACAAGATCGTACACATTACGCACTTCAACCGATATGTTCCTTCCGCCCAGATCTCTCGCCTAACCTTTCCGTTTTGGTCCAAATGCCGTCTTCTGATTGGCTGAAGCATACAGTGTACTTCGTAGTATAATAACGCATCCGTAGGATCCGTTCAACTCCCGAACGTGCGCAGTTTGTTTTGCGAATGACCATCCCAACTTGAAACTCAAAGTTTTTTCGCTCCGGGTTTCTGATGTATTGATGTTTGGAATACATATCATGCCACAGTACGTCTACTTACTTTAAAACTATCGCGATGAGCCAAAGGTCAGAAGGTCATGCCGTACCGGTACTGTAACTCCGTACACCAATGGTAGGTGCTATTTAGGTAGGCTGTGCACCGTGCCGCACAGTTGACGTGTTTACAACACCTCATTGCTCGATCACCCCACGAATCATGATGCCCCTGCCCCTTGCTGCCCATTTTGTTAGGTAACAAGCCACAACTGTCACACTACTGTGGGTAGGTTGTAGACTACCGTAGCTCACCCGAGGGATTGGAGCAAAGTGGGCCGTGCTGGCAACTACCTACCTGACGGTCTTGACTGATCGAAACTCTTGAACCGCTTTTCCGCAGTCGCTACCTTTCGCTAACTCCATCACGCTGCTAACTGGTACGGTGAACGCAGATATTGGCATCTGTCATCGTTGCCGTTATTGCACTAGATAGCGACTAACTACATAATACGATTTATCGGTGCTAATCGATGCTTAGAGAAGCGCAATGTGGTATTGTAAGAAACACCAGAGAAGACCGGAAATGCACGATCCGCTAGTAGAGTAGCATTGGCATACCTGCCTACTGTACCGACAACAATTCATGTTTAGTACTGTGATGGTACGGATGAATCCTCACCGGTTCGCTGAGCAATTCCTGATAGGGCGGCATGTCGAAGCAGATCAGTTGACCTTGCGACTAAGGATACTTTGCTTCTCTAAGGGGTGGGGGAGGGTCTCAAATACAAAGCAATGATCTTTTCCAGATAGAGAGGCCTTTACTGAGTACCACCACATAGTTAGTGGCACCAAATCATGACCCCTGCAGGGGTTTCTGCCGGAAACGCATGGCAGACAGGGATGTGGGCAATGCGCACAGACTGTGCGGACTACGGTATCATTCAGCATAGCGCTTATTTGTCTGGCCCTCGCGCCGGAGGGAATAACAGGCCGATCGATTTGGGCTCTTGGACGACGGAATCATCCACCAGATAAAGGTACCTAGCAATTAACCACGGTCCATTATTATTATGGCCATGACACGGGCTCTGTCCTCCAAAAAACAGGGTCAAAGCGACTCAAGCCCCTATCTCCCACAGCATCGCATAGCCCAAAGTCCTTAGTCAATCAAACTGTTCTTGGAAACTAGAGTATCGGTAACTGTGAGACCACCCGATGATTTGGGGGTGATTCACTTTGCTATGCTACCACGGAGGCATACTAGTTGAGTCAGAACGACGGTACCAAAGGCACCTACAGTATAATAATGCGGGACTGCCAATGCTAAGCCTTACTCTAGAGTTAGATATTCCTAGAGATGTGATGTGCGTTGGTGTGGCTGTGGCTAGGTAACTAGGTAGGTAGGTAGGTATGTAGATGTTTGATTGTTTGCACTAACACCTACTTATAACCTCCCACGTGCCTATTGCGTACGTTACTCAAGGTAACTCGCTGCCTAGCAAGCTAAGCAGTGCAAAACAGCCAGACGTCGCGATGAGGCAGAGTGTCCGATCATCTGATGCATTCCAAATGGTCGGTGCCGATTGGAAAGCGAAGACCATTACAGAAAGCCAGCATAAACAATTTCGGTTCCGTCTGCCATGATGACAACCGCTTCTAAAAACAGGGCGGGAGTAAGTCCTGTGCGACTCCAGGAAGAACTTTCCATGTACCTACGGTAGGCATTCAGGCAAGCCAAGAGCGTTGGTTGCGAGGGATGGAACATCAACAACCCCACGGCCGGACGCTAAATGCTAACCACGTGTTTTCAATACCAGGTTCATTATGTACCTAGTTAGGTAGTCTATATGCGCCGCATAAGGGATTATCACATAGCAGGCTTACGTAGACTGCACAAGTGTGAAAGATGAGGCTCGATAATCGAGCTCCATCACCGATGACAGACGGCATTATCCATGCATACACTGGGATGCTTAGGCAGTTACAGACCGTAGTGTCCTCGAATACACCCATCAGACAAAAGTACCTACATGCCAGGATGTAGTTCCCCTGATCCATTTTCTCAAAGGGATCATCTTACACGCCCGTTGACCCTGAAATGTGCACCGGAGATCAGTATAAGTCCTAACCCTAGTGAGGTAGGTAATGGAGGTACTGGACAGTACTGAAAGCCGCATGCCGTGGGAACGACTCTGAGCAGCACTAAGATGACCATCATTTACCCCACAAGACCATCGACAAGCCGTTCGCGACTAACTTGAATAGTCCTAGTTACCCGGTTATGCTGAGTACCTAGGTACCGCGTATTTCAGACCAATCAAGGCCGAAGATTTCCTGGCGCTACACCCGACTATACTAGAGCTACACTAGCGTACGGTACGCGCAGTGCCGCTACTCAATAAGTTCCCGGTACGGAATACGGAATACGGAATACATACTGAGAGGTACCGCTAATTGATGAACTTATCGAACTGCATGACTACTTCGTACCTAACCTGCCGTACTCTGTACGAAGTACATGAAAACGAAAGCAAGGAGCAACTACCTACACCGAGGGATCGCAGACTAGAAATTGCGATAATGCCAGAGCTCTATTTTAACCAGCATCTGTCCCGCTCAGGCACATCCCAAACCTGAAAGAGTCCATGTTACCTCCGGACACTAGACTAACAACGAGATATTGAAGCTCATGGTTTACCTATCTACGAAATGAATTGAACCAATATGCCACTTTCGCACTTTAACTCCATAAGCGTCTCAATTAGCCCAATTATCCATTATGTACTTGCCGCCTACGTTGCAATAAGGCGACGGTTGACATCATCGCCTGACTATGAGACCGCTGGAGCAGCAAGCCATCACGATCAACCAACACCATTAATAATACCGATGAGTAGATTGGACAATGCCTTTCCGACGCGGTAGCATCCAATTTGACGCCAAGAGCTATGCGCAGCTAGGTAGGTAACATGTGTTGGTAATCTAGTATGTATGGCCACCATGTGCGTGCGCGCGTGTGCTCGTGCGTCCATTACATTACATTACATAGCACAGCCTCGAGTACCAAGCTCGCGACGGCTCCGACAACTTCGGTACCGTAACGGCGCAAGTCTAGTGTGTAAGTCCCGGCCTCGGTGGCGTCCCGAAACGCAACCCTCGGTTTCCGCACCCGAATCTAGCGTAGGTAGGCCCACTGATATGTACTATCTACTGGTAGGTAGGTACATGAGCGCATTGGCATTTTGGAACCCATCCTCTCGTTTATGTTCACTTGATTCAGACGTGGCTTTTTGTCGGGGCGAGGCGTCTTTAAAAGATACTGCTTACGAAATATATCGTCGGCCGACGATGTCGTGTTAGTTGTTGGCGCAAGCCCTTTTCCAAGTAAGGATAGGCATTAGTTGATATGTGGCTACAGGTTTGAGTTGAGTCTTGACCCGGGGCTTTGGAAACTGCTTGTGGCACAACAGGGCGTGCTGCGGCATCTTTCAACGGCTGAGACTACCTACCTACATTAACTACCAAACTGCACACAGGTTGTCTCGCAAACTGGACGAACACCTCGCTGTGTCGGGAAGTTGCTTAATTTAGTAATCATGCGATTTGTATAATTGTATGGAGGGGCACGGAGGATGCCTACTGTCGGCGGTCGCTGTCATGGCATAAAGACCCAGGAGACATGATATAGGCAGCATATCCGGCAAACAAGATCAAAAGGTAAGATATGCAAACGTGTTTCGTGTTTTAATGAGTGTCAGCATCTGACACTCTCAACCGAGATTCTTCTTTCAAGAAGGAACAGAATAAGTACCTCCCTACACGATTGCCACCCGCCCACGGCAGGCAAATGTGCTCTGCAGACTACTTGACTGTTGCTCAATCCCATCGTCGCAACCATCGTCATGTCGTGCTGGAACACTATATACAGCAGAGTAGGAATTCGGTAGTGTTAATCCATGCATTTGGGCATGGCCGACTGGGATGGGCCTGTCGCCTGCATTTCCTGGGACCTGACAATGCAGGGGCTAAGCAGACCAGAAAAAAACATGCTTCTCCTATGTACTATGTAACTTTTTATTTTATTTTTAAGTTCCATACATAAAGTATCTACTTAAGCTTAGGGCCAGAAAGACGGGGTGCGGAATCCTGGCGCCGTGGTACTACTTGCAAATATCTCACATGAGGTAGCTAATTGAGGAGACAGGAAGACAAAAAGCATTGATTGCATACTGTATTTACCGTGTGGAAACAAACACATAGTTGACTGTATTCGGGACGTTCTCCAAGCTCTCCAAGACAAATTAAACGCTGCGGTGGACTTTTTTTTTGTCACGTCAAGACTACACTACACCAGCGTAGCGACAGGTTGGTGCCTTATATCTCCGATCTACATGGCTAGTTAAACTCTTTGCCTCGGGGAATCTGTTTATAGCGTACTTCAACTTGGTACTTATATTAACATATAGGTCAGGGGATTCATAGAGCATACACTAGGTAGGATTCGCCTGCCCTATTGTGAGTACCCGTAACCCACTCCAACTTAGCGCACACATTTCAAACAGTTCGTGTAGATCCTATCCACATTATAGCTCAGACCGTTCCAAAGCAGATACTTCGTGCATCGCACGGTTCTTGCCTGGGGCTAGACGCTTTATGATGCGGAAACGAGAGCTCTACCGCGCACATATTTTCCATGTCCTACCCAGAGTGTACGTACACTAGATACGGACATAGTTGTGTGAGGTAACTTGACGAGGTAAGTCGGTACCTTAGTGCGCTGGGGGGGGGTTTCAAATACGTTGCTGTAGGGGCGTTGGGGTATGAAATTGGAGTTCCGCCAACTGTAAAACTCCTCATAGTTGAAGGTTGAAATTGAATTTCGAAGAACATGATGTTCACACTCTAATATAGACTTCATTACATAATGAATTAATTTTTTATCATTAATTTTCTTCGAATTACTTTCTATAGATAAAAAGGCTTACTGTAATCAATTTCTAAGGATAAGTCTTTTCTATGGAGTGGAAAGGCAAAAAAATTAAAACACTCAGCACCACCTGTACTCGAACGCACCACTCCTTAAGTACATAGTACTATGTTAGTAGGTGGTGGTTCGGACAGGCAATGCATGGTTGGCCAGACCACTTACCGCTGTACTAAAGTTACTAGAATGGACCGTTCACCCCCAATATATCCCCGCACCCTCCTATCCCTACCTGGGAGCCGCCGAGGCCTTGGAGCGCGCAGAATTGAATTTCAGCCCGCAACCAGCTCTTTGGTCAATAGAGTCGATATTTTTTTTGGTGCTTTTCAGTAGAAATTACTAGCAGCAAGTACTTTAAAGTACTAAGGGCACTTTGACTAATGAACATACTGTCGGCATTAATTCTACACCGAATGCCCTCCCTGTAAGTCCTTTCAAATACCCCCCCCGCGCACTAAGGTAGGCTTATGGAGCCGTGAGCCTACATAGTAGGTACCTAGATAGTTATCTCGTGTTATATACACAGTAATCAATACTGTGTATATACGGTGCAACACTTATTGCACTACCTACTGTAGGCAGGCGAAGACATGCTCGGCGAATGGTACTACGTAGGTAGTGTAAAGTGCGCTACCTATTTACCTACTTCGAGCGTAGTTAGCGCTACGCTAGTAGTAATACGGTAGCGTAAATTGTACGCTAGGCGCCTATAAGCAGAACGGGAGGCAACCAGCATTCCACTACGGACTTCATTATACAGCTTCTTGTAGTCGCTCAGGCTTACAATACTTAGAACACATAGCGCTGTGCACTATTCACGCATTCACCCTGGCCTCTTGCCGGGTTTCTTGGGCTCCGAGTCCTGTGGTGTACGGAATAAGCACGTCTACATGTAGGTAGGTAGCATCCATCCCTGCCGCAATTGCTTTGCTGTCTCTCCTCGGCCTGGGCAACCACTTGGCGCTAGCCGGGAAATAATAGTGTAAGATGCCATAATAATGACAATAATAATCAACGACAAGGGTGGGTGGAATTACCCGTACTGGTAAGTAGGTACCTCTGCTGCGTGCGCTAGCGTACACTGGCAGGTAGCCAGGGTCCCGCCGGTACCCGCGCCAGGCTGGGAGGCAGGTTCCTCTGGTACCCCAAGTAGGTACTCTGATACCGCTAGCGCACGCTACAAGGGTCCCCTGTAACCGTGAGCTGGCGTATCCGATCGCCTGCCCTACGGCCCACCTGATAGATCCGTCGAGACAACATAACAGCAGTCTAGCTTGCCCTTCCGAGATTGTATATTATGAAGTCTTGAGCCCCCAAACATCGTCACCGCAAGAGCCTCTTTCTCTGCATTCCCAGCTCTGCAGCAACTTGCTAGACCTGCGCTCTCCGACAGAGCCTCTACCTGCTTCACGTTCGCTCTCTATACATAACCTTCGTTTCCCGGTTGCACGTAGAGGATACAAAGCGTAGCTGTCGCTTCTCGTGCACCTCCCGCTGTCCCTCCCATTGGCTACGTCTGCAGGACAACTCGCCAGCGAATAGGCAAAAGAGAAAACATCACCAAGACGAACACAAGCCTCAAGTTTTACTGAGAGAAGGCCTCGACAGAAGGACTGCGCTAGTGTTGGATTTATATAAGTGCTCGGGTCTCGGCAGCTTCGTCTCCTCACCTGTGCGGCACCTCTTATCTTTCTTAGCCCCTGGATACAAGGCGCGAATGTGAGATTCCATTCTCGCTTCTCTGCGCCCTCGGTGCCTTGGCCCGTAACAACGCTGACCAGGCCGCAATCCATAGCGCTTCAAGCGACTCGAACCGTACCCACGCTAACAGGAAGACACAATGGCGTTGGTTTCGGACCAATCTTATAAGATGTTCCATCGGTCAAGTCATGAGCAAGACTACATGCTATTGACGGACTCTTCCATAAGGACTGGATATACGTCCCCCCCGATGGATCTGAGCATGAGCCCCAATGGCTTCGGCTTTTCTCGGAATCTGGAAGACGAATACAACGCAAACTCATCTTTCGATAACGGACCATTTCACCCCGACACAAACGCATTTATCTACCGAGACCGGACATCGCCAGGCCTATACGCCGACGAAGGCGAGCTGCGAGCTCCGTCATCCAATCTTTCTACGGCTTCCGCGCCGTCGCCAGCATCAACAGTAGGATCACCCGGCTCAAACCACGGCCAATTGGCGTTCATTCCCGAGTTCCCAGCCTCTAGTATGGGCGTAAACCCCAGCATCGTTGGTTCGAGCGACTATTTCGCTGGGACCGAGTACTCGGCATTCACCGGGCCAGGTATGGAAGATTTTACCCTGACCTTCGACAGTAAATCTACCTTTGTTGGTAAGTTGGCGCGAATCCCCACTGCACCAGAGGTCTTTTTTTTTTCTTCTTTTTTTACCCCTACTTTTCTATTGATGTTCCCGGGGAGTAACCCTCGCTTTTCTCAACAAGCCAGGTTTAGGTGCATAATATTGGGCGTGTGCTCGGGCCGCGGGGGTGGCAGCTTGCGAGTTGCAGCTCCTTGTCACTCGCTAGTGGGGGTTCCGGCTTGTCGAGGTCCAACAGGAATCGCCGCTCCACCTGCAGACCGACCAAGCCTGTGCGCATCGCAATAGTTGCACGCGACCCCACTTGTCCGATTCACTGCCACTGCATAGTTTTCGCGAGGCCTCAGCTCTTGTTGAGGCTCTCTTCCCTAGGGTCTTGCGAGCGATCATAGCCGGAAACGGTTCATGCTAACTGTGTTCTTGCCTAGACCCGTCTTTGATCCACCCTGAGATCCGCAGTTCCATGGGACCGCCCATCTCGGGATATGAACATCACAACGGCGGCTATTCGCCTCAAAACCCGTATCCCCAATCCCCTGCGCTCTCTGGTGCTACTTCGCCGGCTCCGGTCTTGAGGAACGGGAGCCAGTCACCATACATGCACACTTACCACCAACAGTATAGTCCGTATGCGATACAAAATGCTCAAGGGCGGCGGCCAAGTGTTTCCTATCCGTCGCATAATTCTCATGACTTTGGCTACAACAGTGACGAGTCTGAGAAGAAGCAGCGATGTCCCCACTCGGACTGTGGGAAGACGTTCAAGGATCTCAAAGCTCATATGCTTACACATCAGACCGAGCGGCCTGAAAAGTGCCCGATACTCACGTGCGAGTATCATGTCAAAGGCTTTGCGCGTAAATACGACAAAAATAGGCATACCCTGACCCATTACAAGGGCACGATGGTGTGCGGCTTCTGTCCGGGTTCTGGATCTGCTGCTGAGAAGTCTTTTAACCGTGCCGACGTATTCAAACGTCACCTCACTGCAGTCCACGGGGTGGAACAGACGCCGCCAAATAGCCGGAAGAAGACCCCGTCTTCGGCCCACAGTGGTAAGAAGCTAACTGGCTACGCTCCCGATGCCACGGGCAAGTGTTCGACATGCTCGGTTACCTTCTCGAACGCCCAAGACTTTTACGAGCATCTCGACGACTGTGTTCTCCGCATAGTCCAACAGGAAGACCCGGCTGAGGCTATCAACGCGAAGCGCTTAGCCGAGGTGGAGGACGACAAGGATGTCCAACAGACTCTAGAGAAGAACCAGCTGCCCCTGACTTCGCAGTCCTCTCCCCGCTCCGATGAGGAAGAGGATGATGAGATGGCCGACGAAGATGAGTTTGACGAGTGTGGGCAGGCCAGGAAGCTGGCCTCGCCTGCTAAGAGAAAGTGCAATTCTTCCAACGGTATCCAGAAGTCGCGCGGCATGACGCATTCACGTGGTGGCGTTCCCATGTCGACGAAAACAAAAGGCCGCAAGAGTCGGCAGAATTACCCGTCGTCGTGGGGGTTTGATAAGGGCCAGATGACGATGAAGAAGCGTGTTCTTACCCTATTTGACGGACCGCGGCGATTGGCCAAGGACGACATGAGGCTCTCCACTGAGCATGAAGTCCGTGTTAAGTTGTCGGATGGCAGGTCGTATGTAACGGACCTGGACGTCAACACAATGAGGCGTGCTGAGGGCTTTCTCAATGCTACGCCACAAGAAAAAGGCGTATGGGTCTCGGACGACCCAACAGAAGAGGACATGGCACACATGATAAAGATGAGCAGGCAGTGATGGATTCCATTGCCCCCCGTACATACAAACCGCTCGTACCTAACCCCCCTCCCCCCTTCTGGACAACGGACACATTGTTTGATGATGGGCATGATTAAAATGGCTATAGAGAATCTAGCTCGATGAGCGCAAGAGCCGGTCTTGGCTGTATATTGAAGGCATTTCAGGATTAAGAAGAAGCATATATAGGGGCGCACGGATGTATATTGACTGCATTGGCGAGGGCTTTGCCCACGCGGCGGAGAAAACAGGGAGGATAATCTGTCGGGCGTTCAGAGGCACGTAGGCGAAGAGTTTCGTCTCCCCATCTACTTTTTTGTTTACAACGACGGCCCTACAAGACGGACATGAGCAGAGTGTGCCTAGCGAAGATACCCAGGTGTAATATTACCACGCATGCATTGTTCAGAATGGCGTTATGGATGTTAAAATAACGATATTCAATGTACAACTCATTCAACAACTACTAGATACCTAGTTTCTAGTCCAGATACTATACTACTTGTCAATAACCCGACTTGAAGCTAAGTGCCGTGCCTACTCGAGCAGCCATTGCGGACGGTCTGCAGTTCGTGAGTAACTATCTAGACCTACCTAGGTGCGTTGCCGGTGGGTAGGGTTGCTATGGTGCTACCTACGTAGCAGATGCAGACATTGGCGCCGGAGAAACACATTTCTTCGCATTTCTTCTTCTCGAATGGATCAATAGAGTCGAAGGCTATCATGCACGTAAGGATGGACAGGGATGAACAAGGTCCGAGACAGGATCCGACAGCTTGGTACGTGATTACCTGCCTGCGAAGGGCGCCTACACCACTCGACACAGGGGAGGTAAGCAGGCGGAGAGTAAGTGTAGGGTAGAAAATGCCTGAACCGGGTAAGCAGCTTGACTAGCCATGTCGGGCAGCAAAGCAGGGCAGGATAAGGTAGTAAGTTTAGGCAAGTGGTACGGCTGCAGTGCACCGGTAACGCGTACCGGATGCACGTAGGGAATGATGACGCCTGAAGGGCTGTGCTTGTGCTGCTTTGGGGATGGGCGGCTTGGGAGGTTTGGAAATCTTGGGGTTTTCAGCAGACTTGGGAAGCCAATGGCAAGCTTGCCCCGCCGGGGTTATGTTAGGTGACGGGATGCCGCATCACAGAAAGCTTTGCTATTTGCCTGGAGTGTCGGAGGGGGGAGGTATGGAATTGGTACCTAGCTAGGTAAAGGTAGGCTGTTATTGTACTTTTATGGGGAGGCCGGGGACTCGGGAGGAGAAAGGGGGGCTTTCCCAGGGCTAAGACGACGGCATCACTGCACCCGGTTTCGTCGCGTAGGCTGTAGTGTAGCGTTAGTTAGGGGCCTAGGTTAGTGCACTGTAGCATACACTAGGCACTGCTGCTGCTGCTGCCGCGGACATCTCGATTTCTGTGTCGACGTTGCTACCGCACCTGCACACCGTATGTAAGTATTGTTACGGAAGGGGAGATGTGTGCGTGGTTGCTTCGGGTCCTTCAGGTCGCATCGGTACTCGGCAGGACCGAATTCACCTGCACTGTATGCAGTCCTCCAAATATGCATCTATAGGGTTATGTGGTTACCCGGTGCGGGCACCGTATCATTCTGGCGATCGACTCCTGCATCGCTGCGACTACACATCTTGGATCGCATTGCACTGCCTTCATGCCGTCTGATCGTGTATGGGACCGACATTTTTTCTACTTCATTCTTTCTTCCTCGTATCACGTTACATCTCGTCCTTGCGCCGTGTTGTCATTTTACCGGTATTTTGTACTTCGTATTATTTTATTTTATTTTATTTTTATTTTATTTCATTCTTATTGTATTTCCCCAGCCTGGCAGACCGCCCTTGTTCTTTTGCTTATCGTGAGCCACGCTCCCACACACCCTCCACTCAGATGTTGTTGACTGGCAAATGCAAGACTCGTCGTACCGAACACATGCACTCGGTTCTTTTTCGCGCTTTTTTCTTCTGAAAGGCGACCGAGCAGGCAACTGAGCTCCAGCGCTTCGGGGCCTGGTAGGAGTTCCTCTCCTGACCGCTTGACAGAAGATGCAACAAAAACCAACCCAACCCAGCCCAATCAACCCCCATCATCACAATATGCCAATGCTTGCAGGATATGTATAGTTGCGCATTCTATATGGCGGCCGCTCCAGTCCCAGTGCATACCGCGCCTTGCATCGTCACAAAAGCTTGGTTATTTTCTTCTTTGATTGCCATACAGCCATTTCCATGTCGACGGGTTACTGCGACGGGGAATAGCGACGGCACAACCAGGACATCGAGGCCTTCCTTCATGCGGTGTGCATCGCGACATCGCGACATCGCCATGCAGGCAGAGATTGGATTTGCGAATCCCCATCTATCTACGTATGCTACTTTCCAGGTTCCTGCTCGCATGCATTCGGTATCGCCACCTGGTAGCCAGTCGCGTACTATCTATCTACTTGCCAAGTTTGCAAGGCAAGGTAGCATCGAATCTACGGACGTACATACAGAGAGCAATGTGGACAACGTACCCGTCCCATGGTTACTTGAGCGAATGTTTGGTTGGCCGTCGTCATTGCTGCAGCCACCGTCGTAAGTCTCTCCATACATCGAGGACTCATGATTACGGCTCTGGGTTAGAGGGAACTCTGACTGCATGTCCCGGTACGCCGCATCGTGTAACAGCATCTCTTGGCTGTTGTTCTATCTAGTCGCGAGTACCTATCTAGATACTGAGTCGTTCTGCTACGAGGCAACGGGAGAGAGTCTGACACGAGCTACTCCCTTTTCCCCGAGGGAGACCCGTCGCCGCTGTGGGTGATGATATGACATGACACTGCACAGTAGAAAGAACAGACGTTGTTTGCTATTGAAGCGCCAGTGGTAATTAGATGTCTGACAGCCTAGCCTGGCCATGGAGGTCAGAGAAGAACCGTGCATATGTATTATCCTGTATTGCCATCGTATTATGGACGATATCTCACAATGCCGACCGCTCACAACCACATCCGCACTCCCGATCTTGACCAACCGAGGGAACATCTACGCCGGCGTCTAATCTCCAGATACCGAGAAGACCAGACCAGACGCTTTACTCCCTGGATCCTGTGTAAGTCATTCACAGCCTGCTCCCAAGCTAACATCAGACCCAGCGCCATCGACCACCCCAAGGTTCTTTCTTCATCCTCGGGTCAAATCCAACCGGCCCATGTCCATGGCTTACTCGCTCTACGATGTTCTTATGTATATTCCATCAAGCCGCAAAGCTTCACTAGCTGGATGCGGCTATATACATGCCGTCATGGCATAAGCGCCCAACAAGTGCTAGCTCATCCTGCCGGTACGTCGTGCGCCGGAGCCCAGTACCGCGGTTCGGGCCGGTCGCTTGGACACCTGTGGCGCGACGCCGGTGCGTCTTTACCCCAGCTCTCGGCTCTGGGCTGACACGCCGTAATCCTGCGGTGTCGCCTGTCATATTCTCCTGGTCAAGTCCGGCGAAAAGGGGGGAGGGGGTTTCGCTACGACGCTAAGTATTGCACTTTGTAAGGACGAGTGACGGTGGGTGTAAGTTGTAACGACGCTCAGGCTGCTTCGATGATCATGCCAGGGCCCAGCGGCACCAATGCCCTCCGTGGCCCTTCGTTGGGACTACACCGCAACATGGAGTGGCCATCCATAGAGCCACTTTCTTTTGTATGAGCCGCTTCCTTGGCTCGGGGCCCTCCCTCTACTGCCTGCTTATCTGGGCAGAGGGGGCGAGTCGTAGGCAAACACGTGGTGTGTTTCTACATGTTCTTTATTCCCACCAACTTCATTGTTCAGTTAGGCGGTAGTGCGTGAAGGCTCGGCCAAGGGACACTGCGACTTTGCTTACAAACTCGCGTTATATATTTTGCCGCCTTTTCATAAGCCCTATCGTAGATCATAGATTTTTTCGTCGACCACCGGGGAATCGGGATAACCGGCTGCCAAGTGGAATTTGAAAGTCTAGTAGGAACTGGGAAGTTGTCTCGGTCTCGATGCAGTTCCCGATGGCCTCCGTGGCCGGAGCCCTGACAAGCTCAACATGACGCTCCGGAGGGCACTTCATTGATGCTGAACTCAGGGGTCCGCATATCGTGAATGTTTAACGGTTTTTATTTGTATGACTAGATTACAAGATAGTAGAGCTGAAGTATTGCCATTGCAAAGCAACTGATGCCAGGCCCATCAATGCCTCATTCTCGTAGGCTGGCCAAACTGCATCTGTATCTTGTTGCTACAATGCGGACGGAAATAGTATGCCCCCTACCTACCCCATGTTTATCCCCTGGACTCGTAATTTGTCTAGATACACTGAAAATGATGGCGGGGGGAGAATAGCCCGCATTATTGTTGACCTGCTGCGTGAGTTTTGAGACGGGCGCATCAAATACATATGAAATTTAGTAGCTACGGCGAAATTGGTGCTCGGCCGAGAGGAATCGAAGCCTGCTAAAGGGCTATCCAGACACGCATCGAGCGACTGGGTCGACAAGAGTCGACAAATACTTGGGGAGCCTTAAGTTGTATCGAGCATGCGGGATTCTCTGAGACTATTCTCTTGTTCTCGCATCCTCTTCTCAACTTTTCTTTCTTTAAACGCGCCAAACAACAGTGACAAGGCGGCAAGCGCTTGCCATGATAACGTGGGAGAGAAAGAAACGAGAAGGCGCCCAGTACCCCATGTCAGCGAGATCAGAAACTGTCTTGATCTTCATAGCAACTCACCCGAAACGAGACTCAATGCCACTCACAATGATGGCAAATGGAGTGAGAACAAGGCTGCCAACGTGCGGTGAGTCGATTGCGAGACCGTTCTTTGTTGGCCCAGACGATAAAAATGAATTACAAGCGCTCGTTCGGTTTCTAGAAATATTCCAGGCCGCCTCCCTCACGTCTCCTCAACGGCCGGCACGCAAGAAATACAATGCAACCTATTTTGCCCTCTCTCCGGGATTACATGTCTTTGTTTCCCACCGTCCGTCCGGCCTGGATACCCGCTGTCTCGCGAACTTGTCACTTTCACTCGCCAGAGTAGAACATATTGTCGCTCATATGAACACCCTCGCGCGAAGCTTCAAGACGTAGAAAGACTGAAGAAAAAGGAGGCCTCGCTCCTTTCAAAGATGTTGGTGCCAATATAAAAGTGATATAACCCCCATACCGGCCTCCCTTCTCTCTTCCATGGACTCTCCCAATAAACCGTAAAGCGAACCCTGCAAAAAATCGGAATGAAGACAAAATCTATCCTCTCTACAAGACTCACCGGAGGCGCGACTTTTCAATGTGACTGATCTAAGCACCGCCTCCCTCGTAAAGGCTTCTGAGAAGTCCATCTAGCTCGTCATGGGAAGAGCGAGGAAGGGGAACCGTCGCAGTCGATCCAACGGTAACAACAACAGTAGCGACGTCCCCGACCGAATCAATAGTAGTCCGAGAATCCTGGACCGCGACGATGACTTGCTCATGTACGGCGCCGAGGACTATTTTCCCCCTTACAACTTACGCCGCAGAAAGCACCGCAACAACATCCGAAAGGGTAATCAGAACGACGGCAGCCGAGGCTCAAACGACAACCCATTCAACCCTCTCATTGAAAATCCATTCCGGCAGCCCAACTCAGACGCTTCTACATTTCAAGATCAACAAGGTCCGCGATTCCAGCAGCCAAGGAATCAAAACCGCGGCCGGGGCCGCAACCGTACTCAGCGAGCGCACAACAGCCCAAATAACCACGCCGGCGACCGCTCCAACAGCCCGAGATCCAATCACAGATACAAAGACCAACACCACGGCGGTCCCAGCCCGGCCTCAACGATAAATGGCGCAAGTAACAACCACAATCACAGCCACAATCACAGTCACAATCACAATCACAACAGCAATAACAACCACAGCCACCAGGACTCCTTCGCCCCGCCCACACCGCCGTCCAGCCCAGCAAGACGAGCCCGCTTCTGCACCGAATGCAGCGCGGTCCGGCGCGCAAACATCACGCTCCGCAACTGGCTACTAGCCGCCATAGCCCGCGCAACCGAGGTGGTAGACAGCTGGAGCGACGAGGTAGGCGTCGCCCGTGGTTCAGCCGACGAGATGGACTGGCAGCCCGAACCCGTTATTCGCGTGCTGATCTTGACGACCAAGGCCGATGGCGACGGGGGACCCGGGTGGGAGCAAGGGCCGCCGAGACACCTCAGGGAATTCACAGGCGACGGGTTCGGAACGGTCGGTTCTTGGGGGAACGGGGCGGGGTACGGGAATAATGGGGATGCTTATAGTGGACTGGAGGGTGCTGCGCGGCGCGATAATTACGGGACGATGGGCTTGTCGCCGTGGGGATCTAGACCGGCTTCTACCAGTCCGAGGCCTGCGACGGCCGGGTGGGCGAGTGGTGGCTTGGGAATCGCTGGCGTTTTTGGGTCTGGGAATGTATCCTCTGCTTTAGGCTTTGATGACGGCGCACAAGGCCAGATGAATGCTGAAGGCGCATGGGGCAATGTCGACGGTGGCCAACAGACGGTGGGGATTGCATCGCCGCCTGATAGTCCATATCCGTGACCTTGGACGTCGAACGAACGGAAATCGTGTGGACAAGGCCGCCGAGCTATTTCAGAATAGATAGATTGCGATGCGATCCTGGTTAGATTTCGACACAGTCAAGACTTTACTTATGTCAACGTAGAGATCCATCTTCCTGCTGCTTTGGAATCCTTCACGAGATAGCGAGTGCCGCACACTTAAGGCTGCATTGCTGAACATTAATGACCATTGAAAGCTCAGTATAGTGTGTAGTGTCGAGAACATCATTCTATTGCATGGGACAGACCGAACCTGTGTGGTATCAGATACAGGTAGACACAGACTTTCCCGCAAGAAAACTTGCTAATATCATAACCCGAATCATTCCATAACGCCAGTCGCCGGTACCTGATGGAAAACTCATCCAATATGAAATGAGGCCATCACCTATTTCATGACAGTATTACGCACACAAGGCTTATTTGGGCCCTTCATATCTGCCAATAACTGCACCAGGGTCAGTTTTGAACTTAATAAGAGTTTCAATAGAAGACTTACCAACAGCGTGATCACGCTCGTATGGCTCTAAGAATGTTGTCAGCTCTACATCTTCACAAAGTATATGCAATTACGCACCCAGTGTCCTATACGCAACATTGTTAGCAAGTATAACTTCTGATCCAAAGGCAACGGAAACTTACAGTTGTTCAAGCGGCTTGAGACCTCCTTGGCGCAGCTTTTGCACCTCGGCGGCGAAGACCGCCTCAGGGGCAGCCGTACTATCTATACAGTTCGCCTTAATAGAGATAACAATGCCTCCGCCAATCTTCAAGAACATAGACGCGTTCAGAAGGGCGATACGGGCTTGATCAGGTTGGGCAACATCCTATAATAGCGTTTAACAAACCAATCTTGACTCTCAATATGCATTAACTTACCAGGAAAATGGCGTCTACCATGGGTACCAGCATGCGATACTTCAAAGGGTGACGCGCATCTTCAACGACTGTGGAGCTAGAAGTTAGTAATCGCGTATGAATAATATTGTGACGAGGTTTCGGGGCTTTGCGAAAGTAGTAAGAGGATCGAGGAAATGTCAGGATATCGTACTCGGTATTACATTGGTTCTTTGTTGAGCCATTGTGGTCTAGTGAGAGCATTAGAGATAGCAGTTTTGGGGGCACCCAATATGACTTACAAGGTCACGTCCGGATCGGTGACTGAATTCGACTAGTAACTGTAAGTTGGGATGCTGGTTTGCCAGGGAACGTAGCTATCTTGCCTGCGTAGACGTTTCCAGTTGGGCCTACTATATCGGCGACTAGATATTCCAAGTTAGCAATCATTTCTGACAAAAGGGCGCTGCATCTATTTTTTGATTGCATAACTCACCATGGGATACGGATGTGCCAGAGGCAGCTCCTAGATAGAGAACTTTCTTTCCAGGAGCAATGAAGATGTTATCAATACCGCCGATGACTGCAGCGGCCAACTTCGAACGGAAGGGGTTCTATTCAACAGTATCGTTAGTACCGCTAACCGATTATTGTGGAACAAAGCTCGGAAAGGCATCGTTAACGGACGAGCCGAAACGCCCCAAACACAAAACTGAAAGTTGAGATCCATACCCAAATTCTGTATTCAACTTTGGTGCTGATTGTAGTATTATCATCGCCCTTTGTTGTTTCGTCGACGGTGATTCGCTTCTCGCCATACTTGATTCAAATCATGTTAATATACGATCTTGAGTTCCGAGGGCTTGCGGTCGGGGAATATCGAGAGCCGCGTTGCGATTTCGCTCGGCATTGAGTCTGTGGGTACTTACTGTGCATAGGTTAGCAAAGATCCGACGTAAACAAAGGGGTTGAGACACAAAGATGACTTACCAACTTCAACACCAGGGGCAACCGACCGTGTAAGAAGATCTATAGATCACGAGTTAGATCCGGGTCTCCAGAACCAATCGACGGTGGACGGGATGCGCAGCCACAAGAGTAGCCTCGGAGGATCTCTTTATCGCAACATGTTGGCGAGAATCGGCGGAATTAGGGCGCACTTACGATCTTCCTTGCCTATAAAGTCGAATTAGTAACCCCCATTTGCAGAACATGGACCTTACCGCCAAGTTACTTACCACGCGACACAAAGATACCAGCGCTTGGCGAAATGGTTAGCTCGGAATCTGGCGAGAGACATTGGTCGCCATGAACTTACTGACGATGCTATATGGAGATGATTAGCCACCGTTGCCGCTGCAATACTCAAGGAATCAACCCATGTGGAATACATACCGGCTCTACAACGACTTTAGCTCCTGCACCACCGGGCTTGCCGCCGCGACCACCGCCTCGCGGAGCTCCACGGCCTAAGCGCACGTGTCAGAAGTTCAATTGGCATGAGGGGGGCCTGAGAAATGACAAACCGCGAGGGGCGCCTCGACCTCGATCACCCCCAAAGCCTCCACGGCCGCCGCCACGGCCACCACCTCTCCCACCGCGATCTCCGCCTCCTCTGCCACGGCCTCCTCCAAAACCACCGCGACCACCACCTCTGGGTGCACCTCTGCCACCACGTGTGAAGGACATGGCTGTATTATGTCGTTGGTGGGTAAATTGTAAACTGTTGTGTGCACCGAGGAATGGGATGGTCGAATGGTCGTGGTTGCGATGCGACGAAAGTAGGTATATGAAAGTTAGTTAGCTGTTTCGCCGAATAAAAATTCTGTTTGCACTGGGAGCTTCGAGCTAAGTAGGTGACGGTGCTTATCGATAAGACGCAGATCCCTCGGATGGGTCAATGGTGATCTGAGCGTTTCCTCCTTCCAGACGCCACCGAAGATCTGCCGGTGGGTAACGGCTCGACGCCAGCAGCTTGGCAAGTGCCAACGAGACGAGACCTCAGCTCAGCAGAGACTGGTGGGGCTCTGGTCGCGCCGGCCCCGTTTCTGCCCCACATTGCACTTGGGGACCCCACTCTCCAATTGAAGGCCAATGGGAAGAGGGAAGCCAAGGCAAGGAAGGTACGTACCGAGGGCTTAGTGAGGGCACAATTTTTGCTCAAAACCAATTTTGCATCTAACCATTTCGCCAGTCACTCCAACCACCAACGACACCGACTCCATCTCAACTAACCTCCCACAGCACAGCAACCAAGATGGTACGTTGAACCCGATTGAAATCCCATCGCAGAACCGATCTTGTCGCATGAGAAACCTCTGCTGCACCGCCGGATCGCTGCACCACTACTTTTGGACATCCCGGGTTACTGCGAACGAGCCCCAGGAAAACACCCTGTTGAATTGGAAATATTGAATCATGGGCTGACGACGATCTATGTTGAAATTTTCAGGTTCGATACGCTGCCACCGAGATCGAGTCCGCGAAGTCGGCTCGCGCCCGCGGTTCTTACCTCCGAGTCTCCTTCAAGAACACCCGTGAGACCGCCCAGGCCATCAGTGGCTGGAAATTGGTCCGCGCCGTCAAGTTCCTCGAGAATGTGAAGGAGAAGACCGAAGCCGTTCCTATGCGACGATTTGCCGGCAGCACTGGCCGGACCGCTCAAGGTACGACTCTTGTCTTATATGTTCGCCTGGAAGACGGGATACGGATGGGAAGCTCAGTGGCACGTGGAAAGAGATGGGTAATAATTACTGGGAACTACGAACGGTCGCTTCTGCGAATTGGCCATTTGATCTGGGAAAGCAAGGGTGAAGCGCTAACAGTAGTGGTTCAACAGGAAAGCAATTCGGTGTTAGCCGGGCTCGCTGGCCCGTTAAGTCTGCCGAGTTCCTGCTCGGTCTTCTGAAGAACGCCGAGGCCAACGCCGATGCCAAGGGCCTCGACACCAGCAACCTTATCGTCAAGCACATCCAGGTCAACCAGGCCCCCAAGCAGCGAAGACGCACATACCGTGCCCACGGTCGTGTATGTTCTCGCCAATTACCCTCCCTGCTTGCTGCTACAGATCGAGTCTCCGCCAGGCACAATTCTAACTGGATTTGCTACAGATTAACCCCTACATGTCTAACCCCTGCCACATCGAGCTCATCCTAACCGAGGGCGAGGAGGCCGTTCAGAAGTCGGAGGAGGTTAAGTCCCGTGACGTCGCTCACCTTTCCTCGAGACAACGAGGTGCTCGCATTCGGAAGGCCATCACCTCGTCTTAAACAGGGAAAGACGAGGGGTGTGACGATATGATGGCGTGTCGGTTGGGGATTAGTTGCTTTAACTCCAGGTGTCAAGGCGGTACGTAAAGCATTAGGGTCTAGGTTTCTGGCATGCAACTTTCGCGAAACGAAATAAATGTTCGTGGTTACCCCAAAAAATACAAATGGTTCTGAGCAAAAGCCGGTTTATTCGAGAAGATCGCCTTGGTGCGCATGTCGGACATCGAGACTCGGTTCGCTCAAGCACGAACTTCGTCTGGTTTGCTTGGGGTTTACGAGAGCTGGTATCCGCCACCTAATTCGAGGGTAGAAGAGGCTCGCCTACAACATCTCGGGGCGAGGCATGTGCGCAATCGCTAGCCTGAAGCCTGATAGAGTTTCATTGGCCTCATCTTCATATGATGCTCCGAGTATAACTCATACGCAATGATGATTTTTCAAAAAAGACGATGATATTCGCGATTTGAGTCTTGACTGAGAGAGTGTATACTGGTACCCAGCTAAGCTAGGCACGTCGTATCTGCAAAACCAGGCCAGGATTTGTAAGTCACAGTTCCGATGTTCTATTCGCGATTAGTTCTGTTAAGTCCCATTCAATCCACGCGTGCAGAAACTCCAAGCAACTCAACCACCCTCCATATTTGCGTAGTCTGCCTATAATGAGACGCGAATTAGAGAGTTCTCCATGGGCCGAGCGTGCGTACCGATATAATTACAGCAAGACTGCGAGGGTTTTGTCACAAGTGAGCCCCATAGTCCGCAGTATGTAAGCCAGAGAGAGGTGTATCCTACCTAGGACTATTGCGAACAGCTAGCGTCCGCAATATTTTGTGCTTGTACGGAATATTCCACGAGAGATGTCGCCATCTCGCAGGCCTCGGCATCGCCGTCCTTCTCATCCTTCCAAAATGAGTCCTCCAATCTGCCGCCCGCTGTCGTTATAACGAAATTCTCGGCCTCCTCTTCGGGGAGGTGACCAATTCTCATTGCGAGCTTCTTTAGAGTCGTCTGCCGGACCCACTCTCCTGGAATCGCAAAGAATGGATTGCTGATGTTCTGGAGGCGGTCTTTCCACCAGCCGCTTGCCGCAAACCTTTGTCGCCGCAGGAGATTTATGGCGAAACTAAAATAAAGGTACTTCATTGCTGGGCGATGCAGTGTACAGAACTTCAACATTCGACCGTCAAGCGTCTTTCCCATCGGGAAAGGGCCGGCATCTTCCTTGTGCTCCAAGCTGGTCCTGTCGAGGACGGTGACCATGAGCCCTTGGCCGCCGTTGGTTGGCACGATGGCTATTTGTCCTTGGTCTATCATCTCTTCATAGCAACTTGCTACGGACAGCCCATTCTTTGCACTCCAGATGTGGCCGCCTGGCGTATCGATCGGCCCAAAGAGATGCACCGCAGCAAACTCTGTGGTATTGTATCTGACGATATGAGCTGCTTTGAGCATCGACTTCGGTACCCAGTCTCCGCTAATTGGGCACCAGCCCTTGTTCGGCTCGTCAGGGTTAACGCCGTAGGCTTTGAGGATTTGCCCGCGCCGCCGTTCTTGAATTTGGGACTCGCGGGGCTTCTTCAGCGTAACTGTGACGCCTTCCGGCTCTTTCAGCCTAGATACCAAAAGATCTATGTAAGCCCAATCATCTGCATACGAGCGTTTATTCCATCGCTCCAGGTCGGTCTCCATTCCGGCAAGCTCGTGGAACGATGCTCGCATCGCAGCCTTGGCGACTAGCAAGTCTCCAATCTCTTGCTCGAGCCGCTTAGACTCTTCTTGGAATTCAAAGTCCTTTGCTTCCGCGAGGCCTTGTTCCCAATTGTTCCTTTTAATAAAGCATCAGTCAGTTATTGACTCTCGGGAAAATTGGTTGGATTTCGGGGCGCTTAGCCCGTGCAGTGGCACAAATGTGTGACCTTTGGGCCGGAGCATGTTCAAAATAAGGCCCGAGAAAATAAAGTGTTTACCTGATCTT
The DNA here is from genome assembly GCA_028637635.1 of Xylariaceae sp. X802. NCBI lineage: Eukaryota > Fungi > Ascomycota > Sordariomycetes > Xylariales > Xylariaceae > Xylariaceae sp. X802. Next base: position 235,463 of record JAJFDH010000019.1, read on the forward strand.
TCTTAAGACATCTTTCCTGGCTTCGTATCCGGCGTCTATTGCCTTGATCTTTGCCTCCATGCGCAAAACATGGTAACGGAGCCGATCTTCTACGTTGATCGACACGTGTTTTGTCGATGGACCGGCACTCGAAGTTATCTCGGAGAAGTTTCTTTTCTGCTTCCGATATAATGCAAGGGATCCCTCAGGACCTTCCATTTCCTCCAGATCTTCGCTGGATAGCCATTTGCGAGCGCTTGGACTCACAATTTCATCCTGGAGGAAATTGGGTGAAGTCATTGATGAGGCATACGGCCGGTTCGGATCAGGGCGTGGGGTCGTGTATGAAGACACTCTAACGCTTTGTGAAAATATGTTAACGCTTTCATATTGCATTCGGGCCGACATATAATAGTCCTCCCAAGTAAGATTCGTGAGCGCCCTTGAAACTTCAAGCACGAGGTGGCCATTAAAGCCATGGCCCATACCCTGGATCCCGCGACGAATATAGATGTCTTCTGTGCCAGATTCTCGACCATAAGAAACAGAAATACTTACGGAATGGAATGAGGTGTTTTGGGGGGTTCATTCTCTGGAGTAGAATGCGTCTCCTCTACGCTTCTTTTCGACTTTCCGTTCTTGTTTCCTCCCATTGTTGTTTTTCTTAATCTTGGCTTTCGGGACAGCTTAGAAAACTTGAGCGCTACCTCTCTCACGATGTTGTTCAAAAGACGTGTTAGATCAGCGAATGATATTGGGTCGAGCAGGAGACTGGATCGAGCAAGGCGCTGGATGAAGGCAAGGTGCGGATTATCTGCGTCTTATACCTACGTGGGTGATCTGGTCCTCAGATCGACAGGTGTAATCAAACTGTAAAGGCCGGTCCTGCCAAGGCGATCCACGCAACTTGAAGGCATGTCACACATCTTTAGGTTTGAGCTCGAAATCTACGTTTGCCAAGTGCGAAGCAGGTTCTTAGAAGCCTGAAGGCAACCTCGTCTTCTAAAGACGGCAGGTATAGCCAAACTGTGAATAAGGGTTCTGCCCATTGCAGTCATCGAGCACCGGAGTAAAAGCTTGCTTTCTTTCGGCCTTGGAAAGCTAAAGCCTCACAGCAATCCCAGATCACATGCCTTAGTCGGCGCCACGGTAAGAGGCACCCCGGTACTGAGTAGATAGGTATTCAATTTTGCTTCATTTCCGTTGTGCTGTGGTGGAGTATTAGGTTATAGTCCGCAGTGTGAGTGTTATATGCCTTAGAGAAGCGCGATGGTCTGCGCCTCAAGGGGAGCGCTCTCCCCTTCGGACGTTTTCATCATCGCCTGGGAAAGAGTCGCGAAAGTTATCGTTAATGGAAAGTCGCCTTCATGGTTGGTATAGTATCTCGTGCACTCGGGCTCCGCATCGGCCTCCACGGTCCCGTCCTCGACTCCTCGACTGACAAAACCAGATCGTACAGTCGACACTTGGCAGGACCTTGGGATATCTTTGCGGATCTCCTTGACGACGTCCAGCACAAAACTAGCTGCATACATTAGGTACTTGCGTGCGTAGTCACCGGACAATCCATGCCTTACACATCTCACCTCTGCATTTGGCAACCTTGACATTAGAAGGGCTAAGGCAGCACTTCATTCTTTCTCAACTTGGAATCTTCATATGGCATAAGGATGAAGAGAGTTTACAGCGCCGTTCAGAGAAGGGCCTCGTTATCGTGTTAGTTACACTGAAGCAGGCCCGGTTTGTTCAGTCAATGAGGTAGACAGGGCCCAACACACCTGCTTGCGCGCACAGCCATGTCTAAGGAGACGAAAGTCAGCTAGCACTCCCAAGGGGTATAAGGATGAAGACACTCGGTCACACTACGCCCTCATTGTACACTATTTATAAGTTTGGGTATTACAGATACGACGAACCCGTTAGAATGGACGGAACTGACCGTTTAGTTCCTTGTCTCTAAGTGAAATGGCTTGCATGAACGATGGGAGAATAGTGTCGCCCCGTCTTCCCGACCTATCTGCTCACCGAGTGAGTATATCCCTATAAATATTCCAGCACCCGGGCCTCGTGATACCGCGCCAAGTATATATTCGCGCTGTGCTACCATACCTGGCAGATCGACTATGTTCCCGGGCGCACGACTTACTTGTGTACCAGGTTCAAATCATGAAAACACAGGACTTCCGACTTGGTCAGTTTTGTAGCAAAACAGGCTACTAGCAGGTTGACTGCTTAGTACCGATGTGCTGAGATGCTCCTGCTCTCGGAAGGAATACCGAGTTTCATTATCTAGCGAAGCGATGAAGCAACGACATTGATTGGGCGACTATGTCGACTCGAAAGTAATAACTACCGGATGTGAAAGGGGTTGGGACTTGAGACCATTTCTCGCACATTTGAGACAAGCTACGGCACTGTAAACAACACGCCTGGATGTCTAAAATAATGTAGTAATCTGGGGAATAATTCGTCGTGACGGTAACGAATACGGATACCGAGACCCAGGAAGAATCGTGTCTTGCGACATGGCAGGGCTTGTCTTTACGAACCCGTCTTCCTCAGGTGATACGCAAGGCTCCGGAACAGACGAGGCCATCATCAGTCTGCCACCCGGTAATTCCCGAAATACAACACCTCCTACCACAGAGTAAGCCATCCCGAAGTTGTCGTCGCAAAAAAGGAGGCGGAAAGTCAAAGAAGCGCGAAAATGAAAACGAAAAACAACACCGGCCGCGCACTCGCCCCAAAAAAAGGACAAATATAAGAAAATATTTCGTCGCACAAAGAGAAATTGTCTTCATCGTACTGTTTTCGGCCCGCCGCATAGGGTAGCTCGAGCACCCGGCCTACCTACCTCCTCAAGCAAGGGGCTACGGGCGAGTAGCGTCGGCGAATGGGCTGAGTAATACGATATGCCGATCAAGAGGGTAAAACACGTTATCTCATAGGCCGCGTCTCGGTAGAGAATTGGAGAGCTGTGAAAGTCCTGTGTCCCCTTGTCAGGCCTGAGCCGGCGAGGGCGGATTCGTCCTCTAGCCTCGTGGCCATGTTTTTCCGCCAGCCTCATGCCCCACATCCAAGAGAGAGCAAAAAGGGCGAGCCAGGGAGGGGGCAGCTCGGCAATGAACGAAGAAGAAAAAGAAAAACCGAGTACATACATAGATTGGAAGGCCATAATCACCCAAATAAAAATAACAGTAGTCGGCATCAGGCTCAAGGCTTCACCGACATTTGGTCTCGTGGCGTTCGCGTAGAGTAGTAGTAGAAGCCTAAAGGGAACTGAGGATGCATCAAGGCTCCCATAATATCACCCTGCGAGGTATGCGGCCGTATAACAGCATAACGCACGGGGTGGTGACCGGACGAGCATGCTATGCCTGCCCGCCTGCTGCCTGTGATGGATAAATTCCGTTCACGGGTCAGAGCGAACGCATCTATCCGTCTTCTTCATCTCGCTTTGCCCATTGTCTGACTCACATCCGCATCCATCCGCCCATGCCCGTTCCGCGGGAGTGGGTGTGGGCCAAGCGAAGGAAGCAGTCGGATGGATTCGGGGTGGGCAGGATTTTGTGCGTGTGACCTTGCGAAGACGATCACATCGGGGGCAGGGCATGGTCGAAGATGGGGTTCTGGTTGGGGGGATTCGGGTTGAGATTCGAATCAGGTACCTATCCTGAGACGTGCAGATGTAGACGGCGTACTTCGTAGGCACGGTAGATAATACGGCAGAAACACGCAGGTCGTTACGTCCGTACGGTATCCTGTAGGAATACGTACGAGGTATACTGTACTTCGTACTTCGCACGTCCGTAAGTATTCCGTACAAGGTTGTCCGTTGTCGACCGGAAGACGCCATTTATAGCCCATCTCAGGCACTTAACCGAATCAGATCTAGCGGCACCAAGCGTGCATTATGTAAGCTGCGTTTCTTTTGTTTACTTATGGCGACGGGTTTCGCGCGTACACGTGGAGAGTAACCTACGGGTCCGCACGTCTGCTTGAGGGCGTTCCATTTCCGACCAGTCATAGGGCTGTGGACGATGCAAGATAAGGAACTGGAGAAGGATTCTCAAGCCAGTGTGTGCTGGACCCTCTCGACGGCGCTGGATAGAAGCTGATGCCACATTCGTGTGAATGTATGTCCAGCGTGGTATCATGTTCGCGCACAGGGGCAATATATCAGAGCACAGTCAACTGACATGATACTACGTTCCAGACAGGCTAGACAGGCAGCTGCTAGGTACACAATTAGGTCGTTGCGAGACAGAAGCATGAAAACTTCACAAAGTCTTGGCCCCTAGACACATGAGGTTCCTTGCAGCCATCAGCAGTTCGCTCGAGAACGCGCCCCACGTCCCAGGCCGGCGGGTCGGATGGATGGGAAGACGGAAAAGTTGCGCAATACCCAACCTTAACCTCCTCCTATCTAGCTTACTACCGGTAGGTATACCTACATGGGGGTACTGAACCCACGATACGATGCAAAGGCCGCTGCCTTCATATTTTTTTGGCGCAGGGCAATTCCCCGCGAAGCGCACCGCCGTTGGAGATCATGACCTCATGTCCCCCGTCTCACTCCCTCAATCGTGCATTCACCGATTGGCAAATTGCCCCGATCAGCCTCAGCCGGTCTGCATGTACACCAGGTAAACTGGCTCCGTCACCGGCTCCCATCCCGCATTCAACTCGCGCTGACGGTCTGACGACGTACGGACGCACTTCAGCGAGCGACAGCGCTGGTAACGAAATAAGCGTAATATAGGCAGTCCATCCAGCAGCTTCGGCATCCCTTGAATTGCGCCTCTTACCTATCTTAGGTACCACCACTAACTGCGTCGCCGTCCTCCAATCACGCATGCCCCCATGCCGGGCGGGGTGGCGTTGCCTGAGTGGATGGTCCGTCACTGTGCTCTCTCTCCCATGCTTGCATGAGCGTGATACAGTAATACAAATTCTATGAAGCGCGACCCTCTCCACTGCCGGCCTATCGCGGTTAATCTCGACCCTCCTTGGTAGTATCGAGAAAACGCGCCGGGGGACGTCAGAACCTCCTTGGATGAAAGTGCTGATGAGCAAGTTGCAATCACCTCTCAATGGATAGAAGTAGGGCGCAAGTGAGGTGCTTTTTGCCTTTTTGCTACCACTTAGAGCTACCGGATGCGGACGGACCCTCGCTTGAAAGTTCGAGAGCGGGCCACGTAAAGACACTGAGTGACAGTGACGGAGATGCTCAAGTCGAGTCACGATCATGTGGGGCCCTGATGATGAAGCCGTGTTCAGTCAGGCGCTGCTATAGGCAGGTTGGAGTCGCTACACCGATGCTCCTATGTTCGGCGGGCCAGCCCATGAGACCACAAGGAGGGGACAAGCAGTGTGGAGGCGGGGTCCAACAGCGATGGGCCACGACATGGACAGCCAAGATGGCTTGTGGAGTAAGTAGACATTGAGGCTGCATCGTCACAGCGAAGTCACTTCCAATTCTCATGTACAGACCCTGGAGTCGAGTCTCCTTGCCCCGCACGCACCTCATAAACGGTAGTATTGCTATGGCTAGCAGCGAAAGTGAAGGTGCTGGGCGGACAAGGGGAAACGGTACGGCCCGTTCTGAACCGGGCTCCTAAGTCGACAACCGTAAAGGAGTCGACCAGACACCGCACCTGTGAGCGGACTCTGGGTAGACTTGGGCAGCATTTGGGGAATCTGAACTTGTGGCAGGGGTTCATGATAGGATATTGAAGTGTCATACAATAGGCATAGGTATAAGGTACATATGTGTTGAAATTCTGATGATTCAAAGTGCGAGAAACGATATTCGCCCTCTTGTCGTTTTTCGCTCCCCTTGTACATATCCCTCGTTTGAAGCTCTAACCTCTATATCTTTCAACTCTTCGTGACTGTAGCCAGCTACATTGTCAAATATACGAGTGAAAACATCCAACAGATCGCATAAACGCCGGGATATCGTCTTACATGGCATACAGAAAAGGGCGGGGCACCTGGTCATTCTTCCCATTGCGCGCTGGGCAAAGGAGGGGGGAAAGAAGAAAAGAAAATACATGCTGTTCGCTCATAGGCTATGACTGATGCAAAATACACGGAAACCACTCGTACACGGGATGAAGCACGGTCATGAAACCGCATCAGTTCATTCCTGAAGTCAATATTAGCATGGCCTTTTCATAGCCACGAGTCGTCCAACTTCCAGTCTCTTAGTCCCTCTAATTGCCCAGAATCAGAGTACGAAAGCGTGTTGAACTCTGCCCCGGGTTCGACAAGTGGCGCAGTTTTGTCTGTGTCGTTATTTTTCATGCCTATCGGCACGGGGTCGATAGGGTCGTCACGCCACCAGAAATGAAGCACATGCCGCTGCCAGCGGTCGATATCGAGGATCTTGAGCTTAGCTCGGAAAGTAGTCCAAAGTAACTCCGCTTCCATGGCCGAATTATGAAGCTTGTGTAGTAACCAGCGATTGATGAATTCGCTCTTGTCATCTGACTCGACGGTGGATAGCAGGGCATTCATGTTCGCTTCGAGGGCAGCTTCATCGACTTGTTTTGCCCTCGCTGGTGAATCAGGTGGTAGTCGAATAGCCATTCTTAGGGACTGTAACGCAGTCTGCGGAAATTCGTGAAGGAGGTGCGTTGGATTGGAGAGGAGGAGGGGGAAGAACGGGTGTGCCAGGGTCGCGGATTCATCATTGCTGCTAAACGGACCAGGCACAAGCTGTATCTCCTCTCGGTAACGTGAGTCGAGCCCATAAGCTTTGGGGGGTAAATAAAATGATGGAAGCGAAACGCCGTTCTCTCTGCACTCCCATTCGAGATTGATGACCAATTTGCTGTAGGTTTCAATGTCTTGCTTCGCGCTTCGCTCTAACTCATCGTATTCCCGAAGTAGCTCATAATCATCGTCTGTCATCGTTGCCATTGTTCTCAATTCGAGGGCTTTCTTCTTCCCGGCATCGCCGTATGCTTCGAGCATGTCGAGTGTTTCGTCCGCTACCGGCTGGGCTTTTTGGGCGTGGAAAGCTTGCCGCTTCATCTGCGTATTTACTAGGAGTTCCCTGGCAAGTTGTAGCTCCGCCCAAGCTTCGCGCAGCTTTTTCTGATAAGGTAGATGGCTGTTCTGGGGGCGATCACCAGTAATTCCGCATAGGGCTATTTTATCATCATTATCAGGACTATTGTTTCGGTCTTTATCTTCGATAAGTGTCGGCCCCGGCGCGCCCGTAGCAGCCGTGTGGAAATCCCCTTCTGAGTCTAAATCTGCCTGACATTGTTGTAGCTCATCTGTAATCTGTTCAAGACGATTTTCTGCTGCCTGGTGCTCTAGACGGGTATCCTGCATGGCTTTGAATAGTTGGTGTAGCTGATGCAAGTGAGGATTATCGGCGATCAACGCTTGAGCGGCGGCCATGAATTTCCGATCTGCCTCATCTTTGCTTCGCCATAGTTTTTGAACATGCACTCGCTGGGATTTGAATCTGGCGTAGTTCTCGGCCAGGCGCACTTCGCCAGCCCCTGCCTCGTCATAGTCCTTTAAGGAACGGAAGGGGCTATCCCATTCTTCGGAATGGTGCCCATCGTCATCATCATCGTTTTGCGACCGAGCTGAATTACTGCGCCGTCTGCCACGATTATCCGGGGCCCTTGGTGGGGTATCTGAGGTTGGTCGAATAGGGTGATGAGCGGGACGAGGAAGGGGAGGGTCGTGTTGCGCTGACTGACTGCAACGACGTGGTGGATTGGGAGCCTGCGACACGATGCCTCCAGCTAATCCCGGCGCCCGGCTTTTAGAAAAGATATTGGCAGGAAGGACGTGAGGTAGTTGCGGACGTGCCGAAAGACCAATATGCATATCTTCGGAGGAAACGGATGAGTAGTCATCAGGGTCTGCCAAACCGTCGTCGACCAGGAAGTCAGGCGAGGCATTCGTAGAGAGGCTCATGTCGGCGGGCATAATAGCCTAGGAGTAGATAGACTCGGCTGGACTCTTGCTAGGCGCGCATTATGATTCACCTTGAAGAACAACTGTAGTTGGACAGCAGTTGACGATAGTTGATGTCCACGCTCCGCTCAGTGCGCGGATGGAATATACGTTCTATCTCTCTTAGGTAGTATATCCGTTGATTAACAGGTACCTAGTCAATATGGATAATGCCGGCTAAATGGCAACGGAGTGCCGTAGCTATGGGTGCCCGAGTACACTGGAACAGGTTCTGTGATCAGATAGTGGTATTGCGGGCCGTTGCTTCGCTGATGTCACTGGTGATGATGATGAGGATTGCTATGGTGTTCATGGCATGATGTGGTGTGGGCAACGTGCGGACCTCACTATTCAGTACCGGTAGATGTGTAAGTCCGTACTTTCGCGCAGCCCGGAGAGCAGGTACGCTAGCGGCCGTAGTGCGCTTTCCATTGTTGACAGATTGTGGAGACTGCATGCACCCCACGGACCCCGTTTCTTCTAGTGTACTATGTATAGTACCTGCATATACCTCATTAGCGTCGAAGTGTCCTGTCCCAGGACTCCAGGGCGCCCTACCGTACCCCTACAGTTTTTAGAGATCTCCCTGGGTACCCCGTAGGTATTTGCACGTCAAATCGCATGTCAAAGTGCACAACTACTCTACGTAGTGGCATTGCATTGCTTCTTGTCAATTCTCAAGGCTTATGGTTGCAACCCTATCAAGGCGCGATGGAGGCGCATGCATCGGCTACTCCGTATATAACTTTGAAGCATGTACATTATGTACGTAAAAGACGGCTCCAACTTCCGTGCCCGTCACGGTCCACCCCCCCTGGCACTAGAGCCAAACCTGGTTGATTGGTTTATCCAACCATCCAGCTAACTTCGGTACCTCACCTGCTTCGTACTCTAAGTATGTTGACAAACATCTACTTCTAACAGAGCCTCATCTGTTAGCGAAGACCTGAAGCTCTCTCTCCACGGATCTACTTTGCTCCACACGCACACACATACACACCACCATGCCGGGCCTACATGGCACCAAGGATTGTGTGGTAGGTAGCGCTCCGCTTGTCCAACGGCGTCCGATTTAGGGATGTCAACACTCACTCACTATCAGGGGATTTAGCTCTGCTGCTCTAGCTGTCGGTCTTATCTACCGAGATGTGACGCGAGCATTCGGGTTCGGGAGACCCAAAGATCAAGGAGTCATGGACCCGGCAGCCCAACGCTTGTTATTGCCTCTCTTGGGCTGCGGCATATTAGTGCAGTTATGCATTTTAGAGATGATCCTTCGCACAGGGAGGGAGCCTTTGTCGTGAACTTACCCACGGCTGCACTACATCATGCAACCGATTCTCCCTAACCTGATGGAGGATTTTGACTTGGCCGCAGGTTCATCCCTGCCCACATGCCCGTCTTATTCTCACATGCTCCTTATAAGGACTCTCGGTCTATCTAGAGCCTCATGCCCGGCCATTTCATCTGCTTTCATGCAAGCCTCTCAGACCAATCGTCTCACCCCCCTGGTTAGCTACGATCATAAGGCGTGCTGGATGGTCGGGTGGATGTAGCGTCCTAGACGGGCCTAAGAGCGCTATGCAGCAGATAGCAACGCTGACACCCATTTGAAGCCGTTCCCGAGCCGATGCTTGCGGGGGTCGGACACGACGCCAGTCAGAGTCTGCAGGCAAGGAGCCGCACGGCGTATTTAAGACGAAGACACATTATCGGCTATCGTCCGCAAATTCGGGGGCCGATATTACTTGTGCCACGAACGCTGGCCTTGCCGCCTTGTCTGAAATTTTAATGACGGGTCGGGGCTACAAGATGGTACAATGTATGGGAAAAAGCATTCATCGAAAACCCACGATTCCCGTCGGACTCATGAGTCCCAGACGAATGGGCAATTAAGCGACTGGAAATGGTCCAACACGTATCGGCGATATTACCGTGAAGGATCGGATGGTCAGCGATATTATGCTGAACAGTACGATGAGCAAGGTGTGTTCCCCACACGTAACGATTTCATCAAGAACCATATACTGAAACTAGCTGAAAGGCAACGCCGAGGGCGTGTGGGACAGCGGTGCGCAGCCTGCGAATGAAAATCCGTATACTACACCACGTAGCAAGGCTCAAGTCGAGCAATTGACGACGGACTTCGGAGCCTTGAATGTCAATCCCGCTGGCTATAGCCATAATCGGGTTGCCTCTTATTCAAACCAGGTCGGCTTCCTGACTCAGACTAATGATACGTGTAAGAGACCCTTCTGGAGCTTTGGATATCTGGATCCTACCTACTAATTTGCCGTTTGATAGACCCGGATCAAAATGCTTTATCAGGGTACACAATCGACCGGCGTCTTCACGACGACGAAGATGGTTCGCACTCGCAGTCGCAGTCGCACTCGCGCTTGCACCCGCAAAGCCGATATGACTACACTACACGTTAGTTTTGAAGTAAGGAGACAAACATGACCATAACTGACGTGAGTAGGTTCAAATCACAGGCTGGAACCGAACCCCGACCCAGGAACCACTGGGGGCTCATTCCCATTTTATGATAGAGCCAATCCCTACTATCAACAGTCGAGCGGCGATGATGAGCTTAAACAAGTGTTGAAGATTAATCGCGATCAATTTCTTGGTAACATCCGCAACGGCGAACCATCTAATTCTGTAGTCCGATACGAAACGGGGTCTACTTACGCTGGTAGTTACGAGCCAAGTGAGTTGGGCATAATACCTGGGCCGATTCGCATAACACAGCTCTAATCAAATACAGGCGCAATAAGCCCTCAAGATGGCGAAAGGTTCCCCAGCAGCGACTTTGGCTTCCCAATGCAGCCGAACCACTCAGATCCGAGAATCTGGACACCGGAACATGTGGAGTTCACTGACAGTCGTGAGTTGGGTCCCTTGAACCGTTGAATTTGACAGCACTGAACGTCAAAGGGTATGTCGTCGAACATTCCAACAGGTTTCAACCTGGTGAGGTTAGTGCACCAGTCTACGGCAGACCTTCAATTACAGTCTTCTGACAACGTCAGATATAGGTCTTCAAAATCTTGTGGTGCGAGCCCATGGGCCAAGTTCAGGGCCAAGCCCAGGCCCCAAGTCAGAGCCGGCGTCAGACCGAAGTCCCGGTCTCGAACCGGAAGCCCGTGACCAACGCAGCTGGCCAATTCTATGTAGGCTACCGCAGGTTTATCATCGTTGGGACAGATGAAAGTCATCATAGTACTTGCGTGTAAGGATCGCCTTCCATATAACCTACGAAGACTCACTAACCATAAAGGCCAATCTCGACGTATAATCGACTCGGTTGTACCAAGAGAGGCATCCGACCTGATAAACACGGCATCATCTACTCGCTTGGTCAAGAACCCAAGCTTCTTTCAGGCGAACCTGAGCTTGGCTTTAGGCCAGTGCCAATGAAGATGTACGCCGAAGGAGAAACACTCTCGACACAGTCTCGAGTCAACTATTCGAAACTAGTTACGATCGAACACAACGCCAAAGTGTTCTTCATTGGGCGTATCCCTGATATCTATTTTGGGAAAGTCAGTGCTGCAGTTGACCAATGCTGGAGCGAAAAAAAGCACAAGGCACGCAACAAGCCCAGAAAATGAAACACAAAAGCAGAGCAAACGTTTCCACCATGTGATACGCACCAGGGTTGCTTTCCAACGGCACTCATATCTATTACGTTGAAATCCCTAGTAAGGGACGCTATACCTCGATCTATATAATACATCCATCCTACCCAACAATATGACAGCCAATGCTGGCGCTTTATTCGTCAGCCAGGCTTTCTTCTACTGGACACCCGTTGCGATCCTTTGGATATACGCGGACGAGATTTAATATGGCTCGGGCTACGATGCCGATGGCAACAAAAGCAATTTATGCGATATTTACAACAGAACGTTATGGTGAGACTTTAAAACGACCTGCAGACGGCCGCGCACGGGATACTGGACAACTTGGGATGAGCAGCAGCTGTTTTCCTTCGCACTTACGATCTTCCGACTTGATGATCTCTTCATTTGACTATCCATGGCCCCCTCCAATATTTTCTTAGCACTCCCCTCGAGGTGATTGCGATGAATACCTACCACTGATGTTTGGGCGGCGTTCTACGCAGAAGTATTTTTAACAGTCTACCGGAACAAATTGAACTCAGATGGATCTCTTTATTTACACCAGCTCATGACTTCCACTGACTTTATATATTTTTGCTTTTGCTCCATTCATTTTAAAGAAATTAAAAACGCACAGTCTCTCGCATTCTGATTCCTGCTATTGTGACAGTATAGCTTTCGCATCGTTTACGTGTGTGTCTATTCTACATAACGGAGAAGTACACGACCATCAGACTCCATCAAGCCAGCTAGCCAGCTGCTCATTCATTCACTCTGGTTTACGCGTATTACAGTTTTGGCAAGGATATGAAGAAATGAGAGCCCTCTCCGTTCCGAAATCTCCCCGCAACCTCGTCGTCACTCTCGTTGAAATCTCTTGGCAGGTGTGCGCATGTGCGCTCGTGTGTACATCAACTCGTATCATGCGGAAACCGACAAAAATACCATATGCCGTGACCACAAACCCAGCAACCCTGCACCGACGACGGAGGAAGGCAAGAAAATAAGGGCAAACTAGGTAGTCTGCCGTACAACGCGCTTCCGGTACATCCCCCGTCGAAGAGAATAAAAAAGTAAAAGCTTTCCTGAATCTTTCTGCCATGCCAGTTCATAATCCGTCATCGCCTAACATGACCCAGCATCTCCTCATCCGTGGGATGACTCAATCCCCATTAATCCCGTCCCGTGTCGCGCTTCTTGCCCTTCTCGCGCTTCTCACGCCTCTCACGTCTCTCGCGTCTATCCTCGGTATAATCGGTTTCGACCGCGGAGGTCCCGGCGCCGCTGGAGGACGAGATGCCGGGAATGTAGTGCCGGTAGGACTTAGTACCGAGATCGCTGCCATCATCAGCGTCGCTCTCAGGTACTCGGGACAGAGGGGCAGGGAGGTAGCGACGGTTCGCGCGCTCAGTGGGGCCGATGAAGGAGCTAGTCTCCTGTTCCTCGGGGATGGCGCTCCCAGAAGACCGCAGGCCGGCACGCTGGTAGCTGTAGTTCCTCTGTAAAGCGCTGTTTTGGGACGAGGAGGAGGACCCTGCGGTGCGCAGACGATCGCTCCGGCGGTCTGCTCTGCTGTAGACTTTGCGAATACCGCCTGACTTTGTGCTGCTTCTTGGTGCTTGGCTCTGGCTGTCGGACGTGATCTCGCTTGCCGCTTCGTGGTAGCTTTGCTCTCCCTCGGCTTGCTTGGCCTTTGTAGGGGTGCTTTGGCGGTTGGCGAGGAGCGGCTCGCTGCCGGCTACCGTGGACATCTCTGGGTTTGTAGAGCCTTCCCACTCGGAAGCCTCGGATTCCTTATTCAAGCCGCCAACGCGAGCGGAGCGCTCGTTACGGTAAGCGCGTAGGGTTTCGGCCTCTGTCTCGCCGGCCCTGCTACTGCGGCTCTTCTTATGGCTCGAGCGTTCCTTCTTCTCTCGCGCCCGGCGGCGGCGCTCCCGGCCGGCGATGTCGGACGCTCCTGCAGTGATGCCCGTCAGGGTGCTCGCCGTGTCGCCGGTGTCGCGGGTCCTGCCGGTCATCTGTGTCAGACCACCCGTGTACTGGGTTCTGGTGTCGTCCATGTCTTTGTAGATGGAACCGCCGCCCAGGTCCGTGCTGGGCGTTGCGTTCGATAGAATCGTGCCGTTGGGTCCCTTGCGTCGGAGGACTGTCGACTTGTAGTCATCCCAGTCGTTCTGCTTGAAGTAGAAGCCTCCATTCTTAGCCCAGAAGAAGAACCAGATGCCTGTGACGACGAAGGCGGCACCAATGAGACCGAAGAGGATGAATATGAACGTATTATTTATATCATTGGGGTCTGTGACACCGGATGACGGGTCCAGCTGTGGTTCTTTGCTCGCGTCCTTGCTCTCGTCGTCTCCATCCCGTGCGAGAAGGATCGCCCGGGCTGCTAGGGGTCCGAGTCTCGACAAGGGGTCCGAGGTGTAATTGCCGACAGCGGAGGCGAGAAGCCTACGGGCATGTGCAGCTATGGTCGGGAGAAGGGGCGCCATCGTAGGCGGTCGTTTTGATGGGATTTGCTTCGTAAGTCGATCGATCGTGGCGGTGAGTGGGCGGCGTCTACGGCTCTTAGTTACTGCTCGTTATATAGTTCGCTAAAAAGGCCCAGACGAGTCAAAACTGACACGCCGGTCAGCTCAAATATGACTTTTTTATCAACTCCTAACAAGCCAGCTGGAATTCCTTCATTCAATATGCCAGCGTCGGGTATGTGTTGTTTGGGCGACTGTTACGGCGTGACAAGTGAGATGAAGACAGAAAGCATGGCATATCAAACCATTATTTCCATGGGGGAGGGGGAGCTGTGCGTGCTGAAATGATGGAGATTGTTGCAGTCTCACCGGTGACAAGGTGGTTGGTTGTGGTGTGGAAGTAGTGACGTGTGCACGTCCGTAAGAAGTAGGGAGTTAGGTAAAGTCAACAAACAGGGCACAGTGGCCGGGCAACAGCTGCTAACGAGACCTTATCAGTCCACCAAAGGTTATCTGCACGTGCAGATTGCCAGATAATACGACCGTGCCCTGTACGAAGTACCTACTTACGTACCTACTTACCTAATGTATCTACCTAACCTTAGATCTGGCGCGGGACGTGGGGCCCCATCTGGCATCAGGTGTGCAAGGCAGTCGCTAGTCAGGTAATAATGACGGTAGATTGCACTAACCCATCTGAGTTAACGTGCTTGCCCAAACCACCATCTACTCTTACGGTATTGCTCGGCCATCTAAGGAAGGTATCCGCCTGTGGACCCCCTATAGACTGGTCGTACTGGGCAGGGTGGCCGAGCAATGTGGTGGACAGAGCAACCGGCCAACGACATTAGTTTAGGTTCCGTTTTTTAGTCGAATCAAAGCGGCTCCCGTCGGTCTCACATACAAACGCAGCATTCCAACGACCCTTTTTGACAGCCAATTCTGTGATGATCATTCTGAGAAACCTTCGTGAACCAACTACCAGATTCCCGTGCCCATCGGCCCTAAGCAACCCCTTTAAGCTGTCAGGTGAATCCATCCGCTCAAGCTACCGCGACGTAATGGGCGGCGTTGAGAATGGCTATGGCTTGAAACAGGAGCCGGAGCGGTCCACACGCATAGACGGTATTCCAGATCTGCCTGAGGGTTTCAAAGTTGTCGAGAATGGCGACGATGCTAGGTATGCAAGTGACGGCAGTGATAGTGATGCTGGCGACAGCGATAGTGCTCCTGGTCCGAGTGCTCCTGGTCCCTCGACACGTGTGACGCCTAAATTTGCGCCTACCGGTACGATCGAGGATGAGTATCCAGTATTGTTCCTCCCGTTAACTCGCGAGTCCAACGAGAAGATTTTCGACGACCGCTCACTAAGGACTATGTCTTACCCCTGGAAAAACAACACCGTTGATATTAGTTCCGAGCAGTTCGTCCAAATGAAGGCGACCCTTAGCAATGAGATTTCCAGACACTTCATAGCTTTCGGCACGTCTCGGGGGATCCCCTGGGCCATCAAGACCCAGTTCCCCTGGCTCGACTGCTCCACCAAAATCTTCCAGGCTCTTCGCCAATATGGTAATCACCACAACCACCATCTCAAGCACGACTTTGTCTACGAGAAACTCTACGTAAGTTGTCTACCTATGCGTCAATTAGACTTTTGTTTATTTTCTCATTCTTATTTCAAGACACTGATTCTGCTACTACAGACCTACCTTTACAGGACTTGGCTGAAAAATCCTGATATGGCCAACTTGACAAACGATGAGCTTTTTAGATTCCTTGGCGCCCAGTTTAACCAAGACCTTGTAAAGCGTCTCTGGGCAAAAAGCATTCGTGTCCTCGATGTCGAGAAGACTTTTGCCAATCGCAAGAAGCTCGGACCATGGTGGTTGCGACAAGTCTTCCTCAACACAAGTATCAGGGTGCTTCCTCTCATGTACAGTGAAGTTGCATCAAATTCGAAGCTTAAATGGCAAGCCAGAGCACCGTCGGGATGGGTCGGGGACGCAGATCGCCGCGGGGACATCAACTGGTTCTTCGAATGTTTATCTATCGCTCCCGAGTTCAATGAAGTTGAACTAGACGATTTCGAATGGGTGCCCCTTCAGACCGTTCCTTTGACGAATAATCGGGCCCGTGGCACTATCAGTCGGACTGAAGCCCGGCTCATCGGTGCCGACTCTCCTGATCGGTAGTAGTATTGGAGGTTCACGTCAGCCGGGATTCAATTACTCCCAGCAACATGGAAGACGACAGCACCTCGTGGCGAATTGACCTGCTGGCTTCAGCAACTGTCACTCGTCTGTGTACAACACCACCTTCTTGGCTTGAACGTCGTGAGAGAGTAGTTGGCGGCGATCCCCTATTCTGTGTAAACTGACTACTCACGCACTTAGCCCATTTTTGAAATATGCTTCCGCCGCACGGCCGTTCTGGAGTTAGTGATGCCCGCGACTCTGGGTTACTTATTTTGCCTAGACGGCCAGCATCTTGCGCTACATGGGCTATTGGTTCATCGGTCGAAATCATTTCTTAACTCTTTGCCTTCGTATCATGTATGTAATCGAAGTTACAACCCTAAGACGTATGCGTGGATACAGCGTATGTCAGCACGGGATACCTGTCTGGTTCACTAAATCACCCACACGAGTAGCGACTACTATCCTTCGGTCGTTGGAGCGAGCATTCATAGCAACGCAATGCTGAGCATATGGTATCGTCGGAGACAGGTTAGCTGAGAGGATATTGAACCTTTGATATTTCAACACACGATTCGCGAACGTGACCGCGTGCACACGTTGCTGTCAAATAATCTCGAGATCATATAAACGCGGTTTAATCCCCATTTAGATCACGGGTTGCGTCCACATACGCTCCAATGCTTGCCTCGACCCTTCGCTCAGTTGCAAAATCCCGGATGTAATTATTCTGGTGAATCCGAACTATAACCAGTACATTACATTATACTTCGTGCCCGCTCTCATCTAGGCTTGCGATATCTATGAGATAGTGGCTTGGGAGGTAACAATCTGCATCAACACGACTTGGTTTGTTGTTTGATCTGCTGCGGCACTCCCTTCACTTTCCTGGCTCCGATGG
This sequence comes from Xylariaceae sp. X802, assembly GCA_028637635.1. Lineage (NCBI taxonomy): Eukaryota > Fungi > Ascomycota > Sordariomycetes > Xylariales > Xylariaceae > Xylariaceae sp. X802. The sequence continues at coordinate 252,627 of JAJFDH010000019.1, forward strand.
ACAATCTCGAAACTTCGTCCTTGCATTCCTGATCCGCCGCGAGGTAATTTACACCTTGAAAATCTTTCTACACCTAGGTTCTTGTCGCTTAACATTTTCATAAGCGGCAGCCATTAGCAACTGTAGTATCTTCTTAGCCACTACTGGAATATTCGGCATGTTGGGTCCTTCACCTTGAGCTGTTACTATAATATATAAAGAGCGTTTACATTAGCGATGGTCGATGATCGAAATAGAGGAAAAGCAACTACCTAGTAGAGCTCTGCTTGTGTTAGCTGCCTAGTGGTAAACAGAGCAGACGAGTTATAAGAGAGTCAAGAGAGTCCTAGTCCCTTGAATGGCTTGGAATAACAGCTCTTACTAACGACATCTTACCAGACTGAACGCCTGTACCCTTTCTACCTGGCCATCGCACGATCGTGGCACATCCCCTAGCGGCAGCCCTCAACGGCGGTGGTTTACCACGTTGTCCTTCGAGTCAAAGTCGAGAATTTTTCGAGTAATGCCCGCATAGGCCCTCAATACCAGATTTCGGCAGCCCGTAAATGACGGTATCTATCTCGAGTTCTTGCCCAGACTAGTTTACCATGATGCCGCCCAAATGTGTTGGGCCGTCTCATGAGTCGGAACCGTGGAAACGTCTGACCGGCTATTCGCCAAAGCAGTGAAAAGGGGATAATCCTGCCGTACCTCATCGTAGACTTGATCACGAACGATAAGTCTTAGGGTTGTTCAACCAGATTCGGCGCACTCTATAATAGACCAGTTTCGCTCGAGGGTCTGGGCGAGAATACCTAGGAGAATCCTCAGGGTTTCTGAGTCGCGAAGTGCCGAAGTCTCAAACCGGCGTCATAAATGTCGCTGTGGTTATCGGTCGCCGGATGGCATTGCCAACGCCGTCCTGTGTCTCTGTCCTGACCACGACAAGCCAAGGCGTATGTCAACTTCCAGAGGGGCAACTTCCCGGCTTAGCTTGGCATATCTCTTTGGCTGCCCGAAGACACCAACTCCGTAACTGACGGAGTGGTAATGTAAAGCAAGTGACCGAGTTAGTGTCTTCGGGCAGCCAAAGAGATCAGGGCCATATTCCGCTATCAGGGCCGCCACCCGACAGCAGCTGTCACTCTGCCTGGCGGCCTGTACAGCCCGAGTCCGCTCTATCCACTGTCATTTTAACCTGTCAACTTGCCATCTCCTTGGGTGTCCGAAAGCTGCAATTGGGTCACTGGCTCCGCGCTACCGAGGGAGACACTAACCCGGACTTTTATCGCCGGTGAATTGCGTAAGAATGCGATACACCGACTCAACTGCAGCTTTTGGACACCCAAGTGAACAGGTAATTAGGTACGGGCTTCTACACTAGACTACCTGGTACGTCCGTACCCCGACACCACACATTCCCGTCTTCACCACCACTTCATGAAGTGCATCTGTACTTACGGATGTAGGTATAACATTGCGCAATTGTGTTGCGCGTTCCTCGGTTGCGAACCTCTTTCTGGATAGCTACCTAGTAGTACTATTGTGTTGTCGTAAGATTGTCCCCCGAATTCGTCACGCGATCCAGCCATCAGTTAACCAACGCAACCAAGGCCCAAGTCACGTACGCATCATGGATCCCCAACCGGCAGAGATCAGTGAGGATGGTTGCTTTGTGGCCCTTACCCACCAGCACTTGCACGTTCCGGAAATCATGGATCGTGTTCGTAGCCCCCAGGCTGGCGCCATTGTCTTGTTTGCCGGTAGGATTGCTCCCACCTACGCTTTATTTTCAGTTTTCTGAACGTCTTTCCAGGGACTACACGAGATAACTTCGCAGGAAAGCCGGTTAAGGAGCTCCAGTACTCGGCTTATATTCCCATGGCCTTGAAGACAATGCTGTCCATCTGCAAGGACGTTCGTGCTAGCCATGGCCTCAACTCTATTGCCATGATTCACCGACTGGGAGTAGTCCCAATCGGAGAGGAAAGTATCCTCATCGCAGTCTCGGCCCCCCACCGACAGGCGGCCTGGAAGGCTGGTGAAGAAGCCCTCGAGCGCTGTAAGAAGCACGTCGAGGTCTGGAAGAGAGAGGAGTTTGAAGGTGAAGAGGGGATCTGGAGAGCTAACCGTGACGGTCTACCTGGCGAGAGAGTTACCGAAGCCCCGCCACCAATCCTACCATGAACAACACCCGTTTGGACGGAAAGGCACCGGCGCATATTAATCGCCACGACGGTCGCATCGCCAAAGCCGTATCTATCCGTCGGCAGACACGCAATGACGTGGTAGAAGCTCGCCAAGGGTGCACCCGTGTCATCGGTCCCCTACCCAGATTCCGGCGAATATTACCTGTTGTACGTCCCGCGGTCCCCGTCTCGATATGAACACCGCCAGATCTAGCCAATAGCATGCCCCTCGGCTGTAAACCCTGCTCAAATCGAGCTCCCTCGCTGGCCTCCTCGCGCCTTTGACGGTCGGCCTCGGGCCGCGCCGGATTCTCGCCATTAAGAGGACGTTTTGCTCGACACGGGCGTAAGGGTGTCTTGCCGTTCCTCACGATGAGTCGAGTTGATCGGATATAGGCAGAGAGACCGGATACTAGGAGATTCCTGCTTTCAAGGGCCCTAACTTTTCACGTTATAAATCGACGCCGACAAGGAATCTCCCACTCCCCTAAACCTAAATAGTAACAACAAAGTTTGGCCCGGTTTGGTAACATTTGTGCTGAGGAAACTGAGTCTCTCAGGCCCAAGGGCACACGGCGTGAGCTACGTATCTGGATATATTATCGTTTTATGTAGATGTATACACGCAAACACATCGGAAATCAATTCGAATCTCGTGCGCGCTGTCCACACTCCATGGTGTTATTACGTTCTCCAATTCAAGAGTCGAGCCCGTTGGCATACCGGTACATGATAGGCAAGCCGTTTTCCTTCGTCTTGTCGTCCGGCCTCGCGAACGGCGTGATGCAGGCGTCATTGGTCTCCCTACGAGATATGCAGAGCATGCTGATGGCGCCAGTCGTGGCGCTTCGTATTCTGAGGACTACGTGTCATGTAGTGTTACAGCCCGCCCAGTAGCAAAGTGCAAACAGAGTATCCGATATTGATCCTCATTGCTCGAGATTCTCCATTGACGTCTATCCAGAGCTCTGTCTCCGTTGTGGATTGGCGAAGACCTTGCTATCACAGACAATCAAATGCACCTGCCAGACGTCAAAGACTGGCACAATAACTGTTAGGACAATCGGAGTCCCAGTAGGCGCATGGGCAAGGGTCACATTGGAGTTGGGACGAATAATAGTTTGCGATGAAAATATGTGTTGAAATGCGGATTGGGATTACGTAGCTTGTGGTGAAACTGACCCGGAAATTTACATGTAGGCATGTAGATGGAGGGACAAGCCGGAACCACAGGTTCAAAACCGTAGATGAGAAACCCCCCAGAGATTGTGATAGGAAGGTAGGTAACTACCGTGTCTGTCAGGCTCAGTGATAGACCCAATACTATCTGATGGCCCCCTTCATCACGGACATCGTCTACCGCGTGAAATGTCATGCCCCGACCACGTGGACATAACGGACACCCCAACCCATACAAGATTAACCAGGGCATTTTTTCGTCCAAGAAAGACAGGAAATGAAAAGATCCCGATGTGAATAGAAGCGCGAGCTTCACCGCTGTACAGGGCGACCAATCGGCCCAACTCTTATGCCATGATCATGAGAAGAACTCGGCCTCGAAGCACTGGATATCGCATGCAACATGGCCCGGCCCGAACTGCAAGAAGAAATGCCGAAAAGAAAAAGGAAAACACGCTGAGAAGGCTAAGAAGCAACAGCACAGGAATAGACAGGACGCAATAGATCGAAGGTGAGTATATCAAAACACCAGGTAGGTAATCGCGGCTCTATGGACATCATATCATCATTCCTTAACTCATTTCTCATATACAACGGCATAATAACGTAGTGTCCTTGACAAAACATAGCAATCTGCCAATAAATAAAGCGGGAGCGAGTGGGGGAGATTTCGAAGGACTTGCGATGCGCTCACGTTCCCCAGCAACCATTTAGAATAACGACTTTTTCATCGTATCTATGGCCGGTTGGGATTGCGTGAACATTAAAAATGGTAGACAGATGAAGCATGAGCGTGCCGCGTGTCACAACGTGTGGTGGCGTGAGGAGATCAGACATCATCCGCATAACTTGAGGGATTAAGCAGCAGACTTGAGACGGAGTGGCACGCCACGAGCCAGTCCAAGACACCTTATCAATACGAGTCATCCTCATAGGAGTATTGAGTGTTGTAGAGCGGAGAATGGTTCATTGATGAAGGCGCGGGAAGACCTCGCGAAAATGCCGCCTGCGAGCTGGCTCGGGTCCGCGTCGAAAAGCGATCCGAGCGACTCCTGCGCTCATCGCTGTAGATCGAGGTTCCGTGGTCACTACCTGACCGCGAAGCCCCATGACGACCGACGCTGAATTCGCTGTCCCCCCTTGAGTGAATCTTCACGTTACCAACCTCAACGACACATCCTGCGGGAACCTTGATAGTAATGTCGTCCTCGCCGCTGCTTGACCGAGTCATGTGTGTCGTTGCCGAGTGCTTATATTCGCTCTCATCTCGACTAGCGGTACTCCGAGTAGACTGGCTGCTTCTACTCGTCTTAACTCCACGAAGGGCCGCAGCAGTTAGAGCCGCCGTTGGGCCGCCGCCAATCTGGTCCTGATACCGTGAAGCGTCCCGGAGCTTGTCGTCGATTCCGACATGGGACCTTCGTCGACTCCTGGATCTGGGGGGCGGCGGCGGGTCATAGAAATACTCCTCCTCTTCATCATCATCTTCCTCTTCATCCTCCTCCTCTTCCTCTTCCTCCTCTTCTTCCTCGTCGTCATCATCATCATCGTCATCATCATAATTGAAAACAGATTCGGCGGCGTCAAAACTCTGACTGCGATTCTTAAAGGGGCTAGAGCCGTACTCAACCCCTGATCCGCGCCGAAGCACACTAGGATACAGGTCACTCTCGCTATCCAAGTCGTCGTCATCATCGTCAAAGACAACAGACTTCCTGTTATTATTCACTATTGATGGCTGTGGACGGAGCACTACACGCTCTGGTCGTGTAGATTTGGACCGTGCCGGAGGGGGGGGCATCTGCTTGCGACTTTCCTGCTCTCTGGTCTCTTTGTTGATTTTCCTCATCGACGGGCGTCGCGCTACAGATCTCTCTGGAGGCGGTTCATACTCGTACGGGTTAGATACTTGACGAAACCCCATGGATGACGAAGGCCGTCTAAAGCGCATAGCCAGGTCCCTTGGAGGAAAGGCGTGATCGACAGGACCGGGAGGTTGGGGTAAGGGTGGCCCCATCTGACCCGGAAACTGCCATGGTGGGGGAAAAGAAGGCGACGGAGGAGGAAAGGAGGGCGGCATCATGCCCGGTAGAGGTTGGTAATAAGCAGCCGTAGGAATTGGTGGTCGCGGCGGCGGCCGTGAAACGTCCTGGCCATAGTAAGATTCCGGGCGACTGTGCGCACGGGATCTCGAAGGCCTCGAATGACGCTGGGCATAGTAAACCGATTCATCCGACGCCCGCGATGAAGGTGGCGCTGCCTTGACCGTCCGTGCGGTAGGCCGATGTTTCGAGACAACAACGGGTCCCGACCTCTTGGCATCCTTTGGCTTTAATTTCGTCTTTCCTTTACTTGTAACCGGATGCGCGGTAGAATCTGAGTCGTTTGGGCTGTAAACTCCCAGTCGCCGCGTCTCTTTCCGGGATTTTCCCATATTGGGTTGCTGCTTACGAGGACTGCCAGGGGCCACCGATCGAGCGTACTTCGGTTCAGTTCCTGAGAGGACATGGCCGTCATCGTCGGCATCCTCCACATACGCAACGCGTTGCTGTGATGTCGATGGGCGCCTTAACATGGCTAGTAGAATGTAGCTGAACGGCTTCTGAGCAGTATCAGTCAAACATATAGGGAACAAGAACCAGTACGCCTTCGAGTGCAGGCTTCAAGCCGTCGTCAATGGTGCAGAATTCGGTAGAATTGTTGTTGCGTGCTGGCCGAATGGCCAATGATCCCGAGCGCTTGGACGTAGCTCTGCAATTGACTTTGGTTAAGTACAAAGCGCAGCTTGGCGCTTGTTCAATTAAGGAAGCGTGAATGTAAATGCGAGTTGTGGGCTTTTTGGACGAGGGAGGATGGCGAGGAAAGGGAGGAAAGGAGAGATTTTGCGACGAGTAATGGTTTTGGCGCAGCAAAACAAGGGTTAAGTGGGAGAAATCCGAAGAGGGGGGCGGCAGACCCCAAGTGGATATAAATTTGTAGGCGATTGGCAGACAAGGTCACCGTAGGAACACAGTCGCAACACTTGGCGGGGGCCAGATAGACAGATGGGAGACGATGGTTGGCCGCGAGGGGGGAGGGATCGGATAGTTTGGGCGTTGCCGCCGATGTTGATAGGGTAAGGCGGGAAGGACGTCAGCTGTCCGGTTGTCCGGTGGGCGGGAGATGAGACAAAGTCGACTGTCTGAGAAGTGAAGTGTTGTTGACACCCTACAAGTCGCACGTCGGTCGTACAACGGCCGTGGTGGGATTGCGAGTGCAGGGGGGACTGGTTGCTCTCGAGCAACGGGGCCAGGACTGGCACAGGCCGGGTTGGAGACGGGCGCGATGGGACGTCAGACAATCAGAGGCGGGAGATGAGGGCGGGTGGGAGCAGGAGAGAGCGCAGGCGGATCCGAGGAGGGAGCCTGGAGGGGAGAGACCCGGAAGGCGTGCCAGGTGCTGGCGGACCGTCAGTCGGTGGCTTATCGATAAGCGGACCCAGCGGACCTTACCTAAGGTCCCGGCACCAATTTACCTACCTGACTGAACCCCTATCGATAGGTACCGTACCTAGCCCAGATGTACCTACGCAGGCGGTAACACGGACGTAGGTACTGAGAATTCCGCGTGTTGTTGCCGGAAGTGCGTAACAATCGTTGACAATGGCAGAAATTTTGCAGTCCCTGAGAGTTTCTCAGAGTCCCTTAGATTGAGAGGGGAAAGCGAGGGGGAGAGGAGAGAAAAAGGACAATCCTGGTCACAGATAATTTTTTTCCCCTCGAGCGTGTCGCTAGCAAGTGGACGGCGTGCCGGTATTAAAACGTGGGTTCTCACGAACTGCCAGCAGGGCCTTGTTCGGTTGTTTTCAACACTGCATCTGCTGCTCCCGTTGGTCAGAATGGAGAGGGATAGGTATGTATATCCTAACTTGCATTATAATCAATTCAGGCAATAGTCAGCAGCCTGTGCGTTGTTCATGCTGATGCTGTAAGGGTCGTCCACCGTGCAACTGAGGCGTCTTCATAAGACCGGATGTGTTCTTACTTGGACCAAGAAGATAAAAGTGTTACTTATGTTTGCAATTGACAAAAAAAGGCAGAAGAGACATTGGCACCAATAGACAGGACTCAACTGAGTCTTGTCTGTGGCGGGAATCCGTGCCCAAGGTCCTAGTTGGGCTTTGGGTATCAATCCAAATGAGCCTAAAAAGGGACCACCACCCCAAAGGTACCTACGCAGTACGCGTAGAAGAAATCACGCAGGCGAAAAAGAAACCAAGATGCGGGAGAGAAAAAAGAGCAAGGACACCCCTTTGTTATGGCTGCTCTGTGTGGTTATACAATTGTCTGCCTACCTGCCTACACTACATCGTCAGTATGTGCAGCAATAGGTACGTCACCTGGGGAGCAAACTGCACAAAGCAGAACTCATCAGAATGTGGAATGTCGGACACTCTTCGAGAACGTCGATCACCTAGGATAGCGCCACGTTCGGCTTATGGCTCCATCTACCTAGACTCCCGCGCTGCCGGCGCTCCTGGGCTGCGGTGGCCTATTTATTTTATTCGCTTGAGCCTGTAGGATCTGGTACTTGGCTTACCTATGTCGACGATACGGAATACCTGAGCGGATAACGAAAGGCGGATGAGGAGGATCTCGTCGACGAATGGGTGAGTCATTGTGTGTTTTCGCTAATAGGTAAGCAGGCCACGCGGTTCCTCTGCAGCAAGACCTCCTCATCCAAGCCACATACGGCATTGCATGTACATTCACACATAGGATAGCTCACTGTCGAGCATAGGGAGGAACAGGAGGGCGTGGCATACGAACTACCTACCTACATGCACTCTTCTGCCTTTGGTAGCGGTCTGCGGACCCTTGGCCGCCGTTACTGAAATGGGCAAAGACCAATCTATGTAAGTGATGCTTCCTGTCCGGATTCCAAACACTTGCCCACTTTCATACCTGTTCTATACATGGAGCCATCTTACCCCTCTCCGGCTACCAAGGTTGATTGGCTCAGCCTAGGAGAGCGAGGGGCTATCGGTACTTATACCTATACCGATGATGACAGTACGATAGATAGTTTACAGCAGTAGGTACGGAGGAGGTAAGAGGAAAGAAAAGCACGCTTACGATACTACCTACCCATAGTTGAGTACTCACATACGGACTATAACAAGTAAGGGGTTCGATAATGGGTAGTCCAAAACGCAGGACAAGACTGAGGACTCTCCTGTGCAGTACGGAACACGATCACGATAAATCTATCTGTAAACTGTACCTACAGATCCGATTTCATACAAGTTGTTTTCATGATCAGTGCAATGGGAATGCGGACGTCTACAGCTTCTATATTTGGACGGTGTCTAGATATCTACGTATGATGGTATATCTACACTTTCTACTAGGTATGCACCGCCATCCGTAACCGCTGTAATGGACTTTTAGGTATTCCGGTATGTGTTCACTTGATTCTCACATCCAGCTGGCCACATGACCACCGATTTCCGTTGTATACTCACTATACTCCGTGGTGTGTTGCTAGTAGCCTACAAGACGATGACTCCACGCCCTTCCAAATTCTACCTACCTAATGTCCTTCCCTCGGTTACAACATACCTACCTATCCCGACTCCCATCATGTCCTCAGCTTGAACTCCCTACAACCTATAACGGTACATACCTAGGTACGATGCATGCCTACTCACAAATGTGGTTTTGGGTGGGCTTCCTGCTGGTTCTTCCTAGAACGAGGGTGTTTTTGTATCAAGCCCAAGAAGAGAGTTGAGCCCAGGCATTTGTTGTACCTAGTTTCCAACCCGCCAGCCTACAACCACGAACCAGGGCCTGCGCCGGTTATTGGAAATATCACACCTAATCGCCAAGGTGTATTCCGGATTCAACTATCCGCAGCTTTGCTTATTCAACATATTCATGGGGTCTTGATTCTTGTTCATTGGCCGGTGTCGCGTCGTGGTTAACTCTGTGAGAACCAGCCCCGTCATGTTCAATATGTCTCAAGATTGCATCCGTATATTGGCCGCCTATCTCGATTCTGGTAGTATTTCAATGGGATCATCCGCTCCATCCCTCGTCACCAGACTACGAATCATCTCTTGGTGCTGCAGTATGGTATTCTGCACTACTGCGCCCCGGGAGCCCCAGGACGGGATCTTTGAGATGTCCGTCCACTTCTTGCGCTACACCACAGTCTACCTAGACACGCTCGGCTATGCAGTCTCTACCGTCGATTGTGGGCTGCCGAACTCGGGAGGGTCGCCACGATATTGTCAGTGCCCGTGACTACCGCGTCCTGCAGGAATCTCCATGGCCCATCGCGTGTCTCGGAGGGCGTTCTCAAGTGTTGTTCAAAGTTTGGATTGGAGAACGTGTACACAATGCGTACCAAAATGGCATGGCCGCATGGCCTTTGATTGGTGACATTGTTCTCATTGGCGCTGATCCCCTTCCTTTAGCTTGAGCATGCCTTAATAAGTTGCATGACTCTGCATAGTATAGGCTGGGCTCACTCTTGTTACTGGTTAAGACAACGGCTCGCTCTGTTTCTCGGCCTAACAAGCTGCTTGGCCATTGCACCTATTATGAGCAGATGGTAACCCCCATTGGGCTGCTTTCGGAGATAATACGGTGACCTATGTTAGAAGTATTGGAAGTTTGAAGCGGGCTCCAGCCGTGTGTCGTTGACAATTGTCTTCCAGAACCCTCTCCCCGATCCTCCCCAAATTCCCGAACTCCATTCCTTTGTCCCGTCCTAGACGTCGGCTAGCTTATGGTCCCAGAAGCGAGTGATCGCCACGTATCGCCACGTCTTCGGCAGCTCTTCAATGGCCCTACTCAGGGCTGTACGGCATTTCCCTCGCTGGTGCCGCGTGCTTTGATTGCCGTTATCGGAACTGCGGCGCTTAGCACGTTGACCTTCCCCGAAGTGTCTACTTTATAAACGGCTAATTTTTGCGGTATAGGAGTGGGCGGGACTTGATCCGACCTCATGGAAAAACGGACCTAGGTGCTTCGTACACTAGTGCGCCAGAGGAACTCGTGGGACATCCTTTCGCAAAATTCTCAGGTGGGTTGTGCTGCTATACGTTGTCAGCAACCAGGCTTCATGCCAGCCAGGGAGAAGGATAATCAACACAAGTCCCAGAGGCTTTGACGGGATTCTGCAAGATAGTACAACGGAATGGACCAGTGGTTAGCAGTACCGCTTCCCACAAATATTGCGCGGCATCCGACCAAGCCTGCTAAGCACGCATTAGCCGTTACCTCGTGATCTCGGTGACGCTTTTATAGTCAAAGTTCTTCAAAAAAGGAATGGTGGGCGATGGTTTTGGCCCTTGGGGGAGGGGGAGGCCCCGCGTCGCCGCGTTTCGGCAGCGTCAGCAACCACCCTTCTGTCCGTTTCTTTGAGCCTATGTCGGCTCTGTTGCAGAACGCCGGCAGCGCGGAGAACTGCAACGCCAACGCGAGCTATACAGGATGCGTTACTATACCGCTCACTATTCTGTTGCTCGGGGACCATCTTTCAAGTCTCAAACAGCTCAATAGGGGTACCCCTTGTCGCAGGTGAAGTACGTGAGGTCACCGGAGTGGCCAAGCGACGACAGGCTGAGCGGGAGGGTGAACAAGTTCTGTATATGTCGCGTTAACATGCTAGCGTTCCATGTACGACCATAACCTCTGGAAAACTCGGGATCCCGTCCGCTCTCCCATAGATAAACCAGCTGAGTGCCGAATTAGTAGTCGGGTCGGTGACGACCGGCGAATCCTTGGTGTTGTACATTTCTTTTGGTTCGATTTGTCCCCTTTTTTTCTTTTCATTTACCAGCGCCCGCTCCCTAGAGGGCGACTCGTGCCTTGGATCTATCTTTCCGGTGGCTGTTAATGCTTTCCTGAGATTGGCTTGACTACAGCTACCTGGCCTCTTCTATGTAATTTTTGGGAATCACTTAGAAGCTGCATTGAAGCCCCGTCCGAAAGCTTTATGACTATATGGTTCGGCATCACGATTCAGGAGCTACTTCCAGAAGACTATTGGTGTCCGTGTACCTCACGCGGCATAGGAAGGGGTTCTAAGCCCCTACATTGTGATCCGACAAGACGAATTTGGGGCATGAAACCATGATAAAATCCCGGGTATGGCATTCAGCGGGTTGGAACATCACACCACTGGTCGAGACGGATTGATACGCCTCAAGGCCTCGGTTTTCAAGGCCGCGTTTCTTTCTCCAATACGTCTTATCGAAGACGGGTTTTTTCACTCGATGGAATTACACGCTCTTGCCGCGATATGCTCGCCACCTCATAAGCCAGTGACTTTGAGCCGATCTAGTTATTTTTGGTTGGAGAAACGCGACGCTTCAATTGCAGTACTAGGGCCGGTCCGCTGTGGTAGACATCTCAGTGTGAAGCTGACATAATTGAGGTCCATGTCATGATGAGCGACGGTGTGACGTTCCGGACCTCCATTCTCACCCAACGTCGCTCCCCTGTATCGGTGAGCAATTATGAAATGTTAAGGGCTGACCCGGAACTTCGGGAAACCGAGAATCATAGCAAGTTTGACTTTTATCTACGTCGCTATCTGCCGGGACGACAACGGAGAGCACACCACACCACGGGTAGTTATCCCTGGTAGACGAACACCACACTTGTGAGCGTATAGAGAATGCCCGGGGTTGAGTTGGAACCCAGAGAGACACGGGAGGAGCGTGACCTTTTTCTTGTCTGCGCCTTGACACTATGTAGCCCCGAATACTCAACATATTCATATGTATAGATAGCAGATAGTATGCTATTAGCACACTATGAAAATGCTTTCGATATAGACATTTGTCAATCAATAAGGGTTTTGCCTTTGCTATACTTACGTCGTATCCTCGACACAGTTACGGGTGCCGGAATTGAAGCAGTATAAGAAGGATCCACTCTGGGCAGTGGGAGAAGGGAGCCATCCCAAAGGGCACAGACCATAGGTCCATCCTGTAGCTGTAGATCTCCTCCCTGTAGCCAGATAGCTTTCTCTTTGCTAGATGATCATCTAGACTACGGCTCAGGATACACGAATATAGACTCGTATACTCGTCCGTCTTCAGTGTGCAGAGCTGTGTCCGTCCTTTAGTGCTCTTCCACTATTATAGGAATCTCCGCTGTCACTGCTAAGCACCAGAAGAGCGTTGAGACGATATACAGACAATAGAACGTCGCTTCTTCAATTCCCAGGGTCCAGGGGACTGTAATTTCCAAGGGAAAGAACCGAGTCCGTTTGAACGACGCTCGCGTATCTCTCGAATATTGGGACTAAACTTCATGGCCATCACGTACACGGGTTTCTTCGTCGATTGCAAGGCACGGGTCCTGGGCGACTTGCAGCACCAAGGCCACCGTTTTCAATCCTTGGTCGGGGTTTATAAGCTGACACAGGTGGTAAAGTTGTCACGTACGACCACAGCCGCCAGAAAACTCGGGATCCCGTCCGCTCTCCCATAGATAAGCTGGCCGAGCGCCGGATTAGTAGTTGGGTCGGTGACGACCAGCGAATCCCCGGTGTTGTACGTTTTTTGAATCCCTTTCTTCTTTTTTGCTGATGATTCTCTCCTCTCCCCTAAGTAGTAGGTAGGTAGGTATACCTACATAATGTTCAACTGTACACTAATGTATGGAGTGACCAGAACTCGGGATTCTGTCCCACTCGTCGTTGGGCAGAGCGGAGAGCGGTCGAAGGGCTAAAAGATCGACGCGTCCTGACACTGCTGGCCAGAGATCTAGTGTAAGTGCCGAAGGGAAACAAACAGAAGACAAGAGCCCAAAATATCCGCGACGATGCTCCGCCAGACGAACTTCGGATTATGATTGATACAGATTCAAGGCTGATAAACTACCAGCATGTTGACTCTGAAGGCTACCGGTGACTACGCTCCCACCGCCGCGCTGCACGATAACGAACGTCGAAAGTGCCTAACCTTAGCTTTTGAGACATTTGAATGTTTAGGTAACACCCTCCACACCGTTCCCCGGCAATTGACGATGCATATGACAGCTGGTATAATACACCCGTCTAGTGTACTCAGGCAATTGTCCAAGTTCCAGAGGAAAGAAGTAGGAAGCCGCAGCTATCACGCAACATGCAATCAATCAGCATCAACTCTGGTGGATTGTGCAGGCGGGACCAATTACCGGTAACGAAACCCCGCGATCCTCGTTCTCGTTCTCGTTGTCGTCCTTGTCCTTGTCCTTGTCCTTGGTTACAGCGGGGAGCTCGGGTGGTGCGATGTAGCTGGAGTCTGGGTCATCTGATGTCCATGCAAGCGCTCAAATCAGGTTCCGCAGGCAAACGAGATATTCGCATGCTGAGACAAAAAGAGTCATAGAGCGGTAGAGAGGGTGTGGGTACCGGTATTGTTAAGCTATTCCCGTGCGGAATAGTTACCTATGTACTGAGTACATGATATACCGGTATAACAATAACTGGATAGACGCAAGAGGTCTTTATCTTCTCGGTCAAGGTGGTCAGAACTTCTTCGGTGGGTACTGTAGCCCCGCTTATGTAATCTGACCTTAGCCTAAGCCCACTAGTTACGATAGCTTCCTTCTGCACTACACATCCACCAATTCAACAGATTCTTGCTACACTGATTCAAGTGGTGAGAGCCGCATCCTTCGAATTTCCTATCTTTCGGTTTCCCATCGCGGTTGTACGTGATTCCCTTCAGTCTATCGTTTTCTTCATCGATCGTTTGCCTATATTCTGGTCCGACGTCGTCGCCGTATTTTTGTGAGATTACGCGTTCCTGGTTACCAGGACGCACTTGGGTTTCTCAGCAGGACGCGTAACGGCAGAGGGAAGGGTGACGTTTCGGTGCAGAATCGACTTGAAAGGAGAGATCCGACCCTGCGAGGAGAATCTGGATTGACAAGAGACGTGGTTGTGCATCTTTCATCTGGCAGTCGGTCTGTTTACCTTCGTTTTCTGTCGCTTTCTCGACGCGTCAACAATCTGCGATTGGCGACGTTTCCACCCAACGCGAACGAATTCGACGAGTGCTTTCTGCGCACGGCAGACAGAGTCATATTCAGTCGATTCTCGACGCGTTATTATTTTCTTTTATCGACCCTCGCTACTTTCCGACCTAGCTGGCTACGGCCGTTTCCTCTCTTCCTCGATGCGTCACGATTTTCATCACGAGACGAACTGTCAAGAATCCTTCAACGAAGTCGACCTCGTTACGATGGCGACGAATCCTTTCGGCCAAGGTGTGGCGATGAGAATCGACCCGCCCGTTTTCTCCGGAGAACGTGGTGAAGACCCAGAGCAATACGCAATCGACGTAACCATGTACGCCGGTTTGATTGGTGCTGGGGAACCCGCTGTCCAATACATTTTCCGCAAAGGTCTCACCGGAGAAGCTGCGACCTGGTATCAGGAGTTACCCCTGGAGAAAAGATATGACTGGGGAGAATTGAAGGCCGGCTTGAAACGACGATTTCCTCTGCGAGTCCTACATCGAGACCGTGGCCTTGGGGCCAGAATCGACAGCTTTGATAGGCAGTCGACCGAAGATTTGGCAGCATATTTGGCCAGAGCGAACGAACTATCATACCATGCAACGGATTCCCAGCTCCTTCGGTTGCGGGATCGGCTCTATCGCCAGATGTGCACTAGCCACCCAGAAGATAGACGGATTCAAGAGCGTGTCACGGATGAATTGCGACGTGGAGGATTCCGTACCCCGTACGGCGAATTCACCGAGAAATGTAGCTACACTGACGTCGCTGATGCGATAATTGCCTGTGCGATGGAACCTGGCAAGGAAGGCGAATTCCTTGACCGACTTGACCAGTTGACGCGATCGAGTTCCAAAGATTCTAGCGATCGATTGATCAAAGGCTTGGAGTCTTTCACCGACAACTTGGCGAGACTGCAGAGTGCGCAGCCGTCCAATCCGTCAAGCTACTATCAGGTAAACCAGAATCCGCAGGCCTTTGGCTCAGGAGAGTACTTTCCGCGCCTGCCAGCGGCACACAGCTATCACGCGCAACCCAATTACGTGTATCCGCCCCCGATGGGTCCTCAAGGACCGCAGAATCTTCAGTATCAACTGCCGAACCAAGGATACGTGAACCCGGTAGGCTTTCAGCAGGGTTACCAGGCTGGATTCTCCCAGGGTAACGGCGCAGGCCCGGGAAACATGCCAGCGAGACAGGGTTTTCAGCAGCCCAATGTTCAAGGCCCGAGTGGTCAGCCAGGACAGCAAGGCCAGCAGAATCAGCAGAACACGGATTCTCGACCTCTTGGTGGCGATAACGGCTCTTTTGCGGCCAACAACCGACCCTACCGAGGAAAGACAGGGCGTACGGGTGTGTATGGTAGTCGTCCCTGATTCTGCTGCTACAATTGCGGCGTAGACGGACACTCCGTCTTCCAGTGTGACAAGGAACTGAGACCTATGGCGGAAAGAAACCGAATCAAAGAATCTATTGACATGGGACTGCCTTTGCCGACTGACCTAAGCTACGACCTGCCGATGAAAGCTCCAGCCGCACCTCAGCAGCAGAATCCGGCCGGGTCCAACCAGGGAACTGCCAACGTCCCCGTCAACACTGGCAAGATAGTCGGCGAAGATGGAAGATTGTATGCGGACGTCGATTTCTTGACAGACGAGGAGAAGATGTATTTCCAGGAAGAAGGTTGGTGTGGTCACACCACGGGCGAGGATACTGCCCGACCGGTCCCAGTCATGAACACCCACACGGAAAGCACCGAGATGGATATAGACGTGGATTCGCCCGTCCAGGCTGAGGGTCGATCGACGACTCCTCCGGCACCTGCTACGAAGCCTTTACCTCGATCGCCGTATCCAAAAGAAACCGCCCGCCCTGCGGTCAAAAAGACCCGACCTAATGAAGAATTCCGAGACGAGCTCACTCGCCGATTGGTCGAGGCCAGAAAGAAGTTCATGGTGAGGAAAGACACGGTCCCGATTCGGGCGTACGAGAACAATAAGCAAGACCAAATCGACATCGGATATATTCTCCGTAACACCCCTTTCCCGCGAATTACTTGGGGCCAGTTGTTGGACCGATCGCCGACTCTGCGCGCCCAGTTGAATAAAGAGATGGGTCTTTCCCCCACGGAGAAATTGAAGAAACCGCGTAAGATGAAGAAACGGAAGGGGCACCACTCTGCTGTCGCTCAGGTCGAAGGGGATTCCCATGGCCTCATTGCCATGACGGCCCGTGCCGTTTATACGGACAAGGCCAAACCTGACGACGGGAAAACGCACCTCGGCTACATCCCTGGAGAAATCGACGGCGTTATTGAGAAACGGTGCTTGGTAGACGGAGGATCTTTGACCGAGCTGATTAGCCCTGCCTGTGTTGGCCGTCACGGTCTCGCACTGCGGAAGGTGCCGCGGCCCTTGGAGTTGAAGATGGCAGACGACACCGCTACCCCGATTCTTCACTACGTCGTTTTCCCACTGACTGTTGGAGGAATCGTGTCGTGCATTCGAGCGTATGTCATGGGACGAAATCTGAGCTATGATATTCTGCTGGGCAAGGCTTGGCTTCGACGGAATGCTGCCGTCGTCGACTTTGGTTCAGAGCAGATTACTCTAACTGGTGTGGAAGGAAACTCCTGCACTCTGGTCATAAGAGATGCGCCGCCAATGGGCCCGATGATCGTTGCGGACCGGAAGACTGGCCAGCCGTACGTTCTTCCTGTTGTTGATGAGGCTGAAGGGTCAGATTCGGGCTCGGACCAAAGTGATTCTGACGAGGAAATTGATGAAGAGGAATATGGGGAAGGTGACGTCAACGGCCCTAGTTCATACGACATGGTAGAAGAACTCCTCAATATTGTAGAGTTGGCCTTGCCGTGTGAACCGCCTTCGCCAAAAAACTAGAAAGGAGCTCGATTCCGGGACGGGCTCAGGAATCTTCAACCGTAGTCCCGGAAAGCCTCCCCATTGCCCAAAGCGGGGAGAAAGAACCACGTAGAAGGAAGAAGACGGTGACGTTTGCGATGCATGTGACAGTTATCCCCGAGCCGTCAGTTGCTCTGATATTGCACCCGGAGAAAGCACGTAGATGTGTGGTTTCCAACCACGTTGTATTGGTCCCGGTTGGCAGAAGCTTGTCCAGCACGGACTTGTGGATTGTAAACCGACTGTTGTTGAACGACAAGATTCGTGAGACTGAGAATGGTCGGATCCCCGTGTGGGCACCTCCGCCAACGACGCCTGAAGAATCTGTGCAACCAGGTGTCCCTAGACTTATTATACCGCCAGACGGTGACGCCAGTGAACGCCTGATGGTGATAGAGGAAAGTAGCCCTGGCAACACCTCGGCCGAACGGCTGTTGGTGCCTCAGGTGAATGAAGAAAGTAAAGACGACAGTAGTAGTAGCCCGGTGGTTGGGAATCTACCTGTATGCGTTCCGCATACTTTCCACCGACCTAGACCCGGGGGATCGCCGCCGCTTTCCTCTATAAGCATATATGATGATACTGGCCAGACGGTGTCAGAGTTGGACAATCGACTAGATTCTGACCTGGCGCTGGAGGCTATTGAGATTGATAAGGCTTTCAGGGAGAACTTATATTTTGCGGGAGACAAGGCGAAGTCCTTGCTGGCGCGGTTGTTCCAGCCGGCGGAATCCCCGATATCCATCCCTTCATTTTCCTGCTCGACAAAGACGCTGACAGTTGGTGATGTTCAGACCTATCGACCGTTTAGCCAAGATTTCCCCGGCCGACCGCGTGTGAATCGACGCCCGAGGCAGCGGCCCTTGTCCGAAGAATCTCAGTCCATTGTTGACGAGTGGTTCCAGAAAACAGGAATTACGATTGGAGAAGGGGCGGCTACTGACGAGCAGAAAGCTCGGGCAAGAAGGCTGTGTTATACATGGAGAGACTGCTTCGTCGTCAACCTTGGTGACGTGCGGAAAACGGATATGGTGGAACACTGTATTGTCACCGACGACTCGATTCGACCCTACCGGTTGACTCAACCTCGTTATACCGTGGAAGAGAGAAGCTTTGCGGCGAGGATTCTGCCGCAGCTGGAGAGTGCTGGGCTCATATACCCGGGTATATCGCCGTGGGGTGCCTATTCAAGATATCCACCGAAGAGTCGACCTGGAGAGAGGAGATTCGTTTGCAATTATATTCCGGTGAATGCGGCGACAATTAAGCCGCAGTGGCCTATACACAGTAGAGATGGGGTCTTCTACTCCCTCATTCGGGGAGACCATCACGTTTTCTTCCAGGGCGATGCTGCCCACGGGTACTGGGCTGTAGAGACGAAGAAAGAACACCAATTCAAGAATGCCTTCATCGCGCCGAACGGGCAGTATCTGGTCAACCGAATGCCACAGGGGCTGACGGGGGCTCCGGCCACGTATTGCGCCTTGGGAGACCTCGGTTTTGGAGAATGGCCCGTTTTGCCAGATTTTTCTGGACCAGCCTTGCCGTCTCTGATAGGTTACCATCCGGACCTGGGAGTTTCTTTTGACCTTTTTGTGGACGACCACAACGCCTCCGGGCAGTCTTTCGACCACTTATTCGACTTCCTTCATAACCACTACTTCCCGAGAATCGACTTCATGCCAGTGGGATTGAATCCGAAGAAGACGACCTTCTTTGCGGACTGTATTCACTCCTTGGGCTTCGAGTTGTCGCAAGGACAGATTCGACCGTCAATTAAACACCGCGAGAGATTCGCCAAGTGGGCTGAGGAAGAGAACCACCCCATCAATGTCGATGAGTTGGAGGAATTCTTGTATCTGGTGCCTTACCTGAAGATCTATCTTCCAGGACGGGCTGACCTGATGACCGTGCTGAAAGAATCCTACTTGGAGATGGCGCCGACGGTTACCTCGAGAGGGAAAGTTTCCGTACAACGCAAGCCAAAGAAGAAGCCCTTCACCTGGGGACCGGAACAGAAGAAGGCCTTTACGACTATATGCGAGGAAATCCAGCATCGGGCCGTGAAGAATCCAGACCCACGGGTCCAATACCACCTGGCTACCGACGCCTCAGGCACGGGGGCAGGGGGAGTGCTGTTTCAATTGGAAGGATTACCGACTGGCACAGAGGCCACAGACAAGAACCACGCACACATGCGGATTCTGATGTTTATGTCCTTCAGATTCTCCGATGCAAAAACCCGATATAACACGGGAGAGAGGGAGACGCTGGGCATTGTGAAGTGCCTGGCCGAATGCCGCTGGCTGGTCCTGGAGTCCCCGTTTCCTATCATGCTGTATACCGACCACATCAACCTCCTGAAGACCTTGGGCGTAGATTCTGACGCACGAGGCAAGGTGGCCACTTGGCTGGAAAGGCTCGGAGAATACCAGTTCGTCGTTTTCCATCGACCCAATACTTCACGAATTATACGAATTGCGGATGGACTGTCTCGGTTGAAAGGAAGAACGTGCTTGCCGTCGGACCGAGCGGACACGGAGAAACTGCCCTTTATAACGGCCAACACGGCGCGTGTGGATGAGCTGGAAGAGGTTGTTGTCCTGCCATATTCTCCGAGGGCGATGGTTGCCCGGATTGCCGATTCGAAGTTGTCCAGGGAATACTGGAAGTGTGACTGGTATCGGCCGATCCTGGCGGTGATTCTTGACGACCAAGAGGTCCTGAAGTCTTTGACTGCCAACCAGAGATTTCTGGCGAGGAAACGGGTGATTCGCTACCGGATAATCGACTGTACTTTATGCTATATCGAGCGGAACGGACTGACGTCAGAGTGTATTCTTCCTGAAGAAGTCAACGAAATCCTCTCGTGGGCTCACGATGGTTGCGGCCACTTCGCCGACCAGATTACTCTGCGAGGGCTGATGGGTGAATTCTGGTGTCCGACGAGGGCTTCTGATGTGACGACTTATTGCAAGAAGTGTTTCTCTTGCGCGGAAATCAGCTGCAAGCCTCCCGCGTTTCCCAAGCGGAAAGTGGTAGTCCTGAAGCCGTGGGATATAGTGGCTATGGACTATATCGGGCCAATCCACCCGAAAGCCCCTGACGGATCCCTCTACATATTGGTGGTTGCCGATTACTTCTCACGATTTACATTCATCTTTGCGGTGAAGGAAATTGGGTGGTTTACAGTCTTGAAGGTGTGGGAGATTCTTCTCCCTATCTTTGGCTATCCTATACAACTGTTCGCCGACAACGCGTTCCAGAAGCAAGAGTTGATTGAGGCTTTTTTCGAGCCCGGCAAGACCCGACTACGTCACGGACCAGCATATTCTCCGTGGACGCACGGCTTGATTGAGAGAATCGTCCGCTTAGTTACAACACAGTTGCGGAATTGGGCAGCTGCTACGGGATATGCGAATTTGCCTGAGTAGCCTACGCAGTTGGCAAGGATTGCACAGAATATCAACTCGCGGAAGATGACTGGTGTGGATATGTCGCCGGCAGAAATCCTCTTCGGTTGGGATACCCGGCCAGGGCCTCCCCGTACAGACGAGAGGACTGTGGAGATTCTGAGTGACGTCGACCAAAATCCGGGAACCGGAGCCGAGAGAAGAGATGAGAACGTGGAGAGAATGGCGGATTACCTGGTAGAGAAGGATGCTGCGAATAAAGAGGTGGAGAAAGGGAATCCTTACCGAGTGGGCGATTGGGTGTGGGAGTACGTACGGGAAAGGGACAGAATGATAGGGGCGTACAGGAGGGACGGAGACAACAGAGAATTCGACCGGACGAGGGCCGGAAAGTTACAGCCTGCGTGGAGAGGACCCTTCCAGATCTCGAGTATCGCTTCAGACGTTTCTATTCGGGTGGTTGACGTGATGGGGAGAGGAAAACCTCGAAAATTGCACATCGACAACGTAAAACCCTACCTACACGACAAGGGAATCCCTCGATACCAACCCACCGAAGATGAGCAAGTTCAACGGCGTTTTAAAGAAGTGTTACAAGGGGAGGAATCTCCGGACGGCGGGCATAGGCCTGACGATGAATCGAAGAAGATGGACCTGACGGAGAAACAAGATCCAGTACCAGAGGAAAAAGGGAATCTACGCAGGAGACGAGCTATATCGAGCGAGGGAGGTAGCGGAGAGATTCTGCATAAACGACGGAGGACCTGACGATAACTGGACGCGTGTGTTATACGTCCAACGCGTTGGAAGCCAAAGTAAACGCGTTCCTGCCCTTCTTGTTGATTTGCACCTTCCACCTACGACCTGCACCTTCTTCTGTTGACTGGCAACTGGGAAAGAGGGGCCACTCGTTGGTTAACCCCGCCACCTACGTCTGCACCACTTCCTTCACGACCTCCTCTTCTTCCACACATCACCACCACCCTTCTTCACCACGAATTCATCAACGCCAACGCCTTTTCATCGAATTCAAGTTGTTTTCCATCGACGATAACGGTTTCTGCCTCAGTGCAGCTGTTTGCGGGAGATTTTCTCCGTCCGCCGCTCTTTTCTGCGTCGGAAGATATACCTAGCTCGGAGGAGAGGCGTGCCTGTGTGTGCGCTTGGTTGGTGACCCTGATTCCTCCACCATCCTTCCCTTTTATCAACACCCTCCCATTCCAGTTTCTGCCCGTCTATCGACCACTTATTAACGCACTGATGTCTCGAGATATCACATCCTATTTTCCCGCCGCAAAGGACGCCACCATGCAGTCCTCACCCATGCAGATTTCTCCCGCCACCCCTAACCGACCTTCTGGCCGCAGGATCATAGATTCCGACGTTGAAATGGCTGACCCACCGTCAGTAGGGTCGAAGGACGTAGATATCGAGATTACGGGAGAATCCCCGGCCCCAGTATGGGATTACAGCAAGCACGGGACCCAGTTCGAACGACAGATGGCTGTGATGGAAGAAGCCCTGGATATATCCCCTATCGAGAGTCCTCCGATCGGAGCCCCCTTGATTCCTACCCTCATTCATGCTGACGAGGTAATCCGACGGAATCTGCAAGAGGAACCGTCTGGGCATGGACCCGATTTCTTTTCGGACATCGCGTCGGTCCAGGGAGTGGTCAACCCTCCTCATATAGAATCCGTCGACCATCTTCTCGAACTTTTGAAAGGGATCGACGAAAACGACGATTTCTGCGCCCCGCTCCCGCGAGATCTCGCCATTGGCTTTGTGAGACGACAGAAAACCCCCTTCCACCTATATCCGCCCTCCCGACAGATTCTCGTCGACTTTCGAGAGGAGGTCACATATTTCTGCGTTCTTTGGAAGATTCTCTATACCATCGGCCAATTCGAGTTTGATCACCGAGAGAAGATGTTTTTCCGTGATGCGTACATTCTCTCGTATATCGTTTTCCCGGTCGGCCCGTCGCTGTCGCTGCCGATGCAGAGTTGTGACCCAGATAAACCTGAGACCTTGATAATTGATTTCCGGCCGAATCTCTGGACCCTTACCAAAGTCCGAATCGACGCGTTGGCAGCTGTGGTGAATCGGCGAGACTATGATTGGACTGCCGAACAAGCGCAGGGTTTCTACACTTTGGCAACCTAATTGATCCGCCCTGAGTTTCCGTCTGTCATACGAGCCGAGATTGCCTTGAGAATCCGTCTCTGCAACCCGGCAGAATACCCCAGCAAAGCCCCTAGTTACCTCGCCATTGTCAAGCAGATAGCCGGAGATGGGAAGATTTCCCTCGTCGACTTCGAGGTTTTCCGCTGCCTGTGTTTGTCGGACTACTCGTCGAAGATTTTGGCAGGGGTTCAACAACATCTGGTCGATCACGCCCAGTCATGGATTCTGTCAGACAAGCTGATAACCTCCCGAGATGGCAAGGTTATATATAACAGGAGGGGAGACCCAGTGGAATTGAAGTCAGACGAACCCCTCCCGACCACGACTCGGAGGATTACGCAGATGTTAGACTCGTATCGCAAAGGATATGGATTCCAGTACCATGCCAAGGGGAAAGCATTGAAGCGCCAGACTGCCCTCGAAGAAGGAACCCCGTCAAAGCGAGTCACCCGGCAGAGTAAGCAAGAACTTCGGGCTGCGGAGATTCTGGCAGCAAAGGCCAACCGTTCGGTGGAAATCTTGAAGGCCCAAGACGAAATCACAACATTGGGCGACCGCAGCGCCCGGTTGACTGCCTTGTACGAGTCGAGCCGCGAGCAGTTGCAGAATCTGATCTCGGCCAACGCTGAATTAACCAAGGAGAATCTGGATTTGAAGGAGGAGCTCGGACGGCAAGTTGCGGCCAAACAGAAGTACGCCGCAGATGTGACGGAGAAGCAGGAAACTATCGACCGCCTCTGCGAAGAAAATACCGTATGCCGAAGCGAGGTTAGTGAAATCAAACATGAGATGAGCAAATTGCAGAAAACCCTTGAAGACGTAGAGGAGGGAAAAGCCAAAGCCGAGGAACGATACGAACAGGCCCAAGAGAATCTGGCCCGTGTGCGAAAGGAAGCCTCCTCCGGAGCCTTCGCCGAACAGACTGCTGCCAGGGGATATGACCTAGAGCAGATTCGGGCTGCACTAGCAGCCAAAGACGCGAAGATCGAATTGGTGGAGAAGACTATTCAGGAGTTGGAAGGAAAGTTGCAAAAGGAGAAAGACCGCCTGGCACGAACTGTCCAAGAACTCCTTGGGATTGCGACAGGATTGATCGGTTAGCCTGAGGGAAACTGCCCTGACTCTATTCTTATTCTGCATTGCTATGATTTCCCGGAATCCTTCCCATTGCCTGCGAAAGTTATCGAATTTTGGACTGTTGAAACGGAAAAAAGGGGAAAACGGACGCGGTGGTCCTGGTTGGGAGTGTGGCCGTGTGTAGCCCCGCTTATGTAATCTGACCTTAGCCTAAGCCCACTAGTTACGATAGCTTCCTTCTGCACTACACATCTACCAATTCAACAGATTCTTGCTACACTGATTCAGTACCAGCACCATTGCTGCTAAAACATTGAAGTTACAGGCTTTGCTCTTTTCGTCTTTTCGTCCGGGAAGACCAGAGCAGGCCTGAGTCACGTCACGTCGCATCTCATCGCCAATCCGGGCATGTACACTTCCACATTTCCACATTCCCACATTTCCACATCAACGTCGTCATGCCCGGCGGCAATGCACGATAAGAGGGGCTGCGGTCTGCGCAATCGACGACCGCTGTCTCTGCTTCGACTCTTGCTGATAGTGTAGAGCCGGCATCATGTCCAAGTGCCGTTGAGCTCGCTCATGCAAGGTACTGCACAACGCGCGCGATGAAGATGCCCAGGACTGGCTGTGCCGCGTGCGTACGTGAATGCAATGATCGACTCACCAGCCGGACGCGAGACAAGCAGCGAATGATACGAACGCGCACGAGCCTCACCAGCGTCGCATGCGATCGCTCATTACGTCGGATTGGCAGAATCTCGCAGCGCAAGATGGTGTGCAGCCATGTCAGATGCCTGCCCAGAGTGGGGGACGGTGTGGCGCCCGGCTTGCTTTTGTTTCGCTTCGGTCGCCATCCTTGGCTGCGCTGCTGCGCTACTGCGCACCTAGATAGAGGCGATGAGGGCATCTCAGGTCCGTCGCCGTGTCGCATCCCTCGGCGCGCGTCCGTTTCATACTATTGATCATATCCAACGCCCTCCTCATCTGGCTCTCCTCCGGCTGCACACCACCTTGCCCAGTGCGGTTCTGCTTTGGGAAGCTGTCTCGCGCCCTCGTTTTCCCGCTTGGTCCACTGGAACATGAGGTGAGTCTTGGTCTGCTGCGCCCTGTGATTCGCGATTCCGCAATAATGAGCAAAGCGCCGTGCTCGACAAGCTGCTGAGTGACCGGGATGACGATCCATGACCATGACCACCACTACTGCCACCATTCCCGCTCCGAGCTTGCGTACTTTGCACACCGGGTATTATTCATCCGCCAGGCATCTTCTTGGATTGAGCAACATGTGACTAACTCGGAACCACCAGCCACGCCCTCTCTAGTAGGCACTTATGGCTTCTGCCTATGACTAGATATCTAAAGAACCCATACCTCCATATGTAGGTATATATACCACCGACCCCGCCGTCATATTTCCTCCTCGTGGTGACTTCACGTCCCCCGACTTAGCATTCCGTTTTCTGCCAGGGACTTTCACATTTCTCCCCCCCTCGGTCGCTTTCATCACACCTCTTCTATCTCTGTCTCTCTCTTTCCTTTCTCTTGAGCCGGGTAGGGCCCGGCACCTTCAAGGTGTAAGCCCAAGGTGTTCAGTTCGTTCCGGTGTGAAATGACCACTTGGGGGGCTGCCGCTCGCGACTAAGGATATTTCGCTACCAAGGTGTACCGTAATCAAGTAATATACAACATGTCTCTCTTGCCGTCAGATGCGCTGCATAAAGCGGATCAACAGCCGTGGTCGCCCGGGGCGCTGGCACCCTCGAGTCCCAGCCGATGCCCGCCGGCCCTGGACGAGGACAGGGACGGCCTGTCCACAGATGATGAGGACTTTGACAGCGCTCCAAGGCCTGAGAATCCTCTGAAATACTTCTTAACACCCGCCGCTCCGGAGAATGATGAGCTGGAGTTTGAGTTCGACTTCGATGCGGGCATCGAGGACTCAAACAATCCCCGCCGCATTATCCGAAGTGTCAGCCCTTCGACGCTCGATGGTCTCAGGCGGTACCAATCCAAGCGCAAAGACTCCAGTTGCGCTATTCTGGACGACGATGAGGACGATGTCCACAGTGACAGTGATGATGACGAGGACTACATACGATTCACTCCTCACAAACCACTCCCGTTCAGTCTGGACAGCTACTTTGATCGTCCCCGACACAGCCCTCCCCACAATACCGCGTCTAGGACCGCCGACGCTTTGCTATCGCCCTCGTCTTTCCACGTCGGGTCGCCTAATGGCCGCCTAGCCAGGCGCCTCGCACCGCTGCCTCGACGCCTACCCCGAGGCAGAACACCCGGTCTGGCAATACGACGGCGACACTCCTGGCGCGAACCTAGTCCAGACGTCTGGTCCATCGAAGAAGAGCCCGAGAAGGAAACAATGAGCGAGATGGGAATGAGCATTGAGGAGCTAGACGACGGCTTGGAGAAGAAGACGCGACCTATAGACATACCAGCTACGAATGCAAAGCCCCTCAAGAGGGTTCGGTTCGTGCTGCCGGTTAAGGAGTTCTGAACTTCTGGGGGTTGATCGATTTGCATCTTTCATACCATATTATGGCGGGTTGGTTGGTTGGTTGGTTTATTGCATGGTACGGAGTTACGGAATCTGCATCTATTTCCTCCCCTCTCCTCCTGTCTGCCTTTCCAGCATCATGGTCACTACACGCATCATTACCATCGACGGGGTCATCCCCCAACGGGCATCCAGCCCTCAGCATATACGGCGTTAGGATGGGACGGTGGCCAAGTTGGAGGCGCTCTGCTTATTTATCTGTTAATATCGGTAGCATCTGTTCACGGTTGTGAGAAAGCCGAAAAAGGGAGTAGGTAGCTAGCTGCCAATAAATTGCCATCTTCCGTGAGCATATCTCCTTGGCGAATAATGTTCTTATTGTGTGCCAGAGTCATTGCGCCCTGCTATGGCTATGCCTCTCCATCGTTGCGGCTCGTCATGTGGAGAAATCCTATGTCCCTCACACCTTCCATAGACTCTTACATAGTACGTGGTAGGCAGTGCTGGTGCAATACTAATAGCTAACATACCCATCTCCAAGAAATTCACTAAAACGAATCCTTTCGACGGCCATCCCCGAAGCCGCGATGCCATCTTCCTCCCCTACCCAGCACCATCTCCCTAATCACTCCCACTCCCGTCAGCACAAACCCCCCTTTCACGTGAGAAAACAAACAAGTATAGTGTAAGCCACAATATACGAAAGCAAAATAAAACAAAAAAGCGTCAGCCGACCAACGCCGACCGCTCATCACCCGCCGCACCGCCCGAAGGGTTCCGATCGGGTTGTGCACCACCTACCAAGAGCTGCTCACGCCCGGGCGGCGTCTTACGCTATCCCCAATCCACCATCCCCATTCCCACAGCTATAAGCCACACTCCCTCCCTCCCCATCCGAAAGTACCGAAAGGCAGCACGCCCGTTACACGGATAATGAGACCGTTTTTTGGCTCCCGGTATTGACATACCTAGCTCCCAGCCGTAGTCCCAGCTACCACCGACTGACACCGTGAAGCACGCAGTTGAATAGGTAGTTGTCGGGCTAGGACAGGTTAGTAGTTCAACAGCTAAACACGATGAATGACCCAAACGACATAAGCTCGAAGTTCACAAGTAAGCTGATAATTAACTAGATAGATGATATACACAGTCTGGAATTGGTATCCCTCGTCTAATAATACCCTTTCTCACTCGTTTAGTCAGCCCTATTAGAGAGTTACTCGGAATGATGTGCGTCATTGCATCCATCCCCTCCACAAGCCACACGGACGGGCACATGGGCGTCTGGAATATTGGGCTCGCGCATATGCTGCGTCTGGCTACATGATGTGCTGCGCGGGTATTGCCTGGCTTGCATTAGCTGGGTCGTATTTGGGGCAGACCGCATGACTTCGCGGTTGGCTTTCGTATCGAGGCTCTGGCTGGTGATCCCCAGCCAAAAAGAACAGAAACCCGGGGAAAGTAAGGGAATACAAAGGAACACGCACACACATAATATAGACAACTCAGGTTATTCCCGTGCCCTGATTATCTCTTGCTTTCTGGGGGATGAGTGGCGATGCTTACTTGACCGCGTATACGTACAAATGAATCAAACCCAAGACAGGGCAATACCCACCGATCAGTAAGACACACCCACACCTCACACATCAAAGCCAGGAAAAGGTATACACTGCAATAGAAAACAAGTCTGAAGGAAAAGTCCTATACCAACCACACGGAAACCATCCAACCCACCTACCTATTCAAGTATACCGGGAACTTCCCGCGCCAAAAGCAGTAGGGATTGCGCGACGACGACGCCCGGGCACTCACTAACTATCAAGTCTTACCCCAGACAACTATCCCAATACATACACACTGCCGATTATGGCGATCGATCACAGCACTAAGCGGGGTGTGTAGTCAAGTATAATAGACCAATGCATACCGATATCGAATAAAAGAAGCTCAGCTTCAGGACAAGTGACCACGAACAAGACGTAGTAAAAGCCAGAGGTAAATATACTTATACAACATAAACCAAAAAAAAAAGACTAACCAAGGAATTGATTAAATGATGTAATCACACAAAGGCTCGCTCGTGACGATAGCTGACCATTTCGCTATTAAAAGGAATAAGTACGCGATGAGGCAGGTCGACATCTCCCCCACATGTGTGGAAACCCAAGGCCAGTTGTCGTTCGGATGACAAAGAAAGCTCATGATAATTTAACACACTAGGTAATAGGATATTCTAACAATGCAATGCAAATGGTTGTATTGGGTTTCTCTCGTCATACCAACGCGGTGCTATAAACAGTGGC
Organism: Xylariaceae sp. X802; assembly: GCA_028637635.1. Classification (NCBI taxonomy): domain Eukaryota; kingdom Fungi; phylum Ascomycota; class Sordariomycetes; order Xylariales; family Xylariaceae; species Xylariaceae sp. X802. Next base: position 281,399 of record JAJFDH010000019.1, read on the forward strand.
CACAAAGGCCAGAGGATGATGTACAATTCAGGCCGTATGAGCTAGGTAGCCGTGGCATCGCAAGCCCCTTAAAATCAATAATACCCCAGAATACTATCGGGTTCTGTCTTTTCTGTTAGGTTCTTGGAGATGATAGAGGGTTGGCGTCTCTTTTCCATATGCTGCCCTGTGTCTTGCGTTGAGCAACGAACCCAAACGAGGCACGCCGGAATTTTTTACAGCAGAGCGAAGCCCGTCTAATTTGCCTTTTATCTCTCCGGAAAAATAGCCAACGCCTCCAACGCCATGCTATGATGCAATTCCATAGTGTCGATACAGTACAAAGTCGGGTTGCCGGCTTAATCCGACCCGTCTTCCTCCACATCTTCAACCGTCACAACCTTGGCTTTTCCCTTGCCAGTGCTCGCCTCCGATTCGCCATCGCTGTCGCTAGAACCGCGTGCCTGAGATTCGCCCCCCTTGGTGATCTCGTTCCTTAAGCCGGGATTGCCGTTAGTAGAAGTCGTATATGAGGCGCTTCGGTTCCCCGAGAGTAGTTGAGAGGGTCCACCCCACTGCGGCGCTACAGGAGAGGGAGCAGCAACATTGGGCGGCTCTCTTGCTATGCCTGAAGCCGAAGACTCAGAGGTGTGGGCTGGGTCTTGTACATCGTTAGAAGGTGGGGCCTCGGTTGATGCAGTAGTAGGATTTATAGATCCATTAGGATTTCGGGTCATGGGAGTTCTACTTGGGGCCGGTACAGTTTGGTGCTGCTGCTGTTGTGGATCCTGGTATGGCGGAGCTGTAGTGTGCCGAGTTCCTACATGCTGGTGCCATGGTTGACCTTCGAGACGCTGGAGAGGCAGAAGAGACCAACCTGGCGGAATGGCAACCCCTTCTGGAAGATCTTGGCTGCCCGAAGGAATCGCGGATGTGTACGAAACGCCACCATGTCTCGTAAAGGGGAAGGGGCCATACATTGTACCGTTAGGCCAATAGGATAACTGCGGAGGGATGAACTGAACGTTAGGGCCCGCTGGACTCGACTGATTGATGATACTATTGGGGAACTGCGGTTGGATTTGGCGAAGTCGGTTCAGCTCCGCTGTTAGAGCATATAGCGTCTGTAATTCGGCCTGGGTAGCTTGTAAGGTATTCATTTCTTGCTGTATACGCGCTGTGATGTCTTCGAGCTGAGTCTGTATGTATTCCATGTTGCTTGGAGGATGATTGGCGCTCGCGGGTTGCGCCGTAGGAGCCGGCGTCGGTACGGCAGTAGGAGCTGCGGCCTGGTTTCCACCCTCGAGTGGCACGCGAAGCTGGTTAGCTAATTCATGGATGTCCTGCGCATTTCCCTGCGCAAAGCCCAGCCGAATAGGACCAAACTGAAATACGCGCAGATTGCCACGGCGGTTAGGTTGCTGATGCCCATTTTCTCTACCGCCGGCCCCTACTCCTTCTCCAGCCCCTTCTCCAGGTCCCTCTCTAGCTCCTTCTCCTCCGCGTCCATCACCGCCACCGCCACCAGCGCCGAGAGCAGCGGGAGCTAGAACTTGAGGTTGCCCGCCAGGGTTAGCCGCCGGTGGTGCAGCAGCGCCATCGGAAGTCGCGCCGTCGAGAACAACTGGGCGTCGACATGTGGGACACACTTGTTGTCTCTCTAACCACCCCTTGAGACAGCCGAAATGTAAAATGTGGCCGCAAGGAAGCTTCTTCGGCCGAGAGCGTTCAACTGCGCCCACAGCAGATGGATCATACGGTCTCATCTCTTCCCTGCAGATGATGCACGTGTCCTCCCTCCCCAGGTCCTCTTCAGTAGCATCTGGATACTTGTTCATGTCCCGAAGAGCCTTTTTATACCGCATTAGGGCACCGAGGCGTTTGACAAAGGATCGGGCAGTCATGAAGAGATCGCGCATAATGTGAATCGGGAGGCCGTAAAACATCATAAGGATCCCAAAGAATACCGAGTAGATGATGAGCTTAACCAAGTCTAATAAGGCAAGTTAGAAGATAGAATGGAGGCCTGGGCGCGATTACAAACCTGTCACAAGATCGAGGCTTAGGATCCAGTGTCCCTTGGATTCCCAACCAGGAACTTCAATATCCATCTCATCAATGTCCTCTTCATTTGGGAGCTCCTCTTGCCTGGCGGCCTCGGCTTCAGTAGCATCGTCCGATTCTCTACGTCTCAAGACATCGTTGCGCTGCTCTCGAGCTAATCGCCGCCGCTCCTCTAGGCGGTTCCGTGTCTGTGATTTTACGATGTTTGTCTCTATCAAAGACAGCAGGTAGCGGCAGAAGGTGCGGGAAGAACAGGTGGCTAAGATAGCAAACTCGAAGAGAAACATGACCATCATATTAGGGCGTGCTTGTTGAATGACGGCATTGACGGCGTATAAGAACAGCCAGGCATCGTAGGCGACACTGAGAAGTAGGGAGATGATAAGTCGCGAGTGGAAGAGTCTCGGATTGGCGGGAGGCTGCTGTTCTAGAACCTCGACACGGCCCTCGCCTATCCATTCCCATACCTTTCCAGTAACCAACGCAGTGAACATGACAAGGAACCAACCGCCCACCTCCTCGCGGAAGATGGTCATAGCGAGGCAAGTCTCGGTGACGGCGAACCATGCTTTCTCATACAGCTGCTCAATTTCAACGGGCCGGAGAGGGCCATAGCATAGTCGTTGAAGTCCCCAGACAAAGGAGGCATATATAAGTAGGACGAGGTTCGCTAGTATCTGTATCGATGGGGTCCACATGTCAGCGGGACGGTCGGCTGCTTAAGTGAATGGACAGAGGAGAGACGCACCATGAGGCTGAGGTTGTTCTGTGATAGATAGACCATGGCAGAGTAGAAGTTGGCGCGCTGATTGAAAGCGTAGGCGACGACGCCAGTGGCCAGCGCCGCCGAGGCCTAGGATGAGTGGCAAGTTAGCTTAGCCCGGCTTTGAATAACAATCATAGACAAACAATCCACGGCTGGCAGCGCTAAGAGATCTTGGTGGGTAGATATGAGGCTTACCCCGGCATAGAAATACAGGCGCATGTTGGCGACCGGAAGCGGCGGGGGATTAAAGGAATGATTACGTCGATAGAGCTGCAGAGAGGCAGCTAGGTGGCCATTATTTCGACGCGAGGTTGGACGGATTAGTTTGGCGTTGAACTTGCGCTTCGCGGCGATATAGGTAGGTAGAATTCACAGATCCATGGGCAAAACGAATGAGCAGTGAATCAAGAAGTAGGTAGGTAGTAGGTAGGAATGTGTGTGGTGTAGATGCGAAGTGGTGCACTTGGGAATGATGCCACCTGTTGTATAATAAGATCGGGATCGCCACTTATGTAATAGTTAGAGCTCAGCTCATGTACAGTAATAAAGCGCGTACCTACAATACAAAAAAGTATCCACCGGTAGACTGCAAACGTAATGCCGTGTGGTCAATAATATAGGTGGGATACGTGTTATCCGGTACGCAGTGCAGGGCCACTTGGCGTACTCGTCTCTCATTAAAGATGCACCAGATAGGCGCATTAGTTAGCGTTAACTCATCAAGTGTTGGAGTTGGTGACATCCATAATCCATTGCGTTTCGGCGATGGATAACCGTGGAGGGCAACCGTCGTCACGTGCCACAGCGAAACCGACCTATAAAAACCATGTGAGGCCCGGCACACGGTCTTGCGTCACACACTGTGGAAACGGTCGTCGGCTGCACATTTGCAGCGGGTGCGTACAGTACGGACCTTACGGACCTTACTTCGTAGGTGTGTACTGTATACAGCTACAGCTTAAACTTTCCAACATTCCAACTTCCTATGACCGCCGGTTCCTCCTTTTGTTGAATTTTCCCTTTCTATATATTTGTCCGTCGCCTTCGTCGCGTCTATCTGCTGTGTTTACATTTTATTTATTGCCAGCCCTAGAATACTAGTTAGTCGCCAGCCCATTGTTTCGCATAGGGACGTCTGATCGTACATCCATTGCCATCGCGCCGCCGTACCCCGGGCTGATTCGTATAAATGTTTGGCGTCGAGCTGCGTAGGCTTGGACCCCTTTGAGCCGGGCTTGCAATGGCTGTGCGTCGCGTCAGAATCATACTCCTTGTTGTCGTTTTTTGGGTTCTGGCGTCCTGGTATTACAAGTCTCAAAGGTCGGCCCATGTTGGTTTACTGAGACCCATATTCGGCTCGACTGAGACCAATGATTACCGCTGGGAACGACTCCCGACTCGTTATCGCATTAACAACCTTGCCCAACTCCCTACGAATAGACCTGTGCGATCCGTCCCCCGAATCCAGGCCCCGAGGCCGCAAGAGGATGCTGCTTTGCGAGACAAGCGACTCAAGAGGCTAGCCGCCGTCAAAGAAAGCTTCATACACAGTTGGGAGGGCTATAAAAACCGCGCCTGGGGCCATGACGAGATTACGCCGATATCGGGCCGGTCCAAAGACCCTTTTGGCGGATGGGCCGCTACTCTTGTCGACTCACTTGATTCCCTGTGGCTCATGGGTCTCAAGGATGAGTTTGACAGAGCCGTGAAGGCCTGCGATAATATCGACTTCACAAGAACCAATGCACGGGAAATAAACGTGTTCGAGACTACCATCCGATATCTGGGTGGATTTCTAGCTGCGTACGAGCTGAGCGATAAGCAATATCCCAGCCTGCTGAACAAATCCATCGAGTTGGCTAGCCTGCTGATGGCAGCGTTTGATACACCGAACCACATGCCTATTCCGCGATTTAACTGGCGGAACTATGTGCAGGGAAAGGCCCAGACAGCCCCTAGAACCGTGTTGTTGGCTGAGATCGGGTCTCTAAGCCTCGAGTTTACGAAAATGTCCCAACTCACTGGCGACATGCAATATTTTGATGCCGTGAAACGCATATACGACGAGCTTGAAAATGCGCAGAGCGAAACTCGACTTCCAGGCATGTGGCCTGTCCTGGTTGACGCTTCCACATCGCCCATGAGCTTTAAAGCTGACGGCTTTTCGCTTGGTGGTATGAGTGACAGCGCCTACGAGTACCTGCCGAAGCAGTATCTACTTCTTGGCGGGGCCCTCGAGCAGCCTCGAAAAATGTACGAGCAATTCATCGACGCTGCCGAGAAGCATCTCCTTCGCCGTGTCCTGCACCAAGGTAACCTTCTTATCCGGTTCTTTGGGGATGTACACGTGTCTAAGCCAGCTGACGGAGAACCACTCGTGCTTTTGACACCTCAAATGCAGCATCTTACTGTAAGCCTAGAACCTTCTTTTTTTTTTAGATGTGATCGTGTTTTAAGCGCTTTTGATCCCTTCGAAATATTTGTGCACATTACGCCCCTGGTGGCAATTACTGATCTCTATTGTTGTAGTGTTTTACCGGTGGCATGGTCGGCATGGCAGCTAAAGTCTTTGACCGACCCGCAGATCTGAAGATAGCCTCAGAGCTTACTGACGGCTGCGTTTGGTCCTACAGCAGTACACCGTCGGGGATTGGACCCGAAACCTTTTCTTATGTCCCATGTGAACCAGAGACTGAAACAGATGACTGTCAGTGGAGTGATGGTCGATGGTATGATGCGATCAAGAAGTACTGGCAAACTGGTGATGATATCGAGAGTATGACGGAACAACAGGTGGCAGAAATTATCGACGCCCGTCGGCTACCTCAAGGGATGGTGGACGTGCGTGATCGAAGATACCAATTACGGCCGGAGGCTATTGAATCCGTCTTCTATATGTATCGGCTAACGGGGGACCCGGTATGGATGGATAAGGCGTGGACTATGTTCGCTGCTATTGAGAAGTTCACCCGCACGACGTATGCGTCGGCGGCATTGGAGGATGTCACATGGTCGACGCCGAACCAGGTTGATACCATGGAAAGTTTCTGGCTTGCTGAGACGTTGAAGTACTTTTACCTTATTTTTGGCGATTGGGAACTCTTTGATCTAGACAAATGGGTATTGAATACCGAGGCGCACCCACTTCAGCGAGCTGACGCGTAGAATAGAGCAACTTAGAAGTATTGTTATTATTTTACAATGATGTTAGTTGCCCTATATCGTCTGTGTATATACCTCCCTACAAGGAAATACCGACATGACGAAAAAACAGCTGCTCCATCCCAGTATCGGCAACAATGGTAATATCTTTGTGACACGTCCCAATCGTGAAATATGTACACTATCTCCTTGACTGCCCGAAGACACCAACTCGGTAACTGACGGAGCGGTAACGTAAAGCAAGCGACCGAGTTGGTGTCTTCGGGCAGCCAAGGAGATAATAAGTGACTAAGGTCCTTTGCCGAAGTATGGGTCCCTACACGTATACGGTACAAATCAATCCCGCGTGACGAACAGCAACTGTTCGAGCCGTACTGCGTAGCCAGACGCGTTCTTGACTCCTGAGGGTTCTTTCCCAAGCTACGTACCTTCTCAACTTGAGTCCCGCCTTGTAAAAACCCCCACTAGCCATGCTTAGTTTGTTTTAAGGTTAAACCTGCGAGTTAGGAGGCCTCAGGCAACCAACATAGGCACTCAATCTGCTTGTGGCCCGTGGGTAATTAGTACAAAGTATAACGACCCTAGGGCGGACAGCAACTTGTCCTAGGTAGGGAAACTCAGGTACAGCCTAGCTGCCGATTGTTCCTCTCGTCTTTTTCTCTTCCGCAGACCGCATACAAAGCTCTGTCTGTAGGTGGACGGAAGAACGCGCTCCACCCAAAACTGAACGACTGCCTAGCCTCCTGTAAGTTTTGCCCTTCCTGCGTTCATAAGATGCGGCCCGATACATAGGTTAACATGGCCACAATCGGGATGCTAACTATCCAGCAGCGCTGATTATCATGCCTGCTTCCGCCCCTTCGTCCGCGCTTCAGGGAAACGCCCCGCGCAGACTTCTAACACGGAGAGCACGAAGACAATTGCGAGAGGAGAAACGCCGCATTGCTCGCCAGAACGCGGTCGCCAACACTATGTCCATTAAGACCTCTCAGCTCTCTGAAGACTCTTCTGTCTCTGGAGACTCTTCTGCCTCTGGAGACTCTTCTGCCTCCGGGGGCTCTTCTGTTTCTGGAGACTCTTCTGCCTCTGGAGACGTTTCTGCCTCTGAAGATGCTTCTGCCTCTGAAGATGCTTCTGCCTCTGAAGATGCTCCTGCCTCTGGAGATGCTTCTTCCTCTGAAGCAATTACTACAGGTTCTAAGCGTGCGGCATCAGCTGGTACGGTCGTCCTAAGGGCCCCTAAACGCCGCGCTACGCACTCTTACGACAGCCCGAACTTGGAAGATTCGCGTGTGACGTCAAGCAATGCCCCGGAAAACATACCGTCCACTCACGCAACTACCTCGCGAGGAGCGCGTCGTGCCGTGCCATGCCAGACTTGCGTACAGTCTGCAGCCTCGGGCAACTCTTCCGGAGTATGCCACGATGCGTTGAGCGGACCGAGCTGCTGGCACTGTGGCTCTCAGCATCCTTGCAAGCCCGCGTAATTAGCCTGACGCCATCGTTCTTTCTGGTGTATACTGACATGATCGAATAGCACACCACACGTTCTCCCAGTGGCACGTCGCTTAGTCGCAGCTATCGAGGCCAAAGCCAGCGAGCAAGTAGGTATTTGTTCCTAGATGAAGCGCACGACATTGGCTAAGCCGAACAGGAAATCGACGACATCCGCACCGCGACGCGGGTGCTTCTCTCAATTCCCGAAGCCGAGTACTACGCTGCCGCCGCCCAGGCTGCTGCTCTCGCCTTCAGTGGCGCTGCTGAAGTAGTTCCCACGCCGGAGTCTGGGGTCGCGTTGCGTGCCCGCGCTGACAAGCTTCTTACGGAGTTCAAAGACTTCATTGATAGTATCTAGGGATGGTGCTCTTTAACGACCATGGTTCGCACTTATCTTTAAGATTGCAATGCGATAGTTGTGCGTGAGCATCGGCATAGGTTATGTACTGGAGGCTACTCGACAGGCTCAGCTGTTCTTAGCGATACTGGCACGTTGAGACGAACGAAGGAAGATAGAGAAGGCAAAGAGTGGCGTATGCTGTATTATAGGTAAATGCTGGTAATAGCCACCGGCCGGTTATCAAAAGTCTACTCCTGAAAACCTATCCGGCGAACCCAGACTGAACTTGAAGTTGGTGCGATGGAACGGATACAAAACGGCGCGCCATAACTGTACAAAATGCCATGTACATAATGTATAACATGACGTAATATGTGCAGACCGTACCTACTCGTACATGTATAAGTCACGTGACATACTCGACCCACTCAAACAAGTCGCATGCCTATTGGAAGTCGGCTGCCTCCGGTGAAGACGGAGGACGCCAAAACCTACACTACCTCGACTCGACATACCAGTGACTGAGTCGTGAGCTGCATCAGACCGTCTACCTACTCCCCTAATAAATGGGCCGCTTGACTTTATAATTTGCGCCGCCCGCCATGAGTTCCACCGGTAATCCCCCTGAACAAACTCATCCCGCGTGCAGTCAGCCTACGCATGACCGCCCGGCACACACTCCCCCAGCACACAAGCCTGCCATGCAGCCATCGGTGTCTCGCTCTTCAACACATCGGCCAATAACGCCGCGTAGCAAGCCGTCTCGCGACAAAGCCGCCAGTACTGCCGTCGAGACCATCGACAGCGTAGAGCTCGATCATGCCGTAGCACGCCATCCCTCGGCCCATCACGCAGACATTGAATCCCTAAACCGCAACTCGCGCTACCTAGGCAGCGACCCCTACAACCTATCCTCCGCCTTCATGACCGATAAGCAGCTCGACGAGATCAAAGCTAATTCCTCTCGGAAGCGCGACGGCCCTCGCACCCTGAATCTTAAAAGCCGCGCTAGCGGGCTCACTGAGTTCTATCGCAACCAGAACGACACCATTGAGCGCCTGCTGAAGACCGTCGAAGAACACCGCTCCGACGCCCGTCACGAGGTTGGCGAAGACCAATTGCGCTTCCGCATCGCTGTATGGGGATCCTTCCTCGCCAATCTCATCCTGTCCATCCTCCAGCTCTATGCCGCTATTACTTCCGTTTCGCTTTCGCTCTTCACCACCGCCGCCGACTCCGTCTTCGACCCTATCAGTAACCTGACTTTGATCCTAACCCATCGCGCCGTCAAACGAGTCGATGCTAATAGGTTTCCCTCCGGCAAGGCTCGCCTTGAGAATGTGGGCAATATTGCCTTTTGCTTCCTCATGGGCTCTGTCTCGCTCATCCTCATTGCTTTCTCTATCGAGACGCTAGCGACCCATAAGAGTACTGATTCCGACAGGAATGGGTTTCACCTACCATCTGTCATTGCCGTTGCTGTCGCTTTCGGCACCAAGTTCTCTCTATTCTTGTATTGCTGGGGCATCAAGGACAAGTATAGCCAGGTCAACATCTTGTGGCAAGACCACCGCAATGACCTTCTGATCAACGGCTTCGGTATTCTAACGTCCGTCGGTGGCTCTAAGCTTGTTTGGTGGATCGACCCCCTGGGCTCAATTGTCCTGTCTCTTGTCATTCTCTGTGTTTGGCTTCGCACAGCCTTTTCGGAGTTTAAGCTTCTTGTTGGCGTCGCTGCCAGTGTCGAGATGCAGCAGCTTATCACGTATGTCTGTCTGACCCACTCGTCTGCCATTCAGGGTATCGACACCGTCCGTGTATATCACTCTGGCCCACGCCTCATCGCCGAGGTCGATATCGTCATGGATCCAGATGCAACGCTTCGCGACACACACGACGTGGCTGAGGATCTGCAGTTCAAACTCGAGGACCTCCCGGATGTCGAGAGGGCTTATGTCCATGTTGACTACGAGACCACACACAAGCCGGAACACCCTGTCAAGAAGGATATGTAGTAGTGTACCCTTTGCTGAAGTTGGACGCTACCAAACAGCAGAGAGCTGGTTCGATACGCACGGCTGAAAAGGCGAGGAGCTCACTCGACGCAAGCGCCTTGAAAGGGAAAATGCCGCTACGGTTGCCCCTGACTGACTTCAGGAGTGGACGAGTAAGTACGTTATGAGGAAATTCAGCAACAGAACATAATGTACAACTAAACGTACTTATTTAGTAGTACATCATGTAATAGATCTCAAGTCGGACCACTGGTACGGCCGCAGGTTGCTACTCGGTAGCGAAATACGCACAGGAACGAAAACAAAGAAGAGATACTGCGTAGCAGGTGTATAAACCGTTTTCTTTTTCAATGAGAAGAGAGGAGAAAAGAAGCAAAGGAGCCTACGAGGTAGATGGGTGTCAGGCTTTAACCACTACGCCCAAAGGTACAGCTTGACCAGTCAATTTATTCTACAGTTGCACGGACGTAGGTAGTCGACTTGTTTAATATGGATTATATTAACGACTCGATTATAGGCTGAATGCACCTTGCTGTCGTGTGCTGAACGGATCGGCCCGTTGACATTGAAGCATACCTACCTGGTATGTAGGTACCATAGCGCGCCACGGGGGTATTTTAACAGGCTCGTAGCGACCATTTTAGTGAATAACAGTGTCATGTAGCTGTAACATGCTCCTAGTGGCGTAAAATTATAGCCACTTCCGACGTAGACCTAACAGCATACTGGCAGTGCGATAGTATAGCTGCTCTACTGTATTTAGCGGGCCCAACAGGCTGCAACGACCTTAGTTGGCTAAACAGGTTTACTGTGTGGGGAGGTACCTGGTACCAACACCACGATCTTTTTTGGGCATCATTCTGTGGCATTACCGGTATGTTGAAACATACAATTATGTTGGGCAGTGTATAGGGGAAGAGGCACCTATGTAGATATCGTCAATTATCACGTCGCTCCTTTCTTAAGTACACTTGGTACCTATTATCGCATGCGTGCCTTCATATTTACCGCACTAAATGCCGTCGTACCTACCTAGATACCTATCTACATATGTAGGCACTCTACCACACTCGTCAACTACTCGTCAACCACTTCATCAACTACTCCTTTGATCTCTCCGTTGACCTCTTCGTTGACCTCTCCATTGATCTCTCTGCGTTGCCTCTCCGCGCTGCCTCTGCACTGCCTTTCCGTTGACCACTCCGTCAACCACTCCCCCGTTGACCACTCTATCAACCACCTCGTTGACCACTCCACGCTGCCTTTCCGCGCTGCCTCCGTCAACCACTCTGTTGACCACTCCGCACTGCCTTTCTGTCAACTAATCCGTTGACCACTCCGTGCTGCCTCTCCGCGCTGCCTCTGCACTGCCTTTCTGTTGACCACTTCGTCAACCACTCCTCCGTTGACCACTTTGTGCTGCCTCTCCGTCAACCACTCTGTTGACCACTCCGTGCTGCCTTTCCGCGCTGCCTCCGTCAACCACTCTGTTGACCACTCCGCACTGCCTCTCTGTCAACCACTCTATTAACCACTCTGCGCTGCCTCCGTCAACCATTCTGTTGACCACTCTGCACTGCCTCTCTGTCAACCACTCTGTTGACCACTCTGCGCTGCCTCTGTCGACCTCTCTATTGACCACTCCGTCAACCCGTTGACCTCTCCGTTGACCACTTTGTCAACCCGTTAACCTCTCCATTAACACTCCATCAACTTGTTGACCACTCTGTCAACCTGTTGACCACTCCGTCAACCACTTCTCTATTGACCACTCTATGCTGCCTCTCCGTTGACCACCCCGTCAACACCACTCCGTGCTGCCTTTCCGTTGACCAGTCCGTCAACACCACTCCGTGCGCCTTTCCGTTGACCACTCCGTCAACACCACTCCGTGCTGCCTTTCCGTTGACCACTCCGTCAACACCACTCCGTGCGCCTTTCCGTTGACCACTCCGTCAACACCACTCCGTGCGCCTTTCCGTTGACCACTCCGTCAACACCACTCCGCACTGCCTCTTCGTTGACCGCTTCGTCAACCACTCCATTGATCACTCCGCACTGCCTCTCCGTTGACCGCTTCGTCAACTACTCTGTTGACTACTCCGCGCTGCCTTTTCCGTTGACCGCTTCGCCATCCACTTCTCTGTTTACCACTCCGTTGACCACTCCGTGCTGCCTCTCCGTGCTGCCTCTCCGTCAACCTCTTTGTTAACCACTCCGTTAACCTCTCCGTTGACCACTCCGTTGACCACTCCGTGCTGCCTCTCCGTGCTGCCTCTCCGTGCTGCCTCTCCGTGCTGCCTCTCCGTCAACCTCTTTGTTAACCACTCCGTTAACCTCTCCGTTGACCACTCCGTTGACCTCTCCGTGCTGCCTCTCCGTCAACCTCTTTGTTAACCACTCCGTTAACCTCTCCGTTGACCACTCCGTTGACCACTCTGTGCTGCCTCTCTGTGCTGCCTCTCCGTGCTGCCTCTCCGTGCTGCCTCTCCGTGCTGCCTCTCCGTCAACCTCTTTGTTAACCACTCCATACGTTCTTTCTCCCCGTACGGTATATAAATGATATGTAGATAGTTATTAGTAATATTTGACTAATAAGACTTATTATATAAACTACTGCTTATATGCATATAATTTCATTAGCGCATACGCTCTGTCGGTACGAACATTCTGTTAGCATTCTGTTGGCATGCACACTCTGTTAGGTGCGTACACCCTGTTCGAACTAACATAATATTGAATTTTCGCCATAGTTGTCAGGTAAAAAGGTCACCAAGCTAATATCAAGTTACCTGGGTGTTGCGCCTAACAATATGTTGAATTTCTAGCATGGTCGCCACCACCTTTGTAAAATACCCCCGTGGCGCGCTATGGGTAGTACAGTCTATACATACTTATTGCATATGTAAGTCCATGCATAAAGGAGGTAGCTATGGTGTCTACGGTGCACTAATATGTATCTAGTGTATATTATTCATATATAGGATTAGATTACGTACAAGCTACCTATCTTCCAATGTCATCTGACGATTATCTAACCGCCGCACCAACCATCTACTTCCCACACTTTTCGTTGTCGTCGCGCCGCCAGCACCGCTTCATTTCGTAGCCGATGAGTCGAGCCGCACATCGCGTTTGGCAATTGTGGAATCCGGGACTTCGGCATAGCTTCGTCAGCATCCCTTGTGTGGAATGGCTGCGCAGCACGGTAGCGGGGAGGACGTGTATGCTACGGTTCGTTACCCAAAAGTCACTGACTGTCACCATAACATGTTTGTGTTGTCAAGCCAACAGCTAATTCCTTTCACCACTAGCTGCTGTTGACCGATACGTACCTACCTGGTAGGGACTCGAGTTTCGGAACTCGCGTGATTTCAAAAACTTATTCCTGACGTGGTGTCAAGGTGCACTTGTTCTGGCGCATTCCCTTCGCGATGCCGCTACAACTAAGAAACTTGCTGCGCTGGTCACGCTCGACAGCGTGTCTGCCGAAGCTATCACCGAGCTGAAGGTCAGTGGCCGCGACCGATTCTTCATCACGCAACTGGATGCGGCGTTGACAACTAGTCCAATTCGCTATAGTCTGTCTATCATTATGTTATTCCTGTACCGCGAATTCGCAATGCACAACCAGCCAATTTGCAGTTAATGAACCGAATCGACTTGCATTCTGCCTTCACAAAAATCAACCTGTGGAAACAGACGCAATTTCGCAAGATCGTGTATATAGATGCCGACGTCATCGCCTATCGAGCCCCAGACGAACTCTTCAACACTGCCCACCCCTTCTCGGCAGCCCCAGACATTGGCTGGCCCGATCTATTCAACACGGGGGTCATGGTTTTGACTCCTAACATGGGTGACTACTATGCTATGATGGCCCTGGCCGAAAGAGGTATATCTTTCGACGGCGCGGACCAGGGCCTCATCAATACACATTTCGGTAGCAATTACAATCGCATAAGCTTTGCTTACAATGTTACCCCGTCCGCTCATTATCAATACATACCCGCCTATCGCCATTTTGAGTCAAGTATTAGCATGGTACATTTTATCGGCCCAGACAAACCATGGTTCCAGGGGCGGCAAGCTAATATTGGAGGTGCGCCCTATAATCAGATGATAGGGAGGTGGTGGGCAGCATATGATCGATATTATCGGCCAGCTGTAAGTCGTTCCTCAAATAACATCACCATTCTATTTTAAACACCTCCTCACAGACTTCTAGTCGCCAACTCTCAGCACGGCAGCATCCCCTGAAGCTTCAGGTATAAAAATTGCACAGCCGATTTCAGAACTCGTGCAGTATTTGACCAAAGGAGAATTCCAGCCGATAGCTTCTGATAAAGAGTCACCCGGCAAGTATTACGTTGATGAGCACCGGGGTCATGTAGTAACGGAACAATATGACGCTCCGAAACACGATCAGATATCCCGTAACCAAGATGACCACCATTATGACCCGCATGTCCATAGTCCTGTACTGCACGGCCAACATGAGTGTCAAGTGCATGATACACATACTCACGATGTATGCTTGCCTTCCGCTACCGTTAAGGCACCCGGCGCTACTAGCTCTTCTTCTATGGATCCGATATCATCTTCGAGCAATATTGGGGATTCGCAAGTTGAGGTTGGCAAAGAGCAATCTCACGCTCCTGAAGTATCAGTCTCTCCTCCCAACGATGAGAAAAGACCACTCTCACTCGAAATATGCATGTCAAGTTGGGATGCTCAAAGGTTCGTTATTCTGATTTTTCAACGCAACGAATCAAAGGCTAACTAGAAAACTAGACATCCGCCTCCAATGGAATCAAAACCGGAGGCCATAAATTTTCCCGATACAATATATGAGATGTCCAAGAGCTCTGTCCCTTTTGTCGCTCCGCAGCGGTACCCCAGTCCACCGAAAGATTTATGGTACGAAATTCCGAAGGAAACGCCAGCTTCTCCGTCAGAGCCTCTTAAACCTATTTTCCCTTGGGAGGCCCATCGGCCGAAGCCGTCTCGCCTTTTTGTGGACGAACAGCAACGAGTTGCCCGGCATCCCTGGGACAGCGACAGCGACGCGCCGTCTGGAGAACTGGAGTCTCCGCTTGAGGCGCCCCCGTTACCTGAAATTTCAGTGGCAGAATCTGCTACTGTGGAACAGGAAAGCGAGCCGGTAACACCTGTGACTCCGACCATTCAGATCACGCCGTCAGATCCATGGACTACGTACTCACGGACTAATGTATGGGACGAAGTACCAGAAATCGAACGGTATGTCGATTCTATACAAAAGCGCCGACGACCAAGGGGTCTTAGATACCCCGGTTCAACCGGCCTGCTAGGTCCCGGCGAAGATGAAGATGACAGCACGTGGCAATGGCGAGGGAGCAGAGTAACCGACTTCCCTAGCGCATTTGAGCGCCCGAGTCTGCCTGTCACTCCTGCCCCGATCCGTCGACAGACCTTTTGGGGTGGTGGTCCTCTCATCACCGACGGAGGTGGCAATAACCCGCTCCTGCCTTCAGCAGTGGGTGTCCCCAGTCAGGGCGATTGGGTATGTGTGCATGGAAAAAGCTGGACTCGTTCAGATTGTCTTTGCGAGTGGGCTAACGCCTTGCGTGTTCATAAGGACCCTATGGCGCAGCTTCAGAAATTAGCTAAGAAACAAAGCGAGAAGCTCCAAGAAAAGCTCGGCAGCACTGGAAATGGTAGCACCGAACTTCGGCCTTAAGTATCATCCAACGCTCCAAATAGTTGTTGTGGCGTACCCTGTCGGAGACTTGAGCCTACGACAGGAGCATGTCGTCTCAGGTTCTACCTACCTACCTACCTACGCTCAACACTATGACAGATTCGGAATTGGCACCTCCAATGTCCCCATGACCCGCTAGGAAGGATTTACGAGAAGTTCCTACGTCTACCAGAAGGAGCTCAGGATCAACTTTAAGGGAAGAGGAGGATGTGCTCATGATCAGCTCTAGGATTCCGACGATGTCCCCTTCGTGGCAGTTTACCAGCGCCACTTTAGGCCTTTTCTCACTTCGGTACCGCTGTGCCGGGTTCGCTTTCCTGGAAACAACCAGTGGTACCGTTTGCGAGATGTAGAAGATGATATGCTATTTCAGTTTTGGTGATGATGGGAGTGGAAAGGAAATTTGGAAAAATAGTTGAGGCTCTCAACTTTGGATTGAGAAGATACCATCTTTGAATACGTTCTCCTAGTTTGCCCACGGAACTGCTACGGTACTAATGAACGAAGCGGCCAACATCAAGCCAGTCAACAACGGCGTCGATTATATTTCTTTATTTCTACTTGCCCATCGCATAGCGTTTCTAGGTACAACTGTATCTAATGGATACCTAATGGCCGGTCATCGTATATCCATCTCAGGGAGTGGCAATCCTCATTGAGCATCGCCGAGGTATCGGCCGACTGTATTTTTGGCCTAGTACGAAAGGGACGGCAATATGTCCTTTCGCACATATTAATTCCAATAAATTTGTATGATCCTAACTGCATACGGTGACGCATACCTAGGCATGGCATTTGATGACTGCTTCTGTATAGTTACCACGCACTATCTAGAGAATAGGGTAATGCTACGACGCAAATTGTCCGGCGGGCAGCATGGAAATAGGTTTTCGCGGGGGGAAAAAGATCTCCGTGTTCAGGAACTTTATACCACTTCATCCGTGGTACTCGGGTAGCCTAAGTAATACTTATTAACTAAATAATAAGTCTAGTCAACTCCCCTGCTTTTCTAACATCTTCCTGAATTTCCGACCTGGAGGTAGTGCTTACAGACCATAGCACCATCTTCATCATCAATCAAAGGGAAAAGAACACAACAACTCAGCGCTCATCAATCGGCCCTTAAGGGCGTTATGATACCAATACTCTGTCACCGACCCATACCTAATTTCGCAAATCGGCCACTAACGAGGTCGAGACGGCGGAACCCCCGTCGCTGGAGTGCAGTCAATTTCACGGCGCCCACTGCGAGCCAACGACAAATTTACAGCAAAAAGACTTTTACTACACTAGCAAACGGGGAATGCCAAAGAGTTCACGATCGACGGCAAACCTTCCTATACTAGACCTGCCCGCCTATGCGAGATTGGTCAAGGCCGTCCCCAGCAGCTGGAACGGTGGGACCTCGCGATCCTACGCTGACTGGTGAGCACTAACTAACGAGCTCTCGGTACGCAGTAATTTGCAACCCTGGCGACAACACTAACCCCACGTTACCCCAGTAGGGAGGAATCGAAGACGGCGTGGTTACAATCAAAGGTATTACATGCCTAGGCTTACCCCATCTTGCAGCAAGGGCCCCAGAAGGCTGACCTGGATCGCATTATTGCGTTCGGTAGACATGCCTCTTGCGTCTGGCTCGACCGCGTCTACTCTAAGCCCGTACGGCCAAGGGAATAGGTACGTCAACGCCCGAGAAGCATCCGGCAGCGAGGTGTATACCTACAAAGTTAGGTAGTCAAAAGAAACTCATTAGAAAGGCAGAGAGCTCGTCATGTTGAATGATGTCCTCGGCACCAAATGCGCCATTGTCCCTGCTGAAAACTGAAGGCCTGGTTCGGGTCGTCATGGATTACGCGGGCGGGGGCCGTATCTCGATACGTACTGACTGTTGGTTTTCCTGCGTTCAAATTATTCCGTACGAAGTACATTAGCTTGGAATAAGCGGGCAACTTCTTTAAACGACTAGGTGTTATTACCCAGAATGGTCCCTGCGGTCTCCATTGTAACATCGCGAGACGGAAGTGTGATAGGTAGACACGGATTTGACTGCGAAGTTGGCAGACGACTAGCAGTCTTGAAGAAAGAGTCGACAAACTACCTACCCAACAAGGGGAAGCTTACCGTAGTGTACAACAAGTCGGAATTGGTCTTCGAGAAGGTCTCTTCTTCCCGTCGCGGATGTATCTCGTATCCAACTTCTTATGGGGGGGAAGGAGACCGGTTGGGAAGATAGACTGCCTACCTATAACCTACCTAGATAGTCATTCCCGGTGCGGCGGTGCCTCGGGAGTCGGGTCCATTTTGTACTGCCGGCGAGCGGGCCCGCGCGAGTCGCGGGATTACATAGTAGGAAAAATGACCGAGCCAAGAGCAAGGGTCTAGTCTAGCGCGGCTCCTATCCTGAAGTCTGTATATTAAGCGTTGGCGACGGCGGCCGTCACAAGTGACAGCAGTCCCAACATCGTGAGAGATCTCCCCGAATCCCGGTAAACTTCCATGCGCTACCCGGGTAGAGCTATGCAGTTGGAACCAGCCTCCTGTAGGTACACCGTTGGTGACTCCTGTAAGCAATGCGCAATTCTCAACGTCGCCAAGCACTTGACTTGGTTAGACCATCGGCTTCATCGCCCACTTAGGACGTATACCATCCCTTGCATCGCGACCTAGAAGTACGTACGTAGATACTGCGATGGTATACGATCATGGTTATACTAACCAGCGATTCCCTTCGGTGGTTTCTCATCCCACTCCTCTCCCACGACGATCCTTTCAATCGTCAGTTACGTCACGTCACGATCTGCTCTAAAGCCCATCGGGTTCAGAGACAGAAGATCAACATACATCCCACCGGTCAGTGACAGGAGGATCGAGAAGTGAGATTCCGGATTAATATTCCCCTCGTAAGCGGACCTACCTACGTTCAATGATAAAGGGAAGTAAGGAAAGATTCAAAATTTCGGGATTTCGAAATTCCAAAAGGAAGCCCTCGCAATCATGATATCGGCAGATGTGCTGCGCGCTCTCACCATCATCGAACGGGTCGGATCGGTCTGCTCGTTGACAGGATGCGTCTTCGTCATCGTCACCTTCCTGTCTTCCAGCGCCTTCCGCAAACCCATCAACCACCTCATCTTTTACGCCACCTGGGGCAACATGTTGGCCAACATCGGCACGCTCATAGCCGGCGCGTATAGGGATGAGCAGAACTCGGTCGGGTGCCAGTTTCAAGGGTTCTTAATCCAGCAGTGAGTTTTGCCGTGAACACTGCTTCGGCCGTAATATCTAACTCCGTTGTTTAGATTCCTACCTTCAGATGCACTATGGGCCTTTGCCATGTCATTGAACGTATATCTAACGTTCTATGCCAAGTTTGATGCTAAGAAGCTCAGAAGGATGGAGAAATGGTACATCCTAGGCTGTTACGGCCTGCCGTTCCCGGCAGCAATAGCGTTTATTTTCATATCCACCAAGTCCAAAGGGAGGATTTACGGCGACGCGGTTCTATGGTGCTGGGTAAGTTCTCCGTGGGACATCTTACAAGTCGCCACGTTCTATGGACCAACCTGGTAAGGGTTCCCACCTAGATATAGCCAGCTCCGTCGTTGTATTAAAGCCTCGTCTAGGGTTGTAATCTTGGCTACGTTCTCCATCTATATCCGAACAGGAGGGGAGATCTACAAGAAACGCAGAGAGCTGCGTCAGGTGGGCTGGAATTACGACGTCGACTCCTTCGAAATGTACGCGACAAAAACCACTGAGATCAGCGTAACGTCCGAGCCAAGAGCGCAGGACGAATCAAAAGTTCATGTTGATATCTTCCCCGATCCTGAGGCGAACGTTCTCTCAGAACCGCCGACTCCTTCCGCCCGCTCGATCACGATCTCCTCGGCTCGTGAGCCCCCGGCCTTACCGGCGCCGCAAAGCATGGACGGATCGAAACACGGAGCTCGCGCCAAGACCAAACGGAAAGGGAAGAACAGCGATGCGAATAATGCGGCGTGGGCATACACGAAATGCGCAATCCTGTTCTTCACCGCCCTCCTCGTCACCTGGATCCCGTCGTCGGCGAACAGGGTGTACAGCCTCACTCACGGCGGCGAGGATATGGCGACATTGCTGATCCTAGCCGCGATCGTCCTCCCTCTCCAAGGATTCTGGAATGCGATCATATACACAGTCACGTCTTGGGCAGCCGTCAAGTGCTTCTTCTCGGACCTCGCATATCGTACGCAACGGCGGCCGTTGTCTTCAGGATACCTTACATCGCCTCAACACCGACGCAGCGTTTCGGCCCCCTTGGGCAACATGCATGAGAAAAATGAAGATTCAGATAGCATGACTGAGCTTACCGGGATCACGACGCCATCGAAATCAACGTAAAATAGTACGTAATAAAATAATTAATTGGTAAACCCACGTTTTAAACCGCTTGGCTCCTTTGGGTGCTCTTGGTCTGGCGGCGTTTGATCCTCTTCGTGTCATCACCTTGTAATACCACGTAGCTTAACGAATTCTCGCCAGCTCGGCGTGCGAACAGCTTGATTTGTTAGGCGACTTAGACCCATAGCTATCCGGTTATCTGGTTGCCCTGCGCAAATGAATGCGGCACCGCCGCGCCGATGAAAATATGTATTCGGAGAGGAGCCATACCGCACCAGTACCTAGACGCCGAGACATCCCAAGTTGCCGATGCCGCCACTTTGGCAGCTGCTCCGGTCGATACCAGCGACGACCATGGCAAAGACGATCGGCTCAATCGTCGAACCGACGTTTCAGATGCTGAGGACGAGATCTTTGACCTCGAGCGCAGCAACACCTGACTCGCTTCGCACGAGCCCGGCTCGCCGAGAAAACGGGCTACTAGTAACCCGGAAGAAAGCCGGCAGCTAAGCGCCGGCGAGCTGCTACGACGCCAAGCTTCCGTGCGAAGACCGGTCTCTCATCTAGATAGGCCATGAATAATAACGGCAGCCATCAACACACGCAGCTTAATCCAACTGCTGCTTACCAAAAAATCTTCTCGAGTCCTTGGCAGAACGCGGCGATAAAATTTCTCTTCGTACTGATTCAGTATGCGGGAAGGTGACCGAGGGAGAATACTGACAGCGAACCGGGGACTTGGAGTCACTGGCTCACAGCATGTATTTATGAGTATCCCCTAATAGCACGGGATGTCTTCACCCGACGGCGCGACACGGGTAGCCTGGTCACGGCGTCTTCACCCGTGTATATAGTGAATACCACACCTGCGTGACCATTCAACTACCTATAGTACGTCCGTATGATACACATCTCTTACCCTGAGACTCACTTCTACCACAGCAACATTCAACTGCCTTCACTTCACAATCCCTACCCGCCCCTACCTACTATGTAGGGGCCACTATGTAGATACAATGCCCGTAGCCAGTGAATACAGTTCAGAGCACTGTATCGATATTTAGCGTCGCTGCACATACCTAATTAGGCTTATCACGCTATCGATCAGGCTTCTAATTCGCCCCTCAACACGAGCTAAAAGCTAAATACGGTGCGCAAGCGTAGCGATTTAGTATTTTGTACTATGCACGTTTGGCAGCAATGCCTACCGGTATTGCCAGTGCTGATGACGATTTCGGAATCCGAAGCCCTCGTCAATTGCATACAAGTCTCGTAATTAATGGGAGAGCTGTTCCTTGGCCAGCTAGATCTGATATTTTGAGTCGGTTACTCCCCATCGAAGGCTTATTGAGACGTGACGCTACCTACCGTCAACATCGTACCTAGGATACCTTCTACTTCATACATTATGAAACCGTCAAGCAACAAGTCACGACTGACATTGATTGGTCACAAGTGACAATAAACTAGAGGTAAAACTCGGTAAATTCGAACTCAATGTCTCCCATTAGCGCAAGTCACTGATCCGCGTATCTATCTGACTACCGTAGCTACCGGTAGTTGAACGTCTCCCGATATTCCCGTGAAGGCCTCGGACAAATTGCCACCCCGTCCCTTGAATCTACCATAAAATCAAAGAGAGTCATCATCTAGGTATGGGAAAAAAGAAAATAGAAAAGAAAGCAAATCCTAAGCCCAGGACTAGTCGTAGATCACTAGATCCCGGTGGGGTATCGAGCATTGCGACCACCACAAAGTCTCCATATAATCACCCTTCCGGAACGCCGATGTAGACATGCTGCGTAAGCTTCGCCTGATTTTCCATGAGAAAGGATTTTGAAACTCTCGTGGCCCATACAAACGCCGAAAAGAAAGATCTTTCGCTCAGCATTGATCCTCCCTCACAGCAATAATATGCGAGTATTGCCAATGTGTACCCAGCTCGATACATTCTTGCACGATCTCTTCTTCTTCCCACCACCACCGTGATGCATGAACGAACCCGCCCCAGACCTCTTGCCAAAGTAACCTGTTTACCAGGCAGCGAAGCTCTGTTTTAACATCCATTTCGTCCGAACTTTCAGGGACGGCCGGGACCGTTATTGTCGCAATGGTACTCCCTTTACCCCTCAGGTTCCCAACTGCTAACCAAGCGGGGAAAGTCTCACTTGGCCACGTAGTACGGAACGCCTGTTCTAGGTTGATTAAAAGGTGAGTGAAGAGCCATTGTCTTAGCTTTGGGCCCATGGATGCCGATATCGGTTGCGGATCTATAATTGTTAGGTGGAGAGCGCCCCCTGGTGCAAGACATCGGTGAATGTGACGCAGAAAGGGTGGTATATCCGTCGAGGGAAATAGAGCTGGCATCGACAAACATGTAACGGTAGAATAAAGCTGTGGTGCGAGAGCCCGCGATCCAGCGGAAACTGAGATTGATGGTACTATAAGCGGTTGGACATTGGGGAATAAGTCGGGCGACAAGGGACTTGGTGAGATGTGAGTTATGGAGGCTGTTGGATGGAGGGCCGCGAGGAACGAAGCCGATGCTGTGAATACATAAGCTACTTTACTAGCATGCCCAGCGCAGGATAACTTACCTTGTGTCTCGTATAGAGCTAGTATTCTATCCCGCTTGGGTGTGGTCGGACTGTCCGGGCGCTCATTTGGACGTTCAATTAGTTGTGCGTAACCGCTCTGTTGGTGAAGTGCGGAAAACATCCAGCGTTTCTTGGTCATCTCGAGTTCTTTATATACTGTTGCATCTGAAGCTTCTCCCATACTGGATTTCATATTGGCCAGCATAAGTTCTGGACCGGCAGCAGCCATTATACGAAGTTCCCGCTGCAATGTTGCGAGGCCGGGAAACATGTTACTTGGGGGCTCTGGGCTGGTTGGCGGTACTTGCAGCTTCTCATCAATCGTAGCCATGGTGACTTGTTTAGTTGGCGTACAGTCCCACTCGTGCGGAGGCTTCCACGCCTCGGGATTTCCCAAACGATCTTGACTCTGATTTGGAGAGAGCGAGATTTGCTTACTCTGTTGCTCGATTGCTGGGGGTGTCTCAGCACGAATATAAGGAGGCGGGATAGACTCGGGATCCTCGCATGTTTCCGAGGTTCTATTTTATATATCAACATGTATATCTCTTTCTAGTCAAGGTTGGATTCTTACGCATCTTCAAGTAACTGCTCCAAAGGCGGAGTTTGAGTTTTCGTACCATCGGATGAAATATGAGTCTCTACGATTGGTTGATCAATGTCCGCCTCCGTGCGCGGCGAGACGGTGGTATCGATAATCTGAGTAATAATCGAGGAATGACCAAGCGTCTGTACGTAGGTCTCCGTCTTGGTCTCTGAGGCCGCATGGTTCGCAGAAATCCTGTCAAAGGCCCCGGTTTCTATGGCCGCATTATGTGCCCATCTGGACAGAGCAGAGTCTGGAATGGCATTTATTTAGAGGACTTCGATTGGCAAATGGAGAGAACAGGGTCTTACCTCGCGGCGACGGAGAAAAAGATCTCTCGAGCTCGCGGTGTTGGACTCGCAGAAAAGGTCCTTCGATATGATTGGGTGTGATCTCAGATTCATCTTGATTGGCGAGCGCAGCTTTCACGCCGTACGTTGAGGTTCTGGTAGCTCTCACTCTATCGTCCTCCTCTTGGTTGATGATACTTGAGGCCGCTTTTCCTCCCAATGGTGTTGAGTCTTTCTTTCTAGTTTTCGTGGTGAGCAAAGCGAAACCCCGTTCGCTAGAAGCAGAAGATGAGCTGTTGGTAGAGACAGATTGGCGATTACTACCGGTCCTTTTCTTGTCTTTGTCCTTTGCCTCTTGCTCCTTTCTCAGATTCCGTTGTCCCACGAGCTCGACGTTGGGATCGGTCCATAGGACGTCGAACATCTTAACCAGTTGAAGCCAGGGCTGTACTGTCAATTTGGGTATTGTTCGCTGTCTGATCAGGGCTAATCAACCACAGTCGGAAGAAAATGAAGATCTATTGGACAGCGCAAAACGTTAGTGTACATCAGCAATTGCACGTAAATGACAAAACCATCGCACATTTCATGTCCTGCCCCGATTCAGAATTCCGGACATAGTTAGGAGCAGCAGTGCCAAGTCGGCAATTGCCTCGCGAGTCGCGACGGTTGCTCCTTGGCGAGGCGTGCTGAGCAGAGTTCCGTGGCTCAAAATACGGAAGAACCCTTGGTTACAATGGGTTACAACGTATGAAATGTAGTCGCAGGTGTTGTGCAGGCGGGGATAAAAATACCGGACAAGCGCCGTACCATGGTACGAAAGGTCTGAGGTCGTATCCTGGAGGATGCACAGTTGGGGATTCGGGAAGTGGTATGCGCTGAAGTAGACGCAGAGGTTGAGTTGGAAATAGGTAGAGAGATAGATGATAGAAAGAACACCGAACGGCAGAAGCTTCGGTGATGACACGAAGACGCGACAAACATCAGAGGCCAGACTTTTTAGTGAAACATACCTGAAGCTGGGCCAAACCCGATTTTGAGCCCCGAGGCGGGCTGCAGGAAGTCACGTTCGCTTGAAGAAGCAGATGCGACTTCCCGACTCGATCTCTCCCAGACTCCCACAAGTTACAACAATCCTGGGGCAGGTCCGTAGGCAGATTCCAATCGATTGGATGGTGCAGGCACGCGCGTAGTCCGTAGGGAGAGATAGATACACCATGGTAGCTTATGTAAGGCGCACAGACATTATTACGGCGTAGCGGAGCAGGTGAGGAAGGCACAGATGTCCGCGAGGTCTAACACAGTATCTAGGTACAGACCGTACTTACCTCCGGTCAACCTGCGCAGAGCATCGACACAGTGTGTCCGTACTGTCCACATGACTGTACAGTGTATAGGGCTACCTACAGAACAGATAGGGGTACCTAAGCGACGATCATGTCTCCGGGGGCGCGGACCCGGTAGACGTTTGCGTTGAGCTTGCTGGAATCTCCATTACAAACATTTCGCAGATCAGGCGTTACTCTGACTCCAATCAAGTCTCATTGTGCACCAAATCGGTGCCAATATGGGCATGTACTACGGACCATGCGCAGCTCGCCACAAACAGAGATATGATAGTCCCTCCGCCTCGCCTAGTACTAACGTAAGTCGAGTTTTTTTCTTCCGCTCGGCGATTGCGCCGCCAAAAGAGAATGATATCGGGACATCAGTATTGATACCAATGTCTAGCCTATTAGTCTGAGTGATTCTCATTGCTGATCTTATATTTGTAGGTTGGTAATGACGATATTAGCAAGGTATTCTTTTTGCTTAGAGAGTCCCTGCCTCTCGAACGGCGTCTCTTGCATAGATCATAGCATCCGCCATTGCACAGATACTTCCCTCTGTCTAACCTCCCTGCATTTCGGAAAATTATAATTATTATTTATCTGCCTGTTTAGGCATGCTTGAAACCGACGAGTTCAATACTATCAGTATCTAGGGAAGTAGGACAGATCACAGATGTGCGGCCGAAGACTATATAGGGCTTGCCAACATCGTGGCATCATTAAAACTACGCAAGAAATAACAAGCGTAGAGACGACAGCAGGCGACGTAAAACTTTTTGGGCATTACAGCGCACCCTTGATCATCACCACCAAGACCCTCAGCTATTTACCCATCGTCACATCGGCAAAAGAGATACAAATCCAATGATTCCATTACGGATAACCAAACCGGGTGGAACCAGAGGTAGTCCTACCATAATGCCCCTGCCTTAGGCTTCCGCTTTGTGGAACGACTGAGCATGAGGTTCAGCGTTCGCTCAGGACCTCAGGCTCGTTCGACGTTAGCATCCGCAGTGAAATCTATCCCGATGTGCAATACCATCTGCGGCATCTGCCTCCGTCACCATGCTACTTACATTATTCCGTCATGACTATTCTGAGGTGCCCCCAGTCTTAACCATTCATGGAAATCTCGTCCATTGCAGTATTATAAAAGGCGAAGCAGAACACTCGTCGCCAATAGTTAGAAATACATTAGTAGTTGCAGTTCTCACTGGCATTAATTATCGTGTTAATTTTTTCTGTATGCCTAGACCGACCCGCCGGGACCAATAAGTCACAGAGCCTGCCTGAGCTTTGACTCGCCTTGGTCTGACAACTGCTATGCATCATTTCGTACGAAAGGTTACAAGTAACGCCCAGTTTATTAAGCAATGAGGACAATGATACGGTATCAGAAACTAAACTCAACTCACTTAAAGCGCAAGAGCCTACGGCTTACCTTGGTTAGCTGGTGCTTCTCCTTCATGGCTCACGAGTCACAAGTCACGAGGTCGTGGGACGATGAGTGTTTCCGTGTGTAGCTCAACCACAGCAATACAAATCGTCGACGTAGCGACATTCAAAACCCCCTTCTCAACGCGGTCTTTGACTCTTTAATTTTTGTGTGTTATACTAGAGGCTTTACAGCACCTAGCAATGCACTCTAGTTGTCGGCACGTTAGACACTGCGCGCTGCGATCCTAGACCAAGTCTGAGATTTACATACATTGTTCCAGCTCTTGTCTTGGAAGCACTATTAGTACTCTACATGCGAATGGGATTACAACATCGACCTCCTCAAAACTAGGGATCACTGTGTCACCTGCATAATATAAATAGGTGGAATAACTCGCAGATGCTCGAACTCGTTACAATTTACAAGTTACCGATCTGAGCTAATATTTGAAAACATAATACGATCATCATACTATGGTGGAATAATGACACGGCGAACCGCCCATGCTATCGTGTCTGATGACAGGGCGACTATTTCCATTAATTTCAATGGGGATTGGTAACTGAGTTATATGTTGGCCAAATTACACTTGTCCACGCCGACACGTTAATATTTTCCCGGGCTCACAAATTCGACTGTACGACTGGACTCGCGTAGACTTCTTACGTGCGCCGTTATGCTAGTTTTGCTCCCCGCGCGACTGTGCCCAATGGGTGCGCCATCTGGAAATGGATGCCCGATCACGGATTTAGCCATGCATAAAAACATTTGTACAAGAGCCTCAGCTGCTGCTGATTTGGCCATTCCGCAGATTTACCACAGAGAGAAGTACTTCTGAAGCAGCCATGGAGGATCGCATCATGGCATCAAAAGAAAACGGAGATCTACCAAGTTAGACGACCACGGCATATAAGACTCGAATTGTACAGAGAACATATGATAGGATGGTTACAATAACTCTTTCTCCACTTGGTCCTTCGTGAGAAAGGTATCTCGTCGCACTAGAATCTTGGTAATTGGCCAATCTTTCCGCCTGTCTCATATTGTTTGTGACACTGTCTAGCCTTTGGCTACTCCATCATCCATGATGGACCTAGTACCGGTTTGTAGTTCTCGACGTTGTGTGGTGCAAGGCAAGACACCTGGCCAGGCTGGCCTGGAAGCTTGCATGTTTGCGTCCACCTCGGCTCTATCCCTCCCATGCTTTCCGTGCCTAAAAGCCCATAGAAGGTCCGGGATTCTCTCGACACGGCCGTTTGAAGCGAGACTGGCGACCGGCTTAATCATCGAGGCATATGAATGCAGGATCGCAGATCGAATTGGATGTGGAGTCGACCCAGACGGCAGAGCTGAACGGCTTAGTGGCAGAACAATCCATTAACTCAGCGCCGCGGATATGCAATGCAGCAGCGCTTGGCCAGAGATCTGCAGGATGCCTGCCACCTGGTGAAAGATACGGCGCACTTGATGATTGCTGCACGGATACTCCCGCTTCCCACGAAGTGGCTCAACAATTTATAGTGATCCAAAGACCAAAGCCACTCTGAACACAGGAGCTAGGAGTACTTATATCCCGCAATGGGGTGGTTCAAGTGTAGGCTGATACCGCAATGGAAATTTGGAAGCCCAGGTAAGGGGCGTCCGTGATGCAAACTACGACTTTTAAACAAAGACAAAACTAAAAGTGTATGTAGCCGTTGAGACTTGTTGATACTTAGTCAGTCTCAGTCTGCTGCGCACGTTACACCTTGTCATGTCTCAAACTCACCTGCTTAAGCCTATAGAAACATAGAAACAGCCTTTTATCAGACCAAACGCGGACCCCTTGGGCAAACTCAGGCTACTCATTGTGTGTCGTCGCCTAGTCCTTGAGCAAAAATCCCTCCCCCAGTCCCCAACAACGCGACACGCCTCACGCAACTTTTGATGCGTTTAGCCCATGGTTTTGCACTCAGGCCTCAACGGCAATTCTGGCTTATTAATGATAGGATAAGTAGGAAACAAGCTATAGGCAGACACGAAGTCCGAAATGACTTTCAGATGTGTCTAATTAGTTCCCACTCTCTTCATATAACCGCTTGACTCACAATTCTCAAGCTGAGAAGCACTTAATATCTCAAAAGGGGGACACTGCGGTAACACCATAGGTGCAGCCCGAAGCGAAGCATCTCGGCTACGGTCACATCCAAACACAGGAACCAAACCAGTACTAGTGTCTGCCTGCCGACTACATATGATTTTCCTAGGTAGGTAGGTGGGTGTTCCAAGCTAGACTTTGGTTACAGGAAGAACCGTAATAAGTAGGTAATTATTCACCGTATCGACCTATATGGTCATACCTAATGTCAGAGTTCACAGTTCTTAAGACCCGGTAGCCCGCCAAATTCGTTATATCCAAGATATAACATATTAAGTGTTAGTAAACTATGTCTACATAGTACGCTCGAGACTCTGGGATTCTAGTCTAATCTTTCAATATTGTCGCGACTCGCAGCTTTTGTATAACACGGATATAGAAAGGTATGAATATTACCTGATAACTATAAGCTACTTAAGTAATGTCATTCGGATATATTCTCAGACTACCGTTACGATTTACTTGCCCCATACCTGCCCTGGAGATGCTTTTGCCTAAGTGTGTAAGTATACTCCTAGACTCCATAAGGCAGGCACGCTGCACCTCCTATAAAGCCTCTGCCGCTGCTCCAGTAACTACTAACCAGCTGCTACTAACCACGGCAACAGGTTGATTCATTGAAGGCATTGAAACAGCCGGGCACAGTGCATTCACCAGGTCAATTAGGTACCTATACCCACACCCGACGCGCAACAATACATTGCTGTAGACTGTAGAGGCAGTCGCAATGGGTTATCGCGACTCGCACGCACCTTCCCAGATCCTCTGCCACGCCACATCGCACCTGCCTCTGTCTCCGAGTAAGCACTACGTCTTATTTGCGTGTGCGTCTCGAAGTCTCAAACACACCAGAAACTTCCTCCCCACATTCTAGACGTGGTTCCTCGCGCCTCTCCCGCCGCCATATCCTCTGTACGTCACCCGCGCCGAGTCTTCCTCTCCTTCCTCTTCACGGGTTCTCGCCGCCGTCTACAGTCAGTGCCCTGAATCCAGGCACAGTCTACACGGTACGTTCGCGGGGCAGATATGGTTATCGGCCGGTGCCACCTTTAATTTCGTCCGTGTCCTAGTCTGGATACTTCAACCGTCCGAATACTTCCTCTCGTCATCCTACCTTCACCCTCACCTCCGCCTCCATCTTCACCTCCACCCGCCCGGTTACCTGTACTCGTTCAACATACCTAATATCTCCCGCGGCATCCATCTACCCGCCCGTCCTCTTCCGCCTCTCGTTTCTGGAAGCCATTGTTTCACATCTTCATTTCTCAGCCGCCAATTTGACATTCACTTCGTCTCCTATGCCGATTTGATCTGATGTTCACCTCGAGATCTCGATTACCTTCTCTATCTGCATTTTCCACCCGTGGTTCATTTATCTCGACAGGTTCTTAGTGCTAACAGAGTAAGGATTTTGACGGCCTGACTTCGGACTCTGGTGTCTAGACAACCATCTGTATCTGTAACAGGGGACATCCTCACTGTCATTATCTTGCGTCTTGACGCCGCCTCGCGGACCGGTAGGATTGGCACGTGTGTTTCTCGGCTCAGGCATTTGCTGCCCGCCTCAGCGGTACCTGATCCTTATCCACCGGTTTCATTGATGCCAGCAGGAAGCTCTGTCCGGTATCAAGATGTGGCGTCTCCTTGCCTCGATCCAGAAAGGCCTCGAGAAGGTAGGAGACAAATTCTCTGCCTTGGACCATAGGATCAATCGATCCACATTTGGTCGAGTCTTTCGCCTCGATGGCTCAGGTCACGTAAGTATTCAGTCGCAGCTACATTACCATGGCAGTCCCCCAGCCTTCCCCACAAGCGTTTCCGAGCCAGTGGTTGAGTCAAGGAACGTTCCGATACCGATCAAGACCGCTGCTAGTGTCTACGGGCGTATTTCTATTGTTGTTCCCGAGATATCTAGTTGCCAATGTACTAATACTGCGTAGCCGAAGACCATACGGGGGGCTACATTCTTCAGAGAAATCCGCGCCGGCATGACAACATTCGCGACCATGGCGTACATTATTGCGGTTAATGTGAGAGAGTCACATTCAGAAATGTGAAGATTTCAGTTCCTGACTTTTGAGCTAGTCGGCGGTGCTTTCGGATTCTGGGGGCACGTGTGAATGCCCAGTAGGAAGCCAGCCGGGCTGCCCTGGTGACAAGGCCATGTCACTATGCCAAACGGGTGAGTTCCCAAGTTGTTCACCGAAAAATATTGGTCAGGAAGCGAGGTTAACCGCTTATCTTTTATATTTAGCCTTGAAGCGCGACTTGATCACCGCAACCGCAGCCTTAGCCGGTCTCGCCAGTATTTTGTTTGGATTCTTGACCAACCTCCCCGTTGCGCTTGGGTACGTACGGCGGTCCCGTTCAAGGAGCAGCAATTCGCACAAATGAGTACAAATATTCTGACACTTTTTCTAGCCCAGGGATGGGCCTCAACGCATATTTTACTTACCAGGTTGTCGGGTGGCGTGGTTCAGGCCCCGTACCATATCGCATTGCGTTGACTGCCATTTTCGTGGAAGGATTCATCTTCATGTTTCTAGCACTTACAGGAATGCGGCAATGGCTGGTTCGTATGATACCTGCTACTATAAAGACAGCCTGCGGTGTTGGTATTGGGCTTTTCCTCACTGAGATTGGCCTCTCATATTCTGCTGGCATTGGCGCAATTACTGGCGGCTTCACTACGCCTTTGGCGATCGGGGGCTGTCCCCCCGGAAAGTTGAACAGCAACGCCGAGTGCAGTGGCGAAATTATGGCCAATCCTGCGGTACGTCTTTGATAACAACTTCATGCGCTGGGTAGGGACTCACACTGGTTAGATGTGGATCGGAATCTTTGTTGGAGGCGTCTTTGTCGCCTTTTTGATGGCATTCAAAGTGAAAAGCGCCATCATCATTGGCATTGGACTTGTGTCAATCCTTTCTTGGCCGTTAGTACAGACCTTCAAAATCTGAGATCTCGGCTGACCGATTGTAGTCGCAATACATCTTTCACGTACTTCCCCTACACAGTCGAGGGAGAGAACCGATACGAATTTTTCCGGCAGATCGTTGCATTCCATCCGATTGAAACAACCCTGGCGGTCCAGCAATGGAATCTCCAAGGGACAAGTGGTGCGCAGTTCGCCCTCGCCCTCGTAACGTTTCTCTACGTTGACATAATCGACTGCACGGCAACATTGTATTCCATGGCCAAATTTTGTGGCGTAGTTGAGGACAACGGTGATTTCCCGCGTTCAACAATTGCGTATTGCACCGATGCAGCATGCATTTCGGTTGGTTCGTTGTTTGGCTGCTCACCAGTCACCGCTTTCATCGAAAGCGGCGCTGGAATTGCTGAGGGCGGGCGGACAGGACTCACGGCGATTTCCACTGGATTCTGCTTTCTTATCAGCCTTTTCTTCGCTCCGATTCTCGCCTCTGTCCCGCCTTGGGCAACTGGCGCGACGCTGATTCTAGTAAGCTTACAGATGACAGTTTTTTTTCAGGGGTATTGATACTAAGCCCAAATCCAGGTCGGTTGTCTTATGATTCGCCAAGTCACCAACATCAACTGGCAGTACATCGGTGATGCTGTCCCATCATTCGTGACGCTGGCATTTATGCCATTCAGTTACAGTGTCGCCTACGGACTGATCGCGTAGGTAATATAATTTGTGAAGTTGATCTTCGCTAATGATTACGTTAGGGGT
This sequence comes from Xylariaceae sp. X802, assembly GCA_028637635.1. Lineage (NCBI taxonomy): Eukaryota > Fungi > Ascomycota > Sordariomycetes > Xylariales > Xylariaceae > Xylariaceae sp. X802. The sequence continues at coordinate 313,424 of JAJFDH010000019.1, forward strand.
ATGATGGTTTATATTGTTCTCAACACGATGATCTGGATCGTAGTTAAATTCACAAACGGAAAAGTGACCCCAGCCAACTGGGAAGAGAAGGAAGTCTACAACTTCGGTCTCGGTAAACGAGACTTGCCGGTCTGGGCACGGTTCATCCATCGCAAGATTTTTGGCGAGCATGCCACAGAAGTTCGCAAAGACGGTATAGAGCTGGCTGATTGTGACAGTACGATCAACCACGGCTCTCGCAGTGCCTCGGCACAAGGCAAGCAGATACAAGTCGCCCCAAACCGTGTACGCGGCCACCAAGTGGACTACGATCTCCCGTCCCTCGACTGACAGGGCCAGATACAAAATTTTTGATATGTGATGTCCGTTGTGGCACGTGTGAGTTACAATAAATAGGGGTCACTGGGCGAAGCCTGTTACGCAAAGAAAAAAGTGCAGTAGTTACTAACTTACTGTCGGTTTTACACATTATATCGTGGGATAACGGAGAACAGAAGGCCACTGGCATAGAAAACTGGAGGCTATAGCTGACGACCGACATGGGTCATGCTCAAATATGGGGGGACAGGGCTTTTACTTCGCTTGTAAAAGATGTACGTAACTCCCAGAATAATGTGATGTTCATAGATGCAATTTAGCATCTTACCTACCGGGTTACAGTATTGCGCCTTCCAAATTGCTTGAATTGATTTGCAAATCTTTTATTCAAAACTAGGGCCAGTCAGAAGTTTACCCATCCCGATGCCCAATCCTCTCTGCTCCTAATATCTCTCTTAAACAAATGCCTGCCTAACAGCGCGAAGTTCGAACTGCCTTCGTTCTGAGCATCGGCTTCTACACAAACGTGAATGTCTTGCGTGGTTTGCAAACTTGCGAATCATCTCTTTGGCTGCCCGAAGACACCAACTTGGTCACTTGCTTTACATTACCATTCCGTCAGTTACCGAGTTGGTGTCTTCGGGCAGCCAAAGAGATAGTGGACTATCAAGCTGGAAGGCTTCGTGAAGAATACCACGCCAGGGGTGCCATCGACAAAAATGACCGATTCCAGAAGAGTGAAATTGAAAAAAAGTGGTGGTATTTAGGCTCAAAAGACAGCCAAATGGCATAAATGGTATCTTATTGGTAAGGTATCTACATACGTGGTAATGCTCCGGGGAATTGAGCATTCATTCTAATCTCTTGTTCAACGAAACCCTGGCCCTGGTCCTTTTCTGCACACGTTCTTCTTGTGATGTCCTGCATGTCTTGGGTCTTGGGATCTCACGTAAGCTGAGAACGACGGAGACCGCTGGGTGGAGTGGGGGCCTTGTTGCTACGATGTGGTAATGCGCAGGTATGTCTACCTGTTTCTTGATCGATCGTCGACGCTCATGTTCCGAGGTTTAATGGAGATCGGCATGTGAATGAGTTGACTTGGGGCATTTTGAAAGCCTCGATGAATCTAGCGAATGTCAGTGTTGTGATTCGGTGTTCGAGGGATGAGAGGGATGAGGAGTCTTACCCTTCAATAGAGGCATACAAGCCGAGCCCGGATAGTGCGAGGGAGGCCAGGAAAAATAGCACGTGCCAGATGTTGATTGAGACCTGAAAGATGCCGCCAGAGAAGAAACCTTGAATGTAGCGGTTGAGGCCGGTCAGACCACGCGAAGTTCTGCCTACTGACGGATCGAATGTGCCCATGGTATTCTTCTTGATGTCGTAGCCGAGCGCGATCCATGCTGGGACTGTGTACGATAAATTGAGGAGGGCTGCCGCAGATATGATACTGACGAAGTAGACGTATGCTGGGATGGCGGCGGCGATGACGAACGCGATGCTCCACCAGATGGGAACAATTGAAGCGTAAAAGAACTTCCCGCCTCTGGAAGTGATCAGTGGAGCGCTGAAGATGTCGACCAGGACGTTGTTGTAGAACACTTTGATGCCGATGTTGCCGTACAGCGCTGCGGCGATCAGACCGCTCAGGAGGGTGAGTGTATTGCCTGCAGAAATCAGCATCGCTGGGTTACGAAACAGGCGAGTGGGAACAAACCGGCTGTTTGCCATCCATAATTAGAGACGCCGAGATACGCCGGATTGAAGGTATACTGTCCCTGATAGAAGTACATGAAACATCCGTATACGACATAAACGGTGTAGATGACAGCCTGGGCGATGAACATGCCTTTCAAAAAGTCATGCGGCCTTTTCATTTCTGCCATGAACTCGATGAACAGTTGTAGACCGGCATATGCCAGTACTCCTGAGAGCAAGCCATTTATAGTCCCGATGAGGTCTTTCGTAGGAAGACCCGCAAAGGTAACCACAGCAGGATAAACGCCATTGGCATCTGGCATGATAGACGTTGGGTCGATGGCACCTAATTTCTTTAGCTCTTTTGTCTAGATCGCGCCAGGGCAATGGAACTTACTTCCAACAGATCCCAAAGTGGCGATCGAGAAATTGGGGGGGTTGTGAGCAGTGGCTCCCATGGACACAAAAATTGCCAAGAGATTGAGCCAGAACCCGAAGTTAGCGAGCCAGCCGAATGACCTCAGCGTGCGGATTTGAGTCAGAAAGAACCCGACAACGACGAAAATCAACGGACAAATGATGTAGCATAAGCGGTATTTGGACATTTCAGAGATGTTTTGTCCAAACAAGATTGTAACTTGACCCAGCAGCAGCAGGAGGGCAATGGCCTGGAGGACGTTGACAACATGACGCGCCGTTGTCCCCCACGCTCTGAATGCTAGATCACCGTAATTGCGTGCCGGAAATTCGTGGGAATCGACTCCCATGAAGACCTTCCAGAGAAGGTATCCGCTATAGACACTGAGAATACCGAACGCCGTGAAGATGCCAACACCTGGCCCATAGCCAAGCGTACCGATAGCGAATGGAACGGCGAACGGACCGAGAACGTCGGTGGTGATCTGGTCCATTAGCCTCTAGATAGTATGTTGTCTCCAAGACTTTGCTTACCAAGTAGAAGACTGCTCCCCACGAAGCCGTGCGGAACGCGCGGCTTGCATTTGTCCATTCCTCGTCCGTCACGAGCTGGCCATTGCTTGCGCTGGCATGGTGATCCTCCCCGTGGGCAGCATCCGCAGGCTTCCTGCCTGAGAGGAGGGTGCGCCATTGCCATTCCGGTGCCTCCAGAAGTAGTTGCTCTTCGCGCGTCCGCTGAGCATAGTAGTAGTATTCCTCAAACGTCACGTTGGAATCGTGAACCTTGCGTTGCCGAGGTGGGAAGTAGGACGCGCCGGCCGGCTGTACCGGCGTTGACAGCTCGTAGTCGAATTTCTCAGCCATTGTTGCCCGGCGTTCGAGAGTGAGTCGCTCATCCCAGCGGAAAGGAGGACGCAGGGGAGAGAAAGCCAAGATGGGCACGATGCCCGCGCGACACCACCGGGCGCGAGCAACGGGCCGGGGCCTCCCATGGCAGGCCACCATCTCCACGCGATACCTACTACATAGTAGTGCCTCTATCCAACCTGATCTGCGCTCAGAATGACGAATCCGGCAGGAGCTAGCGTAGCAGCGTGAAAATATTACTCAGACGCATTGCTCGTTATCAGGCAAGGGAGGGATCAGGGCGGCTTGGGGCCGACAGTTCGTTATGCCGTATCTAGTGTGGTGCAATATGACTGGCTGCGGTGATAGCGAGGCACAGCATTGGCCGAAGCAGCGGGTTGTTAGCGGAGCCGTCTGCGATCTCTGGCGACCGGCTTGGGTTGGCTGGCCCGCGCCAGCTTTATCTTTAACTTCATATCTATGGGGGAGTGGATGGGTGAGCTTCCTAGTGTACCTAGGTAGGACCTAGGTAGGTAGTGTGAAGGCTAGGAGGTACGGTTACTACCGGTAGCAGGCGATGGTTTTGACGAATCGCTGAGTCCCAGGGATGACCAGGGACGACAGAGAGGACGACAGGGTTCCGGATCTGAATTGATTTGGGTTATGCATGTAACGTGCTCGGAATGTTGGGATATATGCATAAGTGGTCATCCGTTAACTAGGTAACTACGGTATTGCCATTTAACAGTGGACATCCAGTATGCCTTCATCGTTAGTCAGCTTACTCATCCGGTGTGCGGACGACGGATTTTACTGGGGTGCACACGTATGTACATCGTTACCTGGTACGGTACATCAAACCTGCACTCAAGCAATTGACATCACTGCCACAAAAGCTCTTGCTGAACATCCCTAACAACCTGATCGTCCCAAGTCAGTACCGAACAATCGCAGCAATTCTAATCCGGCACGCCCCTCTCCGCACACGGCTGTCTATCGGTCGCGCAGCTCTCTCGAGGCCCTGCACAGAGTTGCTTCCGGCTCGGCGAGTCTGAGAAACGATGAGTGGCGGTTGGAATACGAGTGAGCAGCATGCCAGGGTATCGCTCATGGACGAATAGAAACGCTAACATGCGACCGTAGTTGAGTCAGATGCGGTATGGCCGCCGTCTCCAAAGTCCAAGGACTCATGACTGACCAACCCCCGGTATAGGGCGTCTTTACATCTCTTCTCAACAACCTCGGAGCCAAAGACGTGCAGTTCGAGGAGCTGCTTACCCTAGAGCCCGAAGTGCTCGCGTCGCTGCATCCAGTTTACGGGGTTATTTTCCTCTTCAAATACCCGACAGATGCCCCGTACGCGGCCACCGACAAACCGCTCGATGGGACCTTCGATCACGAGGCTACCGAACAGATCTTTTTCGCAGCGCAGACCATACAGAATGCATGCGGCACACAGGCGCTGCTCTCGGTGCTCCTAAATAAAGACGCAGAGGGCGGTGGCAGTAGCTCGAGTGCTGCGACGGGTGAGAGTACTGGCATCGACATCGGCCAGCCGCTTCGCGAATTCCGTGAATTCACCATGGTGCTGCCGCCCGAGTTCCGTGGCGAGGCCCTCAGCAACAGCGAGCTGATCCGTGACGTGCACAACAGCTTTGCAAAGAGCAGCCCGTTCGTAGATGAGACGCAGCGCACAAGTGGAGAGCCCGAGGACGCGTTCCACTTCATCGCCTACACCCCTATAAACGGCACGCTGTATGAGCTTGACGGTCTACAGCCAGCACCCATCAGCCACGGACCCTGCGCTACGGACGAGTTCCCTACGAAAGTTATGGAGGTGTTACAACGCCGTATCGCACGATACGACATGTCGGAGATCCGGTTCAATCTCATGGCCATGGTGCGTGATCTTCGGGTGCGCGCGCGCGAGATCGGCGACCACGAGGCGCTTCAGCGCGAACAGCAGAAGCGTCATGACTGGCAATTTGAGAACGCCCTTCGCCGGCACAACTTCGTGGGCTTTGCGGGTGCCGTTCTTAAGGGGGTCGTCGAGAAAAAGCTGTCAGAGGGCGGCGATGCTGCGTATAAGAAGTGGATCGAGGATGCGAAGGCAAAAACCAAGCAGCGCCTCGAGAATAAGCGAAGAGGGGGTGGCGGAGAGGACGTCGAGATGCAAGGTTGAGCCAGATGTCTTGGAATTGCGCCCTGCGCGACGACTGCGGGGTCTCCATCCATCTGAGTTCCACCTGCATCGGGTAAGGGGGCCAGGCGATAGATTTTGTCAAATGGTATTCATAGGGCAGCTCTCACTGCAGGCATTTGTAGTCCTCTCTCCCATTTTACCCGCTGTCTTGGCGAATTGCGGAGGTTTACATATTCGAGGGTTCGTGAGTGATATAAAGGAATCGTGCTCGTCGGGGTTGACGAAGACACAACTCACAGTCTTCCCTGATGTTGCTTTAACCACACCCTCACCCTTCGCTTTCGGTTATATTATTACCTTGCGCTTAAGGAGCCCACTCATGAATGGCTCGTTACATGGTAAGTAGCAATCGGTATACCTATCCGAACTAACCACCTCGTCAGGTATAGTCAAGGAGCATCCGTTCCAGTCAACAACGGCACATTCACGCACTCCCCGAAAAGATATCCATGATACCAGCAAGGCAATGTGCAGAAATAGAACAAAAGTTATCTATATCCGTTGAAAGGCAATTATAGCATCCGTCGTAGCACGCTAGTTCAAAAGAAATCCACAGCCAGCAGCGTGAATGATACTGCCGCTACTCCTCCCTTGGCGACGCTTCTGTCCCGGTCATCATGAGTACTAGATAGCCGGCATTGTATATTCCCTCCTAATCTCCCCGGAGCGTCCGCAAATAAACGGGTATCATGCTTTGTACAAGCCCATCATTTCCCCGGTACCTACAAGAATCCTCCACGAGGAGCTGCCCCTTACCCTCTTGTGAAACCCGGCTTTCTTTAAATGGTCTCCTGTCCTTTTCTCTTTTTTCTTGTTTCTTGATTTAGGGCTTGCGGTAGAACCAGTATCTTTATAAGAGTCAGCCGCTGTTTGCCTGGTTTGGAAGAATAGGGGAGGGAACTCACTGAGCAGCGTATTGCACCTCGAATGAAGCCGGCATGCCTTGGCACGTGGACGGAGCTGCGCCACCAGCGGTCTCGAGACGGTAGACTTCGCGGAGACCACCCGTGGCGCCCGGGTCAGCTCCGAGGCGGAGCCACTGGACTGCATGCGAACCGTCGGGACCCTTAGGAGCGTCGGCGGGGGCGTCGGAGCCGTTCAGCTTGGTGCAGGGCGCCTCGCCCAGGTGCTGGCGGCCAAGGTCAAGGTTGAAGAAGGGTGTTGTTGCGTTGGTAAAGTAGTGCTCCCCCGAGACGAGCAGATTCGTGGGGCCTATCCTCCTGTTCGCGAAGCCGGCGGACGGGAGCTCGAATTGGAGAGCTAGTTTGGGGAGCGCTTGCAGTAGGTCTGGGTATAATGACGCTATGCAGGATACGTTGAATAGGGTTGCTAACGCGCCGATTTGGGCTGGCGCCGCGTTCGGCTTTGTTACGTCGCAGGTGTAGTTTTGGGTGCCCCGGCCTATGGCGACGTGGGCTAGTACCAGGTCTTTTTCTGCCGCGGGCAGAGGAGGAGTCGCTCCTGGGTACTATGTTAGTAAACCCCGATTCTTAGTGATCCTGTGTAAGTAGCAAGGACCTACCAGTCGGCATCAGGGCCTTGGCAAGATCGCAGGCCGGTGCCTGAAACAGATGCTTTGAGGCGTTGACTTTCTTTGCCAGCAGGTTGAAGTAGTCGGATACGGCGTCATGACCAGCCGTTTCGTCCGAGCCCCAGTTGGCTTGTGGCCAGGTCGGTACAGCGAAGGTGATCGAGGCGCCCCAGAGGGCGGCGAGTATCGTTGAACGTAGCATATTGGTTTTCTGTTTTCGGGATTGGTACTTTAAGCCGGCGAGTTTCCAAGCGAGCTACGACGACGGAAGCTATAAAATAAAGGGGTGTAAAGGGTAATGGTTCGTTCGGAGAAAGTGAACTCTTTCCTCGGGAAACGGCTGATCGATCGACTCGTATCCGCAAGTAGCAAGTATTGCGAATGTCTCGGGCGGAACTTGTGAGCAGTCCGTACGGTGCGTAAAGGTCGTGATCGGGACGAGGAAAAAGCAAACTCCAATCAGAGATACCAGTCCCAAAAGGTAAAGTATAGGAAGAAGAGAATAAGATATAAGTATTTGTAAATAAGGGGGTGCGATAGAAGTGAAGTAGGGAAAAACAGAAACGGAAAAGAGAAAAGGGAGTAAACGACTCCCGAGACAGGGGGTGGAAGTGACGTGTTGTTATGAGAGAGAGAGAGGTTCATGTGAAGCTGCGCCGTAGCAACAGCTCCCTCATTAATATATCGGAATGCGTACCTATGCATGGTGTATCGGTGGTATCCTAATACGCCAGGCAACTTGAAATGAGAGAAGCAACGGGAAAGACCTGCCATCCGCGTCTACCATTTGCCAGCCTTCCCCGAACGGGACTAGCCACCGGGAAGCCCCAGGTTCCCATTGGACGGCGGGTGGCTGACCCCTGGCCGGTTGCGGGCGGCTGGGGCTCAAGCGAAGTCGAGAGCCACCCGATTACCCGGGGAGGTCGGACATGTGGAGCCCCGGGCGCGAAGCTGCGGAAGCTGCTGGCGTTGATCTGCAGCTAAGGCTAGTGGCATGGAGTACATAAACGTGGCTCGTGCCTGATTGGCCCGCATCCAGCGCAAGCGCCGTGGCTATTATAAGCAGTGCCTACGCCGTATACATAGTACATAGTACGGACGTACAGTCTCATGTGCCGTTGTATACGGTTTGGTTCGGCGGCAAAAGTCAACTCGTTGAAGTTGGTTGTTGGAGCTGGGCAGGATGTATGGGATCTTGGAAGTTATTAATCATTTATCCGTTAAAGTTGATAGTCAAGATACCGCAAATTCACTTTGCTGTCTATTACTGTACCGGCATATTCCGTACAGACAGGTAAGACACTACCTAGGTAGTGTATTGTGTGAGCACGAATTTGTTAGCTTATAGGCGCGTAAGGAGAAGAACATGGAGATTAACTCATGTGCTAGGTAGCATCGGAAGGTTCCGTCACAGCTTACAGGGTTACCATGTAACCAGCATCACGGACGTACTTGGCGCATAACTACATAACAGATTGTTTCCTCTCACATGCATGAAATTGAAGTGCAGAAGACGACAAGGTACACTAGATCACAGCTCTCTCTGTCTGCAAACTTCATTCTTCCGGCTATATTAACGATTCATTGTCCATGAGTAGCAGGCGTTTCAGGTTGCTACCCTTAACGCATGTTGGTCAACGTGCTTTATCCTATTGGTCGGCCTGCTGTATTGCTCGGCCATCAACGGGCGCCATACCTATCTACCGTATACCACAGCCCCCCGTCAATATGCCCAAGTAGGCTGAATGGCTGAACAATGCATTTGGCCGAACAAGATTGTACCGGTAATGACGTTGTTTCCGTCGTTGCATCCCGACCGAGAGCTCCAAACCCACCATTGCACGGCGTCTCGCCATGTCTGTTTCGGGGAGCAGTGAGGAAATATAATCAGTCGGATGTGTTACAATGTTCGCCTTGTCGCGATTAAATGAACCCTCACCGTAAGAGGAAACCAGGCGAACCTCACAAACTGAAGTGGGATTTGGTAGACGGATGATGGACCAACACCGAGGGTTTCAGTGAGTGCTCCTACAATCCATAGCTCTTAAATAGGTAATTAGCACCCACGCATCCGTTATACCAGGGATGTCCTCGGACGGCAAGTAAACACATGAGCCGAGCGAATGAGGTCTGAGGTTGTTCGGTGTGGTTGCAACTCATCCCGCATTGCTCCCGCTGATCAATTGAGCCGCGCGCGCGGCCCTAAGATCTCCGCCTTTATGCTGCCCGGAGTCGCATAGGGGAGGCTATATTAACGGTCCTAAGTCTATTGAGTTGGAGAAGGGTCGATGCGCCGGGTTAACGCGCTGTACTTATCTATACTATGGATTCGACACGAACACATCTCTAGCGTTTCCCGCACAATTTCGACAGCTACTTATTGATATGGGTAGTTACTAGTTCCATGAGAATAACGGCTTCAGGCCTGCAGTTTGTACTGGTCCAGCCTCCGGTCTGGTGTGTTGACGTGGCCGAGCTGTCTGTTGGCTTAAGCGCTGTAGCTAGTGTTTTACTACGTGCTGTCCTCATCAGCCATGAGATGGCTTGCCTCGGAAGTAAAACGGCACCTACATCCTTAGGTCATTTGAGTTTCTATTTTCGAGTCTTTGTGTTTGGTAGAATTCCTCGTCACCACCGTGCCGCCGGACAGCGGAGTGCCGAGGCCCGACGGTAAGGCTGAAGAGGTTGATCATGTATGAGCGGTATATAGGGGTAGGACTGTTGTATGTCGCAACGAAGATAGTAATTAACTATTTCATGAATCCGTATCACCGTCTCTTACAGTATCACCGTAATTCCACTAATAACAACATCAGAAGTCGGGAATCAACTGAGAACCCACAAACCTGATTACCCGCCGGGCCTACCTGGTCAGTGGTGAAACTCTTTTAGCAGCTTTTGACTAGTAGATTGGGTAGTATATGTTCATTGTAGGAGTGATATACATATGTTGGTGGTATACACACCTTGCCCGCGGGCCAGCTTCTTCAAGACCACCGTTCACCCAATACGGGTAACTGGGATCTTATCTACAATCCCAAGTAAGAGTTTGGTTCGAACTCCTGAAAGCTCTGAATCAGAAACATAAAGATGAACAATTATAAACTTCATCAACATGACTCCGTATAGAATTGCTACCCGATTCATTAACAACCCCCACCATATATCGCCACAGTTTTCGAAAAGCCTCTATGATCGTGCCCTCATAGGAATCCAAAAAATAATACCTTATCATCAATGCTCATTAAACCCGGCCTCTTGCCAGTCCCCGTGTCTAAGAGCCTGCCCATTGGGTCGCAGGCTGCTGCCGCCAAGGCCCCCAGCACCGGCGGCGGCGGCTACGCCCTGGCCTAGGTTACTCGCATATTTCTCCGCATCCACCGTGCCGAGCCAATACAGCGAGAAGAACACAAGCAGGTGGAGCGCAACGCAGTATGCCGCAAACAGATTTCTGCTCGTTCTTGACGCCAACACCATCCGTGTGACTGAGTACACCACCCTTTCGGGAAAACTCATCCGTTTGTATGCTCGAGCCGACTCCCGTCCTCTAAAGGCCGCGAACGGTGATATGTTAGACTCGTATGCCTTTCTATAACGATCCAGCTCGATTCCAGGATTCCCCGTGCCGCCAATAGCCACCGTAGACGGGTTTGGGTTAGATGAATAGGCTGATGATGACGACGCTGAAGGCCCGCCGCGGTTGTACGTGGACACGTATCTTGTCTTTTCGTAGAGTTGTAAATTGTCCCTTTGTAGCGCGGCGATCTCCTGCCTCAGCTGTGATACGGTGCGATGGCATTCCGATAGCTCTGTTTCAAGTTGCGAGTTGCGTTTTTTAAAGCGATCACGCTGCGCTGTGATCATGGGCAGGATGCCGGAACCGCCGCCCATGGGCTCGTTATTTGGTGTGCGAGGGTCGAAACCAGAGATGATGGAGGAAGTCGGCGAGGTTCTCCCGCCTCTTCTCCCCGGGGCAATCGATGGAGCATATCTGGCGTATGTGCCGGCTACTGAAGCGCCAGACGGAAACGCGTTCTGGCCCTCCGCCTGGAGATTCGCAAGATCATTTTCTAGTTGAGCATTAAGGTTTTGTGACCTCTCTAGGTCAGCATTTGTCCTCGACATCTCCTCTTGGAGATTCCCAAGTCGGCTTTGGAGGTCTTGATGTGACACCCGGAGGATTGTAAGCTCATCACTGAGCTTCTTATTCCTCGCCAAAAGTAGCTGTTCCAACGTGTCACCCTTGGCCTTGATGGTAGAGCCATCCGAACCCGGGTTCCCTACCACATCATCGTCATCTCCAGTGGAGAACTCGATGCTCTTGAGTACTTCGAGTTCTTGTTTCACATCGTCGTAATCACTCCACTTTTGGACTTTCCCTTTCAAGGTATCACGTTCTTCTTTCAAAAGACCAACTTCCCGCTCCAAGCTACGGAGTTTCGAGTCCACATCTCTCTTGAAAGCGTCTTTTTCTACTCTGGCAGAATCCAACTTGCGGATTAGAGATGAATTTTCCGATCTTATACGCATAAACGCTGGGTCATCTTCAAGAGAGGGTGCGTGCGCCTGGACCTGTGACTTGGATTGCGCGAGCTCTAGACGCAGTTGCTCATTTCGAGCCTCAACTTCAGCGAGCCTCGCGGTAGTCCGCTCCAAGTCTGAATGTACCATCTCTAATTCGGCACTTGTGACGTGGCTCCCGCCTCCTACGACGTCAGCATCCTCCGAACCCTTCAACCGCTGGGCGACTTCATAACTGGCTTTGATCTCGTTGATTAACCGGTCTTGGCTCTCGACCTTCTCTTCCAAAGCCTTCTCTTTTGCTTCCCAATTGTCTTGCTTTTCCTCAAGCACTGCGGCCCATGATGTTTCGACATCCTTCACTTTCGACTCGAGGGTGGTCTCTAGTTGCTTACGATTCGCACTTTCAGCCTGCAATCGTGCCTCGGTCTCCTCGAGGTGTGCTGTCAAGCCCGTTATATTGTGTTGCAAGTGCTGGTTCTCCTCGGTGAGCTTCGGCAACGTGTCCTCGGACACTAGCATGGAATCGACAGAGGCTTCGAGGAGCGGGTATGGGTCCGGCGCATTCTCCAGGGCTGAATAGACTTGCAAGAATGCGCTGTTTGTGGCCTTGGAATGATTTGTGAGGAGATCGATAAACGTCTGGTACGCTAGATTCATGGATCAACTATCGGTTAGCTGTCAATTCAGTCACGTCGAGTCGAGTCGAGGTGATTGCGCACCCTTGAGGAGGCCTTTAATCTCAGTCAGTTTGGTCGCGTCGTCGAGCTTCCTGAAGTCCTTTGTCTTTTGGGCCAGTTCTTTTCGTTGCACAGTAGAGTCACGTTGGTATGCGACAATGTCAGATGCGGTGTTGTCGAGTGTTTGTATGAGGGTGGATAGATCGATATCTGTTGGCAGTCAGCATGGAGGACAGCTCCCAGCACGAGGGCATTATGGGCCTGCCACGCACTCCTCCAAGCCGAGATGGCGTGTTGAAACCGGTTTGTATTCTCATTTCCCAGCGATGCGGATGCGACAACCTGCCCATCGCTGGGTTGTGGTATCGTAGCATCCGGTGTGTCCATTACTGCTTGGAATACCTATGGGGTTTCGGTGGAGTAGAGTCGGCGCCGAAATAATCACTTCATCGGCAATTCGAGTATGGTATTGTAGAAACTATTGGGCGGCTGAAGATTGAGGCGTAGCTTCGTCGGCGATAGGATGAAGGTGTAGGCATTCCTATTAGGGAAAGTTGGATGCGTGCGTGTGTTCACCCGAGGCTGAGGCCGGCGTGGAGCGAGTACAGAATGTCCCACAGTTATTAGCGTAGATGCGAAGCAGCGTTCCTGGGCGATGATCTATGTGGGGTTTACCTATGCGCACGAAGTCTGCATACGTAATTTCTTGTCGGCCACCGTGAAGCTCGGCCAGAAGCTCGACCGCTTACTATTATGTAAGTAACCAGCATGACTATGTATTTAGTTAGTTATACAGCATGCACTACGCACGTAATGTGCCTAGTAGCGTAGTTGCACGAAACAACACACACACCCTGGGGTGGCTTGAGTGGGCACATCGCCATCGATTGCCAGGCCTTACCCTACAAGCATGCCTTAACTATCTCTTATCAGACAAAAGTTACAAGCCGAGAAGGCAACCAAGGAAACGAGAAGCGATGAGACTTGGTCTGTCTTCAAAAACACCGAGAAAACAAGGCAGTTAAGATAAGAGCGACGGCCGTAATTGGGATTCAACAAATATCGTCTCAATCCGAGCTGTGACAATGGCGTCGTCACCACCCACACAACCTCCTCCCTCCGAGTCTCAACCCCGCCAACAGACCCAAACCCTGCCAACCGACAAGTACAACAATGTAAACCCCATGATCCACAACGTCGCGCTGATCACGACTCCGCTGGCGCTCCTTGGGCTCGCCCTGCCGCCTCGCCGCCTGGAACTGCGCGCCGTATTGCTCGGCGGTGTAGCGCTCTGGGGCACGAACCAGCTCACCCACGACTACAGCGGAAAGTCGTTTGGGCAGCGCCTCTCGGCCACCCTAGCGAGCGCGAGTGGACTGAGTCTCTCGGAGAAAGCCAAGGAGACACAGGCGAGGATCCGCATGGAGAAGGAGCACAGGGCGAAGCTGCAGGCCCTGCGCGATGAGATGGTCCGGTCTGGGGCCGTGCAGGCGAAGGGAAAGGGGTTGGAGGGCTGGACCGACGACGAGAAGAAAGCGCTGCTTGAAGCTTATGAGCAACAGCGGAGTGAGGCTTATGAGAAACAGCGGAGGGAAGCTGAAGCGGGTAAAAAGGAGAAGGGGGTTCTGCAGAAGATCTGGATGGGTGATGCTCCGCCTGATTGGAAGGAGCAGCTCGAACGGAGAGAGCGGGAGGCTCTACAAGAGGGCGGTGGTGGGTATTGGGGTCTCATCACCTCGCAGATTAATGAGGTCTTGAATGGTGGGAAGACTGACGGCGGTGACGCCCCGAAAGAGGAGAAGGGCGATAATACTAACAATCGGTGAGGGGTCTTCAGCGATTGGCATTGTAAACAGCGTCGATTTAGGCATGGAATGTATAATACATGTAAAAAAGTTGCAACTGCATGGGACCTTGTATGAACTCGTAAAACATGAATTTTATACATTGGAAACATACAATCTTTCAACTTATTCTCTCGGTTCCTTTCCATCACTATTGTACAACTGCAGATACGTAGCTTCGAGTCGCATTTTCAAGTGCTCGGCCGCAGTTACGACTTTGCGTTCAGCATAGGGATTCCCGGCATTGGAAGTGGCCAACTCTCCCTTGAAGTTGTGTACACGCTCGCTTGGTACGGCCGTAAGCGGCGTATCGTCTGTTGGGTGACAGAAGAAGGCGATGGAGTAACGCGGGTCCGTTGTCGATTCACCATATGACAGTCCGGCGGTAGTATTGGCGCTGTTGCCTATTCCGGAACCTGCGAAGGCTACTCGATGTACCGTGCTACGTAACAGTCCGTTCGTCCAGTATGAGAGCAAATCTCCGATGTTCACAAGAATCGGAGGCATTGGATCCTGCTCTGTCCCCGGCGGACACACTGGGACTGGAGCCCAGTCACCTGCGGGCTCGAGGATTTCTAACCCAGCTTGGCCCTTGAGACGGAACAGAAGCGTCAGGGAGCCATAGTCCGAGTGGGCACCCGCCCTTACACTGGCTTCGTGGGCCGATGGCGTTGTGCTTGGTGGCGGGTAGTAGAGAAAGCGTAATGTAGACCCCGATGGCTTGTCTGGTGAGTGTGCTGCCGTGAAGAACGTTGGCGGGTCAACGCCGAGTCCAATACCGAATAGTAGCAATAGTTTGTGGCAAAGGGCATGGCATGATCTCCGAAAGGCGGCAATATCGGCCTCATATGGTTCAATACTTCTTGGTATAGGCTGGGTTGTTTTGCCATTGGTAAAAGTCCCAAAGTTGAAAGCTCTATACGTGATTGTTAGCCTTTTTCCTGATGCGGTAAAAAGTAACTATTCGATCACAGATTGGGGATAATCACTCTTTAAAGTCTCCTATCTTTAGATATGTTAGAATGATTGTTTCTAGACGCCGAGTTGTAAAAGCTCTATCTTGCGAGAACATACTTGTTGTGTCTTCGGATCCAGAGTCTCGGTATGCATTCCAGACCAACCCCGGTTGTTTTTCTCTATCTTGCATCGTTGCTTGTCTTCTAGCGGAGACTGGAAGAGAGTTGTCGACTGAAATTTTACGCGTCAGTTACTATGCGGTACCTAATTAAGAGGCAGCTATTTCAAGAAGAAAGTGATAAGAGGGCAGTACTGGGCAATTACAGATTATTACGTACGATGTCAAATGCTTGCTTCACTTGCGCATGAGAGATATCCAGATTAGTGGCTCTAACATAAACAAAGCCATATTCGGTCGCTGCATCGACGAGCTCTTTAGCTATACGAGCCTGGTCATCCGGGGGCCCGGTGATATCGATGATGGGAATGGAGGCTGCCTTCGCCATTGCTGACTTGTAGCGTTTTTGGTTGTTGGGGGCACAGAATAACTTATAGGTAGATAGATGATGACCTGTCACTGCCTCGCGACGCACATCTACCTACTAGGGATTATTAAGTAGATGCGAAATGGGTGCGACATGCGCGTAGTTATCTATCTTTATAACCACGCTACCTACCTATTCCGTGCCTACCCAGTCTACTGAGATGGTAACTTCACCATCCAGTCGGCGCCGAATCGCAGTAACTACTTCCTATCTTAGTTAGTGGATAGTAAGTACTGGGGGATAGCTAGTGAGGTGAGCACCTGCAGGCTGTTGCCTTCGGACGTAATCGGCGCGTACATAATGTACTCCGTGCCAGTTATCTAATGGATGGGCTTAAAAGTTTAAGTATCCTAGAGGCGATTTTACTTACCTAAATAGGCAGTTTCTTGTTCTACACTTAGTACAATAGCACGGAGGGTACCTGTACTTTCAACTTTCATTATTGGGTGCCAGGAGCCCGTGCGCAGTCGCCTAGGCAGCGCTGAGTTAAGTACCCGCAGAATGATATGAAAGTATAGGTACTCAGGGCCGTTGGTAGGGCAGGTGCAACCACTCGCAGTCATTCAGTTGTCGCACCCTTTTGCATAACTTTGAGTGAGGCTCGACTTCCAACCAAGTCTGCCTGACCCAACGCAACACATAGAATACCTGGAACACCTTCGTTTTCTTACAACCACTTTCCCCGCCTCCTCCTCCCTCCATTCCTGCAATACTTTCTCCAACCAAACAAATCGATCCGAACACGTCCCAACTACCTATATTTCCCTTGCCAACTCAAGCTACTCGTCCTTGTCCCATGGGCGGTCTTTGACGCGGCTGTGGCGCTGCAACTCTGTCCGTCTGCCCTCGACATTCACCCTTACTCTGTCTCGCCCTACCTCCCTCGCCACTGTGTCGACTGAAGCTTTCCTAGCTTCGGCCGACTTACCGGGTTCTACACCATGCCTAGTAAGTCTCGCGCCGCCCTGAACTATCCCCAGTGCTTCTTTGTCCCGCTCGGCCACTGGTTCGTCATGCCCTCGTCTCGATTCCCTCTCCCTACATCGCGCGACGACCGCCACGACGAATTGCTCCGCACCCTCGAGCTTGACTTGAATGTCAAGTACAAGAACAAGCCCCGTATATGTCCGCCGCACGCTCTTCCCTGCAACGCTTTTATGTCTCGACGCGGATTTGCCTTCGTTATAGACCAAGGGGTCTTTTCCACAGCATGCGCAAATTGAGACGTACGATCTACTTTCTATCGTGATATGAGAGCCATTGGACAGGCGCTACGAGGTTGAGCCCTGTGAACGTCGTGCGGCAGCCAACTTGGCAGTTAAGAACTGGCTAGCATGACCTATCGATCGTGCGAGAAAAAGCAACAGCTACTTTGCGTCAATATCTCACCAACCCGTCTCGACCATCTGGGAACCATTTTTCCTTTATGACTATATTCTCCTATCTCAATTTCGAACAACCGAAAACATGCTAGGGAAAAGCCTTCGCTAATCGATGCTGCTAGGTCCATTTGATGACCATTGGATTAATGAACAATTTACGTGAGTACACATATCCCGTAGGTTCTAGAGCATTGGTCCTAACCATAATAGTACCGCCCCCGTCTCTGAGCTTGAGGACACCACCATCGCAGTTGACGCCTCTTACTACCTTCAACTCTTCCTTGTCAATGCTCCTTATCAGGAACCACTGCTGCCCGCATTAGGCGGCTTGACTGGTATCCAATTCCACATCGAGGGTGACCTAGATAACTGGAAAGCGAACAAGACGACGCCCTTCTTCATATTCAATGGACAGTCTGTCGTTGGATCCGACGAGATCGCTATCAAGCGTGGTATAAAGGCCATTGAAGGAACGGATAAAGCTTGGAGTTTATACTTTCAGAGTCAGGCTAATGAAGCTGTCTCGGCCTTTGGGTCACATAAGGGTAGACATGTCTCCGGGTACACGATATTTCTGGAGATCAGGCTGACCTCATGTAGAAGCGTATCTCGTTCAGAATTTGTATCCCCTCCTTCAGAGCATTCTACACCGCCGTGGCCTATATTTCAAGGTGCCACCTGTCAATGCAGCTGCACAAGTAAGTATTAGCTGTTGTCTTACGCAAGAGTTACTAACCGTCAAAAGCTTGCTTACTTCGACATGGTCGAGTCTACTCAATGTTCTGCTATTATGGGTCCCCAAGAGCTTCTAATATATCCGATCCATGATCTCGTGATCCGGACTATCGAATGGGAAAGTAGAAGCTTCACCGGCATCCAGAAGAAGAGCATTATCAAAAATTTAGGCGTGCCTGAATCGATGTTCATAGACGCGTTTCTCATGATGGGAACCTCTTTCCTGCCTCGGTTCCCTCCGCTCAATGAACCCAACATTACTTCTCGCCAACCACCGTCCGTTCAGGATGCCATCAACCTGCTACGAACCTCTGAGAAATCTGTCACGAACGCGTGCAATGCTTTCAATGACATTCTTAGCAAAAAAGATCCAACCTGGCTACAGAAGTATCGAAGGGCAAGGATGAGCGTCGATCACTTCATCTATATTGACGAAACCGGCGAAATCAAGGTACACAATCATGACACTCTGACACACGATAATTGGGAATACCTCGGTTATCGGTTACCTGAAGAGCTTTATCATTATCTTGATCGTGGCCTCATTGGTGCCCGTATCCCCAGTTGGATTTCACATGGCCAAGTAGTTGTCTTCCCGAGTCTCGACGGCGTTAGCCCAGCGGAGTATAGACATCTTGTCACCGATCAACTGATGGAATTTAGGCAACATGCTATATTCCTTGTGCTACCAAGGTTGAACAGGGGGATCCAGTTCAAGCCCATCAATGTCAGGGTTTGGCATGACAGTAAATATTCCCACAAGATTGAATACCGCCCACAAGACCCTCAAGCGCTCAAAACTCTTCAACAAGTGCACACTTGGGACGTCAAGCAGGACGTCTTGAAGCAGCATTTCCCTAACGCCAAACCGGGCTCGATTCTATTTGAGGTCACAGCGCTAAAAAATCCCGAATTCGCCAAGGCCACAATCAGTAAAACAAAGATTAGGAACATCGCCACGGGCGACCTGGTGATTTCCATCACTCTCTGGCGATATCTGCATTTGCGAGGCTATGTTAATGACAGCCATCAACTCAGCGCTTGGGGCCAGGCGCTGGCCAAATCTCTGGAAGCATTTGAGCCAACTGTTCTGAAACATAACACAGTCCCTGGCTTGTTTGAGGCGGTTCTCCTGGCTTATGAACTGCTTCGGCTTAACCTCCTGAATGCTCGTAATCAACATTCGGAACTCAACGGATTGCCAATGAATGGTAGCGACGATGATAAGGCGAGCCTGCTGCTTATCAGTCGTTGCGCAATCTTGCTGAAGTTGCGCCATCAGGCTAATGGCTACACAGGCCCTCTCAGCAAGAACTTTTTATGCTTCCATTCCCTGAGCGCCTCTGTCCGTGAGTCGTGCCGAGATCTATTCGAAGGGATCGTGTTATCCTTATTTCTGTATGCGCAGGCGGACCGTGAAAGAGAGGATTACCTTGACATCGGCCAGAGGTGGGTCTAGATCCTATTAAACATACCAGACCCCCATTTTATTAGCAAGGTTCCTGATCTAACTATTCACAGCTTGCCATTCTTGGCGGACACGGATGTCGCGCTTGGAATCGCTGTCAAGACATTCTTAGATGATATAAGTCCCAACGAATCAGCGGAGCAAAAGGCCAGAAAAAAGGCCGAGTTTCCGGGCAAATTTGTGCCTTATGCGACCAATTTCTATGAGGATCTAGATATTGCCTACGACTTTTTCAATGCTCTTCACGCAGGTGTAAAGACTCTTACCGGCGAAATGTCGGGTGGAGACAGAACAGTATGGGACAAGGCAGCTGTCTACCTTCAGGGCCGCCGATGAGAGAGATACTGCTCTCAGATGACTGTTCCGGCATGTAGCTTACATCAGTATACCTACCTATCATGAAGAGTTGCAACGCCAAGGCCGAACTTATTCATATCCCCATTTAGTGCAGGAGCTACCCAAGATCAAGCACGGAGGGGATAGATCTGGTATTAATTATTCTCATCCCGCAGGACTTACTCTCCCACCTGTTGATGTAGTAGGACGTTGATACAGCACGTCTTTGTTGTTTTTATCGGCTCCGTGGTATCGTGTGTTGAATCCAGAGTCCTCGTCGGACCACATAGCCACAAGATTTATGCAGAGCGTTACTAAGAAGGGCAAAGCAAAGCCTACGGCCATCGAATGTAGAACCAAAAACACCGCCGCCTAGGAACAAGATGCAGTCGCCTGTTTGGCACATTTGACAGAGCTTAAATTAGCACATTACGAAATACATGAAAAGAGCCATCCATAGCTGGAGATAGAGAATTATATTATTAAACGCATCTCGCTCTGTCATCTACCTAGATACAGTCTGTCCATGATATTCTAGCCAACCACTGCTCGGTATGGCAGTGGGTACCTAATGATTGATTGTTACAGATATCAGGCTCAGCGCTCTGGCTATACGACTTCTATGAATGAAAATTCATTAATGGAGAATAACTTGATTCCATAGCTGATGATGCATCTAATAATGTGACAAAGCACTTTTGAAGTCTATCTAAATTTTAAGAACACATCAACCTCTTTTTGGGTAAAACTTTGGGTTTATAAAACTCATGGTCTAGGCCGAAAACGTGCCGGTATTCTTTCTTTCTTTCTTTCTTTTTGCTGCAAAACTCCGTGCATTCTTTTTTTCTATTCTACCTCGGTTCGTGCTAAGGTGGAATGCAATTTGTGCTGTTTCATCAGGGACACGCTGATGACCGCTAATACGACCAGCGCCACGAGCATGAGCCATACGCTGTGGAACGCTTCCTGGATCGAGGCCATGACGCCGTCGTGCCAGCCCGCGGGCAGGTGCTTCAGCTCGTCGATGTCGTCCCTGATCCGTCCGATCTCCTCCGCTGCGCCGGGCAGGTCCCCGAAGCGCTCCCACAGCCGGTTCTTCAGGACGTTCTGGTATATGGTGGCGCTGATTGTGATGCCTAGGGTGCTCCCTACGGCCCTGAATGCGTATGTTGCCGATGTTATGGCCGCTTGTTGCGAGTGGTCTACGGACGCTAGGCAGGCTAGGAGGGTCACGGTGAGCATGGCGCCTATCCCCGAACCGAGGAATAGGAAGACGATTCTTAAGGGCCAGGCTGGGGCGCCTTGGATAGTGCTTAGTAGCACCATCGAGACGAGTTGCATCGAGACTGCCGCTATGCCTAAGCCTACGTAACGCCCTGTCTTCTGCATTATGTAGCCGCTGCCCAGCGAGCAGAAACACAGGCCCAAGGGGGAGAAGAGGAGGATCAGCCCGGCACGGGACGCGCTGTAGCCGTGTGTTTGTAGGTATAGGGGGATGTAGATTAGGGACGCGAAATGGACCATGTTGCCTAGGAAATTGGTCACGCACGCAGCCAGCACGGTTCTGTCTAGTAAGAGGCGCACGGGGATAATTGGCTGTACGGCGCGCACTTCCCATACGACGAAACATACGAATGCCACAAGGGATAGGGGCAAGGCCGTTAGGGGCAATGGGTGGATCCATGGGACGACGTTCCCGCCGGTGTTGAGACCTAACAGGAGGAGTACCAGGCAGGAAACAAGCGAGATGGCGCCGATGAAGTCGATTCGGGCGAGGTATGACTTGTTGGAGACCTTAGGGGGAACTCTGACTAGGTAGGCCACTAGCACGGTGGAAACGAGGACCGGCGGCACCTGGATGAGAAAGGCAAGCCGCCAGCCTCGGCTCGAAGTGTCGTTAATGAGGCCACCGAACACACCGCCGAACATGGAGCCGACGCCGTAGCAGATGTTGCCGATCCCTTGAACGATGCCGCGCTTCCGGAGAGGGACGAGATCCGTGCCGAGGAACGTGGTGATGGTCATGAGCCCGCCTCCGCCTATGCCGGCGACAACCCGGCCGGCGATCATGACCTCGGCGCTCTGCGCCAGGCCGCATATGAGGTTGCCCGCGGCGAAGATCAGGTTGCTGAAGATCAGGCCCGGCCCACGGCCGAAGATGTCGGTCAATCTCCCGGAGACGGGCTGGCAGGCGGCGTTGGAGATTAAGTAGGCGGTGGCCAGCCACGACACGACGCTCAGGGAGTGGAACTCGCTGGATATGGGAGCGGAGAGCGTGGCGATGATGCTCGTGTCGATAGCGCCGAGGAAGACGCCAAGCCAGCAAGCGCCCATGATGGTCCAGAGCTTGAGGCCCGAGACTTCCTGGAGGACGACCGTCTCTTCGTCCCCGTTGCTGCCGGCGACCTCGGCTGGGGCGCCGGCATGACTCGGATCACGGAGCAGCGGTGTCCGCTCGTCGGTGGACTCGGGGCGGGCATCGCCGCGGGAGTCTGCGGAGGGAAGCTCGTTCTGCGCCATCGTCTGCTCGGAGGGCGGGGACGTAAGCAGACTTGGGCGAGAGGCGGATGTCATCTACGAGCTATGGCACTTTATATGGGGAATACCTATACTGTGCCTATAGGCAGGTAGACCGTGGACCGTGGACCGTGGACCGTGGACCGTACGCATACCGGTATCAGAAGAATGGTAGTTAGTCCGTATATCGCTACGAATGCGGCGCAACCCCCCTTGTTTACACTAGGTTGTTTTCGTCGTATCCGGGGTTGTTCCATTAATAATACGGGCGCCTCTGTAGGTACATCGCAGGGAGCGGGAGCTGCTTCAGCTGCGATGTGCACGGCACCGGTCTTTTATAGGGTGCTTCTCCTTGCCTTATCTGTTTGTCAGCTGCCGTTGCAGATTATTAGTCGAGTGGATAGAGTCCGTGGCGACATCATAGCTGTGGATGAGCTGCTCGTCATGGCTTCCTGCCGGGCGATCTTTATTATAGAGCCCGCCGATGATCGGGTGGGCGTGCTTACTAATCGAGCGGGACAGTGTGCGACTCAGTCCCGGTCATCCGTGTGCGCGGGCCTAGATACTGTGCTTGTCTCCGTTCAATAGCGGCACTCACGCCGGGGTCTTCTGTCGTCATGCTTTGCTTGTGATTATTACGTGTGTGGTTACCTCGTTGTTTGTGATCAGTAGCCTCAATGGTTCATTATTTATGTGGTGTATCAGCGACACGGCAGCTCAACGCAAATGCACATAGCCGGTCACTGTCGAACGGGGATTTTGTTTGTTGACAATTCGGCGATCACGTTGTCGCATTTCGTGGCGGCCAAAACCACGGATGCTACGGAGGTTCGTTAGATACCTGGTTCTACCTGGCTCTTCAACAATATACTATGTACTATGTAGTGTACAGTGTTTATGGTGTTTATATTGGGTGTTAAATACTATTATAGAGCTGAGGCTAGCTGGAACCACCTTGACGGTTACCCGGCTTGATTAGACGCCGTCGTAATACATAGGTAGCATTTTCTACAGAAGACCGTGAACACGGCGCTATTATTGTTGTTGCGCTCCGGGGCTATATGATGGTCGTCGTGTAGCCTCGGCGTATACTATATGCCGGCGATGCAAGCAAGGCAGTTATAGTCGCTGCGCTTCTGGCTGTGCCAAGTATGTATCGCAGGTATCACACCGGCTGAAGTCGATACCTAGACATACATACTGCAGAGAATAAGTAGTTTTGGAAGACACCAGTATGTAATTATCTAGAGTTCCGTCGATCTGGCCTACTCCTCCCGATTTCCATCCGGCGTCCAATCCTTTCAATCGGGAGGGTTCTCGTTTGGTAAACAGAGTCCGCCAGGGCCAGGGGAGTGAGGTACATAAAGTCAATTGGCTCTTAGCCTCCCCTTCCTTCCAGAGACTCGGTATGGCTTGATGCCTCTATGACTACTGAGTAGATCCATTTACGTATTACAGTACCTATACCGGGGGACGACCCTGATCAACCCCCTCGGGCTCTCGCGATAGTGGCGAGTCCCCGAAAGTTGACGCATCATCTGCGAAAGCATCCTACTCGCGCATTATCACATACTCCCACGACCTCGTGTGGCGAATTCCATCACCAGGTTTCACTTTCGGCACAGCATCCGACTCGTGTGTATTGAAGATTCTTACATGAACCGTAGTTAGAACTACCTAGGTAAATAATGTAGAACAATTCATACTGCGCTTTACCCTACCTACGGACTATTGTTCGGCCAACTGCCTTTCTCGGCCACCTTGCCTACTAGTTATTGTGCTCTGTCATCCAGGGATGCCGCTCCACTAATAGTTCCCTGCCGATGTGTTGAAGTACGCTAGGTGGCCGACTAATGCGACAGGCCGGACGACGCGTAAAAAAGTTAATTGCGTTGGGATATTGACCGTTCGGTAAGACTGCGGGAAGTCTCTTTGATAAATAATATCTAGACCGTGAGATCATTTTACCGAACAGTGGACATACCTTGTTGTACCTATCTTCATGATGCCATCACAGCTGGACTGACGGTTTCGTCTTAAAGTATGGACTACCTACTTTCTCTCTCTTCTATATCGGTGCTTCAGAATTTCATAGGATTCACACTCAACTTTCTTTCAACTTTGTTCATATGAGCTTGATACACGATGCGATGTCTCGGCAATTCTCATACCAGAATGTCAATTGCCTTGCGTCTGACGAGACGGTCCGATTGGGTAGACTTGCAGGTCTCGTGACTGACACGGCCTTCTTCGAGTTCATGGCTTCGACGGAGGCAAATGATAACTATATTTCTTGGGGAAAGTCTGTGAAGCATGCTCATGAGCTCCGTGGAGGGCAGCAGAGTGGTCCAGTCTGATGAGCAGAACAAAGGAAAAGTGAAGCTTTTGTATTGCTTTTCGTTGTGTTCATCAGACCTGAAGGCTGACTACTCTGCTGATCTCTACGAAGCTCACGAGCACACATCACCGGCTTTCTCCAAGGAGATCAATCCTCTTCACTCTTGACACCGCCGTCAGAGTTACGAGCCCATATAACTCAAGTCAAGCCGTCATTCCGCCTTAACCGAGGGGTGTATGGCCGTATATAGCGTACTGTACCCATGGAAAGTCCCACGTCTAACCTCGTATCCTCCGCCACAGTAACTGAGTAATTGCGAGGTTGCTGTTCGACCTGAGCCTTCGGCTCTACATGTCGCAGCCCAAGCGGCTATGATTGCTGCTACGTCTTCGCCGTCATAAGCCCCAGCAATTAATGTACCCGCCGTTTCCATGGACCATGACATGGCCTTTTCAAAAATGCCTTCTAAAACTCCAGGATGACGGGATTCACGGGAATCTAACGTATACTGAAGCCTTTATTATACATCCCACGATGCGCTCTAACTACTATCTCACATCTAGGGCCACAGCGATGATGAAGTCACTTTCAAAGATACTTACCACGTGAGACAGAGGGCCAATTAAAGATCGAGGTCTGCATCCGAGTAGACCCTCTCTGCATCGATAAGGCGAATGGTATCAAGTCCTTCGACGCTATCATTCCATGTTTCGCTCGTACATGGACTCAGCAAAGTGTCGTCTGCTTGACAGACATTCGGCCGATGCTGCTTCTGTCAGAACACAACATTGGTCGACATGGGAATGGGATTTCCAGAGGCACAGCCAGTCGAGACTGCAACGTTCATTTCGCCAAACGAAGTGGACTCCTTGAATCATGGGTTCCATTATTTTGGTAACAAGAGTTGCAACAGCTAATAACAGAATTATGAGCATCAATCACTGTAAAGTACCCCGAGGACGCCCCTTGTCTCGACTCTCGTTCCCGGTTGCAGAGCGGATGACTTGGGCCGAGATATCACAGTCCATAAAAGCTGAATACCCCTCAGACCTATCCGCTTCTACGTATTCAGCTAGCCCCTTTCTATCATACGGCGCACGTGCTCGAGTCGATCTAGGAAGAAACAAACGAGACAGTGAAAGGCGAACTGGCACAGCTAATAGAAGAATGGCTGCTGGTCGTTGGCCTGTGCGGGAGTTAGAATACCAAGACCTCTGAGTCGCGCCCGGCTTATATTCGTACTATGTACCTGAAACCGAACATTTTCTGGCACGGATAAAAAGCTGGCGAGGATACATGAGACGCTTCACTCAGACAGCAACCGTCGAATGGCTGTTCTTTATAGTCTCTGGAGTAGAGGCGAAACATATCACTATCTTGATGCAAGACGAGTCAAGGATGACCATCCAGCCGTCTTCTAGCTGGATATCAACGTTGAGGATGCTCCAAGGCAAAGCTTTGCGAGCCTATCTACGACGAGGATATCCCTCAGCTCTCTATATTGGCGACTTGGGGATGAAGCAAGATGTTGGTAAGGCTATTTATGCCGTTGCTCGGTCTTCCTGACAATACGTAGCAGACTGCTGGTCGAGCTACGACAACCCCGAGCCACCGGATGACGCAGATCTGGCTGCCGTCAATATTTCACAAGTACATTCCGGAAGCAAATCGGGGTTCGGTTACGGTCCTGGCAAAGCCGTCGCTCAATTTGGCCATACGACGCGCATGGATGGATGGGAAATATAGACGATTGCCTCGAAGCTACAGCAAATGCAAGGAGCTAAGTCACGTTAAGCCGGGAAGTTATAAGAGGCGGAGGTGGTGCATCAACAGGCGTTGAAAGGTCGCCGCACTTGTCCGATCACGTATCAACTCTTGACACAATCAACAACTTGGACACCGCATACTAATATCAAGGAAAAACTAATAGCAGCGGAAGAGACGTATTGATAGGCATTACGATGCTACGAAGGGGCTCTTGAGCCTTACACAATCAGTGAATTAAGACCTTTTACGGTGCCCAATGCAAATGAAAAGAGGCGGAAGAGATGGAAAGGCAGGCGTTGGAAGCTTACGAGAGGGTCCTTGGGCGCGGTTGCAATATAGCCATTGATGCCTTTTTCTCCCTTAGCTAGAAATCAGGTAATAGACCCTATTTCATTCAGAGTATTTTCTGATTTCGCTTCTTGCAATCATATTCGACGGTGCTTCCCAGGTCACCGCAACCATAGCTCCATCAGAGGCAAGGCAAGAAGAAGCGCAAAGCTTCGTCGTGGCCAAAGAACTTCGCTGGCGAACAAAGCTAGAGGGCAGCCCGGGAGCAATAATTACCATGCTAAGCAGGACGGCGTCTCAGCTACGCAAAGTTGTATGTCACATCATGCATGGCATGAGAGATTCAGCGGACATCCGCCGTTCGATCCGGATAACACACGAGAAAACGGTAAATGCGACTTCCCTCTCGGGAAACCCCGGCCGATCTATCGTAGCCCCGACGAAGCCGTGACGGCGGTACCGCGGCGGTGATCACATGGACCGAAGCCCGATCGACATTTGTCGCCAGCTTTCCTCGGTTGGGCCTAAGTTTCTAGCCGAGGTAGGATATTTTAGGTACATGAGAAGACGGTGCAATAATGAAACGGCTGAAATGTTGCCTTGGGAATATTCTCGTAGTTGCTGACCTCGCCTATCTAGGCAGTGGCGCCTAGATATCTGTATTCTCATGTGATCCTCCTGCCTCCGCCAAAGGCTGGTAGAGGGTTGGTTAGACCCCTCTTGATATGAGCGCCGTTGCCATACCGCGGTGACTCTCACGGCTTTGTCAGGTCGTGACATGTAGTTATCGCCATGCCAAGAGGAAGCCTCGGAGACCCTCCGTCGTGTGTAATTCGGCTTAGCGATCTGTCTGTTTTTCAATCTCCCATAATTGAAAGTCCACCGTCTATCGCCTGTCTAGGCTACTTACACTATTGGGAGACTACACAATCGCAGTCACTGCCTACACTGCCATCTGAGGTATACTTACATAATCCTCATCCCCCCGGAATTGCGCCCGTCCTTTGCATGTCGTGACTCTAGGGGTCAAAACTCTCCCAGTAAGATCTCTGGCATCTGCTTCAATGACCACGGTGCAAATTGTGACTCTAAGAACGGCGGAAACACCGTTGTCCAGTTCCCCTGGAGATTACAAGGACTTGTTGTCTATTTTGAGCAGACTGTAGATTCGAGATAATGACGCCAGCACGGGCTATGGTAAGACGAGAAGCCAATGTGTAAATGGCCTTACACGTCTCCGATCGAGGGCCAGTTCTCCATACCTGTTGATGCTTATCTGCGCGTCTGAGACGCAGCGGTACGCGTAGGATGAGACTTCATTGTCCAACATCGTTGACTCCTGAGCCGACTATTCTCGGAAGACTCCCTAAATCTCTCCCTTCAGAATTACTCCATCGCTCGCCTCGGTCTGGCCGTATGTAGTGTACGTTTTGGGCATCCCTCACAGTTGCAGTTTTGTAGTTATGTCGCCATACAGATAGACAGGTGCCTCCTTTTCCCTCGCAGCTCGGTAGCGCAGACCCGCGACGGCGCGCGCTTCAAGTCCCGGAGCGAATCTAGATCGATCATCCACAGCGAGGGCCCGCGGGCTCCATGCAAGGTAAATTGACGCGTCAGGCATTTCTTCATGCGCATCGGGCCTTATCCAAGGTGAAACTAACACGCGCTATTCCGTACGTACATAGTAATAGCAGGGTAGACATGCTAAATATAGACGGAGTGATCCTCATGCTCATGCCCGTGCCGCGGTGTCCGCGGCTCCAAAAGCGGGATAGGTCAGGTACTTACACCACAAAGTCCGGTGTCGATGCCCTCATGCTTTCTTGCCGGCGTGTTTTTAAGTATGAATCCTTTAGATTCTTTTCTGCTTTTTTGGGCTTTTCGGCAATGCCGAAGTCAAAGGGTCTCACTTCTTCTAATAGGCATCCGGCCGGTACATGATCTCACGCGATATCACTTTGTGATTGTCTAGCGGCTCTAGCGTCGATCTTGAGCCGCCATGCCACGATATCGCCAAGGAGCAGTGCAGGTAGATCAGGCACGGTTTGCGTGGGTTGTCTCTCTTCGCACACGACAAGGCGAAACCGAAGACGGCCTCGAGTGTGGTTTCATAGGCGGATCGAGTGTTTTGCAGTCTATAACGCAGATAGACCATGTCCCTGCGTCTCCTGTCTGATTTGCTTTTCTCTACGGCGCATTCAGATTCAACATTGCCGTCCACACAATGAGACATACCTGATGTAACGAGCAACAAGTCCTTGTTTCCCGCCGCAAAGGACGTCACAAAGCGCATGCAACCTGAACATCATGGTCTTCACCGGACGATTACCAACCAGAATCCTATGGAATTCCCGTGGAGTTCCTATGGAGTCCTATGGTTGATTCCTTCGTACACTGTAGACAACAACTGGCGAGGTGAATCAAAACAGAGGAATTGAAGCTTCGATGGCCACAAGTCGCATCTCGCAGGCTGAAGGATGGAGGAAAAGGCACGGTAGGTCAGGCGTATAGTTCCTTCGACTCCTAGCAGACGCACGGAGACGGAGATGGACACGGAGAGAGAAACGTAAACGGAAATGTGCCACTGCCAAGGCCCGCGCACGCTAGAGGATATTGGCGGGTTTTCTCGGCAGAAGATTCCGCCGAGTCCCGACGTTGGAGAAGGTTCCTGCGGCAAGCGAAGGGTAATACCTCACCGAATTAAGCAGCCGGGATTTTCCACGTCCTTTTTCCCTTGACGGAGCTGGAGATAACGAAAAAAAAACAGCACGACCCAGTAAAAAACAGAATACCGAAAGAAAAATCTGCAGGAACTCCAGAGTAACACTCGTTACGGGACTTCCTGCCGTTCATGCATACATCTGCAAATAACGATATGATGATGATGATAGGTAAGAATAGGAATGAGAATAAACGCAATTGCTACTCCATACTACCGTCGCTGCGTATACATAGTACAGGCAGACACAGACATGTCAAGCCACCGCACACACTCTTCCCCGTACGTGCTCATAATTTGGGCGCACGATCCGGCATTTCGAAACGGAGCGCCACGTCTGTGCTGTCGTCTCTTCTGCGGTCGGAACAGGAAACCCGTCTCCGCCAGTCGGCGCCGTCCAACGTGGAAACAGGTGGCTTCGTTCCTGATGCTTGGCGAATGCGAGTCAGGTACCCACGATATACCAGATACGGTACCTACGCTGAGACTTGAGTCCTGCTGCCGTGCATCTACATACCATAGGTAGTAGATACTATGTACACTACGTTCTCTGGTGCGTGCACTAGATAGGTGAGGCGCCGGACTCGAAAAGCGCTGCCCGGCTTGTTCACCTAGAAGAAGGCTAGCATCGCTCGGTGTATCCCTCTGTTCCGGCGTTGTGTCGCCGGTGACCAGGACGCGTCACGACCCCGACTCCTCCGAGGCTCTTGGCGACACGCACGCCCGTTTCCCACATGGCGCTGGAGAATGGCGTTGCGAAATCTGTACGTAATGGCATCCCGTGACTCGAGGAACGCAACCCGCGCCATGATCCGGAGCCTGGAGTACAGTAGTTGCTGTGGAGTGCATGGAAGTACGGTAGGTAGCTACAGCATGAGCATTGGCCTCGATGCAACCGATGGGGGGCCATGGACTCTGCGACGGGCCTATCATTGCCATCGTCATCTGCACGCAAGCCCAGTCCCTGCATGCAGTGTCTTAGATATCATCTGCCCAGCCTGATTAAGGCCCTGATTAACGTAGGTTAGTCCTTTGTTAGTCTCGTCAGGGGGGGTTCTGGCCCGGCGACACCTTGCCTTGCGCACCAAGCATTGGTTGAAGGTTGCATGGAAAACTTCTCACGTCTCGTCTCGTCTGAAAATGGTCTCCACGACGTTTGAAATCAAGAGCAAGAAAATCCTCCGAACGAGCCTCAAAAGGGCCCTGTTTGTGGATCCTCTCTGACCGTCATATATCATAAAGGGGCAGGACATCTAACTCAGCCCCCTCTTGCTTGCCACTGCGACAACTTGAATCACGGTATCTAGCATTTACGGATTACCTATACGTGGTGAATGGATAAAGTCCGACATGTGGCGCCGGCGATAAAGAACGATTTACACATGTATTTCGGATCGCACGGGATTCTCAAACCCAGCAACCCTGTCGCTCGAAGCGAAGCCAGGTAGCCCGACACAGTTATCTACACTACGCTATCTAGGTAAGGCATGAGTTCACGCCCACGATGCCTCTAAGCCAGCAATACCGGCAGCGACACCCGAAAGAGTTAGGCAAGTCGAGCATGCCGGTAATAAAGCTATCTTCTGGCGCCACAAACCCCGTTTGTATCGTCGAAAGCGAGCGAATATCTCGAAGTACCTACAGTACAATACATACTACATACTTATATACATACTAGAGGCCAGGACTGGATGACCCCTGATAAAGCACTAAGCCGCAAGCTACAGTAGCGGCATCTGTTCTTGACTGCGCTGCCTCGACCTGAGCTGATCTCGCCCATGTCCTACCCCGGGTTTTAGAGGCCGGGCCGAATGGGATGAGGCTAGCGGCACAGCGCTCGCAGGAACGACTCGCACTACGTTAGGAGGATCGGAGAAGTCCTGAACTGCCGCTTGATGGATTTGGGGCCCTTGGGGAGTTAGGGAGGGGACGGGGGTGGGTGGAAATGGCCGGAATACCTACAGCAGGAATATTGGAGAAAGCAGAAGGGCAAGATGATGCAACGAACCGCCTTTTTTTTTTCTATTTTTCTGTCTGACATGCTCCCTTTCCGCGCAGTAAACAGCTACAACGAGCAGCAGATTTTTATCCTTTTTCCTTGCGCGACGTTGGATGTGACGTAGCCCGACGTGACGTGACATGCTCAGCTCTCTAGCTTTCCCTTACATGACCATAACCGTGTTCTTCCCGGGCTACCTATTTCACCCACGGCAAAAGCCAATCTGCTGTACCGTGTCTTTTTCTTCTCGGTATTTCGGCCAGGAACTTGCAGAACTAATCGCGGTTGAGATTGGGCCACACACCCTTCCCACTTCCCCAGATTTTTACTGTACTAATATACTACCTACGATGCGGATGGAAATGAGGCATGCTAATTAATGCCCACTAGTGGAGGGACGGGACCGCAGACCGTGAAGATGATTTGTGAATGGGACTGGGCTAGGCAAATTGGAAGAAACATGTTGTTAGAAATCCAAACAACAACACAGATCGCGAGAATCCACTTTTGGTGTTCGGGACCCCAACAATTGGCACGGTACTCAATACTACATAATAACAGTTAGTAGAAAGTCCTGTACATATATTCGATGTAGATAGTCTAGGTAGTTAACTATGTTAGCTGCTGGAGCCTGTGGCTGATGGCCGATGCGAAAAGCAAGAACTGCATTGATGATCCACGTGGAGGAGCATCATGAGATCGGCCCCTGGCTGTGAGGCTGAGGCACTGGAATCGCGCGCCGGACGACGGGATCGGCTAATAAATAAGGTCCCTTCGGCAGCGCAGCAGTTACTGTACCTGCCCTCCTCGACATCTCGCGTCGGCGGCTTCTGCCAGTACTCCGTAAGTACGAACGTACAACCTGGCCCTTCTGGAATGCTCTGTACAAAGACAACGGTTGGGAAGAGAGAGCGAGGATTAATAGAAAGAGCCACCTATATCAGGAAACTCGTCGGGCCGTCGAGGCGTGAATGTTGCGAAGAAGCGTTACTACGAACGTGTCGATCAATTGCCTTTACTACCGTAGTGTACATGTCGCAAAAGACGCTGCATACGCCCACCAGTAACCAGATGTTAGGTCCACTGCGAGAGTGTGTACGTATGTGTACGTAGTACGCAGGTATGGATGCATTGCATGTTTATTAATTCCGAGTCGTCGAGGTGGGGAGCATGTCGAAGGATCAGGAACGGGCCAAGACAAATAGTGCAACTCTGGCTGTATCGTCAGGACTTACAAACCTACCACTTATCGAGCAAAGACACCGAGATCCTGAATGTCGGTTCGCATGGTCTACTTTACTACCTACCTGGTAATGATGTCTCGAGACTTGCCTGGAGGAATTCTTATATGGAGACTTGGGCCCCAACACTGCGTCTGTAGTTACCTGTGGTGTAGGCGCCCTACTCATTATGTAGATAGCATGGTGAACAGGAGCTCCGGCGTCAGTTCAAGAAGAGGCGGAAATAGTTTCGCAACAAAGGGACTAATAATAAGTTATCCCTATCTATATAGTCCGCAAGGTGCCTTTCGTCGTGTTCTTGTATTGTGATCCGCAACTGGGCACTTAACGCGGTCCGAGAAAGAGACAGCGCGACCCTGGGATGCATTGACAAGACACATTCCGTGCGCGTTTTAAGATGCCAAGATGTCTTGTAGGGTCGCGTATCCAGACCCGCGGATTTCGATGCTGTGTATCGTATGTTGTGTTGCGTCGTTGTACGTGCGAACCACAGGTGGCCCAGGACGTGCACACATCAAGTATGCAGCAGAGACGTCCCCCATGTACTTCGTATATCGTCGTGTATCCATAAGTTGACGTCGGTCCGGACGAAATCGAGCATGATCCTTGAGTCTGACTTGCTCGACTTGGCGCAGTTGTCCGCGGCATGCTATACCTACACATGAGATCGCCGCGCTGGACAAAGGGAAGCCGACGGCTTGTGTGTACTTATACGGTAGGTCGACATGCTCGAAAGTTGAGGGTGGGAGAGGGCATCCACAACTTGGCATGCAGTCACTGAAATGATCTGCATTGCCTCCTGCAAGTGGGATTCGTGAGCCGGGCGGCACCGGATCCCGCGCGGACCTTTTCGCTGTTGTGCAGTAGACAGTGTAATAAAAGGAGCGCAGCAAATGTACCGCCCGCAGCTTCGCGCAGTCAGTCAGGAACCTGCCAGCAGAGCTGCGGTAGCGGCTCAGACCGCTCGGTGTGATCGCGCTTGAACACTTCCGCCCTGTATAAGTAGCCGCTCACGACTGCGGCGGCCCCTGATTGGATCGCGAGCAAAGCGGGTTGCTTGCTGACGATGCCAAGGCGCCTGGAATGTAACGTCACGTCAAGACGTGGAGGCTAGCCAACCAGGACCCCATTTCTGATCTACAATCGTGGACATCCACCACGTGTGTGTGGTTACTTAGGCTTTCTAGCCATGGTTACAACGTGAGAATGCGGCGCCTACTGCTTCGCAGCGCCCGGTTGAAAACTCGTACTCCGCTTTGCTGCGCAGCAAATACGCCGGGTGGGAGGTTAGGAAGATAAGGAAGTGGGATGAGTTGCAGCTAGGTTCAGGAGCGGCCAGGCAAGTTGCAACTGGCGAGGAGACGAGAAGTTGTTAGGACTTTCTCGCGAGCCAACCAGCTCGCCACTAGAGTTTCGCGGTAGGTGTGGTGAGGATCCTACCAAATATTTCGGATCGAGGGCCTGCCTAGTTAAATATAGGTAATAGAAGCGAGGTTGGCATGTGCTCCGTGGTCGCGTAGATGGAGTTAGGTATTAGGCCAGGTAAGTTACCGAGTAATTAACAACTGTTTCATGAACCGTAATCAGAAACACAGATGTTTTATTCTCTTGGTCTGCGACAGGCTGCTAGGCATGATAACGTGTTGCCGGTCTTGATAGGTAGGACATCAACCTTGCTCGGCCAATAGTGAAATTTAAGCTAGGTAGTGCCCGCCATATTTCTCGTAGTTAAGTGGGGTGACTGACCATACATAGTACACTAGTTGGTGACCCAGCAGGGTTGGTAACATGTTGCTGTACACTACCTAGGCTAGATACTTCGTACCTGAACTAGTGTAAATACGCCATATGCCCGTCCGTACTGACATTAGGTGAGGATTGCCCTAATCGCTCCCGTACCAACCATTTAGAACCTGAGGTTCTGTAAGAACGGAATACACTAGATAATTACTTCGTAATACACGTAGGTACCTTTACGACGCATGCAGGTGTGTACATATATAGTAACTAACTAGCCTGAACTACACTAGCTATCTATTGGTTCGTTGGTCACAAACCCCATCTGTGCGCGGTTGCGACAGGGAAGACTGCAAAACACCGGTTCAAGTTGTCGTTGATCGAGCGGGTTGCCGGGTAACTACCTATTTTAGTGCACACTACCTAGTCAGGCTAGGCCGGAACTAGATAGACCTTAAGGAGTTGACTACTAGCTGTTTTGTGTAAACTTTGCTTACATACAAGTACCGGTAACTACTATGTAAGCTTTGTTCTACCTAGGTACACTATGATAGGTGGGTAGATAGAGAGTTGTGAGGCTACCTATCTGTGAAGCGAAGCAGTATAGGTAGACGTTCAGAGGAATACCGTCATCACATACATTGACGTGACGACATACGAATTACCTAGAACTGCCATAATCACGATACCGTTACCATTACGTAACGCATATCTAACGGTGGGAAGCCTGGCGACAAAAGTTTGGCGACAAAAGTTTGGAGACATGCCAAGCTCATCCGGAGTCATACCACGGTACTGGAGCACAACTTTAGATACGGCGCAGTTTAGTTGCACGTGTTACGAAACTCAGAGGGCCCGTAAACCAACGTGGGAGCGCGTAACTACCGGTACGGTAAGCACATTTTAGTTGCTAGGTTAGGTGGTCAACTCTATTTCCCCTTCCAAGAAAACTACATAGGATAAGTAGTCTGCCCATGTAGTATCTTTATACACTATGACCAGGCACATGAGGCTACACTATACGGTGACAAAAAACAAGCCTTGGCCTGTCTTCAGACTTTTGCCTCAGTTTTCGGTAACTTCCTACCCCAAAGTACCCCGCCATTAAACTATGCGCTCATAACCAAAAGGAGATAATACCGACGATATGTGGCGCCCCATCATGCGGGGTAGTTAGATATCACCGCCCATGTAGTTGTGCACTTAAGACTTCCAAACGTACGGCTAATGGCCATTACAGTATCAGTGGTGTTGAGAATAGTTGTCATAATTCGTCCTACCATTGCTCGGCTATCTAACTTACCGGTATGGCATTAGTAACAGACGAGCGGTAACTCTGGATGGACGGGCAATATCTACGGAATGTCAAGCACTAGGTAGTCTAGCTATATTGATTTCCGCCATGATAGCTATCTAGTAGTTGCAGATCACTTGTTAGCAGCGTAGCTTCCTCGGGCCGTCTTGTTGATTCCTCAGCGCTGAGTTGGCGCTCGGAGTTCGGCAGTGTCCGATGTCATTGTAATCCCCCCAGAGCGAGAGGGCCGTCGAATTCGATGAAGCGGAAATGGGGGTCTGGGAGTTGCAATGACGATTGGTTATCTCCACGGCCAGCTGGCTGGATGCGGAAGGTTTCGAGAATGTTTAAGAAGAATATGCAATGAGCAAGTCACTATCACGCCGGGTATGTGTGATATAACTGGCTAGCTAGATATTGTATCTGCAGACCTACAATGTGGTGTAACGGGTATCTACTGTGGAAACTGCCTAACCTAGGCGTGTAAACCCCAACCGGCTTAGAAGATTCGATGTGTAAGAGGGTGATTTATCCACCGGACCACGGCACGCGATGACGTCGTTTGCCTACGTTGGATAGGAAGTCCGTCGGCGATTAATACTATGTATAGCTGGTCTTGGCTTCTAAAACATCTATACTGCGCGTATGTACTGTTGCTTTTACTATCAAGTCCGGCCCCGGGATTGCCAACCCTATGGCGCTCAATTGACTGTATGACCCATCAATCTATTATTGGACAGTTCATATAACCGTAATTCGATCACAACGTGTTTAGGCTAGTTAGATTCCTCACCCGCAAGTATAATGGGAGCATAAAACTGGCAATCAGGTACGAAGTTCATGGAAGTCCAATCAGGAGTTGTGAACTAATTAGTTATCAACCTAGGTAGGTACATTATGTAAGTAACTTGGAGAATTTATTACATACATATTCGCACGCTAATAAGATAGTCTGGCATGCATATAACAGTAAACTACCTGTAAGTAGAACCGGTGCACGTTGTGTACCTACGCTACACCAGGTACTAGTGTCGTGTATCTAGTCGGAGATATCAAGTACCTGCTCAGAGATACACTTCTAGTGTAGTCGGCGAACACGGAGCTAGGCAAGTTGGTGACTTGGTATAGGTTAGCGCAGGACCGACTTACATACGATCTGCCTAGTGATCTTAGCCAATATAGTGTACACCAGATCAAGTAGTGTAGTGTGTACGTCCGTAGGGAGACGACAAATGCGCATTATGTAAATCATTCCCCGGCCGGCTTCAATAGAGATAAGCAGAGGTGAACTTCGCAAACTGCATTGGTAGCGAGTGTACTTTTTGAGGTCCCGCTGCCTCGAAACCCTCTGCGTTCCGTTACGTATTCCACTCGCTACGTCACGTAGATGGCGAAGCTACACTACGTCTGGGGGGCAGACGACGGTACGCTCCGGACGGTGAGAATGCCGAAGCTAGTGTAGTAGCATTCCGATCTGATGATATGGCGCTAACGGCCACGACTGCGGGAATAGGCAAGGTATAGCGCACCAGGTGGGCGCCACCATGGATGTATTACATCTCGTCTACGAAGTACACTTGTTAGCTATCTAGTTCATTCGCTCGTTGTAAGAGTCATGCAAGCGCGAAAACAAAGCGCTCGCCTTTTTTCTCTATCTACTAGGGGATCCACCCTCGGAAACCCCCTTCGCTACGCTCAGGGGGGGACAAAACCTTGAAACAGTTTAGAAATCGGCCAAAACCTCGAAACAGTTGTACCACTTTTTACATACAATTTACTATGGGAACGTAAGTATATCCCCAAAACCACAACTGCGGTCTTCGGAAACAAGCACTCATACATTTCGGTAGTACTTAGCCTTACATAGTAAATTGTATATAAAAGCTTGTACCGAACGTAATTCTACAGCGCAACCACCAACTTCGAAGTATTTAATTAATTATAGACTTTAAAATAGAAAGTCGTTCTAATACCGTTTTGCATAGCAATAACTCAATTGAAGCGCTTTGTGGCTAGATATTCATGGTTGAATATGCGTTTTTACATACAATGAACTGTTTCAAGGTTTTGTCCTGTTCCAGGGTTTTGTCCCCCCCTAAGCGTAGCGAAGGGGGTTTCCAAGGGTGGATCCCCTAGTACACTATCCACCTGGGTACTGATATATTTACTTGGCTGGGTATTCTCTAGTGCAGTTAAATTCGGCTTTACTACTTGCATTCTATATAGCTAAGTCCGAACGCGACTGAAGGCTGCTGAGAACCTCAAACCGGGCTCAAAGGGATTCTGGGTGGGGGTGGCTCGGTGGGGGTCCACGCCAAACAGGTCCGCAACCTCACCAGATTTGAACTCGCAAACTCAACTAGGTACTACTTAGGTATAATGAGGTATCCGTTACGGGATATACGTCGGCACGTATTTGCTAGGTAGGAACGTCTGCCGAGGCTTGCGAGGGGTGGTGTCTAACAGATACCGGTAGGGTCCTTTCCCGTGACTGATCTTGTCAGCTTGATCATTGATGCTGCTGACCGGCCTCAATGCGGCCCTGACGAGCAAATCACCGCACCGCATTTCCCACACGTCCAAGACTAATGTATGATGGCGTTAACTTGTGGATGTCCATAAGGCTTAGTTATACGTACTATGTAGTCGTACTCGTAACGACGGAGAGCCGTCTCGTGATATCTGCCACCCGCTGACGGGATAAGTCAGAAATGCACCCACTACATCCCCGTGTCGCACATATATGCCGCGTGATTATCATAGATGAAGCGCTGCCGAAGTGAGAGCGATTGGATGTATCTAGAGGCGTCGTCGAATACACTCACTAGGTATAGGCTGTTCATTTTGCTTCTCAGGCTGAAAAGCCTAGATAGTTATATTAATTCCACACCTCCGTAGCTGGGGCTCCCGATAACAACCAATTTACCATGCCTACTTACATAATAAGTCGTATGCGCTAGAGGCGGTTTCGTTAAGCTCTGTGCCATTATCTATAGTACAACTCTACGGACGTACACTACTTCATACGTGAGATGTCAAAAGCTGGCGGTGCGCTTATCACGCATGGCCACTTTGTGGATATGGGCTATGCCGGAATGGCAACCCGTTGCTACCCAAGCTTTTTTCATTTACACTACGTCCGTACATACGAAGTAGTATACATAGTACCACCTAAAGTTAGAGAGATACCTTTTATCAACACTCGTCGTTAGCCACGCAAAACCCGTAACTATCTAGCGTATATAGGTAGGTGTAATGTACCGGTAGGTGTACGAAGTACCAACGTGCGCTACCTGGGTATGTAGAATTGACGACATCAAATGACCAACCCGACTCTTAACTAACTACCTAGGTAGTGTACACACACTAGATACCGGTAGACAGTTGGATTTACAATACCTAGGTAGGTAGGCTACCGGTATGGTAATTAGGATAAGAGCATAGCTCTTTTATACTCTTACCCGCTAATTAGATCATGAACTACGTGTCAGCCATCTTCGCTTCAAGCCTTCACATTTATAAGTTACCCACCGGTAATTCTTGAACTTGCCTACCTATACGTAGTAATTACCAACTACCGCCGTAGGCAGCACATTTAATACCCTTGTTTCTAAATCGAAGACGTGCTGGCGCGATACACAAAGTGTTCTAAACAGTAAGCAGCATATTATCTACCCTACCTGCAATAGGATACCCGTAGGCAGAATCGAGATAGACACACTACTAATCTTAGCCCATAAACGCGCTGCGATAGTGTAGGTATGGTTATGGCGTAATTATTATCCTAGATACATTATTAGGTATAGGCAGGCGTATGCACATCATTTCTGGCGGCCAACGGAATTATGTTTTCAAGCCGAATTTGACACTGTAGGTATTTCTCAGTCGTGCATCCTCTAGGTATAGTATCGACTGTCTGTTTAAGCGACCCGTAGACTGTCTACGCCTCCAAGTCGAGAAATATGGACGCCAAAGCCCAAATACCTAGGTTAGAGCAATTTCCTTAGAAAGATTGTGTGATGCCTTGTTACCGCACCGGGTATGTACCTAGCTATTTAGGTAGCCTGTTTACTCCGGGTATTGCCTGGCGCACCGTATTGCTCGGCCAACTAGCCTACCTACCTACTCAAACATATCGATGGCGCGAGACACGTTCATCGGTGGCCGAGCAGTCCCGCGCAATTGTAGGGTAAGCACGCAAGTAACTACCCAAACCACCTGTTATACGTACCTAAGACAACGCTGAACGCACAACTATCGTTTTGGTCGCAACAAGTCTGACATCTACGAAGGTTTTGGGATCGTTCCTGCGAATTAGCAATGATGGAGAGAATCCAACGTTGCAGGATCATGAATGGTACTGTAACTACCGCAGCGGAGTGGAATCTGGTACGCAGACATAACATACCTACTCTGATGACGCCAGGCTCCTTAACTAACCACATGCTATAATTACTCGCTATGGATGTTGGCGCTTTATCCTATAGGTAGGCTGTTTCGTGGCATCAAATGTACGAGAAGGGCAATTCTTTGCCTCGTCCGCACATCGCGATTTCCCGTCGGGTCCCGGTCCGAGCAACACGGGTCTGGAAGACAACTGTCATCAGGATAATACCATGTCGTAAGTCTTCAGGGGTACAATACATATGTAGTGTAGATGGTAGGAGAACGACTGGATCCTGTCTGTCTAGTGTATGCCAATGTATACAACGTAGTAGTTTTGGATTTACACTACTCGTCTGCGAGTGCCGAGAGTGTGACGGTCTTGAATGCTTAATTCAGGCTTCAGGGGTTGCCGAGCTTGTCTGAATCCTCTCGTGCAAAGCCGGTTCTAATGTTAGATCCACAGACTCGCAGACGGAAGCACCGCCACGGACCTGGCGATCCCAGCGAATCTCCCGACTAAAAATAATGCTTTGTTCAACGGCCATGTTAACAGCCGCGCCGCTTCCCAGGTCAAGAGAGGGGGGATTATAAGACACAAGAGATGATGCTGATGCTCTGGCGTTTCACTTTCGCATAACACAGACGGTGAGATGCGAGATCCCGGGACTCTGTGAGCTCAGGCTGGCTTTTTTCGTCCATGACGCAGCCGGGGAGCAGCCCCAACCGAGGCATTGAGGAGGATTCCCCGCGTCGAGGACCTATCGATTTAATAAAATTCGATTTGACAAAAAAAGAACTTTAGGAACAATAGGGTTGTCCGAGTTCTCCAAGTAGGTAGCATGGGTTAGTATGTACATCGTAGGGAGTTCCGTATGCGTGCACGCGATTCCGTGCCTAGTCTCCTAACTAACTAGTTGCGTTCGCATCTTTCGGTTTCGGTGTTCCTGACTTGTTGACCTGCAACTTGCAAGTGGCAACAAGTCAGGGGTAATGCGGACTACCACCGGTTGTGGTACCTATATATCCGAAGATTCGCGACAGAAGAGTCGAGACACGCCAAGACACATTGGAGTCGCTATACAGTATCAAGTGCGAACTCGGTCGCATATGATCATAGTGGCCCTGGGGGATCGCTCCGCTGTAGATATAAGGAAAGGCGACTTATTCTGACGTAGTAATACGGTGGGCCATACGGTGTTGTAACCGGCCAGAGATCTCGGCGTGTCTCTATTCTTTTGTCGCCAACCCTCGCAGCGTAGGCCTTTGAAATCAAATACCGGCCATGTACCTACCGGTAGTGCGGGTAGAAGCCGACGAAGGAGAGGGAAAAAGAGCCATGTACCTATTCCAAATACCGGGCGCTCAGTACCTGTCTCCAAAAGCCGTTACTTTTGGCCATTCCACCTTGACGTCTTGTATTCAGGCAAAATTTGATAGCAACTTTAAGAAGAGCCACATTAACGTTATACAGATTAATTAGAGCCCCATAGGTATACCGGTATGGAATCGGTAATAAGTGACCCTCGGCAGCTTTCAAGAGACTACCTAGGTAGGTACAGTATGTCGCGACAGCTAACCGATGTGATTGTACTGTATTATGTGCCTTACAGATGTCGGTTAGATGCCGCCTGGAGCAGCCGTAGCGGGCTGTTAACTGCTAAATACACCAGTGCCAAGGTACCTAATCGATCTAGTATGTATCAGCACGGCTCTATCTCTAGGGCGTGGGCTAAGGCAGCCGGCAGCAGGTAGCTTCATCAGCCACACCCTTCATTTCCTCCTCGAGCTCCTCCCGTCCCCTGACCTTTATCCACCACACTAAAGGCGCTTCTCCGGTTTATCTCTAATGTTCGTCGTTCGCATTGGGCACGACGTCAAGCGCCAAGCGCCAGTAATAAGCATGTTCCTCTTAGCGGAAACATCTATGATGAAGGACGCTGGTTCTTGAGGATCCTCTTTTACTTAACCGTTATGTTTACCCAGAGTCGCTGTCTCTTTGGCTGCCATGTCCACTCCGTCAGGTATACTCGTGGACATCTCTCCACTGTCAAGTGAACATGAAGCGCCTCTAACATGCCGCAGGTAGTCGTATCCGGCCTACCCAGACCTCATGTCTCCTCATTGCGTGGGACACGGAGAGCGGAGTAGGTACGGTACTTCATCGCAGGATGTACACTACCATGAGGTAAAATAACTACAACTAGTTACCTATTGTAAGTAACATGCGATCAGGACTCTGCATGATCCCCATCTTTGCGTAGTGGGCAGGCTACAGTACACAATTGTGGTCTTGCAGGGTACCCCTGTTGCCGTTTCCATTCACCAGGTACATTGCTAGGTACGGCTACGAAGAGAATGTCTTTATCCACATGGCATCTTTTTTGTCGGCTTGTTCATTCGCCCCTCTCCTCACCTGAGGTCCCGATTCGTCGTGGTTCGCCCCCATAGGACTCCCTCACCGTCTCCATCTAGCGAGCTGAGAGTCACGCACGCAGATAGTCCGGAGAGAGAGTTACAGAAGACGGAGAAAGAGAGCAAGAGAGAGATATCTCTGCACATGTCTGTCACAGGCTCGACGGTTCACTGTGTTGTATTCCGCGAGCCTTATTAGAGCAAGCACCGGAGATACACTCGTTAGTACATTGCTGGGCACCCTTGCTAACTATCACCTCCTGCACTAGCGGCACCCATGCTGACCCTGGCGGAATCCTCGCTCTGGTGGGAGGGCAGCAAGGATGGCTTGAGCGTGAGGGTCTTGCATGTGCAGGTACCTCATTTTGTTCTTCTCCCGTTGCTTGTTTCCTAGTGTGGTGGTGTTGTCAGGCCTTGTTATTATACAGCGACATGGATTGTTCCATAGCAGCCATGTCCCATGTCCATGGGGCATAAGACATAGGCATGGGGTTAAGCGGAGCAAAGAACGTGAGAGAGAGGTCACATCTTGACTTATATCTGAAGCTCAGCGCTCACATCTTGCCTTTGTGCTCCCCTCCTCATATGGCCAGTCTCTATATGACCTCTTGATCTCGTGGTTCCTCAGCCACCTATCCTGCATTGATCCACACCAGTCAATTCGCTTGTCATTGATGGTCCAGACTCCTTAGTCTTTGAACCCAGAGACAGCACCACGTTCCCCTCCGGGCCCTTGAATTCGCCTATAGGTTCTGCTCGACAGCACGTTACATTCCCTCGAATATATCAACATATTGCTTTATCTTTGCGCAAACATGACTGTCTCCGGCCCACCGCAGTCGAACACGACTAAGGATGCACAGGCGGCCCGCAAGCGCAGGAGACGGGCAACCGCCGGGGGAGCTGCAGATGATTGCTTTACATGCATCAGGAAGAACACAAAATGCGATCGCCGGAGGCCGTACTGCTCCCAATGTCTGGAGATGGGGAACGACTGTTCTGGCTACAAGACGCAGCTGACTTGGGGAGTTGGAGTGGCGAGCCGGGGCAAGCTTCGAGGTCTTTCTCTGCCCATTGCCAAGGCACCCCCAGTTGCGCCTGTACCGAAGAAGTCAACGACACGGACGAGAGCTAGCTCTGCTGTGACCCCAAATCAGTGGAGAAATACGGAAGAAGCTGTGCGCAGGCATCATCATCAGCGAGACGGCATTGAGATCAACATACATCATGGCGCTCCCGTCCCCAACGCTTCCTACGGACCTTATCCAGAGTATCCAAGATTCTCGCAAGCTGAACCGCCTGTAACGGTATCGCATACAACATGGGGTGCCCTCCCCGCTTATGCCGGTCATATTGGTGCTCAAGAGCAGTCAAGATTCCACAAAGCCAACACGCTAGGCCAGTATCCCATCATGAGCGGGTCGCAGGCCTCATCGGCCGACTCTCTCAGTGAAGTGGACTACACCATGTCACCAATCACACATTCGTTTCCCCGGGAAGAGGTGCCATTCATGCACAGTCCTCCTCTGATATACGAGAACTATTCTTCCCATAGCTCTCCCGTACCACCGAGTCCCGCATCTGCCATCATGATCGAGCAGCGGACGCCGACATCCTGTCCGAGTCTCATATACGCGCCATCCGATCACAGCTCCAGTCTCAGCTCACACCACGATTCTTTCGAACCTCACATGGGCGCGAGACTGCTTCCGGACAGCGACA
Organism: Xylariaceae sp. X802; assembly: GCA_028637635.1. NCBI lineage: Eukaryota > Fungi > Ascomycota > Sordariomycetes > Xylariales > Xylariaceae > Xylariaceae sp. X802. Next base: position 357,325 of record JAJFDH010000019.1, read on the forward strand.
CGTTGAGTAAGAGCTACTATTAAACCCCGTGATACTCGAGTCGCGGTGACTGACGGTTGCTTAGGCGTTCCGGAGCTGGAATCTTACAGCGCCAGTCCGCACTCGACGGGAGCTCCTTACTGGGCACCTTCCAACTCTCGGGATGATGACGGGAATCATCACCGATTGGACTCCGCTCCGGGCCTGCAACATGTCTCCTACGGGAATCACCCGCTACAGGTTAGCCCTGATCTCATTAATAAAATGTCTTTTTTCATGGACTACTACGAAAATATCATGTGTCCATCGCTAGTGCTCATTGACGGGCCAAATAATCCCTATCGAGACCACATCCTACGGCTAGCGTCGAGCAGTCGAAGCCTCCGACATGCCATCTGTGCCCTGTCCGCCTGTAATCTGAGGATGAAAAGAAAACTAAGTCTTGGTCAACACACCAGGAACTCCCCGTTGGCGGCGACAGGAAATGGTGGCACTGAGCATGTCTCCGATGCACATCTGGACAATCGTTCCCTGTCAGAAGAACACGAGCACCGAAATCTTGCCGTCTATCTATTGAACTCGCAGCTCAACGACCCATCAAAAGCGTGTCACGACTCAGTCTTGGCGACTATCCTCCTTCTATGCCACTACCGAATGGTTGAGTCCGGAGTGGCAAGATTTCACACTCAATTTGCAGGCGTTAAGAAGATCCTTAGCATGCGTAATTCAGTCGATTTACAACCGTCCCGCCAGTCCGCATGGATGGAAGCTGTCTTTACCTACTTCGACTCGATTTCCGCGAGCATAAACGAACGGGAGGCCCAACTAACTGTTTCATTCCTGGGAGGATCGCCGGATACAACGCTCTTACCACCTGGTGCCGAGAATTTAGTTGGCTGCGACCGCGAGCTTTTTCAAACTATTCATAAACTGGGGCGCCTAAATTTATTGTCCCAAAACCGGCCAGTCCAGAGCGCCCGAGAAACACCTGGTGACCAAGGTGAGACGCCGGTTTTCCCCCCAATGGGCTTGCCCGCAGCACACAATCTCAAGCAGAAGCCCGGCAACTTCTTTAGTACAGCACAGCGTTACGACGGAAACGGATTTGTTACGAAGTTGGAGGACAGCGACGAGATACTCACTGGACTCTGCTTACCACAATATGAGGATTATCGTTCCACTTTCTGGCGAGAATGGAGGGAAGCCTATACAGCTCTCCAGACCTGGGAATTCGATGCCCAGCGCCTAGTCGCCTCTCTTCCCAACTCGCCGTCCCCGAATCAAATCCGTGACCTCAATTTCCTATCGGAAGCCTTCCGCTACGCTGCCTTGCTATACATTGAGCGCCTGGCGTCACCAAATGCCCCTTCGAACAACAACAGCTCCCGCAATCTAGTCAGTCAGGTAATCTACTACGCCACGTCACTTGGCGCCGGCAGCAGCGCGGAGAAATTCCTGCTGTGGCCCCTCTTCGTCGCCGGCAGCGAGTGTGTCAATGAGCTGCAGCAGAACATCGTGCGCAACAAATGCCGGGAGATCATGTCTCGCAGCGGCTATATGAACAACTTGGCAGCCATGGATGTGCTTGAGCACCTCTGGAGCACCGGCGATGTCGGATCGCCCGGCAGCAAGCTGGGCCTCAGGAGCGGGCCTTTCAATTGGACCAAATTCATTGGCGGACCCGGTGTTGATGTCGAATGGATCATGTTTTAAGCATAATCGGGGTTCCTTTTTCTCTCCTTTTTTTTCGTCGTTTTGTTTTTTATGCTCTCATATTGGCGCCTGCGTGTCCCAAAAAGAATCGGCTGTCGAACTATGTGTGTGTGGTTAATGGGGAATCATCGGGCACGGCGTTTATTCCGGGCGAAGTCTACTCGGTTCACATCTATATTCCCACGACATTGTTTGTTTATATTTTGGGGTTTACATTACTCTGCTTCATTTCGGTCTCTCTCGTTTGACATGACCTTGTACATTATCATACTTGCATGGATTATATGGATGGCGGTTCTTGAGATGGGGCGGAACCCTCACTGCACCCCGGAAAATGGATTTATAAGATACGGCTATTTCTCTCTTTCTCTGTTTGTATGCTATGAGGATCTAGGCAGGGGGCGGGAGGGGCCGAGGGTTGGTCGGCCGCTGGCCAGGCGGTGATTATGGATGGCAGCGGAACTTGGAGCATATACCTATATACATCTCGTGCATAAATGAGGCGGAAAATGAATGTATTACGACGATCTAACATCTGATTATGATCATGAATATGATAGGTGCCCCCTCGTGAACATTAGGTAGGTAGTTTACTACCTAGGTACGCGACGGCATGTCGAGCCGTCGCTTGTATTCTTGCAGATACTCGGGTCTAGGTACTCCATTTCCGCCCGAGCACCTATCAAACAAACCTCACCACTTCGGCATGCGAGGCAAAACACAATGGAGGAATAAAGAACGACAAGAACATATCGCTAATCGAAACTCATAAAGCGCACATAGCATTACACAACAAAAAAGAAGAGCTCCCCTGCGCGTCCCGGGTAGAACAAGCCTACCGCCTACGCGGTTGCGACTTAGGAGTTCGCCTAACCGCAGCATGGGCGCATGAAATCCAGTTTTCCCCCCAATTGACGGCTGCGGCGGCCTAAGATCGCGGAAGCGAAGACGCCTAAACCGAGGGGAGGAGAACCAGACAGGAAAAGAGCCAGAAAGCTTGGACATCGATGATGTGCATTGCATGTGCACCGCATACACATGCTGTATGTATGTATGTATGCGCACCCCCCCGCCGCCACACCACACATTAGATATGATCCCCAAGCTGACCACCGCGGCACGGCTCGGCACGTGATGGTATGGTTCCTGTATGTAGGTCTTATCAACGGAACTCAGATCCATCCGTGCCTGCTGGGGAAAGGGGGGGAAGGGGGAGTGATCGACCTTGGACTGCAAAGGATAACGCGGAGATCCCTCTTCGTGCCGCATAATCTCCATCTAACCATTGTATGACAAGGCAGGCTGACTGACTGACACAACCTTACACATGTTGTGCTAAGGATCCGGTTGATTCATCTGAGTTGGTGGTGGCTGGTGTCCGGTTTTGTATTGGGGGTGGCGGCCTTGCTTTGAGTTGTCGGGCTTACATAGGTCTGTACATAGTATCCCGTACGCGTATGGCGGTCCTGATGGCTGCCGTAATGGCTGGGTCACTGAGGCCCGAAAGATAACCAGGGAAAAGTCACTTCCCCGGCTGGCTGCCATTTAATTCGCCATACTTCGTTCATGGGTATTGTACAGTCTGGATAATGGACTCTTCTGGGACCTGGCCATGGATATACGGCCGCCACCGGCACGGTACAAAAGTTCTTACTCTTACTCATGATGCTAGAATCTAAGCAGCATGTATTGAGTCATTTAGCAGTAGCTGCTATTGTACGTCAACTCCTACCGGCTTCTCCTCGCTTCGCGCTGAGTATTTGTTGCACGGGGTCTGAGGTGGGGAGGGACAGCCAGGACTGATATCGAGCCTGTGCACGAAGTAGCAGGCATAGGCTAGTACATACGTCGAGGTGTCTGTGACTTGGGCATGTTTTTGTACGGTACCTATGCCGATAGGTACGTCGTGCGGAGAGGCATGGAGAATGTCGGCGATAGTGGTCAACGACAAGTACCTAGTAGCACCCGGTAGAATTGCCGTGCCGACATCAGGCCGGGCATATCCGCCATTTAGCTTCATGTGAAGCGAGACGGATCGTCTAGATCAAAGTTATGCCAATGTTCAGGTGAACTTGGGTGTGCACCGGACCGAGGTCTCGGTGAGACGGCCAGGCAGGAGACCGGCGATCTTGGAGAGAAGAAAACAGGCTGACTGCCTGGCTGGCTGAGCAACTACGTCCGTACTGGGATCGAATTGATGGCAGCACAAGGCCGGGGCTGTGAGAAGATGGCGCTGATCGCTTGGCATTTGCATGTGGGTGTGAGTGGAACGGGTGTGCCAATTCCACCCCACACATACGAGAAATACCTAAAAGATGCCTGATGATAGGTACCTGGGTACGGTAGTCAGTGGTGTGGCTCCATCTCCATGACCATGGCTATAATATACCGACAGAATTACGAGTCTTTGGCGCCGCTGGTGTCGGGGTTCTGGCATGCTTTCGCTGGGCGACTTCACGTTTTCACGATCGGTCATTGGTGCGGAACTGCGCTGCTGCTGGGGTCTGAGTTCTCCAAAGAGGGGGTTGGTGAAGCAAGGACTATGGACATGATGTTCGGCTGCGGCCCGCGGCATACAAGGCATAATCCTTCTTTCCGAGGTAGACGGAAGAAGCGACGCCTGAAATGTGTAAAGTGATGTGTCAATTGCAACGGTTCAGAGCGTGGGACGATCCAGAATGGCGTTAGAGCAGGATATGTAAACCGTTAACACAATTCAGCTCCCGGTAATACAGTTCATCTCCCCTCGATACTGGTGCGTCGCTGTGCTGCCACCGTCTGCGAGTGCACATGCATGACTTCGTTCATGTATTGACTACCGCTCCGGGAAGAACCCTGGGGGTGTCTTCCCCTTCGACTGTCTTATCAAATCGACCCAGCCCCTCTCTCAATATCCGATGCATGCAGTTCCCCTTCGATGGGATTGACGCAGCAAGCAGTCGCTTTGGGAGGTCATCGCCGCGACTACATGGCATGTAATGGAGCAGTGCGGGTATGCTGTACGCTACAGCAACGTGAGAAGAGACCTAATGCAGGTCTGGATGCGGGTCTCTGGCTTCCCTGGCGACGGTGTGATGTTGTGACGTTGTGACGCTGTGACGTTGCGGTAACACTCCCTTTCTGACAGCCTCTGATCTGTACGGTCCAATACGATGCCCCGGTCAGAACCCGTCTCACTGCAGGTCAAGCAATGCCAGGCCCAACCTGTGCGTCGTTCTGGTCTGGGCGTGGGGCAGAGAATGGGGGTCCAGCAGATTCCATCTCGGGTGAGCAGCTTGCCTGGGGCACCGTATTCGAGCAAGGATTGTGATGAAGGCCCTCCCCTCAGTAGGCGACATGCAGGGAGCCATAAAATCTAGGAGCTCGCCGAAGACCCGGGCCGAGTCGCGTTGATCACAGCTCACTGCCACCACCTGCTGGCTGATACAATCGATGCATGCGCGCCCACGAAGGCAAGCTGGAAAGCAATTATTTCCTCTTAGCTGCCCAGCGTGCAGCAGGCTTCAATGTTGTATATGCAGAGGCGGTGTCGCCTGATTGTGTATTCCCACCATCTAGAGCATCATGTGGTTGAGGTCGTGTGTGGATGTCGAAGAGTCGACATCAACCAGGTGAGACGACGGCCTGGATCAAGACCGACGTTTTCCGACATGTTTTCCGAGCAAACACCGAGCAACGAGTGGCATATTCATAGCACTCACTTGCTAAGCCGTCTGCAGTCCGTGGACCCCCTGCTCTTTATCTTGCGAGTAAAACAAATCGCACTTTACTTGCCTGGGTAATGAGAGGCCTGACATAGCAGATAGCTAAGGCCGTTCAAAATGCCTATCATGTCGGTGCATCGTGTCGTCGCATTTGCTACAATGGATGGTAGTAGGCAGGTTATCGTTGCGAGTGCTGGCTTGGAGGGAGTCAACCAGATTGTGGCGCATCGTGGCTTAGCTAACTAGATAGGTATGGCTTGGATATACTTCGTGCTTGGCGGATATCACTCCCGCTTTCCCTCCTGCGCTGAGTCCTGACAATGGGCAGTATGTACCAGTAAGATAAGATAAAGAATTTTTATCTTATCTATCTTATCAGGATCTAGAGGTAGGATCTCAATCGCCAAAATCCAATTCTATGTACGGACGTACGAAGTACATGCTTCTGCTACAGAGGCTGATATGTAGACCAGCTACAATACCGCAACAAACCGGGAGTTTTCAACCAGCCGGCAAACCGTAATAGGCCAGATCACGCTCGAATTCTGCACCCATATAACTAAAGACCGGTATTGCCTCCTTGACGGCCGCAAAGGAATTTCCAGTTTACAATGGGTCGCGAACTCCAAAAGCGCAAGAGGCGCTCATCCCGCCCCGCCATCCGGCAACCTTCGTCCACGCGGTCGAAGCTGACGAATCCCTTGGGGAATAGTATCATAGCCAAGAACTGGTGCGTTATTGTCATAGATTGCTCGCGTGTTCACATACATTCATCTTGTCCCCTGGCGATTCACCAAGTCACGTCGCTGTGTGAGAAAGTGTGAGAAGGGCCTTATCACTGAACATCATCAGGAATAAGAAAGAAACGACAATGCAAAACTACCGCCGGTTAGGCCTCGTAGCGCGCCTCCGCGCGCCAACAGGCGGCGTTGAGCCAAAATTGCGATCCAGCACCTCGTCTTCGTCAGAGCGCACGGCAACCGCAACGAGCAAAACAACCAAGGACCCGTTCGCGATCCACGGGACACAACGCGCGGCGACAGCGGAGGTGAAAGTCGAGCGCGATGAGAACGGGAAAATCATCCGCGTGATTAGCAGCGGACGTAAACGGTCTAACCCACTAAACGATCCCTTGGCCGAACTGGACACGGACTCGGAGGCTGAGTCTGCAGATGGCGAGGACGCCGAGGAGTGGGGAGGCTTCGAGGGCGAGGCGCAAACCGAGGTCGTCAAGCAACTGGAGGACGAGGCGAATCGTCCCATTGAGAAGAAGCCGCGAACGCAGAGCACGCGGGAGGCCGAGTGGCTCCAGACGCTCATAGACCGGCACGGCGACGACACGGCCGCCATGGCGCGGGACCGCAAGCTCAACCCCATGCAGCAGACGGCGGCTGACATTGCGAAGAGAATTCGCAAACTGAAGGGGCAGTCTAATAATTGACCACGGGGTCGACCGCATTCTGCAATTACAAACATCGCATTGGATGGCGTTGGAGGCGTTTCAGCGGACTTTCAAAATTCGAGCATCGTGAACGAAGCCAGTGTGGCCTAAAGTTGACTATCCGGATGAGGCTATGAGGCTATGCCGTACAAAAAATGCAATTTGCTCACCAACTCGTATATCCCTCTCTATGCAGTCCATAAGAACAAACCGCAGTCGTGATTCGTAACATTCCGAAGCGAAACATTCCAAGTGCAGGTTCCGATTTCATATATACAGACAGCACTGAAAGCCCCCTGGTATCTCCCAGTCCATATGAGCAAGCCGGAACACCAAGTCGATCGATGACGACCATTACGTGATAAAGGGACACAACCAATAACCCGCCTCCCCGGCTCCGATAATCAGTAAGTCTATCATCTATACGCACATAACTAACGAGTCACCTGCGCTCTGGCCAGATCTTCCGCCAGAATTCAAGGGGTATGCCCTGCTTAATGCAAAGGTCGCCATAGTTTGCGATCGGGAATCTGATCCACCCACTCATCGTCGTTACTCCCCGGCAGCCGGAGGTATATAAAATACCGGATTATCGTCCTAGGCGTAATGGTCATCCATGGGGTCATGGCGCGACGACATCGAGTCCATCGCGTAGCTGTGGGGGTAGTCATCGGACGGTGACGGGGGTGACGGGGGATACTGTGGCTGTATGCTGATGGAATCACGGTCATATCGACCGTCGTCGTAGGGGGGTTCGTAAGTAGTAGGTTCCTCAGTCGAGAAGTCGGCTTTGTGGGGATCGATGTCGGTGCTATTGCCAAGCTTCTCATAACCAGGCAGATCGCCGTTCTGCTGGTAAAAGCGCAACGTATAGACACTAATTACGGTAGACAATACCCAGCCAAGCCTGCGCGGATGTGTCAGCAAGAGGAAAAAAGCCATAGCGAAGCTGCGCCTCGAGGACGGACGTCCTTACGTCTCGAAGAATGCTAGGCCTACGATGGCTTTGCTCACGGCGCATGCAGTGCCGCACTGGTTGGCGGTGTCGTATGCGGCTTGGCTGGCAAACGCAGATAGCCAGAGGACTATGAAAATCGCGTCCACCACGAGCATGACGTTAGGGTTTGCGGCTCGCCGCGTCCGCTCGTATCTAGGTGCAAGGCCTAGATAGATCCATGCCGGAACGGACAGAAAGCACTGCGAGGGGTCCAACCCGGTTAGCCGCAAGAAGCAAGGAGCGGACGACTAGATATCGGAGCGGCACCTCGCCGACTTACCAAGCCGAATGGCCATGCGTTGTTCCCCACAATCTTGGAGCCCTGGGCCGTAAATACAACGATCTCTAGGACGAATATCGGTAACGCCAGAACAACCTGCGTGGCGTAAACGATAAGCTTGTATTTGGGGATTTTGTCCGGGTCGATATTCAGTTTGTCGGATAGCGCCATGTTTGCTCGAGCGCTGAATAGCTACGGGGACGACCAAGAGGTGGCGGAGACGAGGGAGGATTGAAGTGAGAACCTCAACAAGTCTTGGCAAGGATGCCAGCGGTGGTGGTTGAGCTGGACTCGGTCGCGGAAATAATGGGCGCGCGGCTGAGGTCTAACAATGGGTTCTCGATAACGGAATACGTAGGTATGCAAGGCGAGTAATGATCTGAGCGGATATTTGCGTCGGCGCCTTTAGCGTAAGGATGCCTAGATCCGAGCACGTCAGGTTCGTATGTCGTCGAAAGAAGAGGTTGAAGAAGGAGCAAAACCGGTTACAAAATGGTTACTTGGCATTTGGTTGCAGCCTTAATTGTCGACAACAGCGCTTCTTTTTTTATTTGATGATGGGGAACGTGGTACGTTACTTCATTCCCGTTGGTTTGCGTAGCAAAAGCGGCCACTCATCAGCGCTAAGCCACCATGGCGGACGTAACGACAAGCGTAGGGATGATAGGTAGTTACTGGGTTGACTAACTACCTACGGATTCTTCGTTTCCTTTGCCCTCTCTTTTCTTCTGGGGGATTCTCTATTCTTGTTTTTTTTTTCTTTACTATTGACATGGTGTAGGTATCTTCTAAGTAAACTACCTACCAAGGCCTTGTTTACATAATTCGCAGATACTTATTTGCGTGGGCTAATTGTGAGTGTGTGTAAGTCACTGTCCCCTCGCCAACCGAGCCCCTCGCCGAGCTAAATAACCTATACCTAACTAGTTTGCTGCCATCGTAATCGGGGTGGACCATCTGTAGGTCTGCAAATTCACCAGGCAACAACAATTGTATTCCGCAATGAGATGAAAGATGCGTCGCCGCAACATATAGGTAGTTAAGGGCATACAGATTGACCTCCTACTACCTACATATGCCACTGCACGGGATAACCCTTACGTTCGCAGCATTTATGCTTAAGTCGGCATACCTAAAAAGATGCGGGTAGAGAGTTTGTCCCCGTGCTTCGCAAGAGAAGCACATGAAAAATCGTAACGTAAACTGCAACGTATAAACGGTGCTCGTGGGCAGCTCCAGTCCGCTCCGGACTGCTACGGGCTGCCGCCCCGGCCGGACATGTCACTAGTGTAGTGTAACTAGAAGTTGGTCCGCTAAGGTAACTACCGAGCGTCCCGAGCAGCGACGCAGCAATGGAAGGTGCGAGGAGTGGGGATGGCGGCCAGCTGTGGCGGTCCAAAAGGGACTAAATACGACCTGTCTCAATGACGAACAGACCGTCACGCTCAGTTAATCCGAGCATTTTGTAGATAGTAATATCTACACAATTTGGGGAGTATCTACGAGTTACCTGCACATGAACCTGGAACAAGGAACTAAAAAAGAACTCGCTCATTTTAAAAGAAAATGAACGTGTTGCAATGCCAGTGCCAGTCACATAGCTTCAAACATTTCATACGTAACTTACAATTGTGTAAAGTAATTCATATGAGAGTGTAATTCGAAACTGTTGCGCAGACTCATCCATGATCCAGCCCAGAAATGTTGAGCCCGTTGCGGATGTTAGTTAACTAAAATTTTTGGACCACTCCAAAAAAACTGGCAGTACGGCCCTCCACAAGCTCCGGGGACTGCCAGTTGTTTTGGAGTGGTCCAAAAATTTTTCTGGATCCCTATCTCTTGTGTTGTTGAAGTGGTAATAATCTGCCCATAGGAGGACCCACGTATAAGTTGACTGACCAATATGGGCACTTTATTCTATATTTACAGGGATTCCGACTTACAGGGGTATTTAAGTCGAGTTTGAGCGTAATAATGTCCTACGGACAGATAATGTCCTACGGACAGATTAGTTAGCACTTGGCTTACGCAATAGTTTTAGGCACTTCGTAAGTGCTTTCGGAGTTGTACCCTAAGTAGGTACTTCGTACACTACCTACCAATGGAATGTCCTCCCCCGCCTTCAGGTACAGTGTCCATCCCGTGACGGAGACTGTGTTTTTCGCCTTACTAAACTAGGACTGCTAGATCTTGGGCTACTGCGCCACAAGGTGCGGCTGCTAAACGCCCTGTAATGTTCTCCATGTCCGTGTGCGGCTATATTGTCGCGCACATGGCCGCGGTCTACCATCATACTTCGTGTATCTACGAAGCACGTAATCCCTACCTTAGTGCGCCAGGGGGGTTTTTAAAAACCGCTACAGTGGGCACTTTGAGGTAGAGCTCATTACTAACATGGACTTCAATTATTGAATGCATTTCAAAATTCCGACATGGTTAATAGCATTACCTCCATCTTGAAACCCTGATATCGGAGGAATCTATGACTATAATGAAGCTGTATCCCTCTGAAAGCCATTCCTAATCATAATAAATGCATATCGGCCTAAAAGCGGGTCTATTTTGAAATCCCTTTTCAATTCAAAGTGCTGTCCTGCTTATGTAATACCTACATTTATGTGCCTACCGCAGTACCCACCTACCGCACACCCACCTACCTACCTACCGACTCACTACCTACGCAGCCCCTATTGACCTGCTACTACAGCCCCTACCGACCACTACCGTACCTAGCCCCTACCACCTACCTACCGTGCACCTATTTACCTATCACACACATACTAACTGTACCTATCTCCCAACTACACCTATCTCCTAACCGCACCTACCTACGCACTTATACCTGCCTACCATAATGACAATTAATACCAAGAAAACACAATCGTAGATCTCGTAGTATAGTGGTAATACGTAATGTAGTATATTGTATTAACTGTAGAACCATAGTTCGAACCATGATCGTAGCAAGTATTTTTCAATTAATCTATGTAAGTACCTCTCCACTATAAAAGATAAGGAATGTACTTAAGTATCTATAAGACCGATTTATTTTTAAAGTACTGAGTACATATTACATAAGCATTTCCACTTAAAAACCATTACTATAATTCTTTCGACCAATGAAATTCAATTCTGTTTTATAAGCGGGTCCAATTCCATCATCCTTTTCAAATGAAAATGACTTCCACCACTAGAAACATATTCCTTTTGAACTGAATATTCGCTTTGAAATCCAGTTTTATATGAATATTCTTTCATATACCGGAAATACCTTTCTGCTTAATTCCATATTCTACAGAAATACAATTTGTTGTTGCAATACGTGAAGTCAGCGTATTCGACCAAAAAGGAATACCGACTACGGAAATGCCCACTGTAATCCATTTTAAACACCCCCCTGGCGCACTAAGGTATTAACCAGGTATCGACCAAGAGACTCGAAAGATGGGGTACCAAGTCAACCTCTGCGACCAATGTACATACTAAGAGTCATTCGAGCGCTTCAACTAGCCACCTACCCTGTCAGTACCATACGGACATCGAGGGATGGTTGTTTTCTTCAAGACTCTTGCAATTGATATACGCCCACCTTTTTTCCTCGAGCGGCATGGCGTACGATAGACTCGCCGTCTTCCTGACCTTGGCAACCTCCTCTATCAGAACTATCTTGTAAAAACGGCCGGCCAATTTCACTACATTAGTCGTCGCCACTAGATAGTTGTCGTCGACAACTACGGGATTGCCGGTAACACCCAGTGTTTGGCCAGCTCTCTACGTCTGTATCTAGATTCGGCCAACATAGCCATTCAATCCGGGTTCTCAGTGTGTTTATCCTGGGAAGTCTCTATGGCTCGCGCTAAGTATAAGCGTCCAGAGAATTTAGGGCTGTTAAATCTGGTTCGGGACAACGAATGGGATCGGAAGACTTGGGAACGGATCGTCTCAACTTTCAACGATTCAGCATGGATCTACCTCGCTACGGCTGAGGGGGCCTTGCGCTGGATTTCAAGACGAAGAGGTGCTGGAATCCGTTTAACTCGAGATTAAGCGTACATCCAGCCGCCATATTCGGAGCATAGGTATTGGGTCCATTGCACAACGCACTCTGGACGCGGTATTTGAGGAACTTGGGTTTTCGATGGCTGTGTCGAAGATTCCTCTAGAGTCTACCGAGCGTGACGGTTTATGACCCATGAAATGCAATTGCGTCGCTCAGCGCCACAGGGTCTATCGCGAAGAGCCGCCGCATTCGATACAGACCGGCGACTGCCATTGCGAGGCGAGAAAACTGCAGTGTCAGCGAACGAAGGACCCAGATGGAGGTCCTCGATGCCGGCTCACCCAGATGATGACTCTTCATGGCATATGACGTGCGACGGTTTTAGAGTAACTCGCCACATCTACGCGGGGGTAACGCGCCGATAGAGCATATAATGTGGAGAGAGAGAGAGAGAGAGAGAGAGAGAGAGAGAGAGAGAGAGAGTCTCCTGAGAAACGAGGACTCAGGAATTCATGAAAACGAACTTGCCAGTAATCTCTTGAGGCACGAAACTCCCCGATGCATTCCATAAGGGAGTCCGCTCTATGGCACGACTCTTTGCCGAGCAACAGTTAGTTATGATTAGCTCCGAGGAATGCAGAAGCTGACTATTCTGGGCTCTGGAGACTCTCCTGTGGGAATAGTATTTGGTGAGAGATAGAAGCTTTAACTGGATACTAAACAACGTGTTGGCAGATTTCAGCCCGCAGCGTCAACGGGTCTTGACACCCCAAAGGCCAATGATAGGGGTTCGGAATCAAGAAACTACGAGTATCGGTTTAGAATACAAATGTCTCACGAGGTTCTTGCGGATCCTTTTTCTCATTTCGATCCGGAACGAAGGCAGAAGGTTTCTTTTGCCCTCGGTGCGTTGGCAGCATGAATATGGTGTTTATAAGGCACAAGTCGCGAGAGAAAGGGAGAATCACTGCTGGGTTTGATATGAATTGCTGGGGTCTCAGCACAACAGAATAGGTCGAGGTCGAGGTCGAGGTCGAGGTCGAGATCTGTTGATGCCACAACCCCCTATTTTCCGAGGAGTGCTTGTTCTCTCGACTACTCTTCAATTGGACGCCAACATCGCTTCATACGCCTGTCGAGAGATCCGACGTCTCGTGGTTTTCTTCGCCGCCTAGATTTACAACGGCACAGACCTGATGCCTCGCGATCTCGTATCGGTCCCGCAGCACGGTGAGTCCGTCATGCTTCCCAGTCCAAGGAAACTAGACAACCTATATCGTAACGCTCCGAATTCCGTGACAACAGCTTCCTGAAAACAACGAAATGAGGTTCCCGCCCGTTTCAGCAAAACGAGCCCTAGGCTTTTCCCGGGCCGCCCAAGAATAAACCTTGCAGTATCACTATGCATCTCAAAGCAGACCATGTCCAGAATTTATAAATAGCCAAGAAACCCGGGAAGATCTGTGAATACCTTTTCTCCAGATTTTCTCAGTGGCAGAGTTGGCCGTTACGTTTGGTATCTTGTGATCCCGAAGGCCGTTGTGAGTTCCGGATTATTCGGACTGTTGGGATGGTTTGACCTAAACCAAGTCACGCAGCCCTCCAACGCCTGTCGATGCACCACTTTCGCCTCCTTTCCCTGCCTTGGTCCCGATAAAGATGGCGTGAGTTGCTGACAGTGCTGCAAATTGTCATGCCGTCGGGTCCAAATCATCTCCCAGTTCCTTAACCCCATCGTTACATCTATTCCACATTGCAGCCGAGTTCTGTCTTTGTACAGATCGCCAAAACTGCTAGGTAATCATATCGAGGAGCAACCTATGGTTGTATCTGAATGCCCTCTAGCAGCCTCACGAAGGGAGTAGGCATATGTCTTCTGCTTTCAACTTGTCTCGTTTATTGTATGTGGCAGTGCGAAGCTTATCGACGGCATCGAGCTTGTATGAACGGTCAGACTCTAGCGCTTTCTCGAAACCTTTGATGGGGGCCATCTCCTCTGAATACACTGCCCATTTCTTGAACTACATGTTCGTGTGTAATCCGTAGAATTCATATGAACCATTGATCCAATCGGCAATCAATCACTCGGCGATCACGTTGTCCAATCGTACTAGATGGTTGTGCCAATCAACCAGGAGCTCATGACTGCTGTGTGAATGACGAAGGCCCGGGTAATGGAGTGTTCACGATCCACGATTAATTAAGCCAGTATTGTCTGGGCATCATAGAATGAATCTCGGAGCGAACGATTGCAGATTGATAGGTTGGAGCTTCAGGTGTGACATCTTGCTGATCGGCACATAATGTAGCGGTTCAATCGCTAGGTATGTAACGATATACGATGGCCTACGATGCAGTACGCCTTAAGAACTTGGGTCTCCTATCCAACAAGACAAGACCCAGCCGTAAGATAAGAAGGACTGCCCCCTGCCAGATAGGACTGCCAAGGCCGGAGTCAGGAGCATCGTTCCGAGAATCTCGGGGTCCGGTCGTGGTCCAGACTACAGACTGCTGGCATGAGCCCGTGGGACCGAACGGACCCTCGTAGAATGTATATAGTAGGTAGAGTCAGTAACGACCAAAGGATCCGGTCGGCGAGGAAGGCGGCTTGGGTCAATGCCTGGCCAGACTCATAAAATCATTGGAAGTGCCGTCATGACTATAATAGATATGCGTACGACTTCTCGCGAGGACTTCAGCTCCCGGGGATGCGGCATAGCCAGACCTATCCGAATAGTTTGTACGAGAGTCACGTCTCTGTGTCCGAGCGACAGAACGCATTCTTCCCTCAAATCACTTCTCACTGCGGGCACATAGTATTGCTGCCCCTAACTTCCCGTACTGGGGTGAACACGACCGGGTTAAGTAGCATTACCACCAGTACGTCGAACGCCACGGCTGTCTAGTTACTCACTTGCCCGCCCAGGCAAGCCATGGCGGTCCAAATGCTACATCGGGCGAAGCAATTTGTAGACGATAGCCTTGTGATATTGCGCCTGATTCCCTGTTAGACGGTAGCCACCCATTCTAGGGAACGAGGTTAGACACCTTATATAGCGTCTCCCAAACTTTCGAACATCAGGACGATCATTCATACTCCGCCGCTATCCCCTCTTGTCGCAAATACAACGTCGAATCTCTCTGTAAGCTTGATTAGCTCATCTCTTTACTACCCCGCCAGGCTGCATTGGACCCCAGGCCTCAGACTATACAGCGTCAAATGGGATAACTCAGCATTCATGCATCTGCCCTCAACCTTCCTCTCTCTACGCCCCTCGTTTTTGACTAGAGCCGTAGATATTCAGTAGGCCGCCCTTCCCTGTCCCAGAGAACGTCTTCTTCATCACTCTCATCAGCGCAAGATCGACGCCCATCAAGCACGCGTGACGGCAGTGATTCCGATTGGCCTCGCATTCTGTCGGATTGCGCAATTTGTCCGGTCCAAAGCGTTCTTGACTTCCGGGCTGGTGCTGCCCGATCAAAGCCCGAGTCTCGATGTCCAGACATTAGTGATCATCGCAGTCACATCTGGGCTTGGAGGATACAGAATAGCTAAGGTGAGTAAGTACCTAACCAAAAAGAATGTGATTGGGCTGCCAAGAGCGCTCAACACATCATTGGCGCTTGCGATCCGCGACTGCATCCATTGATGTGATGAGATACCTAATGGGGAGCAAGCTAAAGACTGATCGCCCCTGGCCCGCATTTCGAGCCGACGGGAGAAGGATAAATAGATTCTGGCTTGAACGTTGATAGCCAGCCGTGCTAAACACCCGAAAAAGGGAAGACGGAGGGAAGCGTGAGAAAATAAAATCACAATTCATAGTGTTCGAAGTATGAAGGAGAGGCATTGCAACGAGTGAAAACAGTGGTATTTATCTATGCAAGTGGTCCGTATTCCCCCATACAACCATTCGGTTGGGTAATGACACTCATTCAGTCATGGGGCGATTACATCCTGGCCATCCTAAGGGTATCGTCATGGAAAAACTATAATTCTGCACATAAACTCGAAACTCCCTGCCGTGTGGTCGATTAGAACGCGAGGTTCGATACGAAGGGCTTATTCCTTCTTAGGGACAGCGACTGTGTTGTCGGTGTTAGCGATAGGCCCTCCCAGAGATTTGCGCGCGTGTTCCAGGATTCGGGGAAACTGGCGATTCGGTCTACTCACGCTGCTCCTTTACGAATTTCTCAAGCGTCTCGGGCTTAGTGGTAGAAGCCCAACGGCCCTTGACCTTGCCGTCGCGGCCAATGAGGAACTTCTCGAAGTTCCACTTAATACGCTTGATACCCAAGACACCGGCCTGCTCGTTCTTCAGCCAGTCCCAGACGGGCTCGGGCTTGTCTCCGTTGACCTCGACTTTGCCTAGGATGGGGAAAGTGACTCCGTAGTTAACCTGGCAAAACTCCTGGATCTCATCGTTGCTACCAGGGTCTTGGCTAGCAAACTGGTTGCAAGGGAAGCCGAGGATGACGAAATCATCGGGGTTGGAAGCAGTGATGTCCTTGTACCTATCCGGTGGGGTTAGCGGGAGAGACTAAGATCAAAGGCGATAACGGAAAGGTGTGAGATGCATGGATTGAATAACTGAGGCCTGGAAGTCTTGAGTCTAGAAATCTATTTGCTGAGATGACAGGGTGTTCCCGCGGTGCTCTAGCAGTAATCTGGGGGGCAAATTTGCGATGACCATTGGATGTTGGGAATATAGGTAGGCATAAGGCACGGGATGGCTGGGCTTTAGGATAAATTAAAATTGGAATTAGTGGACATACAGCTTCTCCAGACCAGCAAACTGGGGAGTGAAGCCGCACTTGGAGGCGGTGTTGACGACGAGGACGACTTTGCCCTTGTATTCGGACAGAGGCTTATCGGCGCCCTTCTCTGTTTGACAAGAACAAGAAAAACACCAATCAGCTTTACTATTTCGCGTGTTTTCACAATTTGCCCCACGTCCGGGGTGCAACAGAGGTCGGGAGCCAGGGTGTCACATACTGTCCTTGGGGGTGAAGTCCCAGAAAGTGGTAGCTGAGGCCATTGTGACTATGGATCTGAGTGTCGCGACAGAGGCAAGCAAGGTGGTGAAAGGTGAGGAAATGGGCGAGGGTGCGAACGTCGTGGTTCGCCGTCTCTTTTTATGGGTGGGGTTTGTGATGGGCGGGCGAAGATGACAGGCCGAGGCAGCCCTGGGCTTGGCTGTGGCATTAATAAACAAAAGGCGATCTTTTCCCTCGTTAACGACAAAAATAGTACAGAACAGGAACAGTTACTAAGCAGGGGGTCATTACTACGAGGCTAGCCGTTGTAGGCGGTACTCGACGAGTATCATGGTGGAGGGCAGAATGGAGGGGGTACCTTGCGGGAGAGAGGAAAAAGAAAAGAATGCAGCGTCATGCAGCGCAGACATACCGATAGACTGTGCACGCCGCACAAAACCGCCTAGCCCCCGGATAGCCGCCATCGTTGCAACGAGATACTTTACCTAACTAACAAGGCCGGTGAGGAGAGAGGAATACGGTAGTAACTACCTACCTAGAAGTTACCGGTTCTGTAAAGCTGTAGGGAGCCACAACCGCTGAGCAGGTTGTAAAAATTGTTGAAACTGCCAGTGGTAAACTGCAAAGTCATTGTGGATATGTATCGCGCACTATGTACGTAGTATGCGCCGGACGCTATCCTATGAGCGTGTAGCAAGCAGCGTTGACAAATTATCCGGAGATCTCGCCTCCTTGGGTTTGATAAGAGGCACGCTTCGTAGTAATGTAGTAATGTGTACATATGCGCTATGGCAACGTATGAGGAACCTCGAGGCAGGACTCGAGGGACCCGATGATACGCCAGCCAGAGACCGGTAGATAGACTACCGGTATATTGCGTTGCAGCAGTGCCATGCTTGTTGAAATTTTGGAAGCTGGAGAGATACCCAGCGATGATGCCATCGCGTAGGCGAATCACCCCACAATTCCAATCATTGAGCAAGTGCGTTAGGCTTAGGTAGGTGCCATGTAATGCTTGGGTACCGAGTTCGTACCCAGTGTGTCACGAAATGTAATTACTGTGTGTCCATTGGATGGGCGGTTACTATGTACATGGCTGGCTGGGTGTAAGTAAACCCATGGTAAGCACAGTATGCCCAGTCGATATAGGACTCGGCATTAGGATTGGGCAGTTACCTACCATGTTAGACTGATCGTTGGCATAGATAGGTAATGAATTTGAAGATTCCGATGCCGTCTTTGCGAACTACCCGTGTAGGTAATGTTGGACGGGCGTGTATTCTACACTACTGATTCTGTGACACAAACTCTAGATAGTCCCTGCATGCCCTCAGCTACGGATTACACAGTAGCGGCTACCGAAGATACATACTTAGGCCCAGATCTCGCAGCTGCGATCATCACAGTGTGCTCCATAATCGCGTCCACGTGCGTTCAGTGAAGCATGGGCATTTAGCACTGTACCACAATACACTACACACGGTCGTACTGCGTGCAAAGCCGTTAGTGCCTGTACCTGCCCCGATTCCCGCAGCTCTGGCTATCGGTTCTGCAGCGGCATCACACTCAATTCCTACCGCGTCACATCACACATTTTTGCAACTCGTCTAGGTACATACTGGGCGGGCTGTGTCGGTTCCTGCAGTTCCCAACCAACCGGCCATGTCAACAAGGCGATGGACAGCCGTATACCCCGACCGCGACATATCGTGATCATAGGTATGCCATGCCCCCAACCGAGTTTGCCACCGCTCCCGCTCTGTGCCGCCCGTCACATCTGCCCCCGGCGCGCTACGCGCCCTTCCGACTCGATCTAACTAACCCCTCTCGCATCTCTCAGGGGGCGGGATAATTGGTACGACCACAGCTTACTACCTCACTCGTCACCCGTCCTTCAACCCCTTGATCCACCACATTACCCTCCTTGAGGCCGCATCCATTGCCGCGGGCGCCTCCGGAAAGGCGGGAGGGCTGCTCGGGCTCTGGGCCTACCCCATGTGCCTAGTTCCCCTATCGTACCGGTTGCATGCCGAGCTAGCGGCAGAGTACGATGGCGCTGCAAGATGGGGTTACCGACGGTTGGAATGCGGCCAGATCACCGCGGCGGTCAAGGGCAAACATTCAAAGACCACAACTGGGTCGGCGCGGAAATCTACGTCGACCAAGGCACGGCAGGTGAATCAAGGGGAGAACATCTCGACACCCCAGCATGGACTGCAAGAAAATAATGCTTCACCACTACAAGATACCGTCTCCGCCCTTCCGCCTGGCGTCCAGCAGTCGCAGCAACTCCAAGACCAGGCACTATGGCAAGACGAAGGGAAGGACTGGCAGAAGCTACCTAAGCAAGATGAGGCTGCGACAGCATTAGTACGCGAGTCGGTGCTCCCTGCCCATCTAGATTGGATCGATAGCGAGCTCGTAGAGGAGTACGCCGAGATGGGATTGGACGGGTATAACGATACAGCGCAGGTGCACCCGTACCAATTCACGACGTCTATGGCAGAACTAGCGCATTCGGCCGGCGTAGACATCCGGCTCAATGCGAAGGTGACCAAGATAGGACTGAGACACGGCAGTGTCCAAACCGTTGAGTATATTGATCGAGTAACAAGGTCGCCGCGCACGATACTCGGTGTGACCGACGTTGTCGTAGCAGCCGGGCCGTGGACGAGCAAGTTGCTCCCGCAGACGAAAGTAGAGGGCCTGCGGGCCCATAGTGTAGTTTTCGAAGCAGATGTAACGCCGTATGCCGTGTTTACCAACATATCGCTACCTGCAAGCTGGATACCTTCACATCGAAAGCGCCGAGTTCACAACGGCCAAGTAGACCCGGAGATGTATGCACGGCCGGGCCGGGAGGTCTATGCGTGCGGGGAATGTGACCCTTCCGTTCCGCTTCCCGAGACCGCCGATTTGGTTGAAGTCGACGAGGCGCAGTGCGACGATCTGGTTTCCTACATCGGCACCGTGAGCACCGTTCTCAAAGCTGCGCCCGTTATCGCCAAACAAGCCTGCTACATGCCGCGCCATACACGCCCTGGACAGGAGAGCACGCCGATGGTGGGCGGCACGGCCGTCGAAGGTCTCTGGCTGGCGGCAGGTCACACGTGCTGGGGCATCCAGAACGGACCGGCCACGGGTAAGCTGATGAGCGAGTTTATCCTCGACGGCGCTGCGAAGAGCGCTGATATCGCCGAGCTAGACCCCAGGCAGTTCGGCATATAGACTTCACGTTAGGGAATTACGACACACCCGGCTCAATATAAACACTCATGTAACACATTCATCCAGCTGATGTCTCTCGTTATCATTGATATTCGGCTGAACCTCTTACCTTGCACACGGCCATTTCAAGTAGTGTAGATACCAAGCTAAAGACTACACACCAGCCTGGCTAATCACCTCGAGATGCGCCACCGGGGTAGATGATACAAGTCGAGATCGTGTTAGCCTGGCCTAGAGCAATGCGAACTATGCTTTACCTGCTCATTGACCTCGTGATATTAACGAAGCTTACACCTGCTCAATGCAGCAGACACTTAAAATGTAGACAAATAAATACAAATATATTAAAGGGGGGAAGCGAGTTTGACTCGCCATTTGTGCCGCAGCCAGGCATTTGCACAGGGTCGTGATGCTCTCCTTACCTAGGTAGGTGACTTTCAGTTATTTTTAGCAGAAAACAAGGAATGCATTTCTTGTTCACATGAGGCATGAGAAAAAGGGGATTGTCGAGCATGCAGTGGGTAAGTGTTCAATACCTATAGGCATGAGCGAGAACTCCCCAAGCCCCTTTTCAGCGCTTCGGGAACATTCTTGAATGATACCCTTCTCCATCTCAACCAGACCAAGGTCACGTAGGGTTATGCAAGGGAAATACAACAGTGAAAGGCGTTCCGAAGCACTACCTATCTGGGTACCGAGAAGCAACAAGGGCAGGGAATGTCGCATCCACCCAATCTCACATTTTCCGTCTTGCATTTCCTCGGACTGATGACTTCGGTTTCCACGGTATGGTTGCGCATGTAGCCGAGAGCAGACGGGCGCCGATGGAGGTTGGTACCATTGTGAAGTCGATCGCGGTACGTAATGTGCATGCAAAGACTGCTCACAGAGACTTTTCAATCTCCATGACATCCCGGATTCCCTCTGCGACGGCCGCCACCTGGGCCTCGCTTAATCGCTTGAGCGGCCGCCGTGGGTAGCCACCGTAGCCGAAATAGCTCTGAATTGCCTGTTTGGTGCCCGCGATGGCAGGCTTGGTCAGGAACCAATCGCCGCGAGAGAGAACTTTCTGTAGCTTGATGGCCTCCTCAACCTTGCCCTCGGCGTAAAGGTTCCACACCTTGACACACACCTTGGGCATGACGTTGGCACCGCCGGCGATAATGCCGCTTCCGCCTGATGCCAGGGTCTGCACGGTGAAATCGCATATGCCGCCAAACGCCATATAGCCGCTCCCTTCCGAGGAGGGTGTCTTGGCGTCCAGAGCAAGGGCGACTCGCGTCAGCTTTCCTGTATTGCCGCATGTGAATTTGGTTCCGATGATGTTGGGGTGCCGGCCAAGTTTGATGAGTAGGTCTGAGTCCAAGTCGACGCCTGCTACCGCACCGGGGTAGTTGTATATAACGATGGGTAAGGGGCTCGCGTCTGCTACGGCCGTAAAGTAACCTTCGATCATATCCTCATCCACCTGCGCCTTGTAATACCGCAGTATCCTCGGTCAGACGGCCACATCGGTGACACCATAAGTGGACCGGAAGTGGAGACGGCTAGCCATATTTGGTTGGACACTTTTCTTAGCGAAACACACCAAATTCCGTCCAGAATAATTTGCACTGTTGTCGTTTCTGGGAGTCGTTTCTGGGCCGTCGTTTCTGGGCCGTCGTTTCTGGGCTGTTGTTTCTGAAGCCGAATTTTCGTCGTATTCAGCGTGGTATTCAGTGGCTATGGTGGTTGAATTCTTCGTTTTCGGTGGCTATAGCGGTTGAATTCTTCGTTTTTCGGTCGTTTTCGGTGGCCAGAGTGGTTGAATTCTTCGTTTTCGGTGGCTATAGCAGTCGAATTCTTCGTTTTTCGGTCGTTTTCACACCTATCGCCAGTACGCCAATATGCCAACTGTTGCAACGGCTCCTCCACGCCCTGGCCCGAAGAGGAAGTCCGTGGAGAGAGATACCGTATTCTACGTCGACGGCGGCCCTGGGAATGGCCTCAAGGAGGTCCATAGGACCTATCCGAAACGCAGGAAGGTCGAAGTCCTGTTATTCCTGGAGAACCACCGCATACCTCTCGAAAGAGACGAAGATGGCCGTATACTGAGGCACGCTGGCAGCCAAAGCCTCTCTGGCGCCAGTCCTGTTGAAGAGGGCTACCGGAGACCCTTTTTGAGAGAGGCAGCGGCGTATTTCATGGTCCCTAGGAGGACTATCTCACACTGGTGGTTAGCAAGAGAGAAGATATTCAGAGACCACATACCTAGACACACGCCTTGGTGGCCGACAATGGAGTCGCGGTTGTACGCTGAATTCTGTGAGGCTCGAGACGCACATCGTCAGATCTACAGGTCCTGGTTTCAGAAGAGGGCCAAGGCTATCTTCCAGGAATTGTATCCGAAGTGCAAGAGGATTTTCGTCTTCTCCAACGGCTGGTTGAACGGCTTCCTGCGTAGGTAAGTGAAAAGCGGCGTGGATAGAGGGGTGGATGGAGGGGTAGATTTCTGACCTTCTTCTGCGTTTCTGACCTTCTTCTGCGTTTCTGACCTTCTCTTCTGCCTTCAGACATCGAATCACACGCCGCCGTATCACACACGCCGCTACCAGACCTCCAGAAGAGATCCTGCAGTATACGAACGAATTCATACAATATATACGCAGAATCTCTCGCAGAGAGGTCTCTCTGGAGACCTTGGAAGAAGAGGAGGAGACCTTGGAAGAAGAGGAGGAGACCTTGGAAGAAGAGGAGGAGACCTTGCAAGTGGAGACTTCGCAGACTTCGCAGACCTTACTTACTTCGTTGACTTCGCTGACCTTGCAAGAGACCTCCCAGACCTCCCAGACCTCCCAGATTTCGCAGACTTCGCAGACCTTGCCTTCGCAGACCTTGCCTTCGCAGACCTTGCCTTCGCCACCACCAGCGCCACCACCAGCGCCAGCGCCAGCGCCTTCGCCAGCGCCTTCGCCAGCGCCAGTGAAGGTAGTCAATCGATTTCCTCTCCACCTCATCCTCAACCTTGACGAGACTCCTCTACCGTTCGAATTCCTGGAGGGCTACACCTACGAACACAAGGGGTCCAAATCGGTGCAGGCCAGGTCGGCTAGGAGTGGCTGGGATAAGCGGCAGGCCACGTTAATCCTCACTCTCAGGGCTGACGGTGGCTACGCCAGTGAATTGAGACCTGTTATCATCTTCCACGGCGCAGGCAACGTAATCGGCAGAGAGGGCCACGAATATCACCCTGGAGTTATCGTGAAGTTCAACCAGAAGGCCTACAACAACGAAGCGCTATTCACGGAGTGGATCGAAGGCCAATTGGCCACATATACGAATAAGAAGGAGTCCTTACTGGTCCTTGACGTGGCGGCCTTTCACAAGACCGATAAAGTGAAGGTAAGTGGCGTTTCTACTCCTGGCGACGGCGAGGTTAACGATCGAATTTCGCAGGAAGCGCTGAAGGCAGCCAACGTAACAACAGCCCTTATCCCTCCAGGTCTCACGGCGTATTTACAGCCACTTGACGTAGGATTCAACGGTCCATTCAAGACCTGGCTGAAGGAGGAAACAGACGACTATCTGGACCTCTTACAGCGTGAAAATCGCCTTCCAGATAAGTGGACTACTAGCCAGAGACGCGTTATGGCTACTCATATCGTTGGAAAGGCGTGGATAAACGCCTTTTCGGATAAAAATCGACCTATGGTGGCAGGTCTCTTCAAAAAAACAGGTGTGTATAGCTTCATTTCTTCCGAATTGGGCAGTCAACCTTCGTTTCTGGACCTGAATTAACTGGCGTTGCCAGTAGCGAAGTGGGCTACCAATCCTGGCAGTCAACCTTCGTTTCTGGACCTGAATTAACTGGCGAATTAACTGGTGTTGCCGGTAGCCCAGTGGGCTACCAATCCTGGCAGTCAACCTTCGTTTCTGGACCTGAATTAACTGGTGAATTAACTGCCGTTGCCAGTAGCGAAGTGGGCTACCAATCCTGGCAGTCAACATTCGTTTCTGGACCTGAATTAACTGGCGTTGCCAGTAGCGAAGTGGGCTACCAATCCTGGCAGTCAACCTTCGTTTCTGCACCTGAATTAACTGCCGTTGCCAAAGTGTGAGAGACCTACCCGGTAGTAGCGAAGTGGGCTACCAATCCTGGCAGTCAACCTTCGTTTCTGGACCTGAATTAACTGGTGTTGCCGGTAGCCCAGTGGGCTACCAATCCTGGCAGTCAACCTTCGTTTCTGCACCTGAATTAACTGGCGAATTAACTGGTGTTGCCGGTAGCCCAGTGGGCTACCAATCCTGGCAGTCAACCTTCGTTTCTGCACCTGAATTAACTGCCGTTGCCAGTAGCCCTGAATTGCAGTCGTTTTTGACCGATTTCTGACCTATTTCTGGCCTAGGCATCTCTATCAACCCTGACGGTAGCGAAGACAGCCAAATCAGTATAAAAGGTGTGGATTCTGCCGACCTGCGGCCTCAAGAGTGGTACCGCAAGCCGACTTCTGGGTCAACTTACAGTATAGAAGAGGTGTTGGCTTCCCTTGACACCCTTGAAGAATACATGCGTTCAGGCGAATCCAGGGATCTGCCACCAAATAACTACAGAACGCTGACCAACAAGGTCTTGGCCGAGATGTTGAGGAATCGTGGCCTTTCCGTTCGCGGTAACAAGTCCGATCTGGTAGGACGCTTAGAGGATGACGACGCCACCAAAATTGCTAGAGAAAGGGATCGCTTACTCGTCGAACGCCACGGTGGAGGTGCCCCTGAAGAAAACGAAGCTATTCCCAACCCCCTGAATGACTACACAAATCTGAAGCTGGCGGAGTTGAAGGAATTGTGTAGGAATCGGGGTCTCCCTGTTAGTGGCGTCAAGGCAAAGCTACAGCGACGCCTGCAAGATGACGACGCCACCAAATTTGCTAGAGAAAGGGATCGGCTACGCGTCCAAGGCGTTTCTGGAGGTGGCCTGCAGTTGAAAACGAAGGTCGCCCTGCAGTTGAAAACGAAGGTCGCCCTGCAGTTGAAAACGAAGGTCGCCCTGCAGTTGAAAACGAAGGTCGCCCTGCAGTTGAAAACGAAGGTCGCCCTGCAGTTGAAAACGAAGGTCGCCCTGAAGGCAACCTACCTGCTATCCGAATCCAGCAGGTTGTAGCCGATGATGGGGATTCTACTACTGAAATCGTATGTAATACTTCCCTTCTTCGTTTCAACTGGTTACTGACCTCTACTGCCTCCGTAGGGCGCCCGTATTTACACTCCTTTGACGCGGTCAAGGGCCCCTTCTCCACACGCGTACGAATTCGAAGTTGAAGGTGAAAAAGCTGGCGAAGGTGTTGAAGAAGAAGAAGAAGTTGGCGAAGAGGAAGGCGGTGAAGAAGATGAAGGTGAAGAATACGATCTATTGGCTCCAGAAGACCCTGGTTTTTTGCAGCAACTAAGGCAATATATATAGCCTTCAACTAACCTTCCAACCTAGCCTTCCAATCTAACCTTATATAAGACTCCTGAATGCCGTATATATTAACCGAAAAACGCCTCCTTGCCACCAATTCTCCGCTATCGAACCCCTTCTTCTCTCTTCTTCCTCTCCTCTCTCCAGGTCTCTCTCTAGCAAAGCCAGTGGCGGCTGATAGAGGGGCTCAATCAGAGGTGGCAACGGCTGCGTAGCGTTGGCCGAAAAGCCTGTTACTACAGTAGGTGTTACCGCAGTAGTTGCTGGCGCAGAAGGTCTGCGAGGAGGAGGTGTTGGCAGAGGCCTGTCAGGTGGAGGACCTGGCGAAGGCGGCAACGGCCGAGGCTGCGGCCGAGGCTGCGGAGGAGGCTGCGGAGGGTTGCCTGGCGCCATTGCCAACGCCAATGAAGCTATCGCCACCCTTGCTGGCGGCTGGTTAACCACCCTGTAAGGTGGTCTGGTAGCCCTGGGTGGTGGCTCTGGCGCCTCTACCACCCTTCTTGGCAGCAGTCTAACAGGTGGAGGCACTACCGGTAGCAGGTTGCCTCCGTAATATTGCTGCCGCGTAGGCCGTTTTTTCGGCGTTGGCGGAGTGGTGCCAGGCGTTGGTGGCCGGACCAGTATTTCTGGAGGCAATAGCTTTGCCTTATCCTTCGGCCTCACCAGAGGAGGCGTTGTTGGTGGAGGTGTTGGCCTCACCGTTTCTGGTGGAGGAAAGCGGTAAAAAGTCGTCTCAAAGGGGTCCTTCTTACGGGCAGTTATTTGTTTCGGAGACTTCTTCTTAGGTGGATCTCCTACACAAAACGAAGTATCGGAGACCAACAATCTTGGTGAAGGCGTTGTTGGCGGAGATTCCTCATTATCGGCATCCTCCGCCACCTCCTTCGCTATTGCACCTTCGCCACGGCGGCGGCGGCAGCGGCAGCGAAGTTGGCGATGGCTTCGTTTCCTCCAGGTTATCTGCCCTTCACCTGTAACAGACCTGAAGGTCTGCTTCACCACCTTCACGGCAGTGAAAAAGCAGCAACGTGGGCGTGGTCTTGCCACCCTTGACCGCCTACTACGGCTCAGGCCAGAAAGGTAGCCTCGGCACCTACCTGCCAGGTCGTATATTGGCAGGGAGTGCCCTTGGCAATCCACACGATATTGCTCCCCGACCTTGAACGGCAGGTGGTCGACCTTCGAATTCAGGGCGTAATTAACTGGAGAAGATACTTCGTTAGCTATAGAAATCAGGTGGCAGAAGAAGTACTCACAGGTTACCCGAACAGGAAGAGCCATTTTCCAGGACTTCACCGGCTCACTTGACGGCAGCAGAGGAAAACCACCAGTGCGGGGGTCCTGGAAAAGAGACCTCGTTAGCCATAGAAAATAGGTGGCAGAAGAAGTATTCTGGCCGTACGTACGAGAAGTCGCAGTGGGTGCCACGCAACCACCGGTATGAATACTGCTGTTGCAACGAGATATTTCTGTTGCAACGAGGATGTAAACCACCAGCGAGGCGGACCTGGAGAAGATACACCGTTAGCCATAGAAAATAGGTGGCAGAAGAAGTATTCTGGCCTTACGGCTAGTCCAACTTGATGTTATTGTTGGTAGCAATGACCGCAGCAAGGCGCCACCACCGCTAGGATGGGCGAAGCTTTGATGTGGGCGGCAACAACCACCACCTGGAGAAGATACACCGTTAGCCATAGAAATCAGGTGGCAGAAGAAGTATTTCGGCCGTACAATCGTTGCTTCTTTCTGACCTGACCACTGCAGGTCTGCAGGTAGCCGAAGGTGTGTTGCAACGGATTCGGGTGTCTCAGGAGGGAGGGAATCCTGGCGACGGCGGTGTTGGTAGCTAGCCGGAGAAGCTACTTCGTCAGCAATAGAAACTAGGTGGCAGGATAAGTACTCACAGGGTATATTGACCGCTAGAAGGGATTGGATTGTTGCAGGTTGAAGACGGCGTTGAAGACGGCGTTGGTGTTGAAGGCTAGAGAGATTCTGGTGGATTCTGGTGAAAAGAGGAGTTGAAAAGCGGAGGTGAAAAACGGGAGGAAAAAACAGGTGGTTGGCTGTGTGTTGTGGCCCCTGCACGACTGCCAAGTCCAGGTCTGTTAAGAAGAAGATCTGCAGGAACCGACCTGTGGTGGAAGAAGGCATGGTCGTCGCATACAAAATCAAGGTAACGACGATGCCAGTCAACACTGTGGCCAAGACCTACTAGATCCTTCGGCTAACCCGCTTTCGGCCAGGTGGAAACACCTGTAATGTGGCCATGTTTTTGAGTAGTTGCGGTAACTGGGTGGGAGAAGCAGCACGTAGTCACCGCCTGCCTCTGCGGATAATTTGGATAGTTCAATGGTCCCTTTAACGCTGCTT
Organism: Xylariaceae sp. X802; assembly: GCA_028637635.1. Taxonomy (NCBI): domain Eukaryota; kingdom Fungi; phylum Ascomycota; class Sordariomycetes; order Xylariales; family Xylariaceae; species Xylariaceae sp. X802. The sequence continues at coordinate 385,475 of JAJFDH010000019.1, forward strand.
TCTGTTGCTCCTACTATGATGGGCATGTTTGAGAAGCCCGCTTCATTTAGTGCTTCTCTTGTGGCGCGGGTTATGGCGAGCTTCTCTTCACGCGTACAGTGGACGGCTTCTCCGTTGGAGCCGAGGGTCACCAAACCAGCTAGGCCGTCCCGTGCAAGACGCACAGCATGCTTTTTGATGGTTGGTATGTCGAGCTCTTCGGTCTCCGGGTCGAAGAATGTCATCGTTGGCGCATAAATGCCACAAGGCAAGGGCCGCCTTACGGCTGCTTGACCGTCTGCCGCGACTGTACTCATATTGCGTCCAGGATAGCTAAGGGGGATAAACTGGGTAGACGGATGACTGTTGGTGACCACCTAGTTATTGAATGGACCCGGCAGTTTATAAGAGGTATGAGAAGAAATAGGCAGTATCGGAAAGATTCAAGAAAGATAACCGGAAAGCAGCTGGTGTTGTCTCATAGAGCGGAAGCGGATCAAGTGGCTTTATAAGGACACCAGAGACCAATCCCCAACAGCTATTAGGCTATTGGATTCCGGTGGTCTCCTCAACCCATATAGCCGCCATGGAGCACCCCGGTGTTGGTGGGGTCGTGTATTTTGCGGAGACGCCGTCTTTAAATTGTCTAGGTAAGCACGTTACTCGTGAGGATATTGGCCCGAAAGCAGTAGGTATCTAGAAGCCGCCGGCGCCGAACTTCGCAATGCGGAACGTAATAAAGCCAAGACAGTAATACCGGTGGTATTCAGAACGGAGTAGGTAGCTGAGGGGCTGATTTCCCGTGTCGTTGGGTGTATATAGCGTCTGTGACGACTCCATCCCTAAGCTGAACGCTCCCGCACAGAATATCATACAGGCAATTGTCGCGGGGTCAGTGAATGTTGTAATAGAGGCAGAATGCGAAGATATAAGGCAAGCCACCTCCTCCTTGATCAGGGCGGCGCGCCACCAAGGTCGATGAATTAACACGAGTGACTATCGTCGAGGTGAGTTGAGTTCAATCCATTCATCGCCCTCGCAGTGAGCCTTATACCATTGGCTTCACCTTCGCGTATACAGCATTGAGATGTAGGTAGCAATTGCATATAGTCCCCATCCATATTGAGAGAAATTTGATAGCTGCGAGAAGAGATGAGGCTTATTACTTCCTTAGCCTCACACAGCACTGGGAATCAAAGTTTACCTACCTGTCAGGCTCCTTATGAGGCAGGGAAGGGAGAGAGTAGACTGGATATGAAGGCTGACAAGGTACCTAGAATCTCAGGTTCGGGGGTAATTTGTACTGTTTTCCCACCATTCAGATGTACCGGTAGGCAAAACGAAGTCTAGGCTGTCTGCTTACATAATGTATATTGTCTACACTACTGTAGGTAGGTGGGGGCGGGGTATATCTGCCTTACGTCACTGTTGTCTTATCTGTGTAGATAATCCTTATCGATTAGTTGGTTAACCACCTGCACCCACTTCGTACTTCGTACATTACCATTACACTAGATAGATACAGGTGGCTACCTACCTAATAACAAATACCTAATTGAGCACCGGTATGAAGTACCTTATTGGAATGGAATGTTTAGTAGGGGCGTGCATGGAGCCCGATGGAATGGAGGAGAGAGAAAAAGAAAAGCATGTAAACTCTGCCTATCTACATCCGTAGGTAACTCTTGACTGCTTGAACGCGGGAAAGAATGACTGTCGTACGGTGTTATAGGTATGGCAGGAACGCTTGCAGCAAGTCGGTACAAGGTCGAAGTACTTCTGTTGCTGGGCAGGTGCGCTGGCTCTAGTGCCGTTTCCGGCCAATCAGGAGCGAGAACCGGGCTGGGTCGCGCCGTAGCGGTTCTGGTACCTTCTGGTTGCCACGGGTCGCGGTCCAGACCCGCTTGGACCAATCACAGTGCTCGGGGCCAGGAGCTCGTCAATGCCCATTCCGTGGAATTCTATAGAATCCGAAGCCTGAAAAACTGGTCCGTGCTCCGTCTCAATTGCTGGAACCTCTTGAGCTTGCAGATATTTCTCTGCCCTCGCCCTTCGTCTCCTCTTCCCATCTTCTTTCCAACCTCAATCATAACTCCCAATCACGACAACCTGAAGCCGTCTCTCTCCAGTCGAGCACTTCTCCAACATCTCCTCCAACCGCTTTCTTCCATTCGATAATTGGTAAGTTGCAGCTCTATCGATTGCACATGCTTCCCCGCCGCCGCCGTCAGCCTTGCCTCCCACTTCAAATACACGTCTGCCCGCAGAGAAGCACACGGTTGTCGCAATACATGCACAACACGAACTTGCACTTCCTAAAGCTGGCTCGGCCTCATACTATCCATCATACCTATTCCTGATCGCTCTGGAGCGCTGCTGTTCTGCAATCCGCGCCGTACCCCATCACAGCTGTGCACGGCACTATATACACGCACTACTTTTCTACCCTCTTCATCTCCGTCTCCCACTTCTTTCCCTTCCTATTCCCGGTTGCCCATACAGCCAAACAGACGGGCCTTATTGACTCCCAGTTTATGCTCACATTCTATATCGCGTACAGATTCGCCTACTTCTCGTCAGACGGTCAAGATGTCTGAGACCTTTGAGTTCCAGGCTGAGATCTCTCAGCTGCTCTCTCTCATCATCAACACTGTCTATTCGAACAAGGAAATCTTCCTGCGAGAGCTCGTTTCCAACGCATCTGATGCCCTCGACAAAATCAGATATGAGGCTCTGTCGGACCCATCCAAGCTTGATGCCGAGAAGGATCTTCGCATCGACATCATTCCCGACAAGGAAAACAAGACCTTGACCATCAAGGATACCGGCATCGGTATGACCAAGGCTGTAGGTGCCCCCCGTATACTGCTCTCCTATTGAAACCGTGAAAACTAACAAATACACGAATAGGACCTTGTCAATAACCTCGGAACGATTGCCCGTTCTGGTACCAAGCAATTTATGGAGGCCCTTACCGCCGGTGCCGATGTCTCTATGATTGGCCAGTTCGGTGTCGGCTTTTACTCTGCCTACCTGGTCGCCGACCAGGTAGTCGTCGTCTCAAAACACAACGATGATGAGCAGTACATCTGGGAGTCGTCGGCCGGTGGTACCTTCAGCGTCCGCCCCGATACGGATGGCGAGCAACTCAAGCGGGGTACCAAGATGATCCTTCACCTGAAGGACGAACAGGCTGAGTACCTCAATGAGAGCAAGATCAAGGAGGTTATCAAGAAGCACTCCGAGTTCATCTCTTATCCTATTTACCTTCATGTCACAAAGGAGACCGAAAAGGAGGTTCCTGATGAGGATGCCGAGGAAGTTGAGGAGGTCGATGACGACAAGAAGCCCAAGATCGAGGAAGTCGATGACGATGAAGAGGACAAGGAAAAGAAGCCCAAGACCAAGAAGGTCAAGGAGACTTCCATTGAGGAAGAGGAGCTCAACAAGCAGAAGCCCATCTGGACCCGCAATCCCCAGGACATCAGCCAGGAAGAGTACGCCGCTTTCTACAAGTCGCTCTCTAACGACTGGGAGGACCACCTTGCCGTCAAGCACTTCTCCGTTGAGGGTCAGCTCGAGTTCCGCGCGATCCTGTTCGTGCCCAAGCGTGCTCCATTTGACCTCTTCGAGACCAAGAAGACGAAGAACAACATCAAGCTTTACGTCCGCCGTGTTTTCATCACCGACGACGCTACTGACCTCATTCCTGAGTGGCTCAGCTTCGTCAAGGGTGTGGTTGATTCCGAGGATCTACCTTTGAACTTGTCCCGTGAGACTCTGCAACAGAACAAGATCATGAAGGTCATCAAGAAGAACATTGTAAAGAAGGCACTCGAGCTCTTTAATGAAATTGCCGAGGACAAGGAACAATTCGACAAGTTCTACAGCGCCTTTGCTAAGAACTTGAAGCTCGGTATCCACGAGGACTCTCAGAACCGCCCAACTCTTGCCAAGCTGCTGCGATTCAACTCGACCAAGTCCGGCGATGAGATGACCTCGCTCGCTGACTATGTTACTCGCATGGCTGAACACCAGAAGAACATCTATTACATCACTGGCGAGTCCCTCAAGGCCGTTCAGAAGTCTCCTTTCCTGGATGCTCTCAAGGAGAAGAACTTTGAAGTCCTTTTCTTGGTCGATCCTATTGATGAGTACGCCATGACTCAGCTCAAAGAATTCGAGAACAAGAAGCTCGTTGATATCACCAAGGACTTCGATCTTGAGGAGACCGAGGAGGAAAAGAAGGCGCGCGAGGCCGAGGAGAAAGAGTACGAGGAGCTTACCAAATCCTTGAAGAACGTGCTCGGTGACAAGGTTGAGAAGGTTGTCGTTTCTCACAAGTTGGTCGGATCCCCTTGCGCCATCCGTACTGGCCAGTTCGGTTGGTCTGCCAACATGGAGCGTATCATGAAGGCCCAGGCTCTCCGTGACACCTCCATGAGTAGCTACATGAGCTCTAAGAAGACCTTTGAGATCTCGCCCAAGTCCTCCATTATCCGGGAGCTCAAGAAGAAGGTCGAAGCCGATGGCGAGAATGACAAGACCGTTAAGTCTATTGTTCAGCTTTTGTTCGAGACTTCTCTTTTGGTCTCCGGCTTCACCATTGAGGAACCCGCCGGATTCGCTGAGCGTATCCACAAGCTTGTCTCTCTCGGTCTGAACCTCGAGGAGGAAGCTGATGCGGTGACTGAGGATGTACCTGCCGCCGAAACCGCCGCTGCCGAGACTGGTGACAGCGCTATGGAGGAGGTCGACTAAACGTCTTATGAACGCATGAAAACTGGATTTAAAAAAGTTCATCGGCGTTAGGATGGGTCTGGGTCGACTTGGCGCGAGTAATCAGGGTCTGTTTATTTCTTCATACCTCATGAATCTGGAAGCACAAGAGCGGTTTGGTCCACATCCCACACGTGGTCAATCATACTTGGCACAGGACTCATGTATTCTACATTGATTCCCAATTCCCCTTTATGGACATAGAGGCAGGAGTAATCCGTAGATGGACGAAAGAAATTTGATGAGTTTGTTAGTTCAAATAGTGTTGCGTGACCTGTTCAATTCTGTAGTCCGTATGTGGCTACCATCTCCAAATCGGTGTTAGCAAAGCTCGTACACTTGATAGCGCCTTGGAGATTTCCGCAGGTGTTTACAGATTCGACGTTCTCATGTTGCGTGGAGTGGTAGGAGGGCAGGTGTCAATTTGCAAGATAACCCCAGGCTAAATCACCTAACCCAGATACTGTACAGAACGTATTCACACATTAGCAATTCCTTGTCCCGCGCGCCTCGTCTGCTGGCACCTAGTCCCCCTTTTTTCCATGGGGTCATTCGGATCCTAATCCGCGCAGAGGGAATTCCAAGCCCCGACAAGTGTCTGGTTGCTGTTCACGAAGATCTTGGGGTCGATGCTGCGGTTTCGTGTGGTATTTATCAGCGGTTTTGGCTTGGGATTGTTTTTTATCTTTTTCTTGGGATGGGATGGGTGGCATGAGGATTGATTGATGGGGTGACTGGCTTACAGTTTGTCGTAGCAGCTGCAGTATGAACCGACGTCGCCATCGGCGCGCACGAAGAAGCTCCCGCCTTTGCTGCGGTCTTCGCAGTAGTACTGGCATTTGAACTGGGCGAAGGCGAAACCTGATTCTACTGGTTCTGGGACGCCGAAGGTCTGGGGGCGGTGGGGATGTTTTGTGCCTTCGTTAGCCCTTGTTGCTTTCTTTTCTATTTACTTTTTTGACTGATTTCGTTGGTCGTGTGTGGGGTTTGGATGGGATTGTGAAGCACAGGGAATGATTGGAAGGTCTGGCGAACTCGGGGAATGGGCTGGCTTACATTGGTCCCGACTAAATGTAGACTTGCCCACATGGGCTCGGGTTCATACCCGTTCGCGAAAGTGGTGGATATTGGCGTTGCCTTTGTGTAGAACGGCATTGGGAAGCCTGCTGTTGTTGTGGGCTTCCCCGTCGTGCAGGCCTTTGCTGGCGTTGCGGTCGTGGATGCTGGGAGAGTAGCGCCGAGCACGGCGGTGCTGGCGGCGAGGAGGGATACCAGCAATAGCATTATTCGGGGGGGGAGAGAGAGACGATAACTAGAAGGGAGACGTGAAGCCGTGGACGCGAAAAGACGGTGGTCTCTTAATAATATGGCGACTCTGGTTACATTTATGGACGGGGATGAGTGTATGTGCCTTAGTAAGGAACCCCGTTGACACAGGTTCGTCTCGGAGTTGGATCTGCTAGAAGTGTCAGATCAGCGTGATCTACAGCGCGATTCTGCCCAAGTGGAAAATGGGAAACGAAGATCCGGATAGGGAAGATCCGGCGACGATTCGGAGCGAGGGCACGTGCCGACGCCCCATATCCCAAGCTGCTCGCCAGTCTTTCCTGTCATCGCATGCGGTGTTGCATGGTCACGCCGTCCCATTGTTCAGGTGCCTCTTCTGATGGGCGATACGTCTGGATGGGAACGGCGTTCGCGAGACACGGCGCAGGGATATGGAGACCCTTCGCTGCTCATGGTGGCGACCGGGGTCAACGCGAGGGGAGCTAGTAAATTTGGGGAGTAAAGCACTGCAATGCGAACACCCACCAAGACTTCAATCGAATCGCGATCATAGATCTAATCATGGACTTGCTCAGAGATATACTCACGGAACGTCGCACCTCACGGAGCGTAGATGTCAATAAACCGACGCGGTCTCCGCGATGACAGTATAGCAGGAAATGAACAGACCATATTATAAGAACGCAGCGCATAGGGAAACATGATATGATGTCCTTCATCTCAACCAAGACACAGAATAAGAGCAGCGCTCTAACCAATACATCAATGAAACAAACATGAACGAAGGCCCCCCGTGCTAATCAACACTAGACGCCGTAGTGACAACGCCAACAACAGAATGCGCACACTATAAACACCACCGAACCTAGATCCGCGCGTGTCTGGACGACGCAGACAGGCCGGCTTCGGGCAATTTTCATGTGAATCCCAATTGTGAAGGGGTTGCCGTGTGGAGCACATGCGAACGAAATGATACAACCAAGTCAAGAACAAAACCGTATGAGCGTAGCGACGGGGAGGAAAAGGGGGATCAGTTGACAAACACACGATATAAACCCTTGGAAGCCCCTCCAAACAAGCGATGATCTACACCGGCGATCTGCACTCTGGCTCGTCCCTTCATGCCGAAGTGGAACCGTGTGATCTGCATCCCTCTTGGTACCTACAGCAGGCGCCGGGGTTGTCTGGGCACGTTGGGGACGAGACTGCGGATCGCCGAAAGTTGCCGATTGGAATTGGAAATGAACGGATGAGCGACACATGTCTCCTGCCACCACTTCATTTCTCTAGGTTAAAGTCTGAAGTACCGTCATCCCCCCGTTCAACACTTCCTGTATCTCAGTCTGATGCTCCCACACATTGCCTCGATCAGAGCTAGGTAATTCCATCGATGTGTTTGGTATCATGGAATAAAAACCAAGAAAGTAGGCCTCCATTTCACATGCGTTGGAATTCCTCAAAGTGCTGCCTCCGGCGTTATAAGCTGTTGAGAAGCGCAAGTAATTATAGCCTGTAGGCATGTACCCGTGTACTATGTATTCTCGGAGTACCGTCCAAAGCTCAAATCAAAGTACTTTATGTACAGTTGAACGCCACCGATGCAAGGTATCGATACACTGCTCAAACAAACGACGAACCAACCAACCAGTCTTATAATAAAAGTCCCATGGCATGCCAGTTCCACTCGGCCGGCTATACGTTACCTTTGGACGATCGATTGACGGGGCAGACCGCAATCACGGCTGAATCCCGTACCGACGGATAAAAAACCGTCCTGCTCGTTTAGACCTTGAATGCCTTAGAGCCTTCGAGCAAGCCGGTGGAAAGCTTGGAGATGGTTGTCCATGGCGGGGAGTACTGTAATCCCTCATCGAATGCAGGTATCGTTCCACGCGTGTTGACATCGTCCCAGCTACACACAACGCGTCCTCTGATGTCGTCGTCATTGCCATCGCCTTCCTCCCATTCCACATCGACGATCCAAGGCGTACTCCAATCTCTGCGATAGAGTTTGATTTTCTCCAGGCCCTTATCTGGTATTCCACCAAATCGTTCATCGGGATCGATTCCGCCTTGGACTCTGAACGAGGAAATGGGCCTTTTGAAGGTAATTGCACAGGATCGTGTTTCCTGTCCATTCACCTCAAATCTAGCTTTGCTTTGACCCTCATGGCGAGTGACCTTGTAGGTTAGCCAACTATCATAGCCCATGTCCGGTGAAACCCCGGTTAGTGTAGCGTTGACGACGTTGGGTGGGACATCGGAGCCGTCATAGGAGCAGTCATCGAGACCACTACGTGAACTGGAATTCAAGTCACAGGTTAGCTCCTTGCCCATAGCAGACGGTAAATCTGCGACGGTTTTTTCAACGTATTCTTGTAGTCCGACGTAATGCACACGTGACAGGCCACTATCGAGGTCGATGGTCTGCTGAAAGTATAGCTTGTACCGATTGTTTGCGGAGAAGGGGAAAGCGACCAGGTTGTAGACCAAAGTGCTAACAAAGACAGCTAGCAGAAACATGGGTATGTGGTGCGTAACCCGATGCATGTACGGTGTGATCGGCAATAGCAACAATATACTGAAGCATGCCATGATGATATAAGGCAATAGGAGACTGCCTCCATCAGAGCCAGTCTGAGCAACTGCTGAAACCATGAGGAGCCCGTTTTGGGCCGTTAGGATGATAAGAAAGGGCCCAAATATCAAGAATTGCAGGACCCACGCCCAACTCGGGAGCTTCGAAGACCAAGGCTGCTCGGAGTCATACGATCCCTCTTTGACACTTGTGGCTTTTCTCTCTAGTGCCTCGCTTGCTCGTCTGTAAGCTGCGCCAAAAGTAGAGCTCCCTATCAGTGGAGTCGTCTCCGAAGCGGCCGATGCAGGCTCGTCGCTAGCTTCAACTTCTGCGCCATCCCCAGACCCGTCGGCATGCGATACGGAATCAGTATGTGCTATCATGTGATCTTCACCATGGTCCATAGTGTCATGCGTCGCATGGACATGCTGTGCGAATGACAATTTCGAGGGGAGTGCAAATAACTCGCAAAGCGCTATGGCTGTTGCGAGGAAAACGGCCGCATGGAAGAAGACGAAAGTATACCCCGCGGCAACCCGAAAGCGGTCCTCGAAGACAGTGTTAACGACCTCAATGAGCCAAGCGATGACAAAAAGCCAGATGATAGAATAACCGCGGTGTAAAGCACTGGGCCTCGTGAAATTTGCACCAGCCATGATGGTCCAAAACACGAAGTAGAATAAAGACAGCATCATGGCCCATCTATTGAAACGGTTAGCCGTAACTAAATGAACTGCGTCGAGCGAAGGGCATATATTTTAACTTACACAGCATACTCACTGCTATATATGATCAGTGGGTTTACCTTGGTGACCAAGTACGCCGATCCAACTACCAAAGATGCCGCCGCGATCAGAGCAAGGGGGAATCGGAACATCCCTTTACGGCCACCGAGCAAAATAGGCTGAAGGGCAGCTCCTTCATAGGGAGATATCCTTGCTGCAAAAAAGTAATATTTCCCTCGTCGCACTAGCAAGTACGTTATAGCAGCGAGTATTAATGGTGTGGCAATGAGTAGTGTCAAGGACCATGCGAAGAATGTGCGTAGCTCAAAGAGAGCCAGCGACTTGCCAAAGAGATCAAACCAGACACTAGGATGGCCGTGGCCGTTGGCGATTTTGTTGCGATCTTGGTCCCCTCTTTTTCCGACAAAAGTCTGGCCTGTATTACCAGAGAGAACTGTCATAGTATGCAAAGAATTGCTCAACATATGCCACAGACTAGCCCTTGAGGCGTGAGTTGCATCGTCTTGATTGGTGTGGTACCTGGAACGGGGACGGTAGAACGCCAGGTCAAGTCCCCTCATGCCATAAACGCCATTGAAAACAATGTAGTCGGTGTTGCTCCGAATCGCCCCGAGACTAAACGCATCAGACGCCACGACAGTGCCAAATGGGTTCGGACTTCCACGATACGCGGCGGTAACCTCGGAATCTGTGGTTCGAAAGAGCATCGCGCGGCCCCCAGCTCCCGCGCCCTCGAGGTTTAAAAAAGTATGGCAGAAAGGCATGAATGGGCTGTTTCCAAAAGCCTGGGCCCCCCATAGGAAGTCTTCCTCGTTGTTGTTGAGAAGGGTGACGATGCCTCTCTGAGGTTGGTTTTCGGAGCGGGAGAAATAATCAACTAGGGCCATCGCAGTGATACAGCCCATGCCATCGTCTGTTGCGCCATAGCCCGTGGAGACGCTACACCAATGTCAGTATCTTCCACAGAAGATAGCCGGACTCAGACACGCACGAATCATAGTGTGCATTCAGTAACACACCGCCTTTACCAATCACCCTCTCTGGTTTATAGATCCCGTCTTCCCACCAACGACCAGGCGGATCGTCTTTGCCCCGGATGTAGACGATGATGTTCTTGCCCTCGAAATAAGTAGCGCTCTTAGTGTTCGATTGCCATATAGAGTCGGATGTTGTCACATTGGAGACGATATCCTCGAGAATAAGCATATCAGACTCACCCGCCGAATTCCTTTTCCTGATCTCGTCTAGTTCGCGAAGAAGCCAATTATGTACGTCATCATTCTTTCGACTGTTGAACGGATGATACGACTGTGACAATACCGTCAGGTCTAGCCATGCTTTTGTCAGGTTCAGGCCGTGATACAGAGTCGGACTGCCAGGCGGAGAAGGAACCGTCTCATGTATGATTAGTAGCGGGACGAGCAGGGCGAGGTACGTAATGGTCGTCCAGAAGGAGACGGCAAATGGACGGAAGGCAACCGGGTTCGACGGAGCCATAGCAACTAAATCTACCGGCAAAGGGAGCCAGTCGGCCTACGCAAATGCGACACAGGAATGTGACTTGCTACCGCCGCGCTGCAGAAGCGGAGGCGCGGTGCGCAACGGGCGGAGAAAGGCGGCCAGTTTCCAGTTGCGACGGCCAGCTGAGGTCTCTAGGTGGGAGAAGCACGCTTTGAAATAGGGAATTGGGAGGATTAGGTGTACCTAGGAGATAGGTATATTGTGTATATCGACCTGGCTGGGCTGACAACAAACAGTCCGTAGGCAAACAGGTATGCAGATGGCTTGACTTGGACTTGGTGTCATGGCATAGGTTTAAGTAGGAAGATGGCATTAGTAAGTGAATCGACGATCGGTGGGAGCAGTGGGTAAGGTTTAGTGGTAGGTATGCCCACCTGTCAGCAGCTATCTAGGTACGGGTAGACTAGGTAACTATAGGTAGGGTAAGCGCTGTATCTACCTACCAAGGCCGCGTACCTAGGTAGGCAGTTCTCGCTGCAGGTCAGGCCGTACTTCGTATACCAGGTATGCCGACAGGCGACAGCTAAGCACCATTAGGTACCTACCACAACGACCGTTCGGCCGACCGCCCGACCTGCGCCCCAGGTGGCCGAGCAATGTGGTACCTCGGCCACCCAACAGCCACGCCAGGCGCGCGCCAGGCGACTACCAGCACTTGCTGTTGTACCTAACTAGTAGCCTGGGGAGGTGCCGTCCGCATTCTTTCTCTCCTGCGCCTCACGTAACGCCCCATACTGGGCCGTGCTCGTGGAAGGAACTCGGATACTTCACACTCCTACCTCTAATGAGTCCGAGTCTCATAGGAAGTCTCATGTCGTAAACCCTTCATGCTGCCTTGAAGGCCAGCTCAAACCATCCCTTCCCACTCTCTCCAGAAGATCCCATCTCGAATCATAACCGCTCTACGTCGCAGCAAAACTTCTTCAGACACTCACTCTAGTGTATCATCCTCAAATCCATGTCTGCGTCATGGAGACATTTCTTCGCGAATGGCGGCAAGACGCCTTGAATAAAGCTCAATACGAATCAGCTATATTCATCGGTGATAAGTTGTTGGCGCTCACCAGTATGTACTTGTCATCGCGAAACTGCCATTCGTAGGATGCTGACCGGCTTGCGCAGATGATGACAACGACGCCTTCTGGCTTGCGCAAGTGCATTTTGCTACTGGGAATTACACAAGGGCCCAAGCATTCCTCTCGAAGCAGGATCTCATTTCTCGGAATCCGTCATGCCAGTATCTAGCTGGCCACTGCTTTATCAAGCAGTCTCGCTACGATGAGGCTCTGACCGTGCTTGGCGAACGCAATCCCACACATCTCATATCAAACCCCGCGACTAAGCGCAAAATGCAACACTTTAACAGCCGCACCGCAACAAATACAGGACGGGGTACCTCTAGAGCTCAAGAGAGGCGGGATGAGCTATCAGACGAAGAAACATCCAATCGGCGGTTCGAGGCCGCCATGTGCTATTTGAGGGGTATCTGCTATGCCAAGCAGAATGCTTTCGATCGAGCTAAAGAATGCTACAAGGATGCCGTTCGTATTGATGTGCAATGCTTAGAGGCCTTTCAACAGTTAATGAAGAACTCTTTGATGTCTCCGGATGAAGAATGGCAATTCCTCGAATCTCTTGATTTCGACGCCATTTCGGTGCCCGGAGACCCATCCTCGTCGCAGGAAGCCGCCGAGTTTACTAGAATGCTCTATACCACACGACTGTCTAAATACCGAAATCCCGAATCATTTAGCACTGCCTGCGAAACTCTATCAACTCACTATAACCTCTCCTCAAATCCGGACCTCTTGTTAGCACGGGCAGATCTTCTATACACCCAGTGTAGGTACAAGGATGCTTTGGCCATAACGGACTCTGTTCTTCAAGAGGACAAATACAACTTTAGCATATATCCTTTACACCTCGCTTGTCTATTTGAGCTGAAGATGAAGAACGTGTTATTCTTGATTGCACATGACCTTGCCGACAACCACCCTGAGGAACCATGCGCTTGGCTTGCGGTGGGGATTTACTATTTTGCAATTGACAAGATCGCCGAAGCGCGGCGTTATTTCAGCAAAGCTAGCATGATGGATGCGCACTTTGGGCCGGCTTGGATCGGGTTTGCCCATACCTTCGCGGCCGAGGGAGAGCACGACCAGGCCATCTCAGCGTACTCGACGGCGGCTCGGCTTTTCATGGGCACACATCTCCCTCAGGTGTTCCTGGGAATGCAGAATCATGCTTTGAATAACATGACACTAGCCGATGAGTTCCTGAAAACAGCTTATGGTCTTTGCAAGACGGATCCGTTGTTGCTTAACGAGATGGGCATTGTATATTATCACCAAGATCGACCACAAGATGCTGCTGCACTGTTTCTCAAGGCGTTGGAGGTAGCTGAAGATATAGACGCGGAGCCACACGCTTGGCTCTCCGCACGGACAAACCTTGCGCACGCTTATAGGCGCGCAAAAAAGTATGACGAGGCACTTGAACAGTTTGACGAGGTGTTACGACAGGGCGGCAAAGACGCTGCTATTTTTGCGGCGAAGGGTTTGATATACATGGAACAGGGAGGAAAATGGGACTTGGTCGTCGAGGTACTGCATCAAGCGCTAGCAATACAACCCCAGGATCCAATCGCGACGGAATTATTGAATAAGGCGTTGGAGGAAACTGCTAGTATGTTGGTTTGAAAAGCGGCATATAGAATGGTGTACCTGCGGCCATCTCCATTACTTTACAAATTAACGGTGACAGGATCAAGACAGCCTGATCCGGTATTTCAAGCGGTGCCCCCTGTGTGCTTGTGCGATTCTTTGCAGTTTACATGTATAATTTAAAGTGAGTCAGTGAGAATCTGCCTTGTAGGTTGCGCTTGATTATACCGCTATAATTTACGAACTCGTGTCACGATTATACCGGTAGGCTTTGAGTACCGGAATGCAGGAGACCACCGCACACATACCAGCACGTATACATGAATAGGACCATAGAAAGGATGAAGGAGCCTTCGCTGGAGGTTTGGTAAAGCTGCAGTACGTCGGTAATATACGGACGTACGTTTACAACTGCGCCTTGTTCGGGTTCACACGATGTTGAGGCGGTTGTGTAGGTATTGTCAGGACTGGTTAACGGCGTACATATTTGCACCGGGTTCGGCTCGGTACGGTCTGTCAGATCTTTTTCGGTCCGCAGAATTTGGCCACCGGGTAGGTAGGTGACATGTTACCAATCCCACCAACCACGGTTACTGGCCAATCAGACTCCCCAAGTGCTGTAGTGCACGTATGCTAGGTGGCGGAATTATAGGCGGCAGTTCTAGCGTATTTTAGTGACGGTCGGTAGGTCGGTAACGTATTGCACCGTGGCAAGCACGTGATTTTCACTGCTAAGTGCATGCGGTAGGCGGCAGGTGGGCCCGTGCCCAAGGTTTGAACCCAAAAAGTTTCGCCCTTACCTTCCAGGACCTGTGTTAACTCTCAATCCATCCCTTCCCATCCACACAAACTTCCTCCATCATCACTTGCACACTTCTGCGCACGCCTGCGGCCTTCACAATGTCGTGGCGAACCCAGGGCATCACCGGCTCGAACAACATACCTCTTGGTACCCGCCGCCGATTTGGTGGCGAACCAGATGGTGTTGGAGCCGCGCGCGATGACAACAGAGATGATGTTGACGGCGCCTTGAACGGCGATCGCGAACTAAAGCGCGGTCGCAGCCCCGAACCTCGTAAGTCCTACAGCTTTGCTAGAATGATTTCGAATGCGCTCTCTCTTCTATGTCTGAGGAACAAGCTACAAGTTCATTTGTTCTAACCACGTCGCAACAGGAACCGAATCCGATGGCCCTCGCCGTCGCAAGAAACGCAATCGATGGGGCGACGCCTCGGAGAACAAAGCGGCTGGTCTCATGGGCCTCCCTACCGCTATTATGGCCAATATGACTAGCGAGCAGCTCGAAGCTTACACCCTGCATTTGCGAATTGAGGAGATTAGCCAGAAACTGAGAATTGACGATGTCGTTCCTGCTGACGGCGACAGGTATTACTCTGCTCGAATAACATCGCATTTATCTTGCGCTAACTCGTGTCTCAGATCCCCTTCCCCTCCACCGCAGTACGACAATCACGGCCGCCGTGTCAATACTCGGGAATATCGATATCGCAAGCGTCTGGAAGACGAGCGCCACAAACTGATTGAAAAGGCCATGAAGACCATTCCTAACTACCACCCACCACAGGATTATCGCCGGCCCACCAAGACCCAAGAGAAGGTCTATGTGCCCGTCAATGATTACCCGGAGATTAACTTCAGTGAGATTGCTAACCCTCTAACCTTTCTAACCATGTCTTTGCCCCTTCTTGTTCGGGATCTTGCCAGGAATGCCAGATTAGTCACGTCCGCAACGTGCAGGTCCTGGCTATGTCTAACTATCCTCCCATAAATTACCTTGTGACGCGTACTAACACTTAGGTCTTCTTACTAAAGTTGGATTACTTATTGGCCCTCGTGGCAACACACTCAAGAAGATGGAAACTGAATCTGGTGCCAAGATTGCAATCCGTGGAAAAGGCTCCGTAAAGGAAGGTAAAGGCCGGTCTGATGCTGCACACACAAGCAACCAGGAGGAGGATCTTCACTGCTTAATCATGGCAGATACCGAGGAAAAGGTCAACAAAGCTAAGAAACTCATCCACAATGTTATCGAAACTGTAAGTGAAGAACCCTACCTATCTCATCGCATGCACGAACCACTAACTTTTCTTCAGGCTGCTTCTATCCCCGAAGGTCAAAACGAGCTCAAACGCAACCAGCTTCGCGAACTTGCGGCGCTAAACGGTACTCTCCGTGATGATGAAAACCAAGCATGCCAAAATTGTGGCCAAATTGGTCATCGGAAATACGATTGCCCCGAGAAGCAGAACTTCACTGCCAATATTATTTGTCGCGTCTGTGGGAATGCAGGCCACATGGCCCGGGATTGTCCTGATCGACAAAAGGGTGCCAGCTGGCGCAATGATGGCCCCCGTTCTGCTGGCCGCATTGGTGGAGGAGATGGTGTTGACCGTGAATATGAGGTAACAATTCCTGCTCATGTTGTTCTGACACTCCATACTACAGGGACTGACTCGTTTCGATTGTTTTAGCAATTGATGGAAGAGCTCGGCGGCGGATCAGGCGGACCACCTGCTCGTATTGAGGCAGGCCCAGGCTCTTACAACAACAATAGCAATAACCACAGCAACGGCGACAGCAAACCATGGCAGCGCGGACCTACTGGTGCGGCTGCTCCCTGGCGCTCTCGCGACGATCGCGCTCACGAAGGCGGCGGCGGCGGCGGTGGTGGCGGTGGTGGTCCGGCTCCCTGGCGTGAACGTGGCAATCGTGGCGGCGGCGAGAGTCGAGAGAACGACTACTATGGTGGCCACAACTACAGTAACGGCCCATCCGCGCCCGGCGCGGCTCCTTGGCATCAACCCAGTCACGGTAATAGCCAGCCAAGCTATAGTAGCTATCCAGGCTATTCCGGTTACGGCGGTGCACCCCCGGGGATGGGACCACCTCCTGGACTTCCTGGAAACCCTCTCGGCGCACCACCTGGCCTTCCCGGTAACCTCAATGCGTTGATCCAGCAGTACGCAGGGGGTGCTGCGCCGCCTCCACCTCCATCCGATGGGGCTCCTCCGCCTCCTCCGAGTGACCAGCCCCCTCCACCTCCTCCTGGTGCTTAAGTATGCTGCATGATGAACAGTCTCGACTTTCGGTACTAACTTGCGCCCTTGATGAACTTGCCGACATTCCGCATCGCTAATTGCCTCGGCTCTTCTCGCTAACTGCGCCTACAAGTATTGCAAGTATAACCTACAGGAACGCATACGAGTCTCGCACGGTATAGTAGCCGCTCACTAAGGTTAAGTCTTCTACGGTACAAGAGGAGCGAAACTGTCTCGATGTACAATTAGGCGGCTCGGACTAACCCGTAGATAACAAAAGGTTCCCATAACAAATTGAGATACCAAAATTGAAACCAACAGTAGATCAAGACGTGATACAATATGCATTTGTGTCCTCGAAATGTACTACGTGATAGTATCGTCTACCAGCCTGGCAAGTGGCTCGACGCCAAACCACAATTTCTGTGCCTCCCTAGTTGTCAAGGGCTAAATACGGACGACATCCGTACCTTGCGAGTTACCCCTTTTCGACGAGAGATTTATCTCCTTAAGGGCGGCTTTGCAGCCCAGGTCCGTGCTTTCCAAACAACCCAATCAGGATGCTTAGAAAACGCCATCCAAAGTACAATACCTCAGTTCTTTGCGGTTTTGGAGTTAGCTGATACCTAATTCCCGAGGAGTTTGGTACTGGTACTGCCAAGCAACAACGCGGACCCTGCACGGACCTGGGCTGCAAAGCCGCCCTTAAGGAGATACATGTTACGTAGGATAGTGATGCCGGAAGCGTAGCCACCGTGCTCGATCAACCTTGTCAGGAACGGGGGTGAGATCGTCGGGTGGCTGACCGATCTAGGTACTGTACCTGCGCAGATGTATTAATAATACGATATCGGCAAGTATCCGAGTTGGCAAGTTCAACGACGACACAACGTCGATAATTCCTGTCGCTTAGATAATGTGGGTGGCTTGCCTCAGCTTCCCAAGTGCTGAGTTGTGACCAAGACTAATTTAATGTATCACGACTTAGTAGCATAGGTCATGAATAGTGATCATGAGCATTCGACGTGACATCTTGCGCACGGGAGGCTTTCGGAGCTGCTGCAAAATGATCTCTTGCACAATTCGTCGATAATGCGGTATTTTCGACTCGTCTTGTGGTCTGCTGCGGTGGCCGTGAATATTGCCCAGAGAGCGTCGAACGATTCGAGGAGCTCTGCCCTCGGCCCATTAGCAGGAGACAGTCAAGTAATTACGGATGCTGTTGAACGAGTTGGAGGAGAAGCCCTCTCTAACGACCGATGTTGCCATCATTCGCTTCTCAAAGCCAGAATCGTAGAAGTATGCGTGAATCTTCCCACCCATTGCGGTAAAAGCCTTCGACAGCTCCTCCGCAAAGGAATATGGGCCATGGCCGACTTCCCTGTCCCTGGATGGACATGGGCCTAGAGGTCAAATACTTGGCTCCCTCATAGTGATTACCCAGAACCGGCTAGGTAGTAAATTCTTCTGTGCTAAGGATAGATCCACAGGCGCTGGGCGCATGGTTTGCCGCATTGCGCTTTGATGTCTCCTTATTCACCAACGGATCGATTAGGAAGAGGTCACGTAAACATGACTGGGCCACGGGGTTCCTCGCAATGAGTCCAGACGTTCTATTAGATAAATTTCGCAGAATAAAACGAAGAGCCTCATTACCTATTGCTGTTGGCAATGATCAGGTCAGCTATCGACGAAAGTTAACGGAATACAAGAGTATGGAATGACTACAATCGCGATGCTTCCGACGGCTGAAGACATCACTCGTATTGCGATACATCGAGGAGTATATGAGACTGAGGTCTTTAGTGGTATAGTTACCGGATGACCAAATACAATCGTACCGACTCCCCGCCGCAAATCCGAAATACGGGATCAGAGTCCAGAGTGGCCCACGAGAAACCTTGGATAAGGAGCCAATGCCTCTGTTGCGTAAGCCGCGGGTGAAGTTGCAACAGGGAGGACAGAACCGGAGAAGAAACATCGTGAGCGACTACCACTTGACAAATATGAGCAGTCCAGCAAAGAATACAGCCATACAATTACATCGGAGGCCAAGAATCAAGTTTTCCTCTTGCTTCAGACACGGAATCCATGGTGGAAAAGCGTGATCGGCATTGCTATCCTCCGAAGGATCGGGTCTTAGGCACTCTGATACTCGCTATATCGGCGATACCTTGACAGCACGGGTTAGAAAACCATGGAGTACAGTCGTAGATAAGTATAATACGGACGTAAAAAACGAATCATCCCATGCTGCCTCTCGTCTGCTTCGAATGGTACTTCGTACCTATGGAGAAACCTCTTCGCTCTGCAGCGAAGGGCTCTGCGGGCGGATCCACTAACTTCACATTAGGCTCCACAGTGGCTTGGCAGGAGTGGCCCGAGAGTGGCTGGTGGTGGCTGTAGATAGTCCCGCAAAAACGGGAGTCCGAGATCATTTTGTGTGGCTACGCAGAGTCTCCGATACAAATTAGAAGCAAAACATCTTCCTTCAATTCGATCCATTGCCGTTAATCGACTGCCTACCTATGTAATTGAGATTAATTGATGATAAATAGTTATTCTCTAAACCTTGAGGTTTCCTTTTGTCTCTACTTTGTAGATTTGCAGCCGAATCTATCTCATAGGTAGGCACCCTGCCTCAATGGGCACCTTACCCGCATAAACCTCGGACGGGCTTGTATACCTATTCGGCTTGAACGATGTTACGCGGATTGCCTTGGCAGTTCTCACTGGCCCGTAAGAGATTTTTGGCGCCCTCTTCGCTGACACTCAAAGGGTTTAGGTATTACCCATGCAACGTCAGTGCGTCCTCGAACGAGTTGGTGCGCAGCGTATCAGAAGAGTCGAGACCACGCTGGTCGAGTAGGTAACGCGCGAAATACCGGTAGCTATCTCGGTACATTTCCGTATATTATATGCCCTGCTTCGGTGAAGGCCATTGACCGAGGCTCTACCACTTTACTCGCTTGTGAGTCCGCGACTCTGCTAGCGAAAAGTCGAGACAGGTCCCCTACCTAGCGACCGGATTCAACTAAACGCTGCATCGACGTGTGATTCCGTAATGCCGCGCCATCGTGCCGGCATTGTGAGAGGGAATACAGAATTGGGTGTCAGGCCCTGGGTAACTCCCTTTCAAGTTTCAACCACTTTTGATGGCCTTAAGCGAGCCACCGGACCTTTGAATGCCCCGAGTCGACGAAGGACTGTCTAACTAATCCCTTTCTTGTATTAGCAATCATGCTACATAAGCTGCCAAGGCTGCCAAGATAGTTGAGAAAAGCCTGCTGCAGGCTGCAGCTTTTCGTCACTTCGAGTCCCTATCTACAGTAGTAGGTATCTACTTACCGGTACTTCACAGCTCACCACCGTCAACAGCACCGAGATTGTTTGTCGAAAAGTCGAGGGCACCGTAGTAAAAAAGATCCGGAAAGAACTTCACGGACGATCCCTCGTCTACCCATAAACTAGATAACCTACGAAGTCCAGACTGACAACTGTACACATGCAGCCGCCGGCGACTGGGCAGAACATCTAGATAGTTGGGGCGGCATAAGGCGTCTACGCCGTTTTAGGTACGCCCCGACAACAGGTTCCTGCAGAGTACTAGTATTCGAAGTGCATGGGCTTCCTGCTTCATCTCTTGGCGAGCGGTTGGCCCCTCAGACGCTGGGGGCTTTAATTAGCTAGTAGCAGATTGGGATTTCGGGTTTGCCTAACGGGAAAACGCATTACTTACATCGTACGGACCGTAGTGTATGCCGAGTTCCGCTCAGTTTATGCGATCGTGAGCCGATATAATTTGCTGTGTCCTACGTTCATCGAGATGGTCTGGATTAGTTCGGAGTCTAGACTTTCCAGTTACTTTTTGCCCGTTTGAAATGAAGACGCCTCTATATTGAGTGAACGATATCGGTCTGTCACGATGATATTACGCGGCTATTACAGGTTGCTACCAGCGTTCGCGTTGGCCCTGACGTTGATCGGTAAGTAGATTGCCTAGAACTTGGCTCGTCTGACTCTAAATCGGGCAGGTTTCATCATCTATAACGTCGACTCCAACACCTACTGGCATGATCTGGCCGAGGTGGTAAACGGCTACTCATCCAAGGATGAAAATAGTCCTGTCGCAAATGGTATTCCTTTACGTATCATGTTCCTCGGAGCCTCGATTACCCGCGGCGAGGTATCAACAGGCGACCGAGGCTATAGGAAATATCTTCGCGATACCCTCACAACCTGGGGGAATCCTGTGAACTACGTAGGGTTCAACCGTTTCGGCGACTGGGAGGACAACGATGTCGAGGGATACGGCGCTCACAGGATCCGGAAGATCCAACCTCACGCAGAGCAGGCGGTGCCGGTGTTACAACCCAATCTAATCCTCGTACAAGTCGGCACCAGCGATTGTTTCCAGAGAGACGACCCTGCCAATATCGGCTTGCGGATGAGGAGGCTACTGGATACCGTGTTAGTGGCGTCGCCCCGAGCAGTAGTCATCGTGTCAACGCTGCCTACGACACCGGATCCGGAGGTTGAGACCTGCATACTCAGCGCAAACACTCAAATCCGACAAGTGGCCGAAGACTTAAAGCTCGAAGAAGAGAGAGTATTTCTAGCGGAAATGCATTACGGCCAGGGTCTACCAGACCGCCCGAAACCAGAGGACATCGGAGAAGATCGAATCCACCCAACTGATGAGGGCTATATCATGATGGGAAAAAGCTTTCTAGAAGCGATCCGAGCAGTTGAGAAGAAAGGCTTCCTAAGACCGCCGGTAGAGAACGGTATCCCGGACGACGGCAACACCGGACGAGAAGTAGAAGACAAACTACGGGAAAAGGCTGAGGCTGAACACCCCATCATAGAGACTTAAAAGAAAAAAAGGGGTCACGACTACCTCCCTGAATTCCGTATCCATTGCCGCGGACTTGCGTACGTGCCAGTTCAAATAAATATCCAAACTTCGTCCGTTCTGCTTCGCAAATGCACCGCGCTACATAATCTCGTTATTATTATTACGACTCCAACAATCATAAAGCTTGTCGATATTAATTGAGACACATGCCACATACCTACGAGCACGTAGCTCACCACCACAGCCTCTAGGTAGACAAGCATCTAGGCGTCTCTATCTATCCCATCGGAAGAATCACTCTTCTCTTTGATCAATTTCCCGCGCCACGATGAGTGAGACCCATGCGAAGAAAAACAACCTCGTCCGTCACCTTTTTGCATCGCCAGAAAACCCGACCCATACGGAATTGAAGGGGTTTGCTTTGGCGGGAAGGACAGAAAGAGAACACCAGACAATGCAGACGCGGGTAGGGAGCACCAAGAATCGTACCGCGTAACAAATCCTCGCATTATAATCCATCCTCATAGACGACTAGGACAAAACCACCTGAACCGCAGGCCCAGAAACGCAAGTGAAAAGCAGCACCAAATAGGAAAAAACGCCCCGTCGCCAGCCAGCAATGATCAAACACCATAACCCAACACTAAGAGCAAAGGTGGCAACCGGTGTCGCCGACTCAGTTGTATGTGTTGTACAAAATATCACCCATTTCGGAATTTAAGGCGTTCTCGCCCCTCTTTCTCGAATACATTCCGAGCTGTTCTTTCGGTTTTACGCCCAAAAGTACTGCGCCCGGATAGCGAATTTCAACCCAATTCGCAGCTATACCGGCGCCGTAAAGGTTTCAGCGGTCAGCAGGTGTTAGATCCGACTTTCCATATGACCCAAACGCGAAAAAATGGGCATGAGTTTAGTTTTTCACGCGCCAGGCCAACGCAGCCGCAAGCCATCAACCCATCGGCTATATAAGACGTCTGAAAGCTGCTTGCAATGCTCCATGCCTGGTTGGACCTCACGGCCAGGGTATTTGGCTTGCAGCGCTGCCTTCTCGGCATCGCCTTCCTGTCTAATAACAGCCTTGTCCGGACTGCTGGCACCAGAATTTGTCAAAGCAGTGCTCTGGCGCCGTTTATGACTTTTCAAATGTGGATTGTTAGCTGCTAGGACAAGCTTCGTTGGGCTCGAGGGTGGGTTGACCGGTGCACTTTTAATGATCACCGTGCCTGGCGTTTTCCCCGAATCCATGGGCCCCTTGCCTGGGCCTGTACTGTTCATGAACGCGTTGGACAGTCTGCCGTCCTGGACGATAGCAGAGTTCAGATTACGAAGGAAGTGGTACGCTCCCTCAGGGTCAACAGCGTCGAGTGCGGCAAAGGCATCAGAGAGCCTGGCAATAGCTTCTCTCTTAGCCATGCTCGAGGTCTGTGCGTGTAGCTCTGCGAGAGTGGGATCAAGTGCTTTTGAATACAAGCGTCGCCCCAAGATTGCCTCCTTGCTAGTCACTTCAGCTGCGTTGGGATGCCTATTCTCATCTGTGACTTCATCAAAGGGACTAGGGGAAGCGGCGCGGCTGTAACTAGAAGTGTCGGATGGCACTCTTCGGAATAGATGTTGTGAGGAGCCAGCGTTACCAAATGACATGTCTGGCTGGAGCGGGCGTCGCAAGGCCGGTGCAGGCGGGCCGCGTACAGACCCAGTAATATCAGTCATATACGCGCTAGATGGCGGTCTTATTGCAGTGGACTTTCGCATAGTTGCAGGTGCCGGAGAAGGGGATAGAGGCTGTAATGGCCCGTCCTTAAGATCCATTCGCCGCAATGCCTCTTCAGTAGAGAAGATGGACGATGGTTTTCGCGACTTCACCATTGGCTTCTGGGGTGCAATCGACCTTACAGTGTCGAACACCCATTCATCCTGCTCGGGTCTAGCCGAAAATTCTCTCAGGGTTTCCTGATAGACAGGCCGATTCTTCTTTTTATTCTTAGTTGCGTCATAGGTTCGTCTCCTTTCAACTAATTCCTGCAACGCTTCGCTCTTGCCTGAAGACTTTATGAATCGATGTCTTAATAGTTCCTTGGCTGAAGGCCTGCGATCCGGGTCTTTCATAAGACATTGTGTGATGAAATCCCTGAAGTCCTTAGAAAAATGACCATCGAGTCTCGGCGGCGGGTTTTTGGGAATGTGGAATAGTGCCTTCATAGGATGAAGGTTCGCATGAGGAGGCTCTCCGTGTGCCATCTCCAGAGCTGTGATACCCAAGGACCAGATGTCGGCTTTGAAGTCGTAACCAGACTGCTGGATAACCTCTGGTGCCATCCAAAACGGGGTACCGACGAATGTATTGCGCTGAGACTTGATGTTGGTGAGCTGGGCAGCTACACCAAAGTCCGCGAGCTTGACCTTTCCGGACTCTGATAGTAGGACATTTGCGGCCTTTATGTCTCGGTGAATCTTCCCTTCGGCATGGAGGTATTCAAGGCCACGGAGGAGTTCGCGGCAGATAATAGCAATGTGCGGTTCGCTGAAAGAGCAGGGCGGTGGTTTCAGCTGTGTAGGGTATGAAAGTTAGAGAAAAGATCACAGGCAAGCAGCTTGAAAAATGGTATACCAGGTCAAGACACGAGCCACCCCCTAAATACTCCATGACGATCCATAGCTTGCTTCCACGTAGAAAGCTCGCTTTATACTGCGTAACGTAGGAGCTGGCGCATGTGCTCAAAACAGATATCTCGGCTTGAATATCTTGAATATCGTCGTCTGTCGATTCGAGGTCGATCTGAATGGAACTAACTTAGCCTTCCGCGATTGCCGAATGGAGAGGTCGGTAGGAAGGACATACGTGTTTGATGGCGACCACTTCTCCAGTCGCCTTCTCGATGCCTTTATAGACTACACCAAAACTACCGCCTATATTTATCCAGGTGGTGTAAGCATATAATTCATTACGCGCAGCGGAAAATTCACTAAGCCAGTATCGCGACGGAGCTTTTCTTACGGCCTAGTTCCTCAAGAACCTGGTAGTGGCTGGCAATGGCTTCGTCGGCCATGTTGGTAAGAACTTGTGGCTGGATCGAATCAATTCAGATGGGTGACTATCGTATCTTGGGACCTGCTGGCGGTGCAGCCGCTAGCAGCCACACGAACAAAACACGGACTGCGTTCAAGACACGGGACGCGCGCCGATGCGAGGCAGAGGTTAGGGACGAGATACGGCCGCAAGTCAATAAAATAGTGACCCGAGGGAGGTAATGATGGATTCAAGGTAGATCCGCGCGGGTAATCGCGTGTGTAGTGCAGACGCTCCCAAGTCGGCCATTGGCAAAACAATAAAAGTGTAGGATGTGAGGCGAAGAAAGCGTCGGGATCGCACCATGCGGCCGAGGCGTCCTGAGATCCACCAGATAGGCGAAAGTGGTCAAGGAACACAACAAGGCGGAAGCGGGAGCGGGAAAGCTACATTTTGCATTATGTACAGAAAGGTGGGGCGTGCAACCTGTATAGGTACCTATAGCCTCTAGCCTCAGGTACCATACCTAGCGCAGCACACTGTGTGCTGTAACAACAGCAACAGGAATCTGCTAGGGCTTAGTGGGCGGCTAGTTATTCCGCATTGGGCAATTAGGGCCATGATTAGATACTTGTCACGAGGCAAGCCGGTAGCTGAATACCCTATCTGGGTAGTTGCTTCTTAATATGCGTGATTAGTTAACGTTAAAGGATGCGTAAAAATAGGGAAATGTCTTTTCTTTTTTGGTCCATTCAATAGCATTCATCAGACCAATAAATAAACATATCGATCGCATACCCAAATATCGCGAACAAAAAGCAAGTATCTGCACTGCGTGTATATTCATACCTACTTTTACGAAGTTCAACGAGTTCGATGGCATTTGCTTTGGTAGTACGGGCTACGTCCGTACCTGGGGTAGATGTTTGCCCAGGTGTGCTTCGGTGGCGGGTACCTGTACCGGTACTTAGGCGAGCTCCATCAATGTACAAGACACGTTAACTGCAATGTACTGATCCACGTAGATATTGACTGTAAATACATCCACATATATGGGACACGGTGTACGCCATGTACTCACCAGGTGCCTTCTAAGTCTTGATACCTACCTAGGTAGCGGGAGACCCACCATCGCGCCCACGAGCTTCACCGTTACTGGGCAACCACAATAGAACCCCTCTGTTTGGAACAGTACGAAGTGACATGTCTACGCTACCCCAAGACTTACCCGCCTATGCCACATACACCAAGTTTGCTGCCGACTAGCCGTTCGTGGAATCAGCCGCTTGTAGACTTATCCGCGCATGTGGTAATGACCTTCGCGGTAGCCGATCTGTGTTTGCCTGGGTCCTGCTTATTGACTTGCAGGTTTGATTCTCTCGTGTCGCCGTCGTCCTGTTGTTTATACCCAATGGGGCTGTCATATCGCGACACCAATCCTCTACATTTGCACAGCATAACGCTCGCTCCTGAGGCCCGTCGCCCGGTTGGTTCCCTTCGTTCGGATTATCTCACCGCTTCCGACCTCCTGACTGTTCATTTGACCTCGAAAGCAACCTGTGATCTGCAGAAATTTCTGTATCCGACTGGGTGACGAGGCTGGATTAGGATTCCGAATCGTGGTGGTTGCTTGCGCGCTGGATATTGCCGACAGGTAAAGCAAGGCATTATGGTTCCAGCACCACCGCCTCTACCCACACGGTTCCCGTGTTGGTGTAGAGCCGTCTATTCTTGGGGAGGAGAGGTGAGTGCCTTTCATATTTTGTAGGGTCCGTGGCCAGCACACTGACAAGCGCTCTATGTGGCAGTCTCCACGAGATCTGGGATTCATCGAAGGAGACCTGATTGAATGTTTGAATGCCGGCGACGGCTCGTGGTGGACAGGGAGGTTACGGCGTAACAAAACTGTTGGCGCCTTTCCATCCAACTTTGTTGAGATATTACCTGATGATTTCCGGCCCATCAGTAGATCGATCAGCCCCCTGGCCTCGAGCAACACACCGAGTCCGACAAGCACTCTCCAGAAGACCAAGTCAAAGCCCTTTCGCAAACCCTTTGAAGCATATGCAAAAGCGCCTCATTACACGACGGCAAAGCAACCCGAAATCATACGCCAGCCTTCCAGCACGCCGCCTCGAAAAAACTCCACCAGTTCGTTCCGCAACAGCCGCGACAAGGTAGGTCGTGCCACCCACACGCCCTCACAGAGTCGGGAATATGCTCCGAGGGCTTCGTCACCAGCACCGCCTCGCCATGACTACCAAAGAGCACCGTCACCGGCGCCTCTTGATACTTCCTATCGTAACCAGGCTTCGTCGCCGGCTCCGCCGCATATCTCCGGTCGTAACCAGAGGGGTCCGTCACCCGTGCCGCCCGTCAGTTCTTACCATCCCCGAGCTCACTCTCCAACACCACCCCATGTACCCAGTCGTAATCGGACAGCCCCCTCCCCTGCTCCACCGCATGTGCCCCGATACCACCATAGAGCACCGTCACCAGCGCCACCCACACATCACTACGGAATTCGGACGCCGTCACCCGCAGCCACTCTAGCGCAGACACGTGAGCCAAGCGCTTCGTCCCCCAGTCCTTCATTTAATTACAAGCCTTACCGGCCTGGGGCTGAGCAAAACTCGCCACCTCCACCTGCCCCGCCGCCTCATCGCAGTCTTCTCACAAGAGGAAATTCGAATGTTTCTTACGATGATCAAGCTCGTTCGCATGGATACCATACGCCGCGGGCCGTCTCGCCAGCACCGCCGTCTCCTGGAGAAGCTGGATTCACACCATCCCCCCTGCGTGAGGCTATGGATGGTGTAATTGAGCAACTGGATGCGTTAGGTGCGCCCCATCGGAGCGGGTCTCCTGAGCCATCCTTTGATCCGTGGTCCCCAGAATCCTTCGACTTGATTCATCGCCGATCACGAAAGAAGCTGCTCGGCCTACAGACAGCAACGGGTCCCGCGCACCAGGATTCTGGTTATGAATCTTACGGTGCTGAATCACAGGAAAACACAGGTCGCGGTAACCGCAACGAGGAGTACCCGCTGCCTCGGTTGGACAATTACGTGGAGAGGATGGAAAACCGTATCCAAAGGATGCACCAGCATAGTAACAGCCTAGGTGCTATTACTTATGCTGAGGACCTGGCGCCACTCCCTCCGCTTAAAGGTCATCAAATAAGCCGGCCAAAATCGTCAATCGGTGATGAGGCTCGCTCAGCTCGTACCCTTCACAAGAAGAAGTCCGTTTATGATGGATTCCTCGGCAGAACATCGACAACAAAAACCAATTCAACAAACGCTTCTTCGGGCAATCAAAGCAGTACGACAACGACTAGCACAAACACGCAGAGCACTCACCGTAGTTTGATGAGTGGAATCTCTGCTGGTGGAATCAGTGCTACGAGCGCAGGCAGTCTGGCTAGGAAGAATAATCGAGCTCGCAGTGCCATAGGCTTCAGGGATGGTGATGAAGACTGGGACCCAAATCGGCCCACAACACCGTTTACCGGTGTATCTTACCATCCCAGCCATTCTACGTCTGCGTTGAGACCGCGATCACGGGCTGCGATCAATGAAGAAGGGATTGCTGCTGTTGGCGGTCTTGTGCAGCCAGGGGAATTGAAACCGAAGAAAGCGAACTTCATCAAAAGAATCTTGGAGGCAACGAAAACCGGGGTCGCCTCTGGTCGAAATAGCATAACGACCGGCACTGTATCATTGCAATCATCCCCCACGAAGCGCACAGGACCTGACGGCATCACTGCAATTGCAGGTGGTCTTAGCACGCCCAACCTGGACCGCAGTACTGCTCGAGATACAGGGTTCAGCAGCGGCATAGATTGGGTGCAAGTACGGCAAGACGTAAATAGGTCAAATACCCTGAGCAAGAACGAGCGCAACGAGCGACGTGACCGTTGCCAAATGATGGACTATCCCGCTATAGACCCTGTTGACGAACTCTATGAGAGCGTAGAGGGAGACGAGGGAGCTGATGGACATCCGGTTCGGGAACCGATCAATTATCAAGCTCTAAATCTCAGCCAAGTTGACAAAAACTCGCGATTTGTCAGCAACTTGCCGCCCACGACGACCGCAGTGACACTCGCGACGACTTATGTTTGCCGGCCCTATAGGAGCGATGTACAACGTCTTCGCGCCATCTTCGTCTGGGTCACTGAAAATATCAATTGGGAAGAAGACTTCGAAGCCGATGTTGACACGCGACGTGTCATTGAGACCAAGCGAGGGTGCGCTGAGGAATATGCGGTTCTAGTCCATGAAATGTGCGCAGCTATTGGTATTCACTCCGAGATCGTTCGAGGCTACCTCAAATCACCTGGAGAGGTACCCGAAACGAATATAATGCCCCGATCAAACCATTGGTGGAATGCTGTGATCGTCGATGACGAATGGCGCATGATGGATTGTTGTCTTGCGAGCCCTTCGAATCCGCACCGCGGCCTGTATTCCAATGCCGGCAGCGGAACCGCAGACTTCTGGTGGTTCTTAACTAGACCTACGGAGTTATGCTGGACGCATATCCCTGAACATCACGAACAGCAGCACATTTGCCCGCCTGTGGCCCATGAGACTCTGCTGAACTTACCTGGTGCTTGCCCGCCTTACTTCAAGAACTCCATCGCCATGGTGGATTATAATACATCACTTACCCGGATTGAGGATCTGGAAATGCTCCATATAAAATTTAATGTGCCAGAGGATGTTGAGGTAGCCGCCGAAGTAGAGGTTCGGGCCTATTCGCGTGATGCGGACGGAGATCTCTTTGAGAGTGGCGATGTGATCAAGAAACGCGCTTTGGCGCAGGCGGAATGGTACAACGGTGTAAAACGCTACACAGTTAAAGCTCTCCTCCCCGGAGACGAAGGAACTGGCATATTGAAAGTTTATGCTGGAAAGAGAGGTCTCATGCACAGCATCAAGGACATCCCACATCCCCTCGCGTTTGCTATTCCAATTATCCATACAGGCGACAACCCCCCTTACGAGTTCGTTACGCGTCACCCGACGCCTCATGCCCAACGTCACGATATATACGTCGTGCAACCACAATGCCAGCGCCTGGCTTTGAACAATACATTCGTCTTTGCCATCCGACAACACCCGTCCAGTCTAGGTAACATCGCATCCACCAACCCGCGTGGTACAAGTCCGGCTCCCTTCGCTCGACCAGCAAGCGCTATGAGCATGGCTAGTAGCGCCGCGGCATCAGCTCCTAGCTCTGCAACTGGAAGCATAGCAGGAAAGAAGCCAGCCAAGCTGGCGATCCAAACCCCAGGCGGCAAGATCCTGAGGCTAATGAGAAAAGAGGAGCGAAGAGGGATTGGAGTTGGCGGACGCAGCGTCAACGGCGAAGACGAGGTAAGCGATGGAGGCACCTGGGAGACGATCATCAAATGCTCGGAGCGTGGTGTGTGGCGCGGCCTCGTGCTCGCGGATCGCACTGCTCGGTGGTGTGTCTTTTCGGAGTGGGTGTGCGTAGGTTGAGCTCGCTCGCCT
Organism: Xylariaceae sp. X802; assembly: GCA_028637635.1. Lineage (NCBI taxonomy): Eukaryota > Fungi > Ascomycota > Sordariomycetes > Xylariales > Xylariaceae > Xylariaceae sp. X802. Next base: position 415,474 of record JAJFDH010000019.1, read on the forward strand.
TATTTGCGAGGCACTAAACAAAACCGCCAGGGAGCTCGTTGCCTGATTTCAATCGATTAGCCTATAATAATCCGACTGCTTCCGACTGAGATTTGATATGGGAGCGAGACGTCGATACGTCGTGCATTTTGCTCGGTGTTTTCGGTGGCCAGACTTGGGGTTTGTTTCCCTGATTTAGATACGATTGGCGTTAAACTGGGAAGAGGGCAACTTGGGATGAGTACACAATAGAGGTACCCAAGATATCATCCGTGGTATGCAAGCCTCTGCATTCTAGCAGCTTGGGCTCTCACTTGCATGTTCGGCGTTGAACTGCCTGGCTTTATGTACACATAGTTGACTGTAATGCTACGGCACGAAGGTCAAAAATGAGAACTTGACCGTCCGATAATTGTACTTTCCGATTACTTCATACGTCCTGTATCAGTACGTGCTAGATGCTTCTTCTGGCCCTCCTTCTGTTCAGACCTCCGTACGGTATACTTGAGTAGGTAGGTAGGTAGGCAAATAGGGGCTAAGATGCTAGGCCTAGCAAAAGAGATGTAAACAAACCACCGGCAATACCCACATGACAGAGGTACTACTCTTACCGCCTTGGGGATCCGACGAGAAGCTGATCTGCCTGGAGCACCTCGAGTACTCACGTTAGGTATGAGCAGGCCTACCTACTCTGATTCATCACGTAAGGTACGCGCACGTGGCCAAGCTTGCACGTGGCTAAGGACGATCGATCGGGACCGAAGGTTAGCACTGATCTGTGATCTCTGGGTTGTTATCAAGTCAGGCACGGCCGTCTAGCTCTAACTTGGAAGCCCGTTCCTTCTCTATGACAATGGGTACATGGTACACGAACGTGCCTACTGATCTTTACATCTACCGTGCAGGTACGGCTCTCTAACTCGAAACGCGTCCCTTCTCTGTCACAACGACGGTACATGGTACGCGAACGTGCCTACTGATCTGTCCATCAGGCAGGCACCTTCCTAACACCCGTGTAAAGTGACCTGCTCTAGTCAAGGCAATCGTTCTTTCCTTGTTAACGCACTTAACGCGTTTACTGATTCGGCTGATTCGAGGCACGTCACCGTGCTATTTAAAGCACCCCTCCATCTCTCCCGTTGACAATTCCTTCTGACCTTCTTCCACCTTCGTTCCACCCATCACCCCGCTCACCATCCCAACTTTCCGATTTCATCACCCACCCGTACTCTCTGCATCGTTACCCATCACGACTTTTCATTCTTAGCTTTAAGGCTGACAAGCTTTCCAATCCCCATCCAGACATTTCTAGTCACTGTCCGCACCAGACCGAGCAGGTCGAGTTGTCAACCATGTCGGGCAATGCACCGGCCAATGGTCCGGGTAACCTCGACCGAATCGAGGCTCCCGTGACTCTCAAGGCGTACCTCCTCTGTGTTTTCTCGGCCTTCGGCGGCATTTTCTTCGGTTATGACAGTGGTTACATCAACGGCGTCATGGGAATGGCCTACTTCATCAAGCAAATCGAGGGTCCCGATGCCACCAGCCTCAGCGGAACATCTAAGTCTCTGATCACTTCTCTTCTGTCTCTTGGTACCTTCATTGGTAAGCACCTGGCACCTAACCTCCTATGTCTATTGCTTTCTCTTGTTGCTACGCAATTTCGTGTGCTAATATTATTCTACGAAGGTGCGCTCGTCGCTGGTGAATTCGCTGACTTGGTCGGCCGCCGCATCACCGTCATCGGTAGTTGCGTGGTATTCCTGGTCGGCGTTATTCTCCAGTTGGCTTCGTCTGGTCTTGACCTGCTTATCGTTGGTCGTGTTGTCGCTGGCCTTGGAATTGGAGGTGTGAGCTCAATCCTGATTTTGTACATGTCAGAGATCGCGCCTCGCAAGGTCCGCGGCGCCATTGTTGCCGGCTATCAGTTCTGTATTACCGTTGGTAAGTTGGTGGTATCCTTCTGAGATGAATTTTGTATTGTCGACCTTCCTCTCACCATTCTGCCAGGTCTCCTGCTTGCCTCCGCCATCGACTACGCCACGCAGAACCGGGATGACAGTGGTTCTTACAGAATTCCCATTGCCATCCAGATGCTATGGGCTTTGATCCTTGGAACTGGCCTGATTTTTCTTCCGGAGTCGCCCAGATATTACGTTCGTAAGGCCAGATTTGATTACGCCGCTGAATCCTTGTCTCGACTTCGTGGCCAAGCTGCGAACAGCCAGTACATCTTGGATGAACTTGCCGAAATCGTCGCCAATCACGAATATGAAGTTTCGATTTTGCCTAGTGGCAGTTACTGGCACACTTGGCTTGCCTGTTTTCACGGCTCCTTGAAAGACGGCTCCAGCAACCTCAGACGTACTATCCTTGGAACTACCCTTCAGATGATGTCCCAATGGACTGGTGTGAACTTCGGTAAGTCTCCCTTCAATCCTTCGTCCTTTTTCTGCCCGGTTAAGGAGCATGACGACTCCTATAAGAGCTAGATTAGAGCTTAGGAACTCTTCATGTCTCCAAAACCGCCACAGGTTACACTGAGAATGTCCATTTCTAACCATAAGTATTCATAGTCTTTTACTTTGGAACTACTTTGGTACGTAGAAAGCGTGAAGCCCCATTACGATGCTGAATCCGTCAAAACTAACTCTTTTTAGTATGTCAACAGTCACGATCTCTCTACTGCAAGAACGTTATCTGTCCTGCTCGTAACGTTCTTAATTGTCCCCCTTCCGGCCCATGCAGTGTGAATCAATATCAACAGATTCACGGTTATGCTAATAAAGAAACAGTTTCCAAGATTTAGGCACTATCCAAAACCCATTTCTGATCTCCCTGATTACGACTCTCGTCAACGTCTTGTCGACCCCTATCTCTTTCTGGGCTATCGAGAAATTTGGTCGCCGACCTCTTTTTCTCTGGGGTGCCCTTGGCATGGTGGTCTGCCAATTTATTGTTGCCATTGTTGGAACAGTCAGTGACTCCGCCACGGCACTTTCCGTCATGATTGCCTTCATCTGCATCTTCATCTTCTTCTTTGCGAGCACATGGGGCCCCGGCTCCTGGGTCCTCATTGGAGAGATCTTTCCTCTTCAGATAAGGGCTCGAGGCGTGGCCTTATCCACCGCCAGCAACTGTAAGTCATTGTTCAAAACTTCGTGCAGTGATTTCTGCATTCTGGACTTCCCTTCATCTCTGCTTCAAGATAACCAGAAACCTCGCTGACTGCAATCCATCTAGGGCTATGGAATTTCATTATTGGCCTGATTACCCCGTACATGGTCGACAAAGACAAAGGCAATCTCGGTGCTAAAGTCTTCTTCATTTGGGGCAGTCTGTGCGCCACTGCGTTCATCTTCAGCTGGTTCCTTATACCCGAAACCAAGGGCCTCACACTTGAGCAAGTGGACAAGATGCTCGAGGAGACCACTCCTCGCACATCCGCTAAATGGGAGCCCCATGCTACTTATGTTGCGGAGATGGCTCACATGGAAGATGGTAATGCGAAGGACAAGAATGCAGTGAATGGAGAAGACGGCGCTGCCGCTGGCAATGGCGGTTCGGCCAGCAGCCCCGCTCCCCAGATTCTTTAAGAATTTTCCGAGGGGAATACCTCAACAGCCAAGAATCAGCTGAGGTTGCCGTCATACTTTCTCTGCCATTGAGGGAATGGGTTTGGTTTCGATCAATAAAGGCGTTGGGGACCAGTATTCAGAATCAGGAACAGATTCAACAGAAGAGGTCGTGCGATACAGCCGACAATATGGTAATAGGCCATACACATGTACACAGAGTGGCCCTAGAGTGTAAACTCGTAGCCCAGGAAATAAAGGGCATTTTAAATCCTTGAAAGAAAAGTCTCATTTTCATGCCTTGAAGAATTTCTAAGGTTAAATCTAATTGTGGTGAAGTCTAAAGAAAAGGAGAGAAGATTGTTAACGATTCCCGGTTACTATATTTGGCTGGCAGAAGTAAGTCCTAGTGCTTGCACACTATCACGATGTTCAGAATCCTGGAGTACATTCACGTCCCTCAGAGTAACCACTAACGTATGTGTACATGTGCTATTATACGGAGAGATATTAATATTTGAGGAAACAAAGAACCATGGCAACGTCACAGGGCGCTTCTATCACTTTGGGATGGGCCGCAAAATGTATTTATCTAAAATGTCGAGGAGCAGCAGCTATCTGCGTGAAAAAGTGGATGTAGAGGGTTCAACGAGCCAAGACGGGAGTGAGACCTTGACGGACGGGGCGAAGAGACGATACCATGAGTTATGGGCTAAGGTTTACTCATCATCACTTATGGGTCCCTAAATGCTATAGGCCATGCGTTATAGAGCGACAATGCAATGGCCCGGGTAAACCGTCGGCTACCATCAAACCTTCTGCACTTCACCCAGGAGACGAAGAAGTTCTGGCGCAGACGCACGGGAAATACCATTGCTCCGTAGACGAGGTAAGAGGCGCTGTATCCGAGCATGGCACGGCAGGGTATGCAAGAGAGTACCTAGATTGCGAGCCGATTGACATCCTCTCTGCGCCCTTCCCCTCCCCACGTTTCTGCTGTGCTTCCCACCTTTTATACGGTGAGAGTGTTAGGAACAAGCTGCCCAGAGTCAGATCTTGCAGGGCTGCGGGTAGGATATCTTTACGTGCGACTCCAAGGCTTGGTTTTTGCTATGTTGTAGACGCGTGGAACATGGAGCGACGAATGGGATGTCGATCGCACGTGAGGCGCCGGCACTCCGGATGCTGGTGAGAAGGCCCGGCTGACTTGGAGAGTAGTGAGGATTCTTGGGCTGCGCGCTTCATGTAATCTGGCTGGGATGCCGGTGGAATGAACCCATCCCGCGCCCTCTGATTTGAAACGGGGGGCACTGCTTCCGCTGCGATACGAGCGGGACAGCTCTTCGGCACTCCGTTGCCAAGAGGTGTCTGACAGAGGCGTTATCGTGGCTTCGCCGGCGGATGGACGAGGGTTATTAGTTGGTATGGGGCTTAGACTACGGTATCCTAAGCCGTTACGTTGCGGTTCTAGGATCGTAGTTGTTGGACGGTTCCAGCTTTGCGTCGCACTGAATACCGCCAAGCTTCCAACGGAGTTGTGTCTGGTCGCGTCTCTTGGCTGTCATCGGCCCGAGATTTTCCACAGCAGAGGCGGCCGCGGGCTGGGACTGCTCGAGCCTGCAGGCAGGATGCCGCGGAGACGCGAGGGATTAAGGCCCGTCTTCTGAAAAGCACTCTCTGCTCCCACTTGTATGACCGGTTCCTTGATTTCTCTGCCTATGGGAAGGGGGAAGCATCGCACTACGGACACGGCGAGAGGCAACGGGGTGCGATCACGTCGGAAGAAGTGATAAGGAGCGGTCGCGATGTCACGTCTTGGAATCCATGGGCCGCGGGTAGAAAATCGAGGAAGCACACGTGCAGGAATTCCATGCAGGTAATCTGGCTGTTGCTCATGGGGTACGTCGCAAGGACGACCAAGGCCGGTATGAAGATCCAATCAGTCCAGGGGGCCCGCCTATAATACGCGGACAATTATCAGGCGCGCGGGGGCCAGCAGAATACCACAACCCTATTCCTGCATGTCGTTGATATCGACGAGATAAGTTAGATAAACGTGGGCCCGGACAAAGGTCGAGGGCCTCGAAGTCCTACCAGTGGATGTTCGAGACACCTCCCTGGGCGGCGACGAGAAGGGGTTTTGCAGGGGACAGTTAGTCAGCTGAACTTGGTTCAACTGAGTTAAATTGTGCGATTTCCTTGAATGGAATCGTGCTGTCAACGGTTTATTCTATTCTGGTCTTCATCCTGAGAGTCTGGAGACCAGATCGGCGATCGCTTTGTTGAAACTTGTCGATGAAGAGGGTATCGGCACAACCATTTGTGGCTGGCTGCGATGTAGACTGTGGGTGGTCCCGTAAGATTAGTTGAGTTACAGCAAAGGCAATTGATGGTAATTGGCCGGTGGGTGCGTGAATGGCAGACCTACTGATTTCAGCTCTCTATCGCAGTCATTGTGCGTCACGCTGTCGAGTCATCGTACTTCGTAAACAATCCGCGAGCCGTGCTTGATTTGGGTCGAGATCCTCCCCACCCCCATGGGGCCATGCTAATCTACTCGGCCGAATTCTGGCGCAAGGAGTCCCGAATGCCGGGCCTCGAATACAGCGCCGATAGCAAAATTTGATGCATGTATGTGATCATCGTGTAGGGTTGTATCGTGGCTGGCGGCGATCCCGCTTAACCGTTAAGCCCTGGTCATTCCGTGCATAAGAGGCCCGCCAAGCACACTATAGAAGCCACTTGTCTGGAGAAACCCAGCGCAGACCCAGAGCTGCTCTGTAAGAGCATCCGATCGGCGTCGATCAGGCCTGCTAGCTTGGGAGGCTGCAGTTTCTGCGACAAGCCCATGTGTACGACACGTAGCCCGTCTCGGGGATTTGGCTGCGTGGAGCTGCGAGACGGAGCGGACAACGCCTAAATAACTCTTGCGCGGTAACTCTAGATCGACGGAAATGTATATGCAAATGTAAAATGCCTACCTGCCTTTGGCAGTTGCTAGGTATTACGAGAAGGTAGGCTCTCAGAGTCTCGGGTTTCTAGAGATGGGAGGGCGTCAAATGAGAGTTCTAGCAATTGAGTCTAGATAACCCCTGGTCTCGGCACTGGGCAAATTGAAGCAGCTGGGGACAGTATACGGGAAATCGGATTTGGATGGAATGCTGCTTTCGTTAACAGACAAACCCAGCTCAAACGCGGATACTTTTCATCGATTATCATCCTATTGGGCCGCGCGTCCCTGACAGAGGGCCCAAGGGCCTCAGGCTGGCTGGCGACTTGCCTTTAGGATGCCGTCGGGGAAGGGCGTAAGTATTAGTGTAGGTGCCGTTTTCTCATGCTGTTGAACGTGTTACGTATGGGCCTCAGCAATAGTTACTCGGGATTCATTAGTTAACCGCATACAGTCTGTACTTAAGTCAGACTCTATGAAGTTTGAGCCTGAGGTCGGTAATTCAGAGGCATTTCATACCTACAAAATCAAATGCAGCGAAGAAATGCATGGGTGATTGCATCAACTTCCATTTCCACATTGAGTACTGTTAAGTACCAAATCGGGGGTCTGCAAATGCAAATCTCGGCCGGGAAAATGGCCAAAATAGGATCTCCGATCGTATCAAGTGCAGCGTGAAGAGGCCGCGGTTAACACAAAAAAGAAAAGAAAAAAAAGTGGTAATTATGTCTGTATCTATAACTAAGGCGGAGGCGGGCAGGAACGAAAGCAGAGCGTGCCGCAGGGACAGTTGAACTCCTGATATGTATTTTCCATATCGATGAGAATGTCGTCCGCTGAACCATTCGTAAGAAACTTCACAACTAACGCGGAAACGAGTTGAAGAATTTGTTGAAGGGATCACCGATCGCAAAACTTTAACTGCCAGGTTAACCACGCTGTTATTAAGGACCGAGTAGTATTGCTAACCATTTCCCTGTCACAGTTGCGATTGGATTCTACTATGCCGGTCACATCCCAGTGCGGTATACGCAGTCACAGAGTAGTATTCGTTTCCGGTTACAAAGAGTTGCCTCCATTGTCAGCTGGACCGTAGTGTGGTTAGCATAGTAGAGATTAAGTGCGGTCATGTTGGTCAATGGCTGGCAAGGTACCTTGATCTTTCGGCAACCGTCATTAGCCCAGCAGTGCGGCATTTCTGCCAGGCTGATTATTGATGCCGTTGGCAGGGACATCGGAGTCGTTGAGCAGGCGGTTAGGGTCTTCGCAGCCACTTTCAGTGTTCACCTTGGACGCAACGCCATTGGGGTTTTAGTGGATGGCGTTGTTGAGATGGACAACAGTATTTGAACAGCAAGATCGTTAACTCGAGAAAGATGCCAATAATGGACTTTAGGTAGTGCCCGGTTACATGGAGAACCCTCTTTGCCGGCGGTTACTAGAGAACCCACTCTAGGAAAACCGTCTTCACAATGTGACCTAGCGCTACGCTTCAGCCAATTCGCGGTGCTTCGATCATTCGGTGTGGGACGTGAAATACGTACATACTGAGTAAAGCGCCAGCAAAAAGCCTAGGTTCAGTGTGCAAGTAACTTAACGAAAGTTTTGTTACTTTCCTTCTTTTACCCAGTTCGATTTGCGCATGGTATCTTGTCGGTAGTATCTGGCGCCAATGCGCCATTGTCTGCGGCACGGCACGGGGGAATCTGCTTTGCGTGAAACTGAGACTAGGTAGGTAGGTATTTACAACTTCCCACTGGTGTATGCAATTCGGGTGCTTCAATATTCCGTATTATCTCATGTTGGCGGCTAGTTTGGCGACAACTATTTATAGGTAGATTACCTAGGTACAAGGTCCTACACTGACGACTAGCAGTCTGAAAGTGTGTGTGTGTTGCCGGTGTCTAACTACCTAGGCATCTTCAAGTTGATACCCTGGCATGGCACATAGATTAGCAGAGCTAAAGGGTTACCTAAGACCGACTTCTACATGCACTGGCGTCCCGCACTGCTCGGCCACTTCGCCTATAGTAAGGGGCTGGCACCCCTATTGTTCTGTTTGAGAGATGCGATGGCCGAGCAATCCGGTTGGTCCATTGTCGCCAAGCGCTCTGCCGGCGTCCTTCATTCCGCTAATTTGATGTTGTAAGGCACGGTTAGGCGTTTTCGTCGTATGCAGTCGAGCACACCACCTTTTAGCGAATCCGATCGACCGGCGCAGAGCCGAACGTGACTAATTAGGACATTCGTACCCCTCCTCCAGAGGTTTCCCATGTACGGAATAGCGAGAGCCATGATGTCGCTGACATACTATGGAGAGTTTAGAAGCTCCGATTGGGTGACTCGTCGAAAAGTTCAGAGCCAGCCGGGGCGCCATACCGCATATCCAATCTAGGGGCCTCAATACTCTGGTGTACGTAGAGATTGCATAGTACTTCAGATAACTATTAGTTGATTCTATTCAACTAGGTAGGTACGGTCTATATTCTCAACTGCTACCTACAGTATTACCTGATGGGCTATGGGTATAAATACTATCAACTATTAACTATTGTCCAACTTCAGACAGCGCTGCTAAGGGAGTTTATTCCGTTACCACGCCGGACAATACCTATAACTTTGTAAATTGTACCCTTGATAATACAGTACATAGATAGAGAGAGACCTTGAACAAATAGCTAGCGATCACAGTCTGTAGTTAGGACCTAGTTAACCTATTGTAGGGTATAGAATAACGCATACATGTGCGGTAGGTAGGTAGGTAGTGTAGTTTACGTACCCATCGTTAAGAAATCCGGGATAACAGGTACTACTCTAATCTTCAACCACAGCCTTCAAGTTCTGTCCGATCTATAACTAATCCAACTGCCGGTGCTAAGAATCCACTACTTTAGTGTGAAACTTAGGTAGGTACGGGCGTACACTAAAGTTGTGCATAACCTCGTGACTACATACACACCCCGTAGTAACATTTTCCAGCACGGAGTTCCAAGGTTCACACCATGTATCATATACAGTGTGACACTTACGTGGAATACTAGCATCATACTGTAAATAAAGCGGCCCGGCACCAGGCCCATCTCGTCTGCATTCCGTAGATCGGCGTGTGTTTGAATGGTATCCACTCGGAGATCGGCCCGCTGGATCATCTGGCAGCTGCCAGCACAGCTGTCTGCGCAAGCATGCAATACCTACGTCCGTAAATTGCCGATCCAATGAGTCCCAGAGACACGATCATGTTTGTTTACCCATTCCCATACCACAAGATTATCCCACGTCGTGCGACGTTAGACTCTCTACCCTCGTGCCTTGCCCGCTTCACTATCTATACATGCCTGCTTTATGGTGTATTTACTGAATTGTCTCCCACAGAGCTCCGTTGCCCTCTCTCCGGAGGCGGCGGCCGATACACCGATATGCAGGTACAGCAACCTCGGTCCACTCGACGACGATCTGAAATCCCACCCCTCCTGGTTCTACCTAGATACGATCTATCGAGGTACCTAAGATTCTGGGGTACCAATATTACGATGATGTACAATGTACCTAGGTACTTACTTAGGCGTACGGCGTGGCGGGGTGACGGAGAGCAGTGCTTCATCCAGCTAGGTGTCTACAGGATACATACAGTCACTGGGGCTGCCTTTACATTTCTGCCTCTGTCTGGTCTTCTCGACATAGGTCGGCTGGTCCTTCGTGGAATGTCTACCTACCTTACTCCTCTCTATCTACATGTGCCTTTCGCACGCTTAAAACGCTTGCGGCTATTGCGGCGCATGTCCCGAAATAACACAATTGTCCATCCCGTCGATACACTACCTGATCTACCTGATCTGCTTGATCAACGGATTTCAACAGTTACCTTCCATCATGCTGAAAGATGATCTAGGCAGGCAGCAGTCACATGACTGAATGCTGATCTTGAAAGATTTCGTCTAGTGGACTCAACCTGCTGACTTTTCAGTCCCGGCTTGTCGTCTTCCTAGTCATATTTTTGCTAGCCATGAGACAGGCCCTAATCAACAGCGTGCATGGAGTCGTATGCCTAGGTTAGGTAGTTCATGGTTAAAGAGTTACTCTGACTCTTTAGCACTCTCTCTATCACGGGCCTACTCTACCATCCCAACCAGAAACTCCTCGGCGCATCGGTTTCTGGTTCCAGAACTGGCGGGAATTCTCAACAAAACCTTGGCACGATGACAGTATGTCGTCTCGCAAGCGCCCCATACCGGCGGTCATCGACGCAATCTCCCATTTGTTTGAGCTCCATGGCAAGGTTTGTGGTGGTCAACCACGCCTTAGTACCGATGGTGTGTCTCCATTCAGACCCATGTGCCCCTGATGAAACTAAGGTGGGCTGATACCCCTGCTGCAGAGATACAGAATGCGCCATGTACAGGTACCTCTTGTAGGTCCTTCATTCCGTTGCGATGCTCTTGGCAACTAGGTAACTTATGGACTTCGCAGCGTCGGCCGTTCAAGCCCCTTCGAGCCTTTTGGGAGGGCCTGATGGTGCACCTCTGCCGGCGCCGACTAACCGCCATCGTGGCTCTTCCCTCCCAGCGGCAGGGCTGAACGGATTAAGGTGGCGCTTTCTTGTTTTGTGCACGTAACATCTCATCTCCCGCAGACGTCCTGGTCCATGTCGTGAGCTCCGTCGAAACCTATCACCATCCAACTCCTTGACTGAAGGCCACTCCACCAGCAATCCCTCCTCTTTCCCTCTCCTCGGTGCGGCTTGTTCTAGATAGCCACACTCTTAGAGGCGATGGGCGTGTGCTACTATCTACGATACAAGTAGTTACAGCCGTATACCTACACACAAGCGATGAAAAAGGCAGCTAGATACCTGATGCTGTCGCACCAGGCCCCACCGAGCTGTTCTGGCAACCCCATATCAGGCTACGGCTCTTCGGAGCAACTTGCCACGAACTCCCCGGTGCTTGGGAGGACTACGGCCAAACTCTATCAAGACTTTTGTCGCCCTTCTACTAAATCCAAATATCCCAGGCCGCTTCCTAGCATGCCGCTGCCGCCTGTCATCATCAGATTCAAGCTTCGCCTTCCGCGATAGTAGCCCGCTCGGCTGGTCTGTTCACTTAGAGAGAGACTGTGTTCTGACTTCACAGCGTTGTGCGAGGAAATGGCGCCGGCTGTGAATTGTCCTGGCGCGAAGCAACCCAGCCAAGCACCCTGGGGCCCATGATACTGTAAACACGCGAGTAGGGCATATACGGCGCGGACCTATCCACCAACGCGCCGATTCGGGGTACTGTTCTGTGTTCTCAACGTATTCAATGTTCCATGGCCCAGCGCATACGGGCCTTTTGATAAGGAAAACCTTTGATCTCATCATGTCTGACTCCCTGCGGCCACTTCTAAGGTTGACAATTTACCATCGAAAATCAACAAACACCCCTTGCGCATTTCGTGGTCCACTCCACTTATATGCCATGCCTGCTTCGCTACCGACTCGGATGTAATCCCAAGTCAAGGTAGGTATTGAGGTCATCCCCGCAGATTCAGATGTACACACCCACCATCAAGCGATCCATGTCTCCATTGGTTCACGTCCTCAGCACTGTCAACTACGGTCATGCGTTCATCCGCGACGCCTCTGCCCACTTCATATCATGCATAGCCAATAGACGGCACTTTGGATATCCCAGCCCTTGTGTTGTACTTGTCTTCTCATACCGCTAGATGTACATCTGCACATTCAGTCTCTTTTCCAGGCGTGGGGTGGGTTCGAAACCATCGTCTTGCCGTATCAGAGTCACAGCACTATGATTGTGCCAAATTGGAAATCTCTTCATTGGATTGGGCCCCACGTCCCAAGATACTTCTTCCCTCATTTGCAGCAGTTTCTAGATCCTATTGACGTTCCCGCCGTCTGGGGACCGCGGCAGCAAGGTCTTTCTTTTGGTCCTCAAGCACACCACCATGACACGGCATTAACCATTCAGCCGAGAACCCGCACCCCGAATGTTGCTTGAATTCGGAGGCTGTCGTCCAAGACACGGGGCGTGTGGCTCAGCTGTCTCCATACACGGTTTCCTCACTGTGACCCCGGCTAGGCCATATACCGTGCAGTTTCTTCGGAGAAACCTGGCCTTAGGACATCAGAACGTTAATCAGTCTCTTCTCAATGCTGCTACCACTTCTGGTTAACACCGTATCGAGTAACCCAGGCTAACCCAAAACGAACCCCAGAGCTTTTGACTGTCTTCCCATGTACGAAGTTACAGCGTGCTGCCCTTACTTCGTGGCCGGGTCCTCCCTAGGTATTTTCCCGTGAGGACAGACGGTACCGTTCGGTATTAATCCCACATCTTGTCGTGTTAAAGAGCAAGGGACTTCCTCGTAAGAGTGCCTTTACTGCAACCACGGGGTAGCCTTCCAAGGCCCCATTCATACTTAACGCTGAGCCTGCCGCTGTCGAGACATTGAGGCGATTGACCCCACCCAGTCCAGGAAATTTACATTTTATACGTAGCTCGACCCGAAAAGCCTCACCCATGTACTTGCCATTCGGGCTACATATCTATCGTTGATTCTCTTAAGACCATCGTCGCCTCTTCTTGGTGAGGCTAGCAAGACTCTCATTTTACAAAAGCTTGTTCTGCTTCTTGGGGTCACCGCCTTTACTTAACCTGTTTCCGACGTCACCTTCTTTTACGAGAATTTGTTAGTGTGTACAGAACAGTCTCTTAACGACCACCTTTGCGAGGAGATTGGGCAGAGCTATCCTCTCATTTCATGCCCCTCCACCCTCCAATCAACTCTACCCTTGGAATATTGTGATTAGCACACACAAGGTGGACAGCTATGCTTTCGGCAAACCTTTATAGCTCGATTCTTATATGACTACTACCCAGCCCATTCCTCGATTGTCATTGTTGCGCAACTCTATACCGAAGGGTTGTCGAACTGCGGCAAACCGCCAGATTATATCACATTGAAACCTCGCTGCGAATATTTCCCAATGCTCGTTACTAGGCACTTCGAACCGGAACAGATCCACTGGTCCAGCAAATTTGAGGCCACCTTCCATAAACCCACCAGCCCACGCATGTCCGGTTACGACAGCTCGCTTTCCACACAGCCTGATTGGCAGGGTCCTTATTCGTATCTTCCCCCAGGAGACAACAATATTTTTGCGCCGCCCTTTGAGCAGGTATCAGGCTCCAGCAACGACAATGGCGTTGCATCTCAGCAGCGTTCTTCAACTGCTCAAAAGAGTAATCTAGATGCACACGGCCAGACCAGTTCACGCAGTCTGGGATCACCGAGAACCCACCGTGCTCTTGATCCTTTAGGCTTGCGCCAGCCTAAACCTGAGCCAACTACTCAAGAGAAACCCGGTACCACAGGCGATTCTTACACGATCAAGGCTGAAACCTCCAATGAGGAACCACCTATATCTACTGAAGCTACGCAACTCGCGCTTGAACATCCGCCGCCTGTTTCGGCATCGTTAGTAGAACGGAATCTCGACTCTAGCGCCAGTGTGGGTGGCAGTGAAAAGACCATTACAGGCAAGGAAGAAGACGAGATTGTAGATGATGACGACATGATAGAAGGAGATGGGGACGGTGGATGTGAGGGCGAAGAAGAACATCCGAGTCAGCCACAAAGCGCAGCCGAACGGACAGCCGCTCGGAGGAAAATGAAACGATTTCGGTAGGGAGGATGCGCAATTTTTCTGGATGATACTAACTCCTCGTAGACTTACACATCAACAAACCCGATACCTTATGAGCGAGTTTGCGAAGCAACCGCACCCGGATGCCACTCACCGAGAAAATTTATCGCGACACATCCCAGGCTTGAGTCCTAGGCAGGTTCAAGTCTGGTTCCAGAATCGGTGAGGATTGTACGGCTACTCTCAGTCATCTTGGTTCTGACAATCTGCAGGAGAGCCAAAATCAAGCGAATGACGGCTGACGATCGAGACCGGATGATTAAAATGCGTGCTGTGCCTGATGATTTTGACAATGTTCAAGCATTGCACTCTCCTTACGGGGCAGTGCATCCGCTGGGCACCCCCATCACACCACCAGTAGATTTTGGGTCAACTTCCTATACGGATCATATCATACGGCCATTGTTAGTAGATACAATGAGGCGCGATGGCGATGATCACCTTTCTCCCACAGGGATCAGCCCTGCCTTTGGTAATATCGGTTTCACGCCGTCCGGAACAATGAGTAACTCCGACATTCTTTCTCCATTATCGCCCTCGTCAAACGATAGAGGATACTACTCAAGTCACTTGACAAGTCCGCTTGGAGGATCTTCCAGGACAAATCCTTTTGCAAGGCAGAATAGTTTAGACTCAGGGGTCCAGTCACTTACACAGTCGCGCCAACATATCCGGCCTCTTCAACCGCTTTCTCTCAGGGAGACGATGTCGAGGTCAAGATCCGATAACTTGCAGTCGCCACTTCGATCAAGCATGTCGTGGAAAGACGGCTCTATCGGTTACGCGACTTATTCTTCTGGCAGTGGCAGCTCTGGAGCGACTGCGAGGCAAGGGCCGTCCTACCAAGCAGATCCGGCCGGGAGTAATACCGCTGGTACGTTGGGTTACGACACAAGCTCCTATTCAAGTGAGAAAGCTGTATTCTTGGCAATTTTCAAGTACTAATCAGATGGTAGCTTCTGCTTCTGGGTTGCGGTCATCGACAGCTAACATTAACTATTCAAGCCTTCAACAGCCCTCGCAAACTAGGTCTCGTCTGCGAGCAGCTTCAGCCACATTACCGCTTGGCCTTGATTTGAGGCATCAGTATCGCCCCTTCTCATCTAGCCATAACCTTCAGCCCCTTAGTCATTCTTCAACTCCTCGAGCGACAAGTACTGCACCATACAGTACCTCATCGGGCTACTCTACAAGCTTCCCAACGGCTCCCCTGACTGCTCCCATCGATTTTTCACTTTCCCGAACACCCTCTATGAGAAGTTCCATCCAAGATTATTCGGTACCGCAGATGAACGCACCAATTGCGCCTCCGCATGAGTTCAGCCAGGCCCTACAGGGGAATATAGCCGGCACAAGTTCCAGGACACCAATACGGGATACCTTTAGTGGTGGGCATCTTGCAATCGAGCAAGGGCAAGGATCCAGCAACGAAAAAAGTGGAGGATTCTCTGCCGATGATTTGAGCAGGTCGAATGCCGGGTTGAAACGGAAGCGCAGCTCGTTCAGTCTACCCCAAGACGCTCATGCAACCAGCTCATCGCAGAGTTCTCAGCCATATGGACATACAAATTAACAGCAGCTACGAGTTAGGATGCGGCAATTGACACATCATTCAATCAACTCGGTATTGTCCAGAAGTTCCCGGGGGGCACTTAGCTTCGGCCTCTCAATGCTCCTCCCGCTACACTGCCCTGTTGCCCAACACTTACTATACTAACATGCGGTTTTACGTTTACGGTGTTTGGGGTTATTCACGGATTGGTTCGCTAGCATCGCAATTTCTGAGCTGTCCTCTTCGGCTGCAGGATATGGCCAGTCGGAAGGTTGTGCAGATGACGCCAATTATTGGGATTGGGGAAACGGAAAACGTGAAGGAGGGTAGGGACGAGTAATGAGACACGCGGAATGAACCGATATATACCCGAGATGGCTGGACCAGCAGCCTGCTGACCGAAAGATTAAACCGTCACTGGCAGTATATACAAGGCCTCGATGGAAAAGCGTTCAAGATTCCCAACCGTGATGAGATATGAGGACTCTAATCCACCGGGCTTTCCTTCTTGTATAAATTTACACATTTACCACATGTAAGATGCGACGAGTTATTCTGCCAACCTGCCATGTTTGTTTGTTTGTATTGAGCATCAGAGCAACGCCGGCATAGCGAGGTGGTGACTGTGGTTTATTGGCTCGGATCACGATTGCGGGAATTGTGCACATAATCGCCGGCTCGATTGCAACGACCCATGGAAAACCACGGTATACGAAGTATTCCTTTTTATTTTTTTCCTACCGTTTACAGGGATCGCTCTCATCCTGAGCAAAAGGGGTTGAAACGCGTAAACGCCTCGACCTACTACTACGCAGAGCTCTACACGGAATTCGGGCCTGGCAAAAACATCGGAATGCAAGTCCGATAGAAGGTAATCTCGCCTGAGGGTTTGTGCTACTGGGCGGTACCCAATGGGAGGGTTGACCTCGAAGGAATAACCCAAAAGCCGGGCTGCGAGCGCGGTTCGGCCGAGTCCCAAGGCTTCTTGGCTGGCTTCCAGATGGGATTCATGGGAAACATTGACTGTCCGTGTATTTTGATTAGCCCCATCACCCTGAGGCACGAAATAAACTCCTCGCATTGGATGTGTTACCGTCGCCATGACGTACGTCGTCTGTGAGCTTCTGGCCATGCTTTTGTTGTTGTTCGAGTCGGTGCCGAGTGCTGGTTACGCCGTCCCACACGGCTCTCTCCCCACGATGCAAGCATGTACCCACGCCAACAGCCCGTAAACCCGTGCAGGACACGTATGGGGTGGTTCTATTTTAGGGGGGAAACGGCAGGAATTGAGGATCGGGGTTAGTAGTGAGTATCTCATATGATTCCCGTTGAGCCTTGACAACACATGACGGCTCTTTGAAGATGCGCAAAAAGAAAAAAGGAAACAAAAAAAGAGAAAAAAGAGAAAAAAGAGAAAAAAGAAAAAAAGAAAAAAGAAGCTAAAAACAATACGATATCTTTGTTCATGCCGGCCATGCGCCCTGGCTACCTATCGCCTTGCCGACTGCCTTGGGGTATTATTATGACTGAACCCGACTTAACTGTCGTTTGCAAGCGAGAGTACAAGACGAGACCGCCCAAGCCGCATTCCAAAAGGAAAAGGGAAAAATGAAAAGAGAGAAAGAAAGAAAAGAGGCTTTCCCTGATGGGATGGCCGGCTAACCATTTCGCGCTCCTCCACGCTGTGGATTCCAGTGCAACGCTACTATCTAGGGAATCCCAGGGGGGAATAACACAATAACACAATACAAACGCCGTACGACGCGCTCGGGGATCCTCTGCATTTGCTCGACTCCTCGAGGTGGTACATTCTAGTCTCGTCCACGCGAAGCAATCAACCCTAATCCCTAGATGCTACCCTGGGACTGGGACTGGATACGGCTCTGTGGCCAGCCAGCCATGTCTCCGGCCTTCGTAGAGGGACACCAGCGTCGGTGACATAATGCTCCCTTCATTTGCCGCCCTGTCGGGGCCTTTACGAGATACATCGCTAGACACCCCCCCTCCTCCCCCCTTCGCTACATTACGACATGCCTACATATATACAAGTTCGTCACATAGCACAGCAGGCAGGCCTGTCCAGTCAATCGAGGCACTGCGGTCTTGGCTGTCTCCTCCTTTTCCTCTCAGTCAGCGACTGAATACATTTTCCGTTTTCCGGCAGAGGGGCTCCAGGGGGACCGTACGACGTCGTGGAGATTAGGAGACAGCTGCGATGCGACGCTTGGAGCTCTGGAGCTCTGGCATTTGGCTGGCCTGGACAGGCAATGCGCCGCTCGCTAACTGCGATTTGCTGGGCCGTGGCCGCATGGGAACAGTGCCCTTGCCCTCGCAGTCTTACTCGCTCCTCTGACTCGCTCTCTTCTGCCGGCAGACTGGCCTCGGCCCCCTCCCTCTCGCTCACCACGCATGGGCATACATCATCATTGCCGGGGCATGGAGGCCCAAAAAGATCTTTGAGTCCCGCCGTGGCTTGTTTACGTTGCTTGCTTGCTTACTTTCTGCGCGCATCCATGCATGCACGGTAGGCAGGCATGTCATGTAGCTGTATGTATATGTAAGTATGCTTCAGCGGGCCTGAGCGGGCGTCTTACAGGAGGGACCATGATGCCGCCAGTCTTGCTGCTGTAGCTCTTGTCTCTCAGGCAGTGCCGTCGTCGCCCATCGAACGTGGTGGTTTTCACTTGGACGGGTCTGGGTCTGGGTTTGGGCTGGCCGGCCCACGGTTGGCACTCCCAACTCGGCGAGATTATAGGGAATGCCTGCCCATATCAATGTTCATCCAGGCCGGACGGTGATACGCTTCATCGAGATAGCCTTTTGTGGTCATGTCTTACGGCGCGTGTTTGCAGGCGGTGTTCATGCAGTCATATGTGCGCGCGTGTATTTGTGTCTCGCGTGTACGAGAATATATGTCTCGCCGTGCGGTCTGACCCTGAGCTCGAGCCTCGTCCTCTTCATCGACCACGGATCCAGGTTGAGCCCGGACAAACGCCGTCGACGAAGCTTCTCCCTCCGTGGGCCGTGGACCGTGGGCCATGAGCAAGGGCCGACGAATTGCTAGGGATGCCTGGCACTGCCAGGAGCCCCCTGATCGGCTCAGCCCAACCATGTAAGGTATGTGATGTACCTAACCATGCAATCATGTACATACATGTACGGCAAATGGGGATACCCTCTGCGCCCTCCGCGCCCTCTGCCCGCTGTGGATTCTATTGAAACAGAGGTTTGATGTGTTCTGCACGTCGCCGCTGGGAGTCGAACCAGGCCTATAGTATGAGGCTGTATGACTCTCCCCATGCCTACTCCAATGCTACTCCAATTGAGTCATCGGTGATCTTCCCTTTCCCCTCTCTCCTCTCTACTCTCTGGTGTTTATCTTTTTCCTTCTCCCTTTATTCATTCTATCTTCTCTGACACTCCCGCGCCCCGTTCCCCGTCCCCCGTCCCCCCCATGAGCGCCTGCGGGTGTTCACTGCCTGCATATTCGGTAACATGAGCTGCCCTGGTTGGTTGATGCTGGTAATGGGCATTCGTACATGTACACGGACGCAGCACTGGACTTCTTTAAAGCCCCTGGCCAGCCATGTCAGATCTCTGATCTGCCTTAGTCTAGACTGCAGCTGGCCATGCATCGCCTTGAGCCTTGAGCCTTGGACTGTAAGCAAACGCATGGATGATGGATGGAAGCACATGTCAAGCATATCTGCTGCTGCTGCTGCACTGTATCTAGAATGGTAAAACAACTCATCAGATCGCAGCTGATCGACTCGGTTCGACCTTCCGAATGGCTTCTCGGGCCCTAGTATCAGCTGCAGTGACTCGCCCTGTCGCTCCAGATAAAGTGAACAATTGGTTAGGTGACAACCCGATTTCATGCCGTCTTCGCCCCTTCTCGGGCGATGCCATTCGGGTTCAACAAGCGCCGAACGTCCAGCCAGCCGCTCAAGCACCGTTGCGGCTGTTACAACATCTACTGCTGCGATTTACAACCCGAGCGATTGTCGATGAGATCTCCCATCGACTCACTGCGTTCGCTGCGTGCGCATTCCCCTTTTCGGCAATACGCGTTGCATTGGTTAACTCGAGGGCGCGGCATCCACGTCCCGAGATTGGCGGATTTGCCAGCGGTTATACGCCCGAACCCTATGACCCGCGTCGCTTGCGCTCAGCCAGTCAAGGAAAGGGAACAGCAGCCGCGCCATTTTCCCGGTACTTCCGGGACTTGTCAATCCAATGAATGGTGAAATCCGGTGCAATCCAGCGTCAAAAGCCCGTACATACACACGCCGTCCCCAGATAACTGTGGCAGGTTCTCATTGGGAGACAGCGCGTTATGTAAAGGGATTTTCGCCGAGACTCGGACGCTTTTGATCCGAGCTGGCGGCTGCTGGGCGGGCCCCAAAGCCGGGACGTGCCGCGCGTGTGGTCAAGGAGGCCGCGGGCTCCCGTACGCGTGAGCGATTCGTAACGGAACAAGTCCGTGCCTAAACGGGCTTGACCCAAGGGAGCAAGTGAGCAAGTGATCATTGCCGTCGGCCTGCCCATGCATACTCGTTGCATGCCCCGACGTCATGTTTCCGTTGCGGAATCGAGAGTGCCTAGTCCGTATTGGACCTGGACATTGTCTCGGAACCTGGTACCAAATGGAAGCCATGGTATGGTCTGCCATGGGGACGCCAAGACAACGAACGGTGTGTTTGGCATACCATAGTTAGGCCGATCTCATGACGATCCCGCCAGCGTCCTCGGGGCTGACCGTCGATCATGCATTTCCCTGGTGCCACTACATGAATACATGGCGAGTGCGACGAATGTGGTAATGGGCATTTCGTATTGATCTGATAGGGTTTAATTTGTCGGCTCTGTCGGCCCGGGTTTATTCTGCCTTTGACTGCTTGGTCGGGGGTTAGGGTAGATACCATTAACAGCACAGGCCGATGCTATGTGGATAACACACGAAGTACACTACAGGCCATTGCAGCGGATGGCTTGTACGGGAAGCCTGGAGCGGTCGTCCGGAAACTCGGTGATTCTGTGAATGCCCGTGAATGAAGCTCTTCTGGACAGTCAAGTTATTTACTACAGCTACTTCGTACCTAAGTGCTGGTTCAGTGTGGCTGGTGGTGGCTGGTGGCTGGTGGCCCGGCGCCTCATGTCCCGCCCACTCCTGTCCCGGCCACCCAGACGGACTTTCTACCTACAATTCCCTCCCAAAGCCTAGAACAACATTTATACTTCGTACAGAATTCTCTGTCGCCATATTAACACATCCATTCTAAAGATCTTCAACCTCGTATCCCATATACTGAGAGTTCGAACAAACCAATTTTCCACAGTTGTCCAGGTCTTAATACAAATTACGCCCTTCGCGCTCCTATCACTTTATACCCGCGGTCCACGCGGCCGGCGAGGAGGCAGGCTGTATTGATTACCCACGCCAGACCCGGCTCTGAGACATGGGACGCATTGTGTTATTTATAGCGCGCCGAGGGGAAATAAGCACGGTACTATGTGAACGTCCCAGCCACCTCAGATCCGCGCTACACGTGATGTCTTGGACGCTTCCGCTGAGGATAATAGATAGCCGTGTCGCAGCCCAGCTGGTGATACCTAGGTAGCTGTCAATCGGTCTTCACAGCTAGCCTTATCCTAGGAACTGAAGAGGCGATACGAGTTTGAAGGCAATATCAACAAGGGTTCCTCTTCGTCGGGTTTCCTCTGTAGTGTACCTAGTGCTGGCAGTCTCACAACTACATTCAGAGATGAACGGTCTACGGGCCGCGGCAGTGGCAATGTTGTATATCTGCAATAGCCTATGCCGCGGCAGACTGATTTGCTGTTTTCATTTACCTACACCGAGAAGACTATGTTACAAGAATTTGAACAAGTTCTGCTCGGCGGTAACTTCGGCGATTCAACACGAGAACGAAAAAAAGAAACGTCTCTCGATCGGGGAATCGAACCCCGGCCACCTGCGGCTTGTTTTTTCGGTGTTCCGAGTGGGTACCAATTGACAAGCAGGTATCCTAGCCACTAGACCAATCGAGACTTGCTTTGTTGAATGTCTGCTCCGGTATGGAGATACATATCATTCCATCAATAGTAAAAATTTCCCCTCGCACACAACATCTCCTGACAACATCAAGGCGGTGGCTTTTGTATTCGATGCAAACCGATGAAGAGTCGATGCGGCCCATCCTGGGTAATTCTAGGGGGTTGCATGCGCTGTACAATCGCTATGCGACTTCTCACGACTATCTATGAAGCACCGTCTCGGACAACTCTTGCAATGTATTCGTTTATGCGCAATGGAAGCGCGTCTGAGTAGATGCGCACTCTCGTCCTTGACGAAAAGAGATTGCTATTATATCGACCAAGGCTTTGTCGAGTATACAGAATTGAGTTGCTGGCGGCACGACAAGATGGGAGCGGCGGGCCAAGAGACTGTTGTGTACATTCACGGCTTTCCGCATATCGTTGCCTTTTGCACCGCGAAGGTGAAGTGCGATTAGCTAGCCGTGATCGCCTGGATCAGGGGCGAGGCCATCGTGATGCTCAAAGGAAGACGTCTTTCCTAACTCTGTTGCGGCACCGATAGATCAACAAAGACGCTCTCGAACAGCCCCTTGATTGATTCCTTCAGATGATACTTCATATATAAAGCGCTGGCGAATGTTCTTGAGCCACCCAGTATATTTGCGATATCCGAGCCTGGCACGTAACAGAACGACGACGTATATTCCAACTCGTGTCGATTAGTCTAGTCCAATATTCAATACATCGTTTCTCGTTTCTCTATAAACAAACAATACAAGACAAGAAAACAGAAAGTATTAAAGCGTACTTCTAAGATGCCTCGTCCGTGGACCGACCAAAGTATGCTCAAGCCCCAACGACGTCGAATCCACGTCAAGACCTCTACATACTATCATCCCTCGACGCGCGATTCCGCCGATTCAACCCAACGCTTTCCACCTCAGCCTCCCCCTTCTCAGCGAATCTATTCCTCCCCTCTTCCGCAAGTCGCTCGCCGCTCTTCCCTCCCGACTCCGTGCGAGCCAGGATACCACTAGAACCACTACCAACGCCGTCATCAAGGCCCGTATCCTCAGATGCATCAGCAGCGCCGTAAATGCCGCCCACGCTCTCCATGGTAAACGGGCTGGCGGTGGGTTCATCAAGGATCCCAAGTTCCTGCGCCGTGAAGAAATACGGCATGATGAACGCCCGCAGCGGGATGAGCGCGAAGATGAAGATCGGGAAGCCCACGGCGGCGATCGTCTGCGTGATGGCGAACGTGGCGCCGAAGCCGACGAGCTCGGTGATGACGAAGCCCCAGATGGCGCTGCGGCGCTTGATGCGGTTGAGCGGGTGGTTCGAGGGCGTGAGGCGCTTGTCTCGCAGCAGGAACAGGAGCTTCACCGTGATGCCGTTCGCCTTGAGGGCCTGGTACCCCATGATGAAGAACAGACCGGCCAGCACGGCCTGGGGGATGAGGTGCAGGACGATGAGCAAGGGTCCGGATGCTGTGCCGAGGGTCAGGAGACCTTGGGCTAGGTTCGATACTCGTTGCTCGACGACGTGTGTCCGCTTGTAGGTGTAGTGGCCCTTGGCTTCCGGGTTGCTCTCGTCTTCGTCTACGTCCACCGCCGTCACGCAGAGGGACTCCGTATGGAACGGCGCTTGAGGGATCAGGCCGTTCGGGAAAGGTAGGCCCAGGATGCCCGCTACACCTGTTGTGAGGCCTAGGAGGAATATATCCCAATGGAACCCTGCGGGCTTGCGCAGGGGGAACTCTGTTCCTTGTGCGATGAGGGATGAGACTATTTCCGGTCAGCTCTTGTTAAAGGCCAAGGCATGATTTTGAGACAGAATCGTGTTTGTATTAGAGCCGGATGGACCATCTCGGATAGGGGCTTCTCGCAACATACCATTATGGTCAAACCAGAACAAGATAGTAAGCAGGATGGCAAACGGTAATGCGAGAAATACCTCGCGAACCTCTATATCCCAGAGCTCAACGAGCCACGGGCGATCGGCAGTAGGGAAAAAGGGGCGGCTCGTCGGCAGTCGTTCAACCTCAACAGTCTTCATGCGGCCGAGGTGGATGAACCCGGTGAAGAAGATCACGGTGAGAGGCGTGCCGTAGTCTTTCAGAAAGACGCGCACGGGGTGGCGGAAGAGCGCCGCGCTGCCGAGCTCGCCGCAAATGTACGCGATGGAGAAGACGAGCAGGGCTACGGATAGGGAGAGATAGAAGGGTTCGCCGCTGAAGCGCTCCAGAACTTGGATGCCCTTTTGTAGATAGATGAAGGCCACGTAGAACCCGAAGATGTCGCAGGGGAACCGGGTCACGTATTTGAGCCAGTTGCACGAGTTCGTGATGGCCAGGATCCAGTGCAGAGCCACGGCCCAGAGCCCAATCCAACACATGAACGCCAGATAATTCGTCCCTAACGGCGTGATGATGTCGAAAACCGTGCTGAATCCTGGGTCAGCACAGATCAGAGCGAAGCAAGAGATAGTTTCCTCTGCGCTGAACGAGGCCTAAAGAGGGGGCATGAGAAGGGGAAGATATCAAGAGCAATCGTACTAGTTGAACACAGTGATGGGGCCCGTTACTCCTACGATAACGAGAGGTTGGCACGCAACAATCGAGAAGACCACGGCGCCAAGCACAGACGCAAGGAGCACCTCATTGACGCCGTATTGCATGTGTGTCTTGGTGAACATATCCAAGCTGAACGCCAGAGCGGGCAGGATGCTATGAATTCAAGTCAGCATTCTACTTCAAAGGCAGGCCGATACTAGATCCAGCAACTAAGCGGCATAGGATACATAACTGAATAAAAGCGAGAGGGAGGGAGGGAGAACCAGAAAGAAGAGAACAGCGGAAAAACATACTTGGCGAAGTACATATAAACCGTAGCAGGGATAACACGGTAATCCCACGCATCGATCCAATCGCTCCAATAATAAGGTGCACGGCGGCGGATATCGTTGACCATGCCACGGAAGAGGTGGATCTTCCACCATGCCGACGGCGACCGAGTTCTCCCGGAACTGGCCGTGCTGCGGTCTGCGGCACCAGAGCCAGGATCCGGGTCCGCGGTAATACTGGTAACGGCAGCCATGATTTTCGGGGGTGGCGCCTCGGAGCTGAGATGACTGGCTGGACCGCTGGCTCCTTTTATTTCGTTTCCGGGCGCGGGGCGAAACGGATTCTATATTACGGAGTTCTGGGTGGCGCGGCAGAGAACAAAAGGTCGAAAGCTAGCAGACGAGATAACCTGGAAAAGCACGCGACATAATTATTGGTTGTACCTGCACTTCCCGTCGCTTTTTCCACCGTCAGGCCATCAGGGAGCAGGAAGAGGAAGAGGGAGGGAGAAGAGGAAGACTGAATACTTGGTAGTTACTGCGTGTAAATAAAACGGATGAAGGTCTAGGTATTGCGCTGAAGTAGGTACAGTAGTCTTACTCGGTAAGACATTGTCAAATGCCGATGAACCAATGAATAATATACGGCCCGGTGATTATGACTGATCACTTATTAGTAGCAGCTTGCACTTATCCAGATGTATTTAGGCCCGAGAGATCTCATCGCATCGAAGAGCGGAATCAGCGTTGAAAAATTGGCTCAAGTGTGAAGTACCTACCTACCTAACCAACTTGGTTACTTGTGTATGCTCGAACCGTGAACGGCATGCCTCAGGTACCGTTAGCGTGGGCGGTGACCATCTATGAAGTGCGCGGCGTGTGTAATGAGACATGATGAACCTTACGAGCTGTATTTGACGGCGCCACGACAGTGCCCATAACGTCGTTATACTCCGTAACGACGTTATACATAGTTACGCAATTGCCAGAAAGAATTCAAGAATTCGCCTCGACTTCCATCGCAGGTATTTCCTTTTAATCCTCCTTAACAACCCAGGTAACTTAGTAGCTAGTTAGTGTACGTACCGGTTACCGGGTTCCCGAAACCAGTTAGATAGACCAGCGTAGCGTGCAGTGCTGAGCCTGCAACCTTCGGGTTTTCGCCGCCATGCACTATCTAGATAGTTTATAGGGACCAACCAAGATCCACGCACCCATACGGAATACTTTAGGTAGCAACTCGTCCAGTAACCTCAATAAGCGGCACGAACGGCATACCAGAACCATACGTCTGTACAACACGAGGTGTGACTTAGGTGTCAAGCGCAAAATGCCCCTTCCAACACCAAGTTGGGCATACATGTCAGGTAACAATCTGTATACAGTTGTGCAATACAGTTGTAGATGCGAGTAACTAAGCGGTGGGGAGCAAACCCGCGCTAAACCCAAGCAAGACCCCAAAAATGATCCCGGGCAGAATTTCGAACCCTCCGATCGCCGCACGAACGAAGAGGTGCGATACGGGCCACCACTTCTACCTACCTTACATACCCAAACAAGAGGCATTATCAGCACGAGGCCGGAGGCACACCCCATATCACAGAACCGGTTCGTCTATTCGTACACAGGTCGCCACAACACAATGGGGTATGCTGATTCCTTCTTTCCTCTCTCTCGTCTTTCTTTTTAAATGCAATCATTCCCCCGTGCGACCGACACAGATAAATATACATGGATCTATCATAGGCATACGTAGCGATTTGGTTGAGTTGCGAGCTCCGTAGAGCTCCCATATTGATCCTGAAGGGGCGCTGGGCAACAAAGTAGAGTAGAGAGCCCTCACGAATGCGCCCGCGCTCATCTGTCCGCCCATGCCTGGCCAAACCAAAGTCAGGCAGTAGTAACATGCAACACCCTGCCTGCGCCTTAAATCGTGATCCCCTAAATACAGAGAGTGTTGTATCTCTTGCGTGATATCAACCGCCGCCATTATTTACGCTAATAAGTCCTTGTCTTCGAGTCTCCGTAATGCGGCTGGGCTAGGTGTCGGAGGTTGTTTTGGGTCTTCTGGTAGAGGGCTTTTGGCCTCCCCACCAAAATACTTGGCGAAATCATCCCGGTCATCGAAAGGCCGTGGGCCCAGGAGGCGAATCATGTCGTCGCGTACGAGCACCTCTTTTCTTAACAGCTCCTCGGCAACAATGCCAACCTCCTTCTTCTTCTCGACTAACAGGTCCTTGCATTGCTTGTATGCCAGCTCCACAATACGCTTAACCTCCGCATCGATTGCTTGGCCAGTGACCTCCGAGAAAGGCTTGTGTATTCGGTTGTCGTCGTTCTGGAAATAGATTGGGCCCACCTTTTCCGACATGCCCCACTGGGTGACCATCTTCGTGGCCATCATTGTCACTTTTGAGAAGTCGTCGCTGGCGCCTGTGGTAACTGTAGGGAAGTGAAGTTCTTCTGATATACGGCCGCCTAGTGTCATCGCCATTCGGTCCATCAGCTGCTGGTAGTTCATGA
This sequence comes from Xylariaceae sp. X802, assembly GCA_028637635.1. NCBI lineage: Eukaryota > Fungi > Ascomycota > Sordariomycetes > Xylariales > Xylariaceae > Xylariaceae sp. X802. The sequence continues at coordinate 442,641 of JAJFDH010000019.1, forward strand.
GATAGGCGTCTCCCGGTAGGTACTGGGCATATCCTAAGCCCTTGCCGCGTGGAATGATAGAAACCTTCAACAAGGGGTCGGCATATCGGAAGTACCAGCCGCAAATAGCATGCCCGGCTTCATGATAGGCAACCGTCTTCTTTTCAACAGGATCCAGGACTAGAGACTTCCGCTCGAGGCCACCAACAACACGCTCGATAGCTTGCTCGAAGTGTGATAGTACAATGGCGGGCGCGTTGTTCCTCGCAGCTGCGATATGTTAGCATCGGTCAACAGCTCCAGACTTCCAGCCTCCTGGCGCTAGATACTCACCAATCAGCGCGGCCTCGTTGACACAGTTGGCGATGTCGGCACCGGCAAAACCAGGTGTCAGCGAGGCAAGTCGACCACTCAGATACTCAATATCCTCATGAGTCACAATCTTCTTAAGGTAAACCTTGAAAATATCCTGCCGACCAGCCATAGTTGGCGCGTCGATGTTGATGTGCCGGTCAAAGCGCCCGGGCCGCATCAAAGCCTTATCCAGAATATCTACTCGGTTGGTGCCAGCAAGAACAACGATCTGCTCGCTCGTATTGAATCCATCCATCTCCGTGAGAATCTGATTAAGAGTAGCCTCCCGTTCATCGTTGCCACCGAATCTCTGGCCCTCAGAACGTGATCTACCGATAGCATCGATTTCGTCAATAAAGATGATGCATGGTGCGTTCTTACGCGCCGTGGCGAAAAGGTCGCGTACTCTCGAGGCACCCACACCGACAAACATTTCCACGAATTCGGAACCGCTGACGCTAAAGAAAGGCACGCCAGACTCGCCAGCAGTAGCCTTTGCGAGCAGCGTCTTGCCGGTACCGGGCGGGCCTGCCAGAATGGCGCCGCGGGGAATCTTGGCGCCTAGCCTTTGAAACCGCTCTGGATTTTGCAAAAAGCTGACGAACTCCAGGATCTCTTGCTTCGCTTCGTCCATACCAGCAACGTCGGAGAACTTCACCTTGATAGCAGTTTCGTGACTGAAACGTTTCGCCTTGCTCTTGCTGAAACCAAAGATCCCACTGGAGGAGCCGCCGGGGGCACGGCGACCAGCATATAACAGCAGACCAACAAGCAGTACTGTGGGACCAAATGCCAGGAGGAGGTTCATCAAATTGCTTTCTCCAGAATAGCTCACGGGAATTCTTTCGCTAGCCGGGATACCAAGCTCATTTTGAGCTTCGTCCAGTCGTCTCTCAAAGGCTTCAATTGAGGCAACATTAAAGTAGTAGCTAAAGCCGGAACGAGCCGCAGCAGAATCGGGATACATAGCCTGGGTAGCTTCTCGGTTGAGTTCCACGGTGACTGTGTGGCCGGATACAACCATCCTTTCAACAAGGCCTTTTTCCAAGAAATTCTTATTGAGTTCCTGCCAGGTAATCTCTCTGCCGGACTCTTTCGTCAGGGATTTGTAAGCGTAATAAACAATAGCGGTGGAAACAATCATGGTCGTGAAGTCGTTGCCTCTGAATGGGTTGCCATTTGGATCGGGCGGTTGTTTGGAACCATCCTTTTTGTACCCGGAGCGGAGTTTTTCATCACGTAGCTGTTGATTCTCCCAGCTCTGCCAGATCCTCCGGTCTCGACTGCTCGGGTCCTCCCAGTCTACTTCGTCCTCCTGACTCTTCCGGCTCTCTTGGTCCTTTTTGTCCTTGGGTGCTTCAGAAGACTTTTCGTAGCTCCGGGGCGGTTGAGACGATGATTTTCTCCCCAATCTTCTATCAGCATTCATCTTGCCCAAATGCCAAACCATCTCGTTCATTGCCTTGAGGGCTTTCGCGCTATCGGTCAATCGAAAGGTTCCGTCCTGCGCCTTTTCAACCAATTCCAGCAATACACGCGGCATCCCGGTTCGCCGAATATCTTGCACTATATTTTCCGGAGCACGCACCGGCATGGTACTAATAAATTGTTCGAATTTTCGAATCTGCTCTTCGGACAGGTGGACCCAGCCCTCAGGCAGTGGAAGTCTATCGTCGTTCCGCGTGTCTGCTTGGGACGGCCCTGGAGAGTGAGTGCTCTGGACATTCCCTTCTTTTGTGGTGTCCCGTTCTCCCTCGTCGTCTGGTTTGCGGTTGGGCGGATTGCTGCCAGTCGAGTATAGTCGAGGCGGTTGAGCGGCCCAAAGGGCGGCAGTGGCGCGCAGGGGACGTGTTCGGAGTCTCGTACGCGTTAAGAGGTCAAATGAGCGGCTAGCGACTCGCATGGTGCCAGCCGACCGCCGTAATGCGCTTGACATGCCGGGCGATCTGAAGAACTCGTCGACCGCACCGGAGCAGGCCGGAGTTTTTATTGAAGGGTCGAGAGGCTACGTTTCAATAGGGAGCGCGCGCTATCTCATGTGGGCAGCGGTATGACAGACCAACTCGCCACGGAATGGATACGACTGTGTGCGCCTATCGGTAAGCGGAGAAAAGAATGTTGTAACTGAACGAGGCACGTAGATGATGTTATTCGCCCCTGTCGACAACTGGTCAGCTGGAAGGTGTTGGCGATGATTAGAAAGCTTAACTTATTTGGTGCTCATGTTCCGCTAGCTAACTAGTCCCGAGTTGGACTAGCGCAGATGGCCGTAAATTGCCCCGCCCGATTACGGCATCGTGCCTCGGATATTCCCATTTATGCCCGTACGAAGGACAAACGCAGTAAGGAGTTGATCAAGTACTTACCTACCTACCTAGTCGGGGCTCTCTAAACACGGCCTGTTTATTTCACTCTTTTGTTTGTTCAAATGGAGCATAACGGAAGGGCCGAAAGGCAGAGGAGTAAACGCCAGTTAACCATAGAGGGCTTCAAAGCGGCGGGTACGGACGGTACCTTGCAACCTCCTTAATACTGGAGGCAACGATCACGATATCTCGTGGAGGCCGAGTGGTCAAGTAACTGATTGTAGTTGTTTTACTTATACATACGGGGCATATATCTCCGTGATAACGAATCCTCCATGACGCCTCAGCGGCAGTTTATATGTCAAACCAACAGTTATGAGATTTGAGTCGGAGTTTTATCACCCTAACGGTTAGGTATTTCCCGGTCCTTTGCTAGCCCTTCCTGCCCCATACCATAGGCTCCCGCTTCGCTTCAAAGCAGGAATCAAGACGAAACCACACCAGAACGCCATGCCACCGGTTAGCCCACTTTTGAGAGCGACAAATACCATGTTAGCACAAAATTCGAGGAAGGGTAGACAGCAATCGATCGTGGGTCGTTTTCAGAATGTACATTGTCGTTCATGCCGTCATATCAAATGCAATGTCACATCGTCGTAGGCTTCGTCCTTTGCATCGGGTTGATTTCACTGTGCCCTTTGTTCGTCGAAATCATTTCCTCTTCCACAATGCTTCATTTCCTGAGTGAGATTTTTTCGGCGCTCGGTTCTCAAAATCACCATCAAATGCGTGTCGTGCACCCATTTTCAAACCCGGGATACGGCCCACCCGTAAACTCAGCCCAATCCCAGTCAAGCGTCATAGGGAACTGCCACAAGTCTTGCGGTAGCGAGGGCTGATATCCGGCGGCGGCGCCGTAGCCTCCAGCTAGCTCTGGCCCGGCTCCGTTCATCTCCATGGTACCCAGCATTGCAGGCGACGGCGACGGCACCGGCTGTCCAAAGCCCGTCATTTCCGCAAACGACCCAAAATCACTCGGGTCAAACTGTTCAGATGGCCAGCTGCCCGCATCACCACGAGGCGTTGAACCATTCGGCAATCCTGCCGTATTTATCGGGCTGTATCTGTCATCATGTCCATTGGTTTGGCGAATATTATTAGGCGTCATAGCCATATTGACATTATTTTGTCGATTTTGTTCGCCGTTGAATTTGGACGAGAGTGTCGGTGAAAAATGCTTCACCGCGGTGTCAGTATTACCGCTGCTGTCGTTGGTGCTATATAGATTCGGCATCGGCGTTGTGGCGGACGATGGCGGACGTGGCGTTGTCAACGGTACTGAAGATGGACTGTCATTGTCTTTAGACAAGTCGGCTGGCTTTCGCTTCTTCCGTGTCAACGTCTCCTTCTCAGCCTTTTCAATCACCGCTCTGGCAATACGCTCGAATTCCGAACAAACGTTGAGCATGCGATGGACACCGCCAGTCTCTGCCTCCTGACCTAGAGTCGACAGAAAGGTGACCACTAAGCTCATCAGTCGTGTGTCTGACCGAGCGCGAGGGTCGTTAGGATTCTGTAAAATATTGCCAAATAGGGTTACCAATGCTGCGACCGGGAAGTATAAAGCCATCCTGTATTGATAATTCAGCCAAATTAGTTCGAAAGTTGAGGGAATGTACGTACCAGACACATGAAAAATCTCCCTGTGGGATGTATTTCAGCAGAGAGATGGTGGCCCGGGCAGCGGACGCGCAAAGTGCGGCTGACGAGAACACCCTTGGGTTCAGGGGTCTCGCGTTTAGACCCTGGATTGCGTAGTTGGCTAACCGACTTGTCCAGAAGCCATGTTGTATGGACATTCGGTGAATAGTAGTAAGGGCGTTATAGTAAGAGAAATGGAGCATGGCAATATGCAAGATCAGCGGTGTATGTGAGGCCTTTATCTCATGCTCCGGACGATAGTCGATATCGATATTATCTTTCCAAGCCTCCAGCTCCTTGTCGAGTTCTCCAATTGTCTGCAATAATTCGCCATCGGATAGTTTGGTCGCCTTTGTCGAATACAGTCTTTTGTAAATACTACTCTCGATCACAGCAAATTCGCACATGACACGGAAGAGATTCATCTTGCCCTTGCCATTGGCCAAGGGAATATTGCCAATTTGATCAGCCGGGTCAGCGTCAGGAAGTTCAACGTTCATATCATCATCGTCCTGCGCAGGTGGCCGACCCGATCGGAGACAAATATCCTTGTCCAGCATGTACGCAATCCAGAACACTCGTTTCCTCTGCTCGATCTCGATCGGGTTCAGGTTAAAGCCGGTGCCGCGTTTATGGAGGCCAATACTATGTGATGACCTAATGGCAGATGCGACGAGTAAGAAAGATGGTTGCGGATTCGGCGTCCCTTGCATGAATAAAGCGATGCCGAGCAAAGCCTGTACACTCAAGAGATCTGTGTTACGCATTGTCAACTCGCTGAGAACCCCCATTGCGTTTTTTATATGGCCCCAAGCTTTCTCATCCTCTTCTTGTGGTACGAGATGACTCATGACCCGGAGACGATATGCAATTGCTAAAGCGCAATTCAGACTTGCCCACCAGCCGGAGCCTTCGTACGAATTAGACGAGTACTGCCTTTCAACCAGGTGCATGAAGGTGGGTTGGTGAAACAGCGGGAACATGCAGTTGAAGTTCTCGAAATAGTCGGTCAACAAAGATAAGGCCTCGTGCTTATCCGGTAACGGCCGGAAGACCGGACGGCGAAAGAGATCGGCAAAGATTTCTGGCTTCCACTGATTCCACTTATGATAATCAAGCGAAGACTCCGATATCATTCGTTGGAAGGATGTGTCTCCTGTCCTTTCATTTACCCACTGAATACCTTTGGGGGAAAATATAGAGAAGCCGGAAGACGATCCTATTTACAAGTTAATCGGAGGCGCTGGTTGAAACGGTGCTACTTAAACTTGCCTATATATCTCGTCTCACCCTGCTGGTTTGTCACTAATGAGCACATCATTTCTGACAGCGCCGCCACCTCTTCGGCTTTCTCCTCTGATGGCGGAGAATAGTCCCTCTTGGGCTCGCGCTCCTTTGTGGGCTCGGGCGATGTCAATGTACTCTGAGGGGTTGATTCCGCGCCATCGGGACCGGAGGCAGCTTGGGATGGCGAAGTCGGATTCGATTGTGATGCCTGCGAGGCGTGAGATTCATGTTTCGATTTCTGACGCTTTTCGGCCAGACGTTTTTCGAGGGTCGCAAGGTCAGTCGCTTCGTCGTCATCTGCTAGGAGGCCTAGCCGAGTTCGTCAGCCCCAGGACAGAATGTGATCGTCCGGTATGGGATACCATCCACCTCGGCGTCCAATTAATGAAAGGTGAATACTTACCAGACAACCTGAGCAAGCTCTCCATACGCCCAAGGCGATTCTCAAGGCCCTCTATGTACTTTGCGCTAAGTCCCCATGTTAGCCCAAGACCGCATGATGGCGAAGAAACGGCTCGACGGCAATAGCATCATACCCTTTTGGAGGATTTCGCTTCTTCTCGACTTGCGTGAAGACGCAATTGGTCTTATAGTTAATACAGTGGGTACAAGCTGGCAGCTTTCCGTCACATTTTATCTTTTTCTTCCGGCACATGTCGCACGCCTATGATATTACCAAGTTGTTAGCGGCCAATATTATGTGCTGGATGTCACTCACAACCAAGAGTCGCTTGGAGACACCAGGAGCTCACCCGTGCAATTCGTCTCTTCTTCACCTCATTGGCATCGTCAAGTAATGCTGAGGGATCGAAATCCATATGAGCCGCGAGCTCCGGCGCCAAAGCAGCGAGGCCATCGTGGCTGTAGGCGCCAAAGATCGGCGGCGGCTGGTTTATCAACGGCGGCGGATGCAGGCCTGGAATATGAAAGCTGCCGGGATCCGTTCTGAAATTGCTCATGATGTTTTCGGACACCCCGTCACCTTGCGCCTCGTGTGGTTGTCGTCTGTCGTCGCACTGAGGATAATGGGGATCAACTTCGATTTGCTGATCTCAGCAGCATGTAGTCCTATGTATTCTGCGCCGAAACCAATCACGGAGACGACTCGTAGTCTTATTCGTAATCGTGTGAAAGCGATGGGCACAAACAATGAGGCCAGAGGAGATAGACTACAATTCATAAGACGGGAACATTCTCGCAACGCGTTATCTATCTAGTGCGTCCATGTGTTGCAGTTGCAGTCGTAGTCGTAGTGTTGGTTGTAGGTACCGGTAGTTGTAGTTGTAGTTGTAATTGTGAGAAAGAATTCCGACTGAAAGTCAAAAGAGCTACAGTAGATTACATTATGTACCTACCGCCTCGTGTGCCTCATACGAGCGAGCAGCTGTCAGGTATGTCACGGTGCTTCGGGCTAACCAAGATACCTACCTAATCAAACCAAAAGAAGGCCCTGTTTCTCCCAGTATTATCGCCTGCTATCAGGACAGTCTTTGTACCTATCGACGTCAGTAGCGCAGACGGAAGGCAATAATGCGGCTTTAGCTCGCTCGGCTGCTGGGTACTGAATACATACCTACCTACAGGCGGGTACCTGATGTCCCACCAGGCAGCGCCTGCGCACTGTCGTCAGGGGCATGTACTGCACTAACTAACAGTGTGGAGGGCACCTACGGGCTGCGCTACCACAGCACGATGTACCGGTAGGTGATTCTTGTCCACACCTGCCTGCATCTGCAGTCGGTCCAATGTTCCCGGTTGTACTTCGTACATAATGTATCAGTCGTATTAGAAATCACAACTGCGGAGCATTAGCGTGCGTGGGCTACGACATCAAGCACGTGCAATAGGAGCCAGGCGGTAAGTCATCCGCAGCGCAAAGTAACAAGTGCAATTACCTATACCATCCTAGGTAATACGGGCCTAGGCCTTAATAGGCTACTGATATCTGCATCGAAATTCCAGTACGGAATTCCGCTTGAAAAGTGTCCACTGACCAAGCGTTCGTCCCTCATTACTTGCATATCCGGAGTTCCTTATCCCGCACGATGCCCACTTAGAACAGATCCACACGCTCTACGAAGAACGGTCCGTACGTGCGGCAGATCATTGAGTTTGATGGCGGCACCGAGTACCTATATAGAAGGTCGACTGATGAGTCTTTTACCCAAACGGCACCTTTAGTAGTGTAGCTCACTGGATCCTGTGCTTGCTGCTACGTACCTAGTGCCAGAAATGGGGCGATGTCAATGTACCTTGCTCCACATAGTCGCTCGGGCTGCAAAAGGCTCGCCCATCTTGGTCTACCTAGGGAACACTTTTGCAGAAAGTCGGAATTCCGCACATCTTCACCAGGTGATTGATAGACTTGGCTACTACCTACTTAGATACCTACCTATGCTCTTTGACTGCCCGAAGACACTAACTCGCCCACCCGCTTTACATTACCACCCCGTCAGTTATCGAGTTGGTGTCTTCGGGCAGCCAAGAAGATAATTATGCCGTGTTTCCGTGTGTTTCTGTTTCTGCTATAAATACCCACCTACCCAACCGTCAACTTCCAGGCGGTTCGCCAACCGAGTCACTGACTCGGAGTTTAGAGCTTCAGTTTAGAGGGACAAAGCGCATTACGTACCTACCTACATGATACATACGGGCCGTGCCTAGGTACTGCACAGTACCTTAAGCACCTCGACGTCAATAAGTCTCAGGCTGTCAAATCCCGGAGACTTATAAGGCAAGATACGACTTAACACGGCTTCAGAAAATGGTATATAAGGCGTTTGGCGACCATGATCTGGCGAAAAGGCTCAGTGGAACGAAGCAGCCACCAGAGCAGAGAAATACAGTCCAAGGATAGTCCCAGAACACCGTCCAAAAGTCTCGGCGTTAAAGTTAAGGACGATTCCAACATCGACGTCAGGCAGCCTGCCAGGCAACCCTACGCCAACGAAATCCGTCACGTACCTGCACTATCAACTCAGACTCAACTCGGCCCATTGTACCGGTATCTAAGCCACGCAATCACGATTCCACGAGTAATAAGCATATCAGAGCATAGCCTCATGACCAGCTCAGCCCTGTTTCCTTCCCCCCAAGTTCTGCCCCAAGCAGTTTCCTCATCTTCGGAGTGCGCCGCAGACTCCAGAGGATGGAGGGTCGCTAAGGGTATACCTAGGTATGCGCCTTTCCGTGACGGCAATTCAGATGCGTGAGAAATCCTGAGTGCTCCAACTCCCTAGATATCTAGCTCTATTACTTTAGTACAAGTAGTTCCCCCATGTGCACTGTACCCCCAAGGCGTCGCAGCATTTGGCGGCGTTGAGGATTCCATCCTAGTGTACCAAGGTACCATTCACATCCACATGGTGTTTGCAGTCCTGTATACTACAAACACAGTCAATGTACCTAGCACCCACCAGAGAAATACCATCAGTCCCGCCCCTAAAGTCCCTTAGTTTCACTCCATCCCATCTTCCCGGGGACACACACTCCAATAATGCTCTTATAAAATGCAGCGGGAGAACAGACGCTCACGGTCAAAGGTCAGTGAGTAACAAACCTCCAGACAACCCCATCCAGACAAACCGGCTTGTAATCGACCTCAACGGACCCGACTCATGCTTACCATACCTCCTAACATTCTACCGGTACCAGGAGCGGACGCTGATACCCCTCAAGGATGACAGAATCGTCTAGAAATCGTACTACGGGAATTACCCGGACCGTCTTAATGAAACAACAGTTACCCAATAAGGTTCTGCCAGCCGTTACAACGCTCGTAACTCCCGCATAGCCCCCGACTCCCAGGAAATGGTCACGGCGTTATGGAGAGGATAACACAGTAACAACACATTCGCATGACTTCAGATAGTCGGTGCTCGGTTGATGGTCTATATGAGGTTCGTAGAACGTGCCCTCATAGCTAGTTAATCTTTAATACTTTGTCCGCTCGATGCTTACATTATATATAAGAAGTTAATTCTTCAACCCAGATCTAAAGTGTAAAGTTAGCCTCCGATGCCCCATTCACTTGCGACCAGACTTATCCAAGTCCTAAAATAAGAGCGCTGAAAACACCGCCAATACGCTAGATGTCACTATGTGGACACCAGAAGCAGCGCACCGAAGAGTAATGCCGGGCTCAAAGGTCTTCGGTAAACCTGGAGATAGACGCTTGGGACCGCGCTGATGCATAACGGGGGGAAAGTGAACCTCCCAAGGGATATGGAGACAGCGTCGGAGACACGACTGCATTGTCGTCGGAGAACGGGTCGCTCACTCGACTCGTAGTCGCAACTGCCGTCCGGGCCGGACTCGCATGAAGAACTGGAACGCTGGTTTCCGACAACATTGGAGAACCAACGGCTAATCTTGATAGAGGCGCCTCTCCAAAGGAAGCCTGCGAGGCTCTGTAGTCAATCGATTGATCGGTCATCATGCTCTCTCTCGGGTCCGTGTAACCATCACCACCGAACTGCAAGACTGGAGGTAATTTACGGCCAGAGATTTTTGCAAACCCTTTCTCTGCCCCATCGGACGCCGTTGTGGTTTTCGAAAAGCGAGTTGTGTCGGCTAGGTTGGCTAGTGCTGCGGGGATGGCGAACGCACTCGACCGCCGCCGTTCTGACATGACGCCATTACCGGAAGGGCCGTCGCTCCCGCCAGCTGCTACGTCCCCATAGTCCGTTCCCTTTCCGATATTTTGTATTAGCTTTTTGCTATCGTGACGCTTCTTCCATCTGAGCATAGCCACAGCAAGGAGTAAGATGAATGCAAGCCCCGAGATCGCGCCGACTACGCTCCCAGCAATGGTCGCCGCTGATATATTGCCGGTGCCTGAGCCGTGGTCTGAAACAGGGTCACTGCCGTTGGTTACGCTGGTAGGTATTGGGCCCACTCCATCACCGCCGTTGACCGATGGCGCGGCGGGATTAACGGTCAAATGGGTTACGGTGGGAAATGATTCGGACGTGGGCGTCGACGTCGACGTCCAAACAGTCGAATGTATAAATTCCTGTGTAGATTCCGAAGAGCGTGTAGTGCTAGTTGCGACACCAAATAAACTGAAATTACCGTCGCTCGCAGCAGTAAGAAATGAATGTAGAGAACCAGTCGAATTGCCAGCGGCCGAAGGTGAAAAAGCTGCACAGGTGTTAGACGGCAACACGTTACGGTACATCAGGCATACTGACTGGAATTGGATAAACCACTAAACGAAGGGAATAGTGAAGGCCTAGATGAAAGAGTGGATGTAATAGGCGCAAAAGAGAAAGTGGGAAACGAGGTAGGCATAGAAGATACCGGCGGCGTTACAGACGAGTCTTCTACGATCGAGGAAGAGGTTGACAAGCGGCCGGCGACACCATCGCCACCGTTGTCGGCGCTATTATTCAAAGTTGTTTCTGGAAGATCGCTAGGTGAGGCGTTTTCAGCAGTACTAGCGACGGCAGCGTACTCTGATTGACTACTTGTGATGGCAGCGGTAAGGGGATCGTTCGGCAGGGTACTAATAATGGTCGAGCCGGTCGATTCGATTAATTGGAGAACGGAGATGGTCTGAACAATGACTACAACGTTGGAATTATCGTCCGAGGTACCACCCGAATTATCGCGTTGGGCAAGTTCTTGGTTGCTCTGCGAACGAACGTGATGGTGGTGGTGGTGGAGGAGGAGGTGCCGTTGGTGGTGGTGGTGCTGATGCCGGTGCTGGAGCTGGTGCTGGTGGTTGTCGTCGCTGTTATTGTCGTTATCGTTACGTTCCTGCGAAATTTCTACGTCTACGTTGTCGAAACGAATGTGGGTGTGCTGCTGTTGCTGCTGTTGCTGCTGTTGCTGCTGCTGTTCTTGTTGTGTACGGTCCCGGGCCTGAGGGAGTGAAGACCCAGAAACCTGATCGGTCATCGCGCTGCTGCGTGGCGGTGTAAAGGGAGAATACGAGGTTTCTCGACGGATATGTTCCAAAATCTGGGCAGCATATGCTGGCTCGCTGGTAGTTGGTAGATAACTACCTGCCGTATAACGAATGCGCTAGGTTGTCGATCGTGCGGGGACTTCCATTATCATTACCACCCTGTGTGCCTCTGGATTGTGGCTTGAGGTCTGCTTCTTCTGTCCGCTGTTGCGCCGTCTCTACCCGGTCGTCATCGTTGTCGGCGAAAGTCTGGTACCGGACGGCCACACCGCAGTGACGGAAAGAAGGTCGACAGGGCTGGAGAGAAAGGGAAGAGAAGGAGAGAAATGGAAATGAAGCCCCGGCTGAGGTAGGCGTGTCTATAATAGGGTAGTGCAGGTACCTAGATAGTTGAAACCTTCCTACCGCAGTGAACCGCACGCTACCTTGCCGCTGTCCCTGGGACCAATTTTAAAATGAGGGCGAGGTAGAGCAGATGTAGCCTTCGTACCGGGCGCGAGGTGGACTCGCATCGGAGTCGCATGCTTGGGGAGGTCTTGGGGAGGTCTTGGGGCGGTCTTGGGGCGGTCTTGGGGCGGTTAGTGGGCGGTTTAGGGGCTAGCGTGCGCACGACACGCTATCCCAGGTACCTAAACTGCACCTAGTATACCCGCCGCATTGTGTGCGCTAGGCGTTCTAATTTCGCTACGTGCTGATGGAGACAGGGGCCCTGCACATTAGGTAGCAGGACGTCCAATCACGCAACACGAGCGTGCACATTACGTACGCAGTAGGTACACTACATATATAGCCGGGCTCCAGCTGTATGATAGTACCACGAAATATTTAAAGAGCGAAGATGCCCACTACCGGTAGTTACTTAGATAGATTAGGTAGGCACCTACACCATACAAATGCAATGTGCGAAGTGGAAGGTTGGCCTAGTGTCCCGGAATCTATAGCACGGAACTGCCTATCACAGACAAACACACAGCAGCACATTTGTAGCGCGAGACAGCAAAGGCTGGCATCATGCAGGAACGACCAGCGTGCCTAGCAGGGCTTGGCGTGGAGGATACCTGCATGTAGCCGTATTCCCGGCCGTCCATGGCCGGCTGGGTTGTACGGATGTCTCGTATTCCGGAGACGACGCTTTTTAGACAACTAACGATTCCACTCCGTCTTCCACGTGAAGTCGTTACACCATCCCAACAAGCTAGCTGCCTCATGGCTGTGTCTTTGACGGAAAGGCACCATTGCTCTGAGCCTCTGACAGAATTTCTAGCGTTTGCATACCGGTCCAGATTGGTGCTTTGTATAAGTCGAACTAACAAACCCGCCAAATTCCCCAGTGTCAACTTTCAAGCCCCGAGTTGGTGGGTTGTACATAATGTATCGCTAGTCATATTAATAACAATCCTTTGGCCATCCCAACTGAAACGATACCAAGTAGGTACTTGATTATACCCAGATGAAATTGATATCCTTCTACTTTTACCTACTTCTTTACCCTACATTACGCACACCAAGCACACCAGGGCTATCGGTATACGGAGTGCTGGTGCTACAGCGGACAGGAATAAGCACACACGTACTAGATACTACAATGTTGAATGTGCAGGTGTAGGCAGGTAGGTAACTATGCGCTGAGCGGATTAGTGTGGATGTTTGGAAGATCAGCTCTCGTTACCAGGCCCGGCGCTCTGCCGGTATCGCGTGCATCCGTGTTACTAAGTCCGGAACACCCAACCATGGGCATGCTAGGTACGTGAGCCGGTTTCACTTCTACACTACCATTTGGCTATACCACCGGTAAAAGTAGCTAACTGGAAGTGTCCAAGCTTTCAATTACCCTCATAACCTACCTACCTACCATACACCGTTCGCATAGGTAGCGGGCCCCAGATAGCGATCATCATCAACCGACATGAGACGTCATGGATCACAAGCAGACCCAATTGACTGCCAAGCGGGAAATGTAACAAGTTGTGTGGAGCATCGGTTGCACGACTACCTACACCACACCTACGGTGTGCAACGCGGGCCAGCTTTGCCCAGTTATTACTTCGGGATTACTTTTTGAGCATTGCTACCCGGGCACCCCCCCAATTGCTATCCGGGCACTCTCCAGCCGGGCGCAGCTGCCAATTCCCCGGCGGCTCCGATCCACGGAATAATTTCCAAGGTTGTTTATACGAAGTTCGAAGTATGCCAGTAATTACAGATGTATCTAGATAGGTAAAATAGCCTGACATTTCAATAGAAGCCGAGAGCAATATCTACATCCAAGTGACATGAAAAGGCAAGCGATACATACCTAGGGAAGAGACAAGCCAAATAGAAAAAATCCGCGCGGGAAATCAAGCACGGCGAGCAAAACCAAGTAGGCAAGAAGTGAATACCAGGCGAGAACGAGCTATGTATGGGGAAACGAAACATAACTGAGGACATGTGGATAGGAAACATGAGTTCTGGATCCCTAACTTACCCGCCGAATAACTTGAATCCGACGTCGCGACCACCTGAATAACTCGCACCCGCCGAATAACTCGAATCTGACGTCGCCACCGCCCGAATAACTCGCACCCGACGAATAACTCGAATCCGGCGTTGTGACCGCCCGAATAACTCGAATCCGGCGGCGTCGCGACCACCCGAATAACTCGAATCCGACGGCGTTGCGACCACCCAAATAACTCGAATCCGACGGCGTTGCGACCACCCAAATAACTCGAATCCGACGTCGCGACCACCAGAATAACTCGCACCCGACGAATAACTCGCACCCGACGAATAACTCGAATCCGGCGTCGTGACCGCCCGAATAACTCGAATCCGACGTCGCGGCCGCCAGAATAACTCGCACCCTTAATCGAACATAGCTTCCAGCTCATCAAGGCTAGCGAATAAGGCCTCTACCGCTTTATATGTTTTACTTGTGTCAATAGGGGCTTCCTCCACCTCAGGTTCATTGTTGCCAGCGTTCTGGCTAGGATTATTGTGAGCTAAAGCTTGTTGACGTTCAAGAAGCGCATTGACGGCATCGAAAGTGGTAGTTGTACCTATAATAAGAGATCTCAGAGTTAGTATATGTTATTATGGGGAGATAATAGGAATGCCGACTCTCATACCATGAAGGCTCACGCTGCCTTGCAGCCTTGTATTATCTTGGGACCTCATAATATCCTGAGGCCTCGTATTGGCCTGGGATCTCGTGTTGACCTGGGACCTTGCGCTACCTTGGGGCCTTGCGCTACCTTGGAGCCTTGTGTTATGATGTAGCTCCGTGCCATTTTGCAGCCCTGTACTGCCCCGAGGTTTTGTTATCTCTTGACGCCTCGAAGAGCCCCGAGAGCGTGTATTGTGTCTAGGTGTTGTGTTGTTCCTATGGGGTGTATTTCGAGCGTGGCCACGTAGGTTCTGGCCCCTAGGAGAGTCGACAGACTCCCAGGCAGACGGTTCACGATGTAAATCAATGGCAAATTGGCGACGCCGGTGAGCATGATAACCTTCAATTCGGAGTGCTTCGGGTAGGGTAACAGCTAGGTTTTGTGGTCTTCCACGAGTTCGCGCAATGTAAGGTTCCCGAATGCGTAGGTATTCATCCACGTCACCCATATTGGTTCCGGTTAACCAGAATGAATCCAGTTCTTGTACCTCAATAGGCGTAATGCGTGGATGATCCTCTGTGAGCTCTATCTTTTTGTAAATCTGGCAAAAGCATAGTAAGCCATACTGGATAGGTAAGGAACAAACGTGCTGTGGGAGTGACCTCGGGATGGGATTGCCCAGGGTGGGTAGATAGCTTTGAGCCCGTTTGTGCTGTTCATTTAACAGTTCAACCGCCAGTAATGTGCACCGAAGAGGTATATCACCTAGCCACTCACGTCGTATGTAGTCATATCGGAGCTTTTCTCTACTGTAATCCAGCGAGGCTGCATACGATTCCCCTATTTCCACAGCCATTGTGCGTACAGATTCCTCAAGCCGAGTTAAGTCGCCACGGCTCGATTCCAAGAAGCTTTTCAACAGCTTATGGTTTGATTCAGTAGGGGAAGTTGTTCGCGCACCCCAATTGCGGTACTGAGAAGTATAGCAATTTGCCCATTGATGACGAATAGACACATACGTATTCTGTAAATACGTAACAACGCGTTCTTGGTCTTCGGCGAATTCTTCTAATAAACGTGACCATGCAGTATAGAATTGCGTTTCAGTCGATGCATATACCATATGAGACCAACATAGTAAGAGACCTTCGCGGCTATGCGGTATAGCCTTTGGTAATGTGTTGTAGCTCTCGATTGTGACTTGCCGAGCTGGTGCATTCAGCTCATGGAGCTGAGTTGCATTAGATGAGTCGATATGGTCATCCAATTCATCTAGTTCGTCAGATTCTGGTTGCTCATTCTGGCGAGACCATTTTCTTGCGGACTGGAGAATAACGTTCTTGTTGATATGAAAGATACAAACTTGTTGTTGAGCTGTAGAAAAGAATGAGCTAGCTGACAATGCAGCCTTCAAATCTTTGTCGAAGTCTGTGATGATCACACTTGGTGGAGGGATCCCAATCGAACGAGCGAGGCTGGCCAGCTGATCAAAAATCCATGTGTAAGAATCTCGGGTTTCATCAGGCATCACGCCAAAAGCAATGTTGTATACATGGCCGGGCTTTGTATGTGTATACCCAGTGATGTTGAGAAATGGCATTTTATACCGATTTGTTTTGTAGGTATTATCGATGCTGATGACTTCAGGGAATCGCTTCCACATTTCTAGATTCAGATCGTACGACCATAAAACCGACTTTATACGAGTTGGATCATCTTCTTCGTATGCTACTCTGTGCTGTATTTCTTCGCGTTCTAGGGTCTGGAGAAAGGCTTGACTTGCTGTGTACCCTTGTAATCCATCTCGACGGATTCGCATCAGTTCGTTGTATAGATCTTTACGAGTAATCGGATGGTCAGGGTATGTAATTCGGAACGATGTTAGGATTTGTTGCGGCCGCATACCCGCAAATGCAAGCCCTCGTATATGATCTCGATGAATGTCGCTTAGTCGTCGATGTATGTGTTGCGCTGCAGCTCTTAAAGATGGTGGATGGTTATGATGCTCGTGGCCGGCTTGCATCTCGAAAACCCAGTCAGTACTACCGGAAACCGTTTTGATTTTCCCCCTCCACATGCAATCTGTCTTTGCTGTCACTGTACGTCTAAGGCCAGTACTCTCTGATGCTCGAACCGTATCTCGCTGGCACATTATGCTGTAGACCGTGGGTGTTCCGCTTCGATACCGCCGGGCTTGGCGCCTTATAATTGCGAACCCATTTTCTCGTGCAAAGCCTTGGAGAGAATCGTATAACGTTTGCATATTTGGGCTTGGGGCGCCCCCGCCGGGACCACCCTCGGGTGGATTGGGTATATTATATGCTGCATTCATTTTGAATTGCTGCCCGCGTCAATTTGGAATGCATCCCTGAATGCTATGGACTTGCGCAAGTTAATTGCCTACTCCGTAGATCGGGGCTGGGGAACTGGCAGCTGCGCACCGGCTGGAGAGTGCCCGGATAGCAATTGGGGGGGTGCCCGGGTAGCAATGCTCTACTTTTTAGATACCTATTTACACTATTTACAGCCCTGAAACATTGGAAGCCCATCTTCGGGACAACTGCCAGGTAGGTAGGTAACAGCCGCCGGCTTTGCCCCTCCTCTTTTCCTCTTCACCGGCTGATTGGGGACAACCGACTTCAAAAGGTACATCGCTACGTCCGTATACATACATGGCAAAAGTACTGGTGGTAGTCCACTCAGCATAACCAATCGCTACGCGGCCGGTAGTTCTCAGAAAGCCAGGTCGGTTTCATTAACATGATGCAGTACGCGCGGTTGCTACCAGGTGCCTATTCGTATTTATTGGTGTGTTGATGGTGATAGGAGGGTAGGTATTCCCAACATTTGACACAAAACATAAGAGCGCTCGAACATAAATGACCTGGTGATCCAATCCTTACCTACGTCCGAACACGCGGCTTACTATCCAGTCGGAGAGAAGATGATTCATTGCAGACAGAATGACATTTGCACATCGATTCGGCGAAGCCTTGGACCAAACTATTTACCAGACACAGATGCATGGACTGGGACAGATGGGAAGACGCTAGCAACTGACAACCACCACAATCACAGAGTGGAGAGCCTCTAGACGCACGCCATATCCGCGAGAAAAGAGCCGGGGTTTAACAAGCAAGTCGACAATCTTTGTTGGGTATCATAAGATATCGTAAAGCAACCGGCCCCCAATGCTCCCGTCCACTCAAGACGATGAAGACATATAATGCATGAACACCAAGAACTCCAAGCAATGCCCGAATACCCAGAACAACCATTACGCAAACGCCACCCGTTTCTTCTTGGGCTTCGCATTCGTGCCCGTGGCCACGGCCTCCGAGATGATATCTTTATCGTCATCGCCAGAAGCCTTGTTCCGTTTCCTCTTCTTGCGCAGTGACTCTTTCGTCTCGTCGAGCTTCGCCTTCTTCTCCATCTCCTTCTTCTCGGCCTCGACACGGCGCGCCTCGCGGATCTCCTCCATCTGTCGCGCCTTGATCATCTTCGACTCGATTTGACCCTCCTTGTCGGCCTGCACAATAGCCAGGATCGTGCTCATGCTCTCCTATCACAGCAACCGTAAGCTTTCCGCGTAAATCCAGTGCAACATCCTACAGCAACCCACCTTGTCATCGACAAAGATCTTCCCCTTTTTCTTGCCCTTCGGCTTTGTGACGCCGACGGGTGTGATCATGTTCAGTTTCGGAATACCCAGCTCCTTCTCCGTGTAGACCTTCTTCTTTTTCTTCTTCAGGAGATCGGCCGCTGTTCGACCCTTGATCTGCTTGCCCAGGGGCGCGGCCGTAGGTTTCTTGGACTTGGAGACGCCGCCCGAGCCGGACTTGGACGACTTGCCGGCATTCGAGCCGGATTTGGCTGCCGCATGCTTATTCTTGATCGTGCTCGTTCTCTGCGGCGCCATCGTGTATATGGGTATATTATTATATTATTATATGACTGCAACCGCGGTGGGCGTTGGAGGTGATATCCCGCTGAGTTCAGAAGTAGAAAATATTTTGGACCAGGAACTTGGAACATGGAATGGTTGGTTATCGATAACGTTGCGTAGGGCAGCGGCGCGCCGGGCGCGGGTTCTTGATCCACCTGCAAAGATTCTGCGGGGCTGCAACAGTGGAGACACGCCAGATTCAACCCCCGGCCGGCCACCGCTAAACGGCCGAAGACTCGACGGCGGGTCGCATTCGAATTCCTACCGATAAAGGTCGTTGCACTCTCTGCAGCATGTGCACTTGGAAAAAGGGACGGGGGATTTGAGTGATTTGGCAGAACTCTCTCCGAACCGTACACAGCAATTACATACAGCTCCCCATCAAGTACGCTGAGTGCAGTCCTTCTCCCTTATTTGCGTCGCATCGTATCGCATCGCATCTCCGAGACAGGAATAGAGGTAGACGCACAGCCGCGATGGAGTCAACAAGAGGACCTCGCTGGGCCGCTCTCGCGCGGGACACCAACGAGACAAAAATCCAGCTGGCGCTGAACTTGGACGGAGGCGTGTTTCCCCCCGAGACAGATGCGCGTCTCAAAGCCGCGACAGAGGGCCACGCCAGCCAGACGAGTAAATCCCAGACCATCAGCATCCAGACCGGTATCGGCTTCTTAGATCACATGCTGCACGCCCTGGCGAAGCATTCCGGCTGGAGTCTGGTGCTGGCGTGCCAGGGCGATTTGCATAGTACGTTCAACCACCTAGTTCCTTCTACCTAGAACTTTGTCCAAATCAGCTGTTGAGAAAGGAACCCGGACAAGTGAGTAAATACACCAAGGAAACTAACAAATCCGACAGTCGACGACCACCACACAGCCGAGGACGTCTGCCTAGCCCTAGGCTCAGCTTTCGCATCAGCCCTGGGCTCAGCAACAGGCCTAGCGCGCTTCGGGTCCGCCTACGCGCCGTTAGACGAGGCATTATCGCGCGCCGTAGTCGACCTGTCGAACCGGCCCTTCTGCGTAGCGCAGCTAGGCCTCAAGCGCGAGAAGATCGGCGACCTCAGCACCGAGATGATACCGCACTGCTTCCAGAGCTTCGCCCAGAACGCGCGCATCACCTTGCACGTGGACTGCCTGCGCGGCGAGAACGACCACCACCGCGCCGAGAGCGCCTTCAAGGCCCTGGCCGTCGCCCTCCGCAATGCTACTGCGCGGATCCCGGGAAAGGAGGGTGAGGTGCCTAGTACTAAGGGGACGCTGAGTGTATGATTAGAAAGGGGTGTGTAGAGGCAATAGAGAGCTGATTACTTTTTGACCTGCACGTGTTAAGGGCAGTCCCGACATAGTATGATGTGGTATGTATTTATCACCCCTAGGCACCTTGGCAAGTTCAGGATACGTTTCGGAATTTAGTAGGATGATATCAAATACTGTATCAATATCAGTCTCGGCGCGTCCAGAATCATAAAGGAACCGGCTTCGTTAATAGACACAACCGAAGTGCCTCATAAAACTTTGATATCGTCGGTCGCCGTTGTCTAATGACATTCAACAACCAGGCTAACTGCCACACGGGAAGTCAAGCCCAAGTGAATGCCCAAGAGAACGGGATAATTCCACCAGCCGAGCCTGCCGACTAAGATAATTACGTATTACTATTAGCGTCGTGAAGACGAATCGATTCCCATTATTATATACACGTTGTCTTAACAATTTCGTTTTCGTTGCCTCGTTCCCAGTCATAATGTATTCAACGGTGGATATCAGGCAATGTCTCCGGCACGGCCCACCTCGTCATCCTAAACTACTGTGCAAAAGCACCATTAGCATGGCTAAAGTAGTCTCCCTAACTGACGTAGCCAACCTCACCATAATGGTGTTGCCCGGCGGCCGGGTAGGAGCTTCGATCCGGATAGGCAGTTCGACCGTCATGGACAAAATTGGACCCGTTTTGCTTGTTGAAATTCTCATTGTAGCCAGAATAGGGCTGGCTAGTCTGGGTGTCTGCACAATTAACGGCTTTAGCGGTGTCACTGCAAACCGCAGTACTGACTTGCCAGTGATCGCTGGCAAAGGGGAAAGAAAACATTGATTCACATACGCTGCTGCTGCTGGACACTCGGGTTGATCATTTGCTCATCAGAACCCTTGCGCCGGCCGAACCGGCTAAACAGACCGCCTCGCCTCCCGTACCCGGAGGTGTAGTTGTTCGCAGGGCTGGGGCCGAAACGAGCCTCCTTGCGCCGATGGCGGACAAGGACAATCTCCATAAAGGCGGAGAGCAGGAAGAAGGGTCTGGACGTTGTAGGTGAGTCCCAGCTCCGCAGTTGATCCTAATTTCCGCAGTGGTCGCACTTACATGGCGATAATCGAAACAGCCAAGACAGCCTTCTGCATTTGGCAGAGCTGGTGGAAGCTGGGTAGTCCAGCGCCGAGTGTATCCGAAGCCGGACGAGCTCCGAAGAGGGTACGAACATTGTTGCCAGTGCAAGAGTTAGCACCTTGTCGGTTCGCCTGTGCAACGTAGACGAAGGCGCCCACGAGGGCGATATCAAGAATGGTTGCAATGGCCGACGTGAATATGTGGCCGGCGAGACAGCATAGCAGCAGTAGACCGAGCAGGGTGTATATTAAGCTTCCTCCCGCAATGCCTTCAACCGCTTTCCACCAAGTTGGGATATGAAAGTGGTGTCGCGCGGCAATGGCAAGGAAATAGGAGAAGATGGCTAGGACCACGGCGGAACACAGGAGCTGGACAGCGCGGATCAACCACTGCAGGGTCCTGAGAGCAAGTCCTGATCTGGCTCCCATGGTAACGAGGATGACGCCTTGTGCGATATAGCTGTACTCGTACCGGAGGCACAAATGATGCTGGTTTTCGGTTCACAAAATGGTGGGATGCGAACAGGTTGGATCTTGTGTGATCGAGAGGACTGTGGAAGGGAGGATAGGAAATGGTGTAAGTAGCGAGAACCTGGAATGGTTGGAATAATAAGCAGCCGATCGCAAAACCAATGGACTCGGAGTGTTCCATCCGGGACCACAATTGTATTTATCATTGGCTGTGCCAGTGACTACCGGTCTGCCACCCATGGCAGTGGCCACGCTTGCGACAAGCTGCTGAGATCGGCATGGCGGTGGGATTTAGCACCCACATTAGGGCGGCTCCGGCAGAATCGATGATGGCATGCGCAAACGCCACCCCCCAACCCATGAGTAACTACGGGGCAGGTGACATCACAGTCGGGCCCGTCGAATGCTAGGTAGGTAGTGAGTGTATCTACCTAGGTAGTGTACAGACCGTAGACGCGATCGGCTCCCATCTTATCTTATTTCTCCAGGGCAGAAGTGCAGGGCTGTTTCCGGCGTTCCGCTCCAGCGTCTGTCCGCTGCTTTCAGGCAGGTATTCCGGCAAGTTACTGCCGCAACTCAGCGCGCAGCCAGCGGATGGGGCCCCATGACATCAACTGCCGAGATCCACGAATCAACCTGGTCTCCCGATTGGCTGGGCCGGGGTTGCGCCACACGCGTACGTCACTTACAATGTTGCACTTACACCCGTTACACCGGTCTCTGCACCGAGGCACAAGCCGTAGACACGCCTGCTGCCTGCTACTACTGTCTCCGAACAGACTCCGAACTCATAATGACCGCTATACTGCCTATTCTACCTGATACACCCTCGAAATGAGTAGGCCTGGGCTGGCCTGGGAACATTCACCACCAAACACCTCAAATGGCGCGGATCGCACCCTCCCTGTCCTGTTCAATATGGGTGCCATGTTTCGGACTATATATTCACTTCGTCTGCATCGTTCCTTTGTCTCTATAACACTAGTTGGAGGCCTCCTGAACGGTGCTGCCCCGGCACTGCCTAACATGTGTGAAAGCCAGGCACACCGCAGTGACCGCACCGGTCTCTACTATGTATGTAGGTCGACAATTCTCAACTACCTAGAGAAAGATTAAAGTTGAGTGCCGGCGCTAGTTATCTCCCTCCTCAACTTTGCAGTCGGCGGTTTGGAATGGACGGGTAGCGCCGCGGCCCATCCAGCGGCCGAAACTTGCAAGGGATGGTGTGCAATCAAGGGAGCAATGCTCCTAAATCTCTACTTATCGGAACCAAACATCAATGCCAGGGTATGTACACTAATAACTCGATTACCACAGTAACACATATAGCTTCCTCCTTGGCGGCTCTTGGTTGGACAGGAAATCGTGAGCCTCAGATGACGCCGATTGTAGCCCAAGTGTCCTAAACTAGGCAACTATTAGTATCTATCGCTTCGGCAGTATCTACAAACTCTATATAATATCATAACACCAGTACGGTCTCGAGGCACCGAGGGGCGTATTTTGACACTTAAAAAACACAGCAAACAACTTGAAGCCTGTCTTGCCAAACGCCGCCTTTCACAGTAAACCCAGCAGCTCCCACCAGCGCCCATATGCCGAGTCGGGCACCAAATACAAATTTACTATATCTCCTGCAAAACGACTATAAGCTAAGCGTAGAACTTTCTTTGGGAAATCTGCACAAGATCAGCCCTGCCTAATCTAATGGTAATCGTTACGCCGGACTAAGGGAAATAGGTAGCGCTGGCATCAAGAAGATGATAATGACCATAATCAAGATGACCACAGGATAACGTATAAGACTCACGGTATATAGGTCCATGATGCCTTCTTTAGCATGTGACATGCCTTGAAGAGTTTAGATGGTTGACCTCGATTGACAGACTGACTGTGGCAGGCTTTTCAGACGACACTTGGCTGAGTTGGAACAGTCTGGAAGCAACGCCTCCCATCGGCGTCGTGGTACCGGCGTCATGAATTTCAAGTGCCTCTGGATTGTGTTAAATGATCTTAGCTTCGCCGTTGAACGCCAGGCAGGCCAGAAAATCGCACACTTTGAGGTAAGATGTTGGTTGTAACCCCCCTTTTCCCCTCTTTCCCCCATGCTCGACAGATGGTCACTTCTATCTTTACTCTATCATTCACCAGTACTTGAAGCAGCATAATGTTATGGTATTGACATACATGGTATTGACATAAAGCTGTTATTCTACCTAGTAGAGAACCCCACCAGTCGAATCAATTACTTGTCCAAGGCGATTCCGCCTCATAGCGATGGGCAATCGTGATCCCCGGAAAATATATTTCTATATGCGGACCATTGCATTTTTGTTGGGTTTCTGCATGTGCCCAAGACGGTGGCAATATGAAACTGTCACGACTTTCCTCGTGAGTGCTTTGTCTGCGCCAATAGCGATGACCACGTTTGTAGTACTGACCAAGGACCCGAACGGAATAATTTCTTGAGAGTCCCTTTCCACGGGATCGAGTAGTCAGCAGTTGGCAGTAAAGCTCTTCATCGTTTCGACTTTTCCTTGGTTGCTGCAGCCCGTTCCTTATGTACGAAGTCTTTTATGATGCTATGCAGATCCCCATTCCGCCTCGCAAGCAGAAGGACGTCGTCGGTGGTGATAGTCGAGCGTCCTGCATGGCGACTAAAGCTCTCTAGGTCCAGCGCGACGTTCTCTGACTACTCATTAATGATCACATATTGAGAAGTTGGACACGCAGACGTCGCGTACCGATTTGAGTCCACACCAGTTCTGTTAAAGCACCGATGAATTGAGGCGTCACATTGCGGTTTCTGCGCAGTGTCTCCTCATCGACCAATTTGCCAACTGCAA
The DNA here is from genome assembly GCA_028637635.1 of Xylariaceae sp. X802. Classification (NCBI taxonomy): domain Eukaryota; kingdom Fungi; phylum Ascomycota; class Sordariomycetes; order Xylariales; family Xylariaceae; species Xylariaceae sp. X802. The sequence continues at coordinate 466,918 of JAJFDH010000019.1, forward strand.
ACCACAATGCAGCCTTTAGCCTCTTGATTGCAAGACAACGGCCCGTTAGTGAAAGTGCGCGACCCGTGATATGATACAATTTTCACGATTGGTTCTCGGCTTACCTCCTGGGCATCTGCGTTAGAGCTGCCATCCATGGTGAGGCTAACTTATCAGGGTCTTATCGAGGGCAGAAGCGGCAGTGTACGAAGCACCAGACATAGATAAGTTGTAGGTAGGCAATAATACCAAGATGGTGTAAACGAGACGAGCGAGCGGGAGCAGGCAGGGCCATGTAAACACGAGGACGGGGTTGACGTAGCCTGTACGAAGTAGGTACACATCTTTTAGTGGGAGCAGTGCCTGTCAGGTGCCTCTGTAGTGTACAGTTGTACCTAGATTGGAGTGTTCTACGGTACCTGCACTTCTGTAGGTCCTCGACACGCTATAGGTCCCTTAGGTATGTATCTCTCAATGGAGACTAGTTCACCTAGATTAGGTTAGTTCACATCAGGTGCAATGCTGTACTTACCTAAAACTCGAAGCTTAGCAGCGGCATCAGGTGCCTATCTAGGGGTAATTACGAACTACGACATCATAGTGTACATAGTAGGTCCAGGGGGAGATTAGTGTACCAGGGATTTCCTGATTGTGGGGCCAACGCGCCGAACCGGTTTTGATTTTCCCAGGTTAATCCAGCATCCATTTCTTTTGGATCCCGACTTTCTTCGCGGAACATGCGATGTGTTAACTTGGAACTACCTCACAATAAGGCACATCTCTCACTTCGGCCGTTCATACTATCACCACATTCCTGATCTCCTCCACCTTGCTTGCCATTTCGCTCTGGATCTTCGGCAAGCCCTTAACAGCCGGCCCGTATAACACGACATCACAACTCTGGTGCTGCCAGTCACCGCTTCTTCCACTTTACGCCCACAGCTTCCGACTACTGAGAAGACGACGAAAACGATCTAACCATGGCGGATGAACTCGTTGGCCTAATCGTCCATCTGGGCGACTCGACACAGAAGCTGGCCGCCTTGATCGCAGATCGCTTGACGAACAATGTCAGCATGTCTCTCACCAACATGACGGCGCAACAGTGGATCCGCCTAGTTGCCATCGTCGGTGCTTACGCGCTGTTGCGCCCCTATGTCATTAAGATGGGCGCAAAACACCAGGAGAAGCAATTCGCGAAGGATCAACAAGAAGTTGCCGACATCACACCTAATCAGCTACGCGGCCAACTCGAAATTCCCGAAGAAAGCGACGACGAAGACGACGACCGGGGCGACGCTACAGGCGCCGATTGGGGAAAGACGGCGCGGAAGCGGCAACGGAGAATGATCAAGCAGCTCCTTGATGCCGAAGAGAAGCGGTTGCAAGAGACGCTCGATGAAGAGGCAGACAAGGACATAGAGGAGTTCCTTGTCGGATGAGGATCCCATGGCTTCAATAAAACAGCGTTCTAGGTTCAACTATATATAATATCAACACTACAGCTTCCATCAGCAACGGCACGTTTCCAATCCTCCCACCGGATTTTACCATCTTTTAATGCTAGCATCTCACGGCGCCGGTCATTTGGTCAATTGCGGAACTAGAAAAGGGGTTTCCTGCTTCCACACCTCTACGGAACGGGATTCGTCATACATGTATATTGCAATATACGGGCAGGACAGGTCATTTAGGAATAGATTGGCGTCTCTGCGCGGAATTAGTGTCGGTTGCGCCCTTTCTGTGCCATCGCATAGTTATCAGTGATCCTACCGAGTCTCCCCCGGTCGCTACTACATATCTACAATACCTACACGTCTTCGATATTGGCGATCGAGTGTGGTGGAGAAAACCAAGTTGAGCTAGCTACACCAGGTTAGACAGGCCAACCACAAGGTGGGGAACCTGGAAAACACCTCATTCACGTCGTCGACTCGTCGCCCAGTAGGATCTGCAGAACATATCCGACGCTAGACGGTCTGTATGTCTGCATATGTATAAGCTTGCCGGTGCAGCTTCCGCGTGCTCCGACCCGTGCTTCGTTCTTTGCTTCGCACCCACTCCGCAGATAGCCGCCGATCCCGTATCTCACGATTCGTAGTCTTGTCATGGCAGCAGTTGACGCTCCCGGTTTGTTCGGCGACCGGCCGCGCGGTCACAATCCTGACGAACGGGCCTCCGTTCGTACGGGGCTTCTTGGAGGGTCGGCGACTAATGCCGAAGTCAATCCACTGCGGAAGGGTCCAACTTTGACTCTGCAGAACGGCCTGGCTCTGATCATCGGCTTGCAAATCGGGTCTGGCATTTTCTCGGTGCAAAGCCTCATCAGCCAGCAAATTAACTCCCCTGCAGAAGGCCTGGGTGTTTTTCTCGTGGCAGGGCTGCTCGTCTGGACCGGCGCCGCGTCGTTTGTCGAGTTGGGATTGCTCGTGCCCTCCAACGGGGGGATCCAGGAATATCTACGGGCCAGCTGGGGCGATTACATGGGCTACTTGTTTTCTTGGGTATGTGTCGGTGTAGTAAAGCCCGCCAGTAATGCTGCCATATCCACCATCTTCGCCGATTACCTCCTCAAGGCCTTACGGCCGTCGGACCCGGTTGCGCCGTCGACCACGAAGAGCGTGGCACTCGGTTGTGTAGTTTTCCTAATATTCATCAACTGTCTCGGTGCGACGGCGGGAGCTAAGGCTGCCAATATCTTCATGGTGCTTAAGCTGACCGCTCTTGGAAGTATTATTGCTATCGGGCTAGCAGTCTACACTTTTGGCCACGGAGACGGAGTACCGTCGTCTGAAGCCGGATGGTTTGGATCTGATCAAGGAGTTCCCAGCGATACGAGCTTATGGGAGTCCCTTGGCGGATTTTCCACGGCTCTGTTTGCGGCTCTTTTCTGCTATGGAGGCTGGGAGAACGTAGGCTTCGTCGCTGGAGATATGAAGAATCCTACTAGGGATCTTCCGATCATGATCCACGGGGCGATGACCCTAGTGATCGTCGGCTTCTTCTTGATGAATGCAAGCCTATACATATGTTTGCCATTCGATGTGATCAGAGAAAGCAAAGCGGTGGCGGTGGTAAGTTGCCTGCCTATTTCCCGGGCTGGGCGGCGCCGGCCCCTGCAACCAGGCTGACCAGGCGACAGGAGTTTGCAAACCGAACAATCGGAGCTTGGGGCGGTGTGGGTTTTACTGTCGTTGTGGCCATATCTGCCATGGGCGCCGTCAACGCAAATATGTTTGGCGTTGCGAAGCTCTGTGTAGCAGCTTCGCAGCGTGCATATCTGCCTCTGGTGTTAGCAAACCTGCATTGCTATTCCGCACGAGACGAGGCGGCGTACTTTCGTCGGACGCTGCCTCGGCCATTCCGGCTGCCTGTCCTGGTCTTTGCGAGGCTCACGCGCAGGCTACGGTGGGAGCATTCTGTACCCGTGTACGTTCCACCCGGAGTCACGATGTGTGTCTGGCCAGTGACCGAGCCTGGTTTGTGCTGATGCGTCTATAGCCTCGCACTGCTGTTACATGGGGCCCTCACATCGAGCTTTATATTGGTCGGTAACCTGAATGGACTCATCACACTTCTAGGTGCGCATCTCCATCCCCCGCTGAACAGCTGGCAGTGCATGTTGCAACTAATACACTGGCAGAGATGACTAAATCCTCCTACTACCTGATGTCGGTTCTAGGTATATTCATCCTCCGACGAAACGTGGATAACAATACACCAACCGGATCCCATACGACACATAAGGCATCTAGAACCTGGATAGGAAACCCAATCATCTTCGCGACCGTAAGCGGGTTGTTGGTTGTTAGGGGGGCGTTTTCTGCGTCGCTCCAGGGCCCGGCGATGCTCTTTGTTGGCATTCTCGGGCTGTCCGTGCTCTACAGAGTATTTGGTCCCCGCGCTGAGTTATCGCCGCCCGAATGACCCGGAAGCTAGGGAACTCGAAGCAGTTACACGGTCTGCTTGCCGTCGTGGCAACAAAGACTCACGTTCACTTGGTCAGCGTGCATTAGTTGTGGTAGCCCAGGACTGTCGCAGTAGCAGAATGATAACAGAGTAGGATCGATTTTCCCCTTGGCTGCCGTCTCCGAGTCTCTAAGTGGTCCCAGAACTGCGGTAATCCTTATTACACTCGGCCTCCCGTCGGGTTCCGCACAGCCGCAAATCGCCTGCCCGATGGTGAGGGAAGTATCTGGAAGTATCTCCCATATCGGCTAGGATAGCTGTGATCCGAAGCCCTTGGGGGTTCTATCTGTAAACGTGATGCCGTGCCACTTTAGGTACCAAGACGGTGCCACCGGAGCAGAGAGACAGCTCTGGCGGGCGGAAGGCAGTCATCAACTCCTCCATGAGGCGTGGCGTCTAGGACCGAGTCAATAAACCCGGCAGGGTTGGGGAAAGGTCGTAGGCATGGCATAGTCACGTCCACGCGGCATACAAGGGCCGACACCACCTTTCTACTTCTTGTGATGACGATGCAACAAGTTTCGCTGTCGCGTGCTAGATCCAGTGCTTTCTTTTGCCTCTGTACGTGAATTCTACTCCCGACTTCCATGCGATTCCGGCTGCGATATCGTTCACCTTGTGCCATCGCGGCCTCGCTTTTCCGCCGGTAGACATGGAGGCATGGAGGCATGGAGGCATGGAGAACTGCATGCAGCATATGGCCACTGCAGACCTCTCCTGGTCCGCGGGGCAACTTTTGTTCGGTGAGCTTACGGACTGCAGTTGACAAGCTGACCTTGATCAGACAACGGGCCACACAGTCCTTTATTAGCAGTCGACGGACGACCAGGCATCCATGGCGGCTTGTCACGACATATGGAGTAATTTATGCGTGCGGCAGCCAGCCGCGCGATGCTGCGCAACTCGTGGCTCTCTGGCTCACATCACGGGCGGCGGAGTCGCACCAGAGGCCACCAGAGGCCAAATAACGTAGTGCTGTGTAATGCGTGGGCTCCAACGCGAAATTGGACCACACCACATCGACCTGCGGTAGACGCCGCCCGACTTGTATTCGGATGCAACCCTGCGGCTTTGCTGTGGCGACAGCGGAGTCAACGCCAACCCGGCAGGAGATAAGAAGGCAATCCGAAGGACGAAGGACGACACCATCGCACACACCACGTATGCAATATCACGCATGTTCTCGGCACTGGTCTTTCTTGCCAGCCTCCAGACTGCGAGACTGCGGGCCGGGAGACTGCCAGCGCCCAAAGGAATAGCACCAGTAAGACGCTGGCTTTGTAAATCCGACCCACGGGACTTGAGCGATGATCAAAGTGCTGCTCTCTCCACACACGCCTCACACGCCTCACACAAGTTATACAAGAAGATATACAAGATATACGGGCTATCGATGCGGAGAGGATCAAACAAGACAACCGGCATCGGCCCAGGGCCTAGCCATTGCAGTCAAGGTTATGCAGAAAGTATTTTCTTTCTCGCCCTTGAGCGTGGTGGCCGCCCTGCTCCGATCGCACAGGTAGGGAAAGGCATCTGGATGTAACGGCTACCCGGCCTAGATCTGCGCGCAGGCCGAAGTTCATAGGTGGCCGCTGGTCTCGGCAGCCGTAGATGAGTGACTTGTAAGTCTTGATGGTGTGTCGATTGATGCCCCAAGGGAACTAGACTTCGTCGTTCGATCTTCCGATATTCTGACAGGATGGACTGCTCGGATGTTCTCCCTTGTGTACGAAGTACCTATCCGATGCCCAGATACTTCCGGGAACTAGGTATACGATACCTACCTCCACTCCACCACCGACTTGGATAGATCCTCCATAGGCTATCTTGACAGGGTCCAAGGCTACCTAGGTAGGTTCGGGATTAGTTAGCTGAGGATCCAAGATTCGCCATCTTGGCCGTTCAACGTTGGTCTTTTAGCGACGCGACGCCTCAGCTGACGAGGCCCCTGTCCCAAAGTCCCACGCTCCACCACGGATGTACCGAGATCTGAGTGGAAGTACTTGGTAGTTAGATGGCACATTCCGTACTTCGTACTTCGTACTTAACATGGAGTTGACGTAGGTAGTATTAAAGCTGGGCCGCCCCAGCCCCCAACGTCAGCCAGGACAGTCATCTCCCATCTCGAAACCAACTTACCAACAACTAACTGCGCGGTCCTCTGCTCCGGAAAAGCCTTCTTTTCATTCTAAGCTCGCTAGAATACTGCTTCATATAACTACTACTAGTAAGGAGGATTTGTCGCTTTGTTCTCTTTCCAGTTTGTCCCCTTGCATCTCGATACAGCCGCCAGCCTATCTGTTGCTGGAGGATATACCAGAAGAAAGCCGCATGAGGGGAATGAGGAGCTGAGACCTCGAGCTGCGCATTTGGCTCCAGCAGCCCGACGCCATGGTCCTGACCTGAACCTGTTCCTTTTGGCTCCCGTTTTGCAGTTTATGTCAATATGGGATCTGATATCAACACCTTGTTGCAAAATGGTTTCTGGTCGAATTCAAGGGCCAGAAGCCTAGAGTCGCGGAAGTGAGTACGGTACTCGACGTCAGTTACTTCGAGATCATACGCGCCATCTTTTCAGGTATCTATCGGAAGCTGACATGTCGTTGTGCACCTAGTAGCATATTAGATACGGCCCAAAGATCGACTTACCCACCTCGAGACGATCGCGCGATTCCGAGAACCATGGTTAGCACACTCTACACCCAAAAGCCTCCCCCTCCGAGCGTCGAGGATGAATACGATGCGCTGGCCAAGGAAGCGGGGTCGGTCGTGTCGAGTGTGCCATCCGAGGAACCCTCAAATCGAGGCGATCCCGACCAGTATCCGATACTAGTGCCCGTACAGGAACCATACGAACAGAACACCGAGAGGCGGTTCGTCCTCCTGTCTAATCCGTCTGGTTCCTCGCTCGACCCGCCGGCCTACGAAGAGAGGCCGAGTCGGCGTCGTGGATCGTTTGAACGATCAGCCGAGTCGGACCCGGATCCTGCCTCTTATGAAGCGAATACTGGTCGCAAGTACGGATCGTCTCCGTCCAGTGAAGATAAAATAAGTATAAAGAAAGAGACACGTTCTGAACGTGAACCCGGACGTGGTCGGCCTGAAGATCTCCCTCCTATCATAACGGATGATGGTGAAGGACGGTTGCATGATACCCGACGAGCGAAGTCGACGACGAGGACTGAAAGTTACGGTGATGAGTACTTTTCGCCTCGTCTCTCGTCTGCAAGCTCTCGATACCCTCGCGAGAATCCAACAGCACCTGAAGTCATCGAGTACGCCACGAACGGTCGTGAACGGTCGTATTACAGAGGCAGTTCAAGTCCAGTTTCTCGGAGTCGGACCCGTTCAACCCGGACTAACGACCAATATGGCCGGGACCCTGCGAATGACCGCCGGTATCAGGAGAGAGAATCCCAGCCGGCTCGTTCTCCCAGTCCCACGTTTCATAAGCGGCACAAATCCGAGGCTCCCAAATACACTCGGCGTGGCTCGAAAGGAAGCTATGAATCCTCTCGCCTGTTCGTCGATGCGCCATCTTCTAAGTCCGACCGAAAGGTGCCGTCTTCGGTATATTCTCAGTCCGATCGCGACTCTAGCTCGCAGCATTCCCCGACGGGCAGAGAGAAGCGGGTGCCACCCCAGCATAGCGATACCTTTAACTCCAGTGAAGACGAGTCGCGCTCCCGCCCTGATTGCTGTCGAAGATCGGGTAGATCGCTGGCGAAGACGGAGTATCTGAGCACGCCGGTAGAATCGCGAGGCACAGCCAGACGGAAATCCCGAGGCAGATCGCCGTTGGCATCGCCGCGACTGTCTCAGTACCCCCTTACAGACCCCTATTCAAGTTCCTCGAGTTCCCGAAGCGCAACGTTTCCAAGGGAATCAAAGTCTCCTATTCGTACTGAGCGATCGCGGCCTCGGGCCTCCACGGGAGCAACCTTTACTGCCTCTCGGAACGCGAATCCGCTCACAGGAGCAACAACACCGATGGCGTCTACTTCCAATCTAAGTTCCTCAGTTGACCTTCGTCGCTCCGCCGTCCCGCAACTGCCGAGGCAAAGTCCCGTTATGGACTCGAGAATGCAGCCTCCAACCCCATCCGCGACTGTCTCTACTCAGTCGATCTGGGCGCCGCCTCGGTTCGACCCGCCTCCAGCCAGCGCAAGCTCTAACGCACAGATCGGTTCCTACGGACAATACTCAACTGAGGAGATGAATAGCGAGCTCCCCGACATTCCACCCTGCCCACGCACACGCGAAGAGGCAGGGCACATGGACTGGCTTACGTTACCGCGCTGCGACAACTTCAACATTTGCCCTTCATGCTACAGCGCCAACTTCGCCTCGACCGAGTTCGCGCACCACTTCGTGCCCGTCCCGTTCCGTCCGCAGGACCGGCCGCTAGCCTGCGACTTCGGCACATCAGAGTACTACCGCCTCGCATGGCTCTTCACGCGCAAGTACGGCCGGACGGACCTAAGCCTCTTCCACGGCCTGGCGAGGATCGCAGCGCAATTCCAGCCGTGCGCGGGTCCGCGCCAGGTCTCGCGCATCTGGTATTCGATCACGGACCCGCGCACGAGGCAGCCCATGGACGAGTTCACCGTGTGCGCCGCGTGCGCCAAGACAATCGAGACGCTCCTACCGAGCCTGGCGGGGATCTTCGTGCCCCTCGAGACGCCCGCCGAGCCGACGCGCAGCGCCTGCGCCATGCATCAAGACGGCGGGCGCTACTGCGGACGGTTCCCCCTTTACTTCGGCCTGCTGGAGGGCGCGGCGGACCGCGCGCACGAGACGAACTCCCCGCCGAATTTGCAAGCGCTCGCGGACCGCGTCGGCCAGCTCACGGCCATCCCGCCGTGCGCCAGGGGCAGCATGCTGCGCTACGCGTACTGGCACACGATGCGCAGCGTGCCCGGCTTCACCGTGTGTCCGGAGTGCTTCGCCGTCGTGGTGCGGCCGCTGCTTGACGGCCACGAAGACCTCACGGTCGCGGGGAACTTCCACCACGTGCCTACGCTTCTACCCGAGGGCGAGTGCATGCTGTTCTCGGACCGCATGCGCGATGTGTTCGCTCGCGCGGTGAGGAAGAGGGACCTGCTTTACCTTGACGTCAAGGTTGGCGAGCGCATTGACAAGGAGCGCGAGTGCAATGCTCGGCTCGATGCGCTGCGGCGCCACGGGCTGGAGACGCCTTGGGCCAAGGCCGAGACTGCCCGGATCCTTCAGGAGTGGAGGAGGTATGAATGATGGTTACAGGTTGCATGTTTATGCCCAACGTGTCTTGCTGGGATTGTTAGGTTGGCAATTGGCATTACGGGATGACGGGTCGAATCAACCGGATGGGCGCGTTTTGCGGGTTGGTTATTATGAATCTGGTACTTAAAGGTTGAGTCTTGGTGCGGGCGTGGGTTTGGTTTGGTTTGGCGGCCATGGCATCGCCATCGCCAGTCGAGGCACGTTTGCGTCTTAACGACATATCATGCATGTATGTTATGCTCTTGAGATTCGATGAATCATGCGTTACCTACTATGAAGGTCAGCTAAATGGAATATCTCTAGATGTGCGACGATCCTACTTGATCATCAGTTGTGAATTTTAAAGCTCTTCTCGAAATCTGCTGTGCTTCGCTTGATCTCTATGAATCAGGGTAGTCCTACCAAGAAACAAGACTTGGATGCCGTTATAATATATCAACCTCTCCCCGTTCATTTGGAGGTAGATGCCCATAATACGGGGTCGAGGGTAAGGGTTGAGCTCCGCCAACTAATACTTCTCTGGGTGGCCTTACATTGAGAAGTAAAAGCATCTACCTACATATGGTTCTTGTCAACTTGTCTTATACGTAGCTGCAGTTTTACCTAGCAGCCAGTCCAGCCTCCATAACCGGCACCTTGTGATATTACTTATCCGCATACTGTTTATAGATCACGAATACCTACATAATATACGAAGTATACCTAACGGAATCATCCACGGGCGGAATACTTGGAGATGTGGCATGGCCAAGAGGGATCCATCCCCAGCGAAGAGATATCTCTTCATTTCGTAGAGTTGTAATCACATCTGCGGCCTACCCTTTATCGAAAACGAGGGCACGGGGCCCCATCTTCAATGCGAGCCAAGATGGCACCGCCTTACCATTGGATGAAATCACGGGTGCTGGACGATTTAGGAAATCCGAAGTCCGCAGAAGCGGGAGCTGCTACTCTGAGCAAAGCGTCCATCATGTTGTCAAGAAGGTTAATTAGTCTCCAAAGAAAAAAGTAAACAATTGTATTTGCTCAAATTCCCAGTGCATTCGTTTGTTAAAAAGAATCATCAATTAGGACCCGACGATATCGCGATGCCTTTCGAGGCATTCCCGTCTATGAAACGGCTTCCCAATCCGCCTTTAGTACCAAATATACTCTAACATGGCCGTTCGTGTCTGCACATTATTTCCCCTCTCCTATCCCGGTCGGCAAGCTAAGCCTCTGCCGCCAATACGCCGTTGTCTCTATTGTTGTTCTGTTGCAGAACGGAGATGTCTTCATCCGGTGGTGGCCTTTAGGGCGTAAAGAGTTCAATCAGTATGATTCAGAGTTGAAAGGCAGCAAAGGAACCATATATAACGGATGCTTCAACCCGAAGAACGCCGACGATGATGAATGATAACGACGACAAAACGCGAAATCAATGATGCTTAAATACGCTCCCAAGGCAAATGCAACGCAGATCCGCAATGCACGCTGGACAGCTTACTTGAGAGGATCGTAGATCCTGTCGGTGATGTACTTGGTCAAAGCGACATCACCCCATTCTTCCCACTCAAGCCACTGGTCCTCGGGAAGCCTGCTGACGCCGTCTCTGCGGGCGGCCTTCATCACCTCACGGGCGACGATGATGCTGGCGTCTCGAACTCGTTCGATGTGCGGGTAGATCAACCCCTTCTGTATCTCCTCCGCGTTGAGCGATTCGGCCAGCGAAGCTGCTGCGATGTATACCATCTCGTCCGTAACCTTGGAGGCCTTGGCCAGGATGGCTCCTAGACCGATGCCGGGGAATACGTAGACGTTGTTGCCCTGGTTAGGCCAGTAGGTGACGGCCCGGTCACCGGATTTGACTGCAAAGGGTGAGAAAGGAGAGCCAGAGGCGAAGATGACGGTCCCTTCACTCCACTGAACGGCTTGTTCGAACGTGCATTCGGCCTTGGTGAGCGGATTGCTCAGGGGAAATAGAATGGGTCGGCGGCCAGCGCCACCCGCGTCGACCGACGCCTTCAGAGCACGAACGACAGATTCCGTGAAGACGCCGAAAGTGGCCGTTAATCCAACGAGGGCCGACGGCTTAACGTATTCGATCACCTGCTCCAGGGTGCGAAACTGGTGGCCGTCGTTATCGGAACGCGCAAGGTACTTCTTATGCTCTGGCAACTTGTCACCCCTGTCCCACGTTACGAGGCCCTTAGTATCAACAAGCCAGAACTTATCCTTGGCGGCCTGCTCTGACAGACCGCGGCGAGTGTAATACTCAACCATTTGTTTGGCGACGCCCACGCCAGCAGAGCCGGCGCCCATGAAGACAAGGCGCTGATCTTCTAGGGGAACGCCCGACAGATTTACAGCACCGATATAACTGAAAGTCGGATGTGAATCAGCGGGCCAAACAATACGGTCGTTCGAGGTGGCTGGCGCGTGACTTACCCTGCGAGCACGACGGCGCCAGTTCCCTGGATATCGTCATTGAAGCACTTGTAGTCGTGCCGATAACGGGCGAGGTAATTGAATGCCTTCTCGGTCTCGAAATCCTCGAACTGCACCAACATCTCAGGATAGACATCGGCTACGGCCTCCATGAACTCGTCCATGAACTCCTGCATCGCCTCTGGAGGGGGACGCTTAGCCCGGAGACCAAGGTAGAGCGGATCCCTGAGATTGTCTTCATTAGCAGTACCAGCGTCCAGCACAATGGGGAGAGTCTTCTCGGGGTGAATCCCAGCTGCTCCCGTGTATAGAGCAAGCTTGCCGATCTATGTGTCACTTGTATTAGCAATGGCTTCTCCCACAAAGAGGATATTTTGGCTCGACTGAGACCGAATCCCAGGATGACTCACGGAAATTCCCACACCATTCACGCCCAGGTCGCCTAAGCCCAAGATACGCGACCCATCTGTGACGACGCAGATCTCTGGGTTAGCATGAGGCCAGTTTCGAAGAATCGTCCGGATCGACTTTCGCTGCTTGATCGAGATATAGAGCGCTTCCGGGCGGGTGTAAAGCGTAGAGTACTGCAAGCAGACATCGCCAATGGTGGGCGTGTAGACCAGGGGCATTAGTTCGCGGACATTGTCAATGAGCACGCGGTAAAAGAGGTCGAGGTTCTGGCTCTTCAGGGACGACAGATACAGGTATTTGTCGATGGGCGTTGACCGCGAGTGGATCATCTTCATGCATCTCTCGACCTGCGTGTCGACGCTCTCCATGGCGTGCGGTATTAACCCCGTGAGGTTTTTAGATATGCGCTCCTCGGGCGTAAATGAGAGACCTTCACGGGAAAAGAAAAGACGTCAATATAACTTGGGCACGTTTTCTTTTGCACTGGGCGTTTCTGTAAAGAGGCTTCTACATAGGAAGTTAAGCGAATGCACACCTTTATTCCATAGAGGCTCTCGCAGTACCTGGTATCCGCCTGCGGCCGACTCTGGCACGTAGTCGGTGATTCTGTCCTGCCTGACCTCACTATAGTGGTCTTGGGCGTACCCTCTCAGTCCATCCAGGGCAGCCATCTTCATTCGCTGTTCAATGGAAGCGATATCAACAGTGGACAGAGGGTTGAGAGCAGTCTGTCTTCGCAGCGCAGACAAGGAGAGGCGCTTATTAGCAGCGGACGTGTGAGAGGAACGTGCGGAAAAGACGGATGAGGGAGACGATGAACGAGGACTTGATATATCTGAGCCGGGCATAGTGTATGCCATTGGTCGTGAAATAGCAGCGGCGAGGGCGGCTGGTGGGGACCTTATTGTTGACGGGCTCGGACCGGAACTGGGGCCACTGACGCGACCGGTGGCTGCAGGCAATGTGCACGTAACACTATGGCCACTGTAAGGGATGGGCGCTGTTTCTGAGGGTTCCCAGTTTTGCACAAGAGAGCTGCTGTTGCTGTCTTGGTGGCGACGGCGCGAAGTGGGACCGGGTGCTGGATGTCGGCGACGGGTGTACGTGTAAGTGTAAGTGTTGTAAGTGCAGCTATAAATGCGAAAGAGTTGGCCGCGCTGCCCGGTCGTGCCAGCGGCTATGCCGGGCAGGCCTTTTAACCGTAACAACCCAGTTACCGCGCAGGGTGGACCGAGGACCCTTGTTTGAGACGTCCTAGACGCGATGACATTAAGTTTCGCCATTGCCTTGTGATCACTGATCCTACGGCAGGGGGGGAGCAGTGTAAGAATAATGCAGCCGCAGCAACTAGGTAGATACTGCGTAGTGTAGGCCCAATTGCGGGAACTGGGAAGCTTGTAGCAAGTGCGCCAGTGAGATAGATGCGCAATATAATGTAGCTGGGAGTGAACCACAACTATCTCCAGTGAGTCAGGCCAATTCGGCTTGAGACGTGAGATTTGGGATGAAGACGAGACGAGACGAGATGAGACAGCAATGGCAACAACTCAAACAACTCGGCGGCGTGACGCCTCAACCGTAACTTGTAAGATGTACAGGCCGTACCACCAGTCACGATACCGCAATAACACCAAGCGCGCGCCGGACTAAGAATTGGAGAAAGTCGTCAAATGATCAAGTCTCCTCCGGGAGTCCGAACATCCCAATCTCCGGGAATTCCTCTTCGAATTGATTATAATACATGTCCAGAGCTCGTGGGCCGTGGCACAGTCATCACATCTGCCTCTTTCCATGGCTTGACTAACAAGTATATTAAGTACCGGCCTACGAAGTACAGGCTTAATAAGTGACGGCTGTGGTGACAGGCAGATAGAAACCCGAAATTTCCGTTGGGGACTGTCACCGGCATCGGGAATTCATATACGGAATAGTCATATACATGCATTGTGTACCATTTACAATGTAATTGAGCTCCAGCGGTAGAGATAGTGTGATTGTTGCAGTACATCGACCCGGCCGTGGCCCGTCTGTACTGTAGCAAGCGGTCACGGCACATCAAGCCATCTTCTCTCTCTATCGGTATGTGTGTCTCTTATGATTCTCTTCGAAGTCCACCATTGAGTTGAATCCCAAAGAGTTCCTTCACCGCTCACTGTCCCGAATCTACACGTATGCTAACTACGTATTCCTTCATTCCACAGAATTGGTTGGCAACGAGGATGCAGGATGGAGACATACTTGGATACATGCAGGTCGATGCAAGTCCCGGTCCGTTGGGGTTGAAGGACACGAACGACAGGACAGTAGAACAGGCGGCATTGGCTAGCTGAACACGGAGGCGGCGAGCATCTCGGCATATCGGAGGCTGCTGATTCATTCGCTCCATCCAACAGTTCCATGGAAAAAGATACCCGTCGGGTTTCATATCGGCCGGCAATGGATCACGACCCTGCATTTTTACTTGCGTAGTGTCCAGTTACGTGCTTTTGTAAGGCATTTCTAAGCTGTCATATAATCACCAATAGTGTAGGTGTTCCGCACGCCATGAGTGCTGGCAGTCTTCCATTAGGTATCTTATCCTACAGCCCTAGGTACACTACAGCAAAAGAGCCAAAAACGCATATGAGGTAGGATTGCCGTAAAAAAGTGAATATTTACTCCGGAGATCCGGTGAAAACGACCGCCTCGAGTGGATCCGCTTCGGCCATAAGTACTGCGCATACAGACAGCAACTTACAGAGCAATGCGCCCCGACTGCAACTAAGTACAATCCAACACTCAACATGCATTTGCTATGTTATGTTATTTTCTTTTGTTCTTCCTCTCTTTGGAAAAGAAAGAATGGGGAAACCCAAATGTCACGGTAAGATGTCCGGAACGCAAAGGAGGGTCATTTAGGCCTCTGATACCGCAGGTAGATCTTAACCTACCGTACACGTTTTGACCTAGGAATTGCCTAAAACTCTATCAGTCACACGCACACATAAGCACACGCAAGTCGGTAGCTATTTGCAATTCAAGTGGCGACAGTTATCCCTTACATCTGTTCTAGCAGGCATCCTCGTCTCCTAGGCCTACCATCTGCCTAAGTGCACCTATTTTCGGGGCGCGCTTTCGGGACTTGTTAGCGCTAATATCGCATACATAATAGGTACCGGTAGCAACGGCGAGATGTGCGATCGGCCGCCCTACACTAGTAGAATCCACGAAGAAAGATTCCAGAACCCTGCATATGTACCTGTAGGTACACTACCTAAGGTGCTCTTAGCTGGTGTAAGTACCGCCTGTACCTGCACTAGACACGCTACCTAGAAGTTAGCTTCGGCTCAGCCTAGCAGAAGGTAGCTACATACCTAGAGAGATGCATCATGGGATCGGTACATTACGGCCTACCGTTGCCCTTACAAAACCCCTGCAGGGCCCGGATCGGGGCTCCCGGTTTATTCCGGGAGTACTTCGCACATGATGTAACCACACATACGAAGGGCGGTACATACCGGTAGCACGTCCGTGATGTCTACCGACTTTAGAGAAAGGGGAAGGGCCAACCCAGCATACTGTGTAATGCAAAAGTTGAATGGAGTTGCCATTGTAGCCTTACCTGCGGACGTATTCTCTGCGTACACGGAGTCGTGAGTCTGCACTCATCTCCCTACCGATTGCCGCTATGGGCGAGCCGGATCCGCGCTTACTTGCTTCACGAACCATACATCAGGAAAGTCCTATTTTCGTCGACGGGACGTCGCTGGTTATCAGGCCATGCTTATTATGCCGGCTGGTCTTTTCGAGTCACATCTCGCAAATTTCAATTTCCCCTTTCAGGTCCGCCGGAAGCTGATATGGGGACCACCAGCGTCACACCAATCCAGTAATGCCGTAGGTAGAGGGCGTACCTACAGGCTATGCCTACAGTATCATGGGACTGTGCCGTGCCGCTCAGAATACGGTAGGTTGAGCGCCGTTGCTGAATCTCGATGATACCCACCCCGGTGCTGTAACGCGTGCGCCGTATGGCCCAGGTACGTGTGTACAAGTACAGGCGTAATTGCGGCGCAGTAACCAGTTTCATGTGTCTCAGCAGAAAGATTTTAATTAGTAAATTCGGGAAGAGCCGCAAATCTGGCAAGGGACTTGTAAGGGAAGAATCCGAGCTGTATGTAGTCCGTACCTCGTGCTGGGACGAACGTGGAGCGTTATGCCAGGCACCTATCTGCCGCCGTATCAAAAGATTAATAGGTAAGCATTCAATCCAACGACCTCACATTCGCATGTGTGACAGGTGCACATCTACAGACCCAAGCGGTCAGCCTGTGGCCCGTGGCTGGAAACGGCATCTTCCGGCGCCGACTTAGCACGTATCAAGCACGGCAGCACGTCAACAGCATCAGCGGTTCGCTTCGCTCTACCCCAATTATGCCATGTCCAGATAAGCGAGATTCACACCGGTACCGTTCTAACGCCCTAGCCGTCCCCATTTAAGCGGGCACCGCCTTGAGAGGTGGGAATCATAAGCGTTTCGCGGGGCCGAAGCAGTAACTATGTTAGTCTCCACGGCATTTCCGCCTGGGTTGTTTCCCAGGTTACCGAGAACGGCTATGACCCAGACGTTGCCTCCGTACTCGGCATCAAGACCCCTGGGTTTGATGATGAAACGGTTTTGAAAAAGTCGGATGCCTCTGACAACTTACAGTACCTAGTTCGAAACAGCCATGGCGATTAGTTGTATGGGTGGTAGTATAAAACACTGCAATTCACTTCTTGAACTGTGTATTTGTAGCTGATTTCCTCACGTACCCAATGGAACGTGATCGAATAAAACCAGGTGGATATCCGTTCGGTAAATGTGGTGTAAACTTGACGTACCGCTTTCATGAAGACTTGAGGTCACTCATAGTAGGTTTGGTAACTATCTTGCTGGCAACCTCAGACTCTATCATATTGCTATTTCTCCGTATGCGAAGAAGCTGACGATTCCAAATTCGTTTGGTGCTGGGCAGTAAAATCCCGCTGCATTGTAGCCCGCATGTGCTATAGGCGGTTCAAACGGTTGCCCAATACCAATACCTATCGAGTCGTCTTGACTTACCAGATAACCACGAAAGTCTAAGCTTTCAGCGCCTCTGCATCGCATTTTCATCAGCGCACTTGGCGAGAAGAATAAGCTTAGCTTAGTGTTTGGGAACGAGTAGCAATAGCGCCGACGTACTTCGTAGGTATATCCATAAGCATGCCGCCCCTTAGTTTAACTAGGCGGCGTTTACTTTCCTGAAGGCAATGGGCAAGATGCAGTTAGGCACCACAAAGCTTGGCAAGGCAACCTCTCAATAGATATGGTGAGCTGTCTTTTAACGGCGGGAACTTGAAGAGGTCTCCTGTTAGGGTGGCATCGACTTCAATGCTGGCGACGAAAGGTCTTCACTAATCAAGTGGTGCGAAGTCAAGAGCACACACAGCCAGAATAAAGACTGTGACGAGCACTAACCTTCCCGACTATGTGCGCAATGTTACGTCTTCGGTCTCGTACATCCAATTATCGTCGGCCAGCGCAGCTACCTTTGCCCTCAAGCTGGCTTTGAGTACCTCGAGCACTTCTGCCTTCATTGTCAACGTGGGCCCCAAGCACTAGTATAGGATAATTTACCTTCACGTTGAACCGGCATGCACGTGTGATTAACCTGATGATGTCGAACAGCCTCTGCCAGTTTATGTCTTTCCCCTATACACAGACGTGGCTGTAAGCCTATATCTCGCCTCTCCAAAGATCAGAGAACTAGGAAAACGCGTACGTTCATTATCCTGCGCGCCATCGAGCACAGGCTCGTCGTCCAGGTCATCTAATGGCGGCGTGGGTGGGTTTCCGACCTCAAATTCGCCGTTCTGGTCGCGGATCACGATCTCCGAGGAGTCGGACAGCACGTCGACATCGAGACGCAAAGACTCGGCCGAGTTGGACGACGATGCCGTCCTTGTCGTACTGCTTGCACCGGCGCCCGGTTGTGCGGCCTCGGTTGAAGTTGGCCGTCGCGTTAGCTGGCTCTGGAAGAGGTTGCGTCGCACGCCTGCTATGTTCGTTCCTGCGCGCGTCGTGCGGGTCCCTGGGCGTAGATTTGGGGGAGGCGCGCGATCGGCCATCTGCGTGGATTGGAACGACGGAAAGATGGGACTATGGTAGGTTCGGGCTGCTTTGTGTCATGAACTCTTGCATAGGATCCAGACTTTGGGGGAATAGTAAATATTAACGCAGTCGGTGTAGGTGCCTGTCCATGGACCGGGAAGTTGAAGAATGAAGGCTTGTGATAGCGGTTGAGCGGAAGTACGGAATACCTACGGAGTACCGTAGCTTCCCTTGCCGATGCGTGCCCCGTGTTCCGTTCTTTCCTTTGGTGGCTTCAGCTGTGGCTTACGTTTGTTGATGTGCGGCTTACGTAGACATCTCTGTACTATTCGTTGTGGCTGTAACCTACCGGCAGGCTACCTACCAAGTCCGCAACTCTTGGGAGCATCATGAGTTCGGTGAGGTATCGCGCATACGCTCTTCGCCCTACTCATACCTGTAATACCTACACCCTACGTCCTAGTCAGTGTATTGATGACGTTGACTACCTACACCATCTACCGTTCACTAGGTATTGAATCCTGTGCAGCAACCTGAGCAACACCCAAACTTATTACCAACGATTAGCAAACGCATCGGCATTACCCCCAGCTTGTGGAAGCGGTCTCCTATCTTAGGTTCCACTCGGTCAAGACTACATAGTATGCAGAGTCGACCAGCTTCGACGATGTCTTCTCCAACCTTCAACATCCAGCCAATCGGTCGCTTTCATGGCGAAAGCGAACCGGTAAAACGGCCCAAGGTACATTTGGCATCCTGTGTGGCGAAGTGTTATTCAGTGCCTAAATGCTTCTCCTATCTTCGAAGTTGGCTTGTTATGTTTCATTTGACTAACTAATCGAAGGAAATCACACACTTTTCATATGACGAGAAGCGCCAGTTCCATCTGAACGACTCATCACTACAGTGGTATTATCCTCCCAGATTAGGAGCAGACTTATCCAAAGGGTTCGATACATTTGACAAACACGATGAGACGATAGACGAGCATCTCGATGGTCTGTTGAAGTCCATCGAAGCTCATGAAAAAGAGGAAGGGAAGAAAATTGATGCTCACGTCGTCACCTGGCGCGGCAGTAAGTATTAAGAGCTTATTCTCTTCTTGCGGCTGCCGCACAAGCCGACTTCCTTCTCTATAGTTCCCGGTTTCCCACTCCCTTAAGGATTCAGATGCTAATTACTAACTCTCAATGATGCAGTGATGACCAAGGTGAACAGCATGCGTTCTACATGGCGGCAGTATCTAACCATATCTCATAGATTATGTCGGCACCGTTCGACGACCGAGATGGGTATATTAATAATGCATGTCAACGCCGAAAGGTTACGATTCTGACGATAGTGTCCATTATAGCTTTGCTATGAATGCAACTCTTTATCAAGTACGTAAATTCTGTGGCAACTCTTAGAAATGAGCGCCGCTAATCTTGCCAAAGGATTGCATGTATGCTCCAGCATTTAGTTATATGGATATTCTCGAGACGAGATGGATCTAATGGCAGCTTAGCTTCATCGAAGATGACTACGAATCTAAGCAATTCTCAAAGCAACAACAAAACAACCAGCAACGGAACCGACCGGGTCAATTTTCGCCTGAACTGATGACTTACTGGGGTAAACCAAGGCCAGTAATCTACTCTTTAACAAGACAGCTGATCAAATGTGTAGGATACAAATTCGAGGCTCTTTCTTGTCTGCCACGACCCTGGGGCGAAGTCAGTCGCGAGTTTATCGAAAATCGCGACCAACACGTAGTCAACAATAAAGCGCAATATTGTTCTGTGGTCCGGACCGGTATAGGCAAGACAACCCTATGTCTGGGTGGCGAAGTCGATGCTAGTAAGTCCATTGAAGGCAAGTTACACGGAGATACTGACCCCAAGGGTGAATCAAGTCTGGGACTCTAGGCCCGCACAGAAGGGAGCACCGATCAACTGGGTCGAGCTGAAGACAAGTGCTGAAATCCGTGATGAAAGGGGGATGAAAAATTTCGAGCGTAAACTCATGAAATTCTGGATTCAATCTTTCCTACTTGGAGTACCTAAGATC
This sequence comes from Xylariaceae sp. X802, assembly GCA_028637635.1. NCBI lineage: Eukaryota > Fungi > Ascomycota > Sordariomycetes > Xylariales > Xylariaceae > Xylariaceae sp. X802. The sequence goes on from JAJFDH010000019.1 coordinate 487,130, forward strand.
ATTGTCGGCTTCCGCTCGCAGAATGGTATCCTCACCGAACTCGAGGATATCCAGACAGCCTCAATTCCAGAAACGGCTGCAAAACGCGGCGTCCGCAGTTGGGACGCCAACAAGTGTATCAACTTTGCCAGCGCGTTTCTTGACTGTGCGTGTCCTCACCCGCCATTCGTAGCTAGGTAATGGAATTGCGTGGCTGACTTTAAATAAATAGGGCTAAGAAGTACGATTAACGACGAGGGCGTTTGGCGGATAAGAAGACAACCGGGCTCGCCAACCATCGAGGTTTTCAAGGTCGAAGAAGTCGGGCATGGAAGAATCCTGACAGAGGAGTTCATTAACTGGCGGATAAAACTGAGTTTGAGTAGCAATAGTGCCACATAGGCAGTCCCCAGTACTGCTCTATTTCTATCTAGCTTACTCTATAGTTAGGGTAGGTAGTTTCCCGAACCGACTCCGAAACCGCTATGCTGATGATGCGGCACCCTACAGATACCCTTTCAACTTTGTCACTTCGTTATGCGCAACTTACGCTCATGCAAATGTAACGATGGCTATGCTTATTATATTTCCATGTGCAATTTCCGTCGCAATGGGTTGAATTCGCCTGCACTCGTTGCTGTGCTGTAAACAACCTTGCCGTTCGCCTTGTTATCAATACTGCTGTGGTCGATATTAAAGGCCATGTGATTGAGGTAATTAGAGATCTGCTCGACGTTCAGCTTGGTTAGCGATTTATCACTCTGCGTGATTAACACCAAGGGCGTTATTGACTACCAAACTTACAGGTTTTGCGTGCCATCTTCCGCCGCCCAGCTCGAACCACCCGATATGCCCGCCCAGCGATGTCGTGCAGAGAACTGCGTACGGATTCTTCGAAGCCTCGGCGTACGGAAGCGCCAGATTGGAGGCGATTGGGTCATCTACCGCGTTAAGCGCCAGCAGGGGAATTCGCACCGCCAGGAGCGACTCGACGCTCGACGCGTCCCGATAGTACGCTTCCTCGGTCGGGTACCCCCACGTGGCGCATTGATACACTCGGTCGAACTCGTAGAGATACTTGACCTTGTCAAGTTCTGATAAGTTCAGTTGGGAGTACTTTTCGAGCTCCTCTCTATTATTATTTACTAGTCGGCGAATGGAAGCTGGATATAGGTCAGTATGTCACAGATTTCAAATAGCTGCAAAGCAGCCCGGAAGGAAAATAATGAAGAGAGCTCAAAGATGGATTGACAAAATATAATCACTTACTGCCGAGGCTTTTGAGGTATATCTCTTGACCAATCCACGTGCTCCGTAGAACCTTATTGCTAACATCTAGATTCCAGGGGCTGGAAACGACAGCAGCCGCCTTGAACTGGCAATTTGCACCCTCTTCACCAATGTACTAGTGAAGTAATTGTTAGAGCGTCGCCGGGGTACCTGATGAGATAACAAAAATGCCTTACATTTGTCAGGATGTTAGCACCCAAAGAAAAGCCGAGACCGAAGAGTGGACGATTCGGATACGTCGTCCGCAGCCATTTGACTGTCTACAAAATAGGATAATATATGAGCTAACGTCAGGCATTGAGATGAGCATCATTGAGTGACTCCTTCATAACGGACCTGTCTCGTATCCCAAGTCGCACGGCCATTGTAAAATAGCCCGGACGTAATCCTGCACTTGGCACAGCCTCTTGAGTTGATGACACATATCTCCCACTTGCCACTTTCAACCAGGGGCGCAATTGCGTGTCTCAAATAGATCTCATGTGAGCCTCCAGTGAGGCCATGAAGAACAACGAGCATAGGACGGGCGTCGTCTGAGCCCATGCTCGCAAGGTCTCCCTTAGAGAAATACGTGGTTCGCGGCGGCAAGGACTCATCGGCATCGGCATCGGCAGACGGGTCCGTCACAAAGTCAACGGCAAAACTACCCTTGAGGCCAGCGTTATCGGACTCGAAGATGCGTCGTTTGTAGTGAATGGGAGGCCCATGAGCCTTGGCCGCCGTCCACATCGTCTGCAGGTGGCCATTAAAGAGTAACGGGTTCAGATTGCACGGTGGAACGGTATCCCGACACACTTGAAGGAGACTCGTCGCCTTGCCGTCTTTATCCTTCAGTGCAAGGGACTCCGGGGCCGTCGTAAACTCGATCCTAGCTCGCCCGAACCAATCCATTTTCACGGCCGGATGTGTCGGTAGAAAACTATAATCAAGATACTCTGGCGGTGGGTATGTTTATGAGAATAGAGAGCATTCCAGCGTCTATATCGTCCCGTCTAACGCCAATCTAAATGGAAAAAAAGACAACCTTTTACTGTATAAATAAGGAATTACACAGAAAATTTAAAGTAGAAGTATTCATTTGAGATAGGGTCAAATATAAAAAAAGGTCTGATGCTGATAGGTATGGCTGGTTGGCACGGATAACTGACCGATGCCGACGGCCGGCGGTGCATTGGCGGGCCCCACTTGGCACTGCCATTTGCCTCGGCCAATCCGTTCCTAGGCAAAGGCTCTTGTGTTAAACACGATCGTTAGAGTGTTCTATTCCTACCTCGCAACGTAAGGAGAAGTTGAGAAAGCGGAAGACAACTATATATATATATCGACTACCTACTAGCCTCTAGGCACGTTGTACTTCGTCATTTGGCGTATGTATTTTCGATCGCATTACATCATGATTTGCATATAAGCAGTTAGCCTGCCCGATTAGTGCATATATACTGATATAAGGATAGTCTATATGACTAATGCTAGTGACTACATTAGTAGGTGCATAATTAGTGTGGCTTAACTAGTGCACGGAGCCCGATCACATGACTGGCTCTTCCACTGGCGCGTGGTTGGACCCACCCTTACTAGACTGGGTCGAGTACCGGTACGTTAACCTCAACTTAAGGACAGCGAACCAACGACAAACATGACTTGAGAACCTTCGCCTTATAACACCCGGAGCGAATAGCACGAAGCCCAAACATTGACATAGATGGCTCTGGAAGACGCAGAATTATGACCTATCATCCCAACCCATTACCTCCCGGTCAGCCGCCGGAGCCTAGCCAGCAAAGCCATCCTCAGCAATCGTACAACAACACCTGGCCGAGTCCGCATGTGAACAATAGTCCCCAGCAGTTCCGCCCGGCGCAATACCAGAATAATGGCAATTTTGGCACCGTATTCCCGAATCCGACGTCGCAGCATCCTCCTCGACCACAGAACCCAAGCCAGATCCCGCAATATGGCGTTCCGCTCCCACATCTGCAGCCGCTCCAGCAGCCACAGGCGAATTACCAGTTCCATAGCTACGATCCCTCGTCCGACCAGAGGCCCTATGCCCATCCATCGTCACAGAACAACATGCCCGTATCTGCTCAAATAATACAGCCGCCCCAACAGCCCTTCCAAGCATCAAACCCTTACGTCCATCAACAGCAGCAACAGCAACAGCAGCAGCAGACGCAGACGCATAGGATGGATTGGCAACATGTGCCACTTTCGACCCCCGTTGCCTCACCCTTGCCTTCACCGTATCCAATAGCCCAACCTCAAGTTCAACACCAAGTTCAATCTCGACCCCAACCTCCAACTCAATCACAGCCACCACCTCAACCTCAACCTCAACCTCAACTTCAATCACAATCGCAACCACAATTACAACCACAACCGCAATCACAACCACAACCACAACCACAACCTCAACCTCAACCTCAATCTCAACCCCAGCACCAACATATACCACAACATGTAAACTCCCCTCTAAATGTCCATTCCCCACAGCTGCAACATCAACATATAAACTCGCCCATAATGCCCCATTCGCCCCGTGCTCCTCCCAATGCTATATCAAGCAAACAGCATAGAATGCCTAGTGTCACCCGCATAGAACAAAGTCCTAAGGTATCTGCGAGCCCGCGTTTAATGTCCCAAACCCTTACAAGAAGCCCAAGTGTGAGCTCCACTAGATCGCCGGCCCTAGCACCGGCTCTTCTCCCGCATCATCAGGACACGGCGTCGCTGTTGATATGTATGGCCGATGAGTTCTTCACTAAAGCACGGAGAGGGGTACGGGATGTTGCGGCGACTCTCAATAGCCAGAGTGTGCATGAATATCAAAAGATGATCGCCTCCGGTCTCGCCTGTCTTGAAGCTGCTATTGGCAGCAGTAAGCTAGCGCCGCGTGTGGAGGCCCTTGCCCGACTTCAGTATGCCGGTGTTTTGTGCGCTGAGACCAACAACGTTATGGAGGCAGAGATGGCCTTGACGAAAGGCATCACTCTTTGTGAGAGGGTATGTGACGCCTGCTGCGGTTTGCTTAATGCGATATGTAGACTCATGATCTGTATTACAGAACCGATTTGCCGATCTGAATTATTGTATGCAATTTCAGCAGGTCCAATTGCTGTTTTCTCAGCATAAAGATAAAGCGGCCCTGATCGCCGTAGATGCCAGAATCCGGGATGCTGAGGTGTAAGTCATTCCTCATCTCATTTGCGGGCAGGTTGGAAAAGCTGATACACCGGCAGAGTTAAACATACGCACTGGGTATACGTTTTTCGTTTTCTGAAAACATCCTTCTACTTACAATCTCCAAACCCGACTGAGGTTCACGCCCTGGAAAACCTGAGAGCCATCACGATGTTAGCTGGTCAAAGGGGCGACCGTCCTATCTTCGCCATGGCCTGTTTACTCGAAGCTCTTAGTCATCTCAGAGCGATGAAGGATGATGCCATTGTACGTATACAGGCTTGTATTGCCCAGGCCTCCAAATACCAGCTAGAAGACTCTATGTCTATCATGCAATTGGACGTACTACAACTCGTCCTGGATCTCGCCTGTAGTTTACAACAAAAGTCACCCCAGATGATCACGAAAAAGTTACAGGCCCTCCAGGATAAGATGGATTCTTCTATTAAGGATACGAACTGGGGCTTCCAGGATAGGCAGCTTCTCCTGCCAGTCCTTAAGCAAGCCACGAACCAGCACGTTATCAGTGCCGACACCTCTGGCATAATAAAGCCAGGAGAAGACGGTGGCACTTGTGACTACCTCGCCATATCATTCTGGAGCAAGCTAGAAGCCTTTACAACTACGTAAGAACCCTGTACAAACTCTCAACATTGCTGCTAACGCACATCGTAGATACACGTACAGTGGCCTTGCTCTCATGTATCAACAACACCGCAATGACAAGAAGCTATTCTCTTTCTGGGAAGAAGCTTTAAGTCAGCTACAAAAGAGTAAGCAATTAATGACAACGGAATGCTCAATTTTCATCCTAATTGCCATACAGATCGTGCTAAAATCAGGGGGTTTGCCCATTGCCTCGAGGATGCAGTTCAGTGCGTAGATTGGGAAAGGGAGACTACGTGTTATTTACATATCTTGCGCGGTCTGCATCTTGCCACCTCGACGAACTGGGATGAAGTCAAGAATTGTGTGACGCGGTTGGAAAATCTGGTCACACCTACGTCCAGCACCACGGTGGCTCTCTACTCTATGTATCTTGCGGGCGTCTACTACCAAGGAACCGGAAACCTCGAGGCTGCTATCAATATCTACAGTCATCCAAGGTTCAGTCTTAACGTTGACGAGACGCGAGGGGGTCATCATAACCCGCTCGGATTTGAAGCGGCGTTATTAGCTGCTTTTAACCTGATATGGATCATGCAGAATCCGTACCATCGGAACGATCAGCGCACTCAGGAACTGCTGGAGCAGATACGTCCGCTATGCATTGATCATCCTAACATGGAGATCCGTACGGCGTACAACCTTGTCATGGCAGCTATTCAGACGAATCCTCCCATCCCCATGACTGCGGTGAAGACGCACATTTCTGCCGCATTAAGTAACGCCAAGAATTTGGCGGATGTGCACACACTTTCCATGGCCCTCAATCTCATGCGAGCCAAGCTCTTCCAAAGCATCATTGGCGACCAGGCATTGAAAAGCGCCAAGGCAGCCTCGGCCCAAGCCAGGAGAAGCGGTAACACATTGTGGATGAGCGTGGCGGACGGGATGCTTTCGCAGAGCTATGAGGTCCAAGGCGCCATACCTGAGGCGCAAAAGGTGTGGCAAGATGCCACTTATTTTGCCAACAAGGCCTTGAAGACGAGCGGGGAATAGTCTCGTGGGAAGTACAGTTACCATACTGATCTACTCCCGTCGCTTTAGCAGTATGACAATGCTGTGATATTCTGTAATACTATATCAAGGGCTCTGTGGGTTTGGGTTGTACGGCTTGGGACGGTCAATTCATTTAGCTACACACTGGCCATTTGGGCGTTTGGGGGAACTATTGGCAAAAAGAAACGTGTCTCTTCGGACGCTTCGGAGCAGTCGGTGATATACTATATATACCCTTTTGTTATTGTTGTATATGTGGCGAGGACTCGCTATCCATGTTCAAACTTGAGTTCTATGTGAAGATCCAATCGGCTCAACTATTTCAAGTTTCCAGTTTCCTCGGAAATATGTATTTGACTTGTGTTATGAGTCACTAGTACCTACTCATCTCACTTATGATGGCTATCCAGTGGAAACATGTGAGCTGGGGTATAGTAAGGGTCGCGGTCGTCTTTCGTTAGACCGTAGGCGGCGTCTTTTGCCAGCTTGACTGAGTGTTTCCCGGTTTCCCGGATTAGCCTGGGTAAACAAATATACCCGTGCCACGCACCAGCTTCAGTTTCGCTTCGCTAGGACTCGAACCCGATCTGAAGTTGGTGCGTGGCACGGGTGCCTGTTTGGTCCTTAGAGAGAGCCTCCCTACGGCAATTGCTCGGGCATGCCAGCAAGAGTCCCATGAATACTTCGATGACCTCTATCTAGTTCTTTACCCATACTATCCCGTTACACGCGTACTCGTTACCTATCGAATCCGATCTGACTCGCTTCCGTAACGTATTTGCCATTCAGGAATGTCGTGAACATGATGCGTTCTGCCTCACAGCCTTGGGAACGGAGGGGGGCTTGGATCCCCTCCCTCCCTCTCCGCCCCTTTTAAGAAGGTGGTTGCACATTTTAAGGCTGCATGATGGATACGGCGCGGTGACATTGGTCCTGCAGCAAACTCGTATGCCTTATCACTGGCACCTCTCATCTATCTACTGTTATCACCTCACCATACCTTTGGGCTGGATGCTAAGCGTCTCTTTCTTCGGCGGATTGGGGAGGTCGTTCACGTGGTAATGAGGCCTTGATAGTCGAGGTCTGTCCAGTTGACCCTATACTCTCACTCTCTCACTCACTAACCTCCATTTGCTCTTCTACGTATAAATACCGACTCAGCACGAAAACCACAAGACAAACCGGGATTCCAATCCACAGACACGCATACCACGTGGGGTTACGCAGGGAAGTAAGGGGCGCCCGTCGGCGGCGACGCTGGACAAAGTCACGGACAGCCAGGGTTCGGATCCTCCTTTCCCTCCTCCTCCCTCCCTCGTCACTGGAGATAGAAGAACCAGAACCATACAGAAGCCTAACCGCGTATCCGAGAGACGGGACGTCGAGCCATTCCTCAACTCACGTGTTGGATGTGCATGCCGTGCGACGATGCCGTCATTGCCCAATACCGGGCCTACATACAGACGGCGATGCGAGGCAAGGGTTGGCCAAGGGCTTGGTCGCCCTCCTCGCTTCTGCAAGCCCCCCTCAGCTTGGAAGGCTTGAATGGGGAGCGCATGCAGAACCTGCTTTGCCGAGACGGCCTCCCTGCTGTATGGCTACGGCACGTAGGCGTATATAGAGCGAAAGGGACACGGCAAGGCTCCCACAGGGGCTCCTAGTAGGACGATTGGACCGATGCGCCGAGCCCGGTTTATTTTCTGTGCCCGTTCATGCGCTGCATAAGTGGGAGCTCGTCGGCACCTGTAATGTGGGGATTGGACTGGGTAGTCATTAGCCGTTGAGATTCTGATGCGGCCTAAGAAAGGCACGGAGCAGCTAGGCAGATAGCCACGAGCAGATATACGTGATCATATCACTCCATGAGGCGAGTAGATAGCGCGCGAAGGATTCCCGGCTGCCCACGAGCCCCGACACGTGTAGCGGGCAAGGGAGCCACACACTTATCAGCGCCATCGCTTACGGTTTCGCAAAGTATGCCCTTTGCATCATGGACCGCGAGGGTCCGCAGATGATCGAGAGCTGAGGCTCTGACGGCGCTGGTGATTGGTAGTCAGCACAGCCAGCCAGCCGCTATCACACGTCTCGGTCGCACATAACGATGCCCATGCCCATGCCCATACCCATGCCACCCATACGTCGCTCGTATACGGGCAGGCGGGTAATCTGCTTGGGCTGCGAGTAAACGGCAAGGTCAGGGCTGGGCGACGGGGTTTGCCGTCGTACCAAAGCCACGGCGTTCGACCAGGCGCTCGGTAACAGTGACGAACGAACAGCCGATGTGCTGCCCATGTGTATAAGTAGATGCTGCAGTGCACCTACAACTACCTACCTAGTGTAGGTAGATACCCCTACCGCCATGGCAGGGAAAGAGACAGAAAGGGAGACATGGCCGCCCGCGTGGGGGGATAAGCATATTCCATGGTGCAATTCCCATCCACCCTGTACCCTGCGCCAGGCATCTCAAGGAGTGCACTCCCAATTTATTCCCTCAAGTGGCGCCCAGGCTGTGAGAGGTAACTACGTGTACACTAGATACACTAAGCAGATCTGCCCATGGCCACGTTTCTTTCGACATGAAGGGTCTCCGGGGGGGATGGCGGTGATTCACGAGGCGCAGAGGCGGGCTGGGCCCACGACCCCTGATGCCTGGTCGCCTATAGGAGGCGAGCAAGCCATTGCCGGGTCCGCCAGTTGCTTCCCCTGCCGCTAACGGACTGGAAAATGCACGATTCCAGGTTGGGCCGGTTGGCTTGTGGCGGCTTGTCGGAATCGAATTCGGGAATGGGAATGGGAACGTTCCCTCCATCTAGTGTAACGGTTCCCGTTCTTACACCAGATACACGATTTCCAGTGGGGATGGTGCGCACTGCGCACGTCTGATCGACCTGGCGCTGGTTGTACACATCAGCGCACATAATCATGGACCTCGACGTCGGCATGGAGTGTACCTACTGCACTGTCAATGATGTCAGGATTGTATGTATCTCATCTGCCGTACCAGAAGTACATCCGGTCTGGCTCGGCTTCTAAGAATAGGTTGCGAATCGAAGGTAGGTACTGTACGAGGTACTTTGTCCGTTTGTACCCGCGAACAAACATAGATGAGGCACCAAGCCCATCCGGACTTCTGGTCCGGAGATGCAGGCGGCCTGGTTCCGCGGTGCACACTGCGAGACGAATGTCCTACAACACCTACCTACCACTACATGCGCCGCGCACTCGCAAATCAGTGGCACCGGCACGAAACAAGCCAGCCAGTACGGCGCCAGCACGGCGCCAGCGACATTCCGTAGGCATGAAAAGTGTAGATGGTAGGTACCAGGCCGCGTGGGACGGCGGAGTTGCACTTGTCAGCGCTTATTAGCGTCCCGAAACCGAAGCCGAAACGGTGACTAATCCGAGATGGTTACGTGATTTATGTACCTATAAGTAACGTTGGCTAGTTCCATCCGTATATTATCGCCGCACGTGCCCCCGATAAAGCGAAACTTCTCACAACCGTTGGAACTATATTCTTACATACCTCGTAGGTACGAAGTACCTATCTGTACGGCGCCTATACCATGTAACGTATAGCTCGGCCACCAAGCGGCCCTCACAAACCCCTTCAATATAACTAGGTAGGTACGTCTACCCAGGTAGATAGCAGGACGGTCGAGCAACGAGGCACCTAACAACAAGGTGAAGAAGTCGGTAAAATGCAAACTTTGCGAATCAATGAACCCAATCCAACTGAAGCCAACAGCCATACCGGTACCATTATAAACAAGGGGGTCCCCCGAGAACGTTTATGCAGCGAAGAAAGTCCCGGGTAACACGCGACCGCACACACTGCCACACAGAGAGAAGAGCGGCATAACCCGACCCCAGGTTTGCCGCACAGAAAAAATGCACGGCTAAACTGCAAACAGCAACGCCCGGCAGCCTTGTTCTTGTTGGGGCATGGTGAAACATGCGGGCGGCCTTATACATCCAACGAATCATGTACTTTGCGTGGGAGTCTGGACTGGAAGCCGGTATAATTGAGCTACTTATAAGTTGGACAGCGAGTTCATCTCCAAGTATTAACCCGGTCGGTGACTCTGGGGTATCAGGATGTGGCGGAATGCTAAGGACTTGCAGCGCATATGGAGATCATTCCGGCAGATGAAAATGTACTTTTGTCAAGTGGCTCAATTCTTGTCTATTGCGACGGACATGGCTTGTTGATCGCCCCCGTCTGCACGGTCTTATTCCGCGTCATATGGCGTCAACAAAGGTCAGCACTGCTCAATTGAAAACCCACGAGGGGATAAAACGGCGGCGAATATCTACCGATGCTGTGCACTACTTGTTAGTAATAACCGAGTGTTTAACTATGTACCTAGTCCGCCAGATCGGCCGTACATTTACACATAGGTAGTACCTAGTACCGGTAACTACTAGGTATCTATGTATGGAACAAAAATACCGACCCGGCGCAAAGATAAAGACCAACTTCTGCAAATCCGCGCGGCGAGTGGGCTAAATGATTACGCATTACGTAGTAATCACTATAGGTAGGTAGACTATAACGGATCCATGATAAGATTCCAAGTCCACGCCTGCTTATAACTTGGGAGAGTCGATAAGAACAATCCCTAGCCATGCCGGTCGTTCAGCCCTTGCCATTTCGTTAGGTTTGAGAAGGAGTAAATTAGAGCTGACAGAGAAGCAGCCGTCCCTCGATCTGGGGCTTGACCACGATACGGTAATTCTGATGACGAAACATGTCCACAGCAAGACGGCGTTTCGCAGTGTCTAATAGTGTAGGCAGTGTAAAGGTACTTAGCTTCAAGTAACGGCCATTGAGCCGCCGTTCTCTATGCGGCATACTTCCCCATATGGGTAATATACACTACTTCTGGAGAGACAGCCGAGCATACTACACTAGCCTATGTATGACCGTTAGCTTGCCTTTGGTATGGATCGTTAACTGTGAAGAGTGCTTCCGATCTCTAATCGTGGATCTTCTTGATCCTTCTCCACCCGCTTGGCCGAGAACATGAGACGGACGAGAAAGCATCGACGACATATCTCGGCGAAGTCACCATCTACCGGCGTGACTCGCTCACCGAGGAGGCCTTGGAGAGCCATGGTAAGTCCCAGCCAGGGTGGTGAAGCCAACTCATGTACTTAGTACACACTCGCAGGAGTGGCGAAGTAATGAGCAGTAGGTATGAATTCATAGCGATGCGGGTACCACCACAACGATTATCAATCATAAGCGTCCCAAAGCCGAATGAAGATAGGCACCTGGTATTGCGGTTGTCGCAGTGGAGATGCAGAAAGCGACGAAATAATGGGAAAATGGGTGAAAGTTGAAATGCCGATCAGACACGGATCTTGATGATCATAAGCCGACCTTGCGGTTCTCACACGAGTGCCGCCGACACCCTGGCCCCTGGACTGGCCTAACGACAGGACCTGCTAACCGTGTCCATGAGCGCTCTGCCGCGTACCGTCGTCGCTAGCTCATTGTCACGTTATTTGTAAGAACAGTTTGCTGGTCCGAAACCTCATCTTTTGAATTGCGCCGGTGGAGTGCCTGCCAGCACATGTACGGTAGATTCTGAGGCGATACGTGCCGTGTGTGCTTACCTGCCGCCGCTGAAATGAGGGCCGAAGGAAGATCAGATGATTCTGACTCAATCGAGCAAAGAGGTCGCCTTTATTCTGCGAGCAGAATTTCAGCTGCGGGGCTCTCCTAATCCTGCAGGGGAGTCCGTCCCGGACGTGTACGAAATCCAAATCCGTTGGCAACGGTAGCGCGGTGCAGCAGATGGGAGGTCTGGAACGCCGCCTGCGCGATGAAATTGCATCGGTAGTGCTTCCTGCAGCAGGATTGAATCGTGCTTACGCCGTAGCGTAGAGATGGAGCCTTGCAAACGTCAGCTCTGCTCGAGGCAAGACTCCATTACCTACGATTTTGGAATGAAGGTCGGAAGACTTAGTAAGGATTCATCGTGGCGGTCTGGTCTGCGCATGGTTGGCTCGTGGTCCGTGGTAGAATCGTCACGGCTGCTTCACTCCATGGCATCACACATGATTACCTACATGAACCACTTACCTACCGCGAGGTAGCTAAAGGGTGGTATTACTGACGGGACTGGGGTAACGGAGTGAACATGTTCCAGTACAACCTGTCTCGAACTTGAACAAAAGAAGGCTTGAGTCGTCCGTTTGTCAAGCATTGAACCGTGCTGTTTTTGGGCCGGCCTTGGCAGCTAAGCTACCCGTCTATGCGCTAACCGGGGTGGTATATTCACAGTATTTACATAACTACTTCGAAGTTAATGCGCAAAGCGTACATTATGTACTTATCATGGTATAGTCAGATACATAGGTACGCAGTATTTATCCCTGCTCGACACGAGGTAAGAATCCTGCGGAGAATTCGAACGCCGCTTTGGTGTAATCCGCACTTACGGACTGGACATTGTGCACTAGCTAGGTATTTTCCCTGTAAGCATACTTATTAGTATAATAAGTACGGCGTAAACCTGCGGCGTATTAGGCACTAGGTAGGTACCGGTAGTGCACGACGTATTCCGTAATTCTCTCGATGTACACTAGGTACCTATAGCTCTCTACTGTTATACATGAGTTACCAATCGCACTACGGTACCTACCGTAATTGCAGTCCGGGCAGCCAAAGAGATACCTGAGTAAAGATAGTAGCTGCAACTCGAATACCATGAACAAGAAGGTAGGTACCTATGTATGTAATTGGGAATGGGTGCGGCTGGGACGAAGTAGGTAGCGTACTATGTACAGTACCTACGAAGTAGTCTAGGTAGTACAATAGACGGAAGCCGTGCTAATTATAGATCAGCCCGCCGCGAACTTTGATCTGTGTTCGTGAATTTGTTCTGGAAGATATCACATACCTACCTACTATGTATGTACCGAGATCAACCGTAGTGTGGTAGGTATGTAGTGTAGTCGAATGACTGGTGGTCAAAGTGCGGAGCAGCTGAGATGAACCACTCTTGAACTCGAGCTTGGATCAGCACGAGAGCCAACACCCCTGCCGTGCACACTAACCTAGCTGCAGGTTAACCTCACGGACGGACTGCCTGAACTTGTAACTGTTAGCTACTATCTATTACCTACCTATCTGCCTACCTACCTACTTCGTATGTATGTTGATGACAACATTGGTGTCGGTTTCGAAATTGGCTAATCCTCTTACTCTAGGTACTTAAGGCTACGTAGTACGAAGTTATAAACTACGTGGGATAGGTAGGTAGTTAGTTGTTTGCTTGCCCGGGATGTTCTTGTAATCGCGCATCTTGCTACCGTATCTAGGTAGTGTAGTAGGTAGGGGACTACTGCGGTAGATACTTTCGGTTATGGCATTTGCCGACATGACCTTGCACACTACCTACCTACACTACCTACCTAACTAGTGGAGAATTGAACTGTAATGTTCAGTAAACGACGGTACGTACCTAGGTAGCTTCAAAGGTAGGTATGTAGGGAGGCACTCCGGCCTACTAGGTATGTACTATGTACCGGTACTGTAGTCTCGCGGTCGGAGCAATTGTCTGAATAAGGAAGCCGGCTGGCTAGCAGCAATTGCCTAGTCTTTATAGGTAAATGTGAAGAACAATTCTAGAAGCTTGATTAGAAGCTGGGGGAAGGGCTAGCTTAGCGTCGGAAACATAATTGAATCCTTGTGTGAACCGAGGGTGGCTGCCCGGTTCCACTGCATCGGCATCAAGATCTATTATTATGTACGAAGTAAGTGAAGTATTCCGTACTCTACGGTATGAGTCTCTTCTCTCTTTCTCTCTACTATAAAGTCCACTGCACGAGTACGCATCAACAACGACGGTGAAATGTGCAAACATACCGTATCGACTCAAGCAGTAGGACTGCATTCTGATGCAAATGCCCGTAGCATGTGCAAGATACGTACGTAGTCTCTCTACTTAGTATGAGAGCTGCCTACCTAGGTCATGTCTCTCCTCATTACCTACTGACAGCGTACCTAGCGTACCGTGACCGGTTAAAAGTGAGGAGACACATGAGTCATTACACCCACCTCTACATTATGTACTGCCGGTAGATACCTACCTAATATCAATCTTCGGTCTTACGGAGTTGAGATGCAAGCCATGGGGAAATGGGAGAACCCGACGAGTCGGGGCGAACCCACTGCATACACAGCTTGTACGGACGTAGAGCAGTCTGGATTCGCAACGTCGGGGTGGAGGCTGGCAGTGAGCAACGGACAAATTACAATAACTTACAAGGGGTTGCCAACGCCTAACTAGGTGACGCCGGCGAGTCATAGGTTTTGCCTATTCAAGCGATCATCACCTATGGTGGACCCGGCAGCGATTACGGAGTACTTTTCCATCCGCTCTTCTAGAAATTTCTATGATCTTATATAGTGTACTAGGCACATGATGTACGATGGGATTAATTGGGACGATTCCCGACCATAAGAAGATGAGGAAGATAGGTATCTGATAGGTAGTGTTCGCGTGCACGCCTCCAGAATGCTGTTGACCGAATAACTGTTGCTTGGCATATCGTCCTGGGCGGCTCGGCTCGGCTCGGCTATGCTCAGGTCGTTCGGGCTGCCAAAAACCTGGCAGACCGAACCGGGTCGAGTCCTGCCCAACTACGAAAATCACGTTGCGCGAATATCATGGCTCTAATAAACAATTACCTAGTCTGGTTCCGCAAGTGGCCAGTCTGAGAAGGGAAACAACGCCGTACACTACCTACCTAGACCACGATAATAGGCATGCAACGGCGAGCGATTCAAGCTCATTCCCGAATCTAGTGTACGTTGGTAGCATTGGCAGGTAGGTATTGCATGGCATGTTTCAAAGGCGTGGCGTCAAAATACCGCGTTGCTTATCTACCTTTGGATGTACAGGATCATCAGCCTTAGAGCTCAGTGGTAACGAAAACGCAAACGAAATAGGGCCGACAACCGCCATCGGGGCCGCCGTCATGGGCAGGAAGAGGAAGAGCCGCCAATCCTACCAGAATTGAGGCATGCGCAGTGTGGTAGAGAAACGCCGATGGCGAGCGGAGATGGAGACAGTTTGTTTCTCCTCTCAATGAGAAGAGGCTACCTACTGTATTTCGTACTTTTAGGTACGCAAATTGAAGGGAAGCGATGGGCCTTCGGAAATACCTATGGATTCCCTGTTACTAGCGCAGCTTATTTGCATGACCTGATTCTAATTTCTAGCGAGGTAGTTAATGTTCCATAAGTATTTTGCCCAACTTGCTTTTTTCAAACGGAGTCAGCTCTCATCTGCGGAATATGTACATAGTAAGGAATTACTTCGTACTATGTAGTTTATTCTGTATACCTAATAGTGTATTGCGCCCAAAGTATGAAGATTGGCGACAAGAATGAAGAATGGAGACCTGCGAGGCTTCTGGACTGTTTATAGTGGCCGTGGGGGTTCATTACCGCTACCTATGATCGTAATTGCGTACCTAGGATACCAGGCCATGGCGACTCCTCACTTACCTACGAAGTATGTGGCGAAACTAAGTCATGGGCCACACGGTGTTATAACCAACAAGAGGTCTTCGGCTGGCGGTCTACCGTTATTTTGTCCTTAATCGGATTGCTGACCGAGCTCAGCCAAGCCACCCGAAACTTAAGATGTAGGAATACCTATTGCACACCAAGTAGGTACCTAGGCGGCAACCGGGGCCTACAGTAACTAGATAGGAGGCGGCGCCGGGCGTCTCTCCTCGCTTTCTCTACTGGGTAGGTAGTTGTTAATAGGGTACACTACATAGTGAGCACTACACTAGTCATTCTCTAGGTCCTCGGAGAGAATTAGCGAGCCGGAGCATTGGGAATTCGCTGGCACTAGACTGGAACCCGGCTTCATTTTTTGCCATTCTTTCTTCATGAAGATGTTGTTACTACCGGTACCTATGTACTGAATGGCTAGACTACCTAGTCGGCAGGTATTCACGGATTCACTTTATACTACCTGTACACACTAGTTGAGGAATAGGTACACTAGGTAACCGAAATGCTAATAGCTTGTGTTCCAACTTCCGGAATCCTTAAGTTAGTGCCGGGCCATCAGAAACCCGGCAAGCCGTATCAAAATCCCACAGGTGCTGACCTGCTAATAGGCTAGCTAACTACGGACGTATTCCGTAAATAAATGACAAACGACAACGGCTTACCAATGAGAATATGTTCGTCTTCATATTTACTCGCTAAGATAGGTAATACCTCCTCCAGAAGGTTGATCGCCGAATAGGTACGGACGTACCTATAGGTATTATACACTAGGTACGGGATAGGTTCGGTTCATGATGGGTTATCTAGTTCAACTACGAGTACACCTGACATTCTGGATATGTAATTCTTCGGGCCGGGAACGTTGACGTCAAGCGGCACAGCAAACACCGGTACCTGATCCCACGCACAGCTACATTCGGTATCAGCATTACAGGTTCGGGCTCGTTTTCTGCTTTGCTTCCGATCAAGGGTACATAGTTGCCGGCGGGTACCGTGCTCTCAGCAGGGATCTTCACGAGTGCCGCAGACGCTATCTAGTGTACGCAGCTAGGCCAACAAGTACTTCTTCGTATTCTGGTACTTCGCGCGCTATTATAAGTAGTGTACGAAGTACGGTACATAATGTATTTCTGTACGGGCATACTATTGCAGGCAGTCTGCGATGCAGTGCATTGCGGCTAAAACACGGGGGCCCGAGCAGGATGGCTATTCGGCACCTACTTTGCAGTTTTACGTTCGGCTAGGACCATAGAACAGTGCGTCGGTGCAAGGCTTTTTTAAATGGACTTATTACACGTAGAAAACATCCGTACGTTGTTACCGAGGTAGATGATCCAATACCTAGATCACGAATGCATACATCCTGTACCTCAGGTCTGAACCGCATGTGTCATTCTTGCACATGCCATACCTATACTTCGTAGTTATACATACCTACGCCGTACTATGGTAAGTAGGTAGGAGTTTGTTACCTAGTGTTGACACTAGACGGAATGGCTCTTCCCACGTCCGTATAATTTAACTCCGCGTCCCGGCCGGAGTGGTCAACTAGACTCTTAGTTATGTACCCGGGGAACTGGTATTGCACTAAGCACGAGGTGCCGGCGTTCGCACTCATTATCAGCTATCATATAGACAAGGTGAACCCTCCCTGATGCCGGTTATGTACATCACCTACCAAATACATACACTGAGTAGCAGGCCGAGAGCCTCCTTGTCGTGCATACTGTGCGGTGTCTGCCGATGCGTCGCCTGAAAACCGGATCTAAGAGAAACGTTAAGCGGCAGTTGGAAACCACCCGCTTGTATTGGTCTTTGAGCCCCGGCGACGGAAGGGCCTTGACAGTGAATTTGCCCACGTCTGCCTACCTACAACACAACTACAGACTGCACATACATTTGCTTCCGGCATCAGCCAACAGCATATGTGCGTACACATACCTAGGTATGTGGATGTACATAACGTTCCCCTTTTGTACAGGTTACAACGTGATGGAGTGTAGTGTTAAGTTCTGACGGCGAAATTACCACAGAATGGTCATGGAGGTTATCAAACAAGCAGGTGGATAATGCCTTGTTTCCAAGCATCGAGTACACAGTAGCAAGCGTATCAAAATAATGAGAGAGAGCGGCACTACAGTAGATATCTCATAGCCAGACACTGTGATTCGACGGCATATACTGACTGATCTGAGTATTACTGCCGGTAACTAGCTACGGACTACCCAATGTATTATTAGCTGTGTGCCCGATGATAATACGTCCAGGATCACTATACCTATTACCTACCTGCCTACTCAACGACGACACATCATTGCTGTGAATATGCAGTGTACCGTATCTTCTCAAGAGTGCCGTCTCTGGTGGACCTTGGCAACCGAGAGCCGACAGCAATCCACTGTAAAACGAAGTGTTCCGATTACCACAATTAAAAGTCTCAGGCCGCTAAATCGTTTAGACCCACTGTAAGCCCGCCGTAAGCCCGCCCAACTGTTCGTTTTCTAGCGACCTGGGACCTTTAAACCCGTGCCTACGGTAGTTGTTAGTATAGCCTCGGAAGGCAAACAAAATCACGTACACAATGTAGTAGTTAAGGCGTAGATAGTCCCGACATAAGAACATGATTTACCGGTCGCAGATAACTAGCTACCTAATGCATATAGGTAGAGAGCCTCTGCCTTCGCTTAACATCAAGTGTGCACCATGTACAGGTACCAGGCTTGCAGATATGGTTGGTTAGTTAAACAATGTGAGTGACTTACTAGTCTGGGTTGGCCTCACGCACGCAGGTATAATAAGTCAAGCTGTTATGCAGCTCTACCGGTACCGCGGCAGTTACCTAACCTACCAAATAGCGTACCTAAGTTGCGTACGAAATACTTCATACATGTATGAGTAGGTCGGTAGGCGATGATTGTTCGCCTACCTACATCAACTATGACACGTAGTTAGACGCATAGCTTAACTTATACTTCACAAGTTCTTCGGTCTATACCCGACTTATTCTTGGTACATAATGTAGGTATTTTACGGTGCTAATTATATTGTCTATCTCTGTAACAGGCAGTGTGCAAATGTATTCCCGGGCGTGTCCACTTTCCCATGCACGGCAAGGCCTTAGTCGGGCCATCTTTGACCACTTACTACATAGTACGTGGTGGTAGTTATACACAATGTACACCAGGTACTACAGTGGTGAAGGCGCCAATGTCCTGGTACTTGGGCACTTGGCCGAGAACGACATCCCATGCCGTTGTTGCCGCTTGAGAATACCCAGGTATATCCACCAGAATATCACCTTAGTTACATACCGGTAGTCTACACAGCGGCATAGTGGTTACCAGCCTTCATCGCCGTGTAAGTAGTGCACGCACATGTCTGGCACGGCACGAGGAACAACTTACTTAGTACATGGTAGTGCAGGCACACTAGCCCGACTCTTCCTAGGGTAACGGTTATGAAGGCAAGCCACTACTCCTCCGTACCATGTATCCCCAGGCTAGTTCGTAACGATCGATATCTTCACGCTACTGTACCTAATCTTCTTCCCATCCCCCGTGGGGTTCACCTATGGGCTTCGTTTCTTTCTCCTCTTCCTGTCCTATCCTCCATTCTCGGAACACTGCTGGGTTGACAATCTCCAAGTCTAACCAAAATAACCAGAGGAAAGATCAACGGTTCTCAGCCCCAACATTCGATAGAACAACTCCCAGGGCCATATCTGAGACCGAGGGTGCTTGCTAGCAGTGCACGATCGTCGACTTCGCCGCTGCTCAAGGGACTCGCGGGAACCGCCTCCTCTACCTACTCTTACCCGGCCCGGCCTACGTATCAAATCAGAGGACCAGAGCATCAAAAGGCACGACAACGCATTCACAGCTAGTTTCTTAGCCAGCTTCCAGGATACCAAAACGCCTTGGCATCGTTGGCGGCTGAACTGACTGTTCGTGCGTTGAGCCTTACGGGCGGTAGGCTTTAGGGTTCTTATACCTGACAACCCTACTAATTCGTCGTACTTCACGCTGTATGAAGCGAAATCTGCCGGCATTTGCACCTATACATTATACGACTCGAAGACTTTGGTTATGTTACAGAGCCGGTCGTGACCGCTAACTCGATTTCAATGGGGGTACATCCTAAGCTGGATCTTCAACGATCATCGGCCTGCTCGGTGACACCTCCTGGGCTGGCGAGTCCAGTTTCTGCGATTTCCTTGCCTAACGCTTCTGGAGACAAGTTCTTCGGGCGCGTTGCACCCATTTCTCCTATGTCGAGTCATGAGTCTATAACTAAGACGCCCAACCTGTCGCCTAGGAGGGAGTTGGGCATGGGTCGGGGCCCAAAAGAGCTGCGAAGCGAGCCAACACGCCAACAACTTCCTTCTCTGAGTAGTCTCTTTGCAGTGAACCAGTACGCTCGCCCTTCAAATTCCCCTCTGTTGGAGCGACGAAGCCCACTGCACGGAACTCAGTTGCCATCAGACAGCCCGACTTCTGCGTCCAACAACCTAGCGAGACCTTACTCAAGTGGCTCTTCTTATTTTCCGGGGAATTCGCCAACTCTCAATCAACCACGGCCTATATACGAGCCGAGGCTGACCGCCCAGCGACCGCTTCTGCCCTCAGTAGCTCAGACCTTTCCCGGACCGCTCTCTCCTCCCGTACGCGAGTACGACCGGGCACAGCAGGCTTCCCAGAGCACCGCTAATGTTATCAGGAAATGGACCCAGCCAGATCTCCCAGACGCGAGACGACCAGAGCAGATGTACAATGCTGAACCATCAACGCCATATTTCAGGCCGACAAGCGGACATAGTTCGCCGTTGCCTTCTATCGGACTGAACTTTGGATATGAAGCAAACCAGTCTCCCAAGTTCGATGGTCAGAGTCAGCCAGGACGTTTAAGTCGCTCGCCGACTTCGCCGACCCGTGTGGACTCGGAAGGGGCTCCTGTGAAGGACGGGCTTGGACCTAAGATTTGGACCGGGACACACTTTCTGCCTCGGTTCATCCGACGAGCCGAAGTCCCTGGCGAGGGGCTGTGCTATTTCTACGACGATGGCACGCACTGCAAAACAGTCATAGACGGGGAGCCAGTCAATGCGCATTGGGGCGTAACGAAGGCAGGAAAGCCGAGGAAGCGACTTGCTATTGCTTGCCTCACTTGCCGCGAGAAGAAGATCAAGTGCGACCCGGACTACCCACGTTGCGTGCAGTGCGAGAAGTTCGGGAGGGTGTGCAAGTTCAAGAATGCGTAAGTGACAGAGAACGACTCTTGAGCATCTTTCGCTGCGTTGCTAACAAGACCAGGCCTCGTGGAGGACACAACATCTCCCCAGCAGCTTCGCCTACGGAGCAGGATGGGCCTCGACAGCTGGCCGGCCCCCCTCGCATTGTTGAGCTGCACCCGCCGAGGAGTATCTCGAGCAGCTCGATGCCGCCACACGCTAAAATCAGTCATCATTCTCCTGAATTACCCAGTCTACCCGCAAAAAGGCCGAGGCACTCGTACGAGCAGTTCCCGCCGCCTCCTACTAGCTGTCCGTATCCTATAATGCCAATTTCGGACACGAAGTCGGCTAGCGTAGCGTGGCAAACGAGGGAACTTCCCAGGATACGCGACGATGCTATTTATCGGCTGTGGCAAGCACGCCCGTAATCCCCAGTGCAGGCATTGAGTTATATTATGCTCCGGGGGTATCCGGTGCGGCCAATAAACCAGTTCTGGAGGCTCTGGATCTCAGCACGGCGGAATCTCGCAGTAAGATCTGTCCATTGAATCAACCTTGGCAAATCTTTTGAATCGATATACCGGGCATAAGAGTTGTGGATAGCCTGGCCCAGAAACTAACACGATGGCTACAAGCACAAACTGGACGTTTCTGAAGTATGTGTCACATCAACTGCTTCACGGAGACCACGGCGTTTCTAGGACCAGGAGAACTACCTTCAGATGCGCCACCATGACGACGGCCATGAAAGGCGCACAACTACTGATCGGAAGTCCTTCCACGGTTTACGGCGCCGAACCCGGCTCTCCGCCGCCTAATACATAACGAACAAGGGTACACAGCACCAGCTCGGGACATTTACTCGATTACTTGGCGTATAGGGGTATACGGGAATCATCTGATGCATTACTGGCGCAGTAGGAGGGAGGTCTTCGTCTGACATTGTGCACGAGGGAGGGCAACGAGACGGCGGCCTTGGACAACTTCGATTTGATCTTTGCATTTATTCGGGAGCCAGGGGTCGCAAGCGTTGGCATTATTAGCATTGGCATGGGCATTTATCAGTTGGTCGCGGCATCGTGTTTTGGTTTATTTCGTCCACGACTTGGGGGGTGAAGTTATCCTAGGTCCGATCACACTACAAGGATCGCTATACAGCCTCTTGCATATACTATTATACCTCTACATATATTCATGCTTGTACCTTCAGCACTCCTGTTATGCATCAGTCAATATGAGGCTTCCAATACTTTGACGTCCTGACACTTGTGCCATATCTCTCCACGCCCCGTGCCACAATGACAAAGCGGCGGGAGTTCGGAAAGAGAGAAGCGTCTACATCTTGAGCGAGTTGACGAATCCCTACTAGAGATTCAGTAAGCAAACTCCACAACAACAAAACATCCAATGCGGAAAAACGATAGACTATGCAAGCAAGCGGGTGAGCAACAACCAGCCGGCCGTATACTCGGCGCCCCCACCACCACTCACCAGTTCAGCATGCATACGAAAGCAAAATGCCTCTGATGCTACCCAACACACAGACCCGCGACCGCGAATTACGTTATCGTCTCTAGGCGCTCTCGGCCGAGACGCGAGCCTCTGAACTCCCCCTCCCGGGGCGCAATTCCCAGGCTGCGAAGCCTCCTGAGCCGGGAGAGAGAATCGCTCGCATATGTGTGGCGTCACAGTCCCTCCCTCGGCCCAAGACAAGGCTGGGGAGGGGGGAATGAACCTGATTGCATGCACGTGTACTATGTAGGCAATGCAAGGAGCACCGCTCACGAGTTACCAATGTGGCTAGAGTACGTGTCACGTACACAGCAGCCAGCAGGGCTGGCGTTGTGCATTTGTGCCGTGACCAGGAACTCGCCCGCCGGGTTTGACTGCTGGATCGGGAGATGCGCCGGCCGTCACGTCGTTAGGTCGGATCGGCCCAGATCTCCTTCCCACATAAATCCAGTATGCCGGCATGTTTTAAGTTGACCGATGGCAATTAATAATAGAGCTGCGATTACTCCATACCTCACACGGTACATTATAGGTCACGGCCGATTACCGCTCGAGGTTGATAAAAATAGGGAAAATTATGTGCCGTACGGAGTGCGCATTCATCCCGTTGCGACGATAGTACCTAGTGCGGCGTAGCGTATCTAGTAGTGCCGAGTCTACTGCCTAGATAGGGTAAGTTTTGCCGTGCCCATGCGTCATGTACCTGTACCTCACGCGCGAGGCAGGAACATCGCAGGTACCTCCTGTACTTGGCGCCCATGATGGCAAGGACCGAGTATAGACGCCTTTCTAGCGCACACTTGTACCGACGTCCTATACCGCATCCAGTTAGCAGCACCGTCTACCTGGGTCCCGCTAGACACACTAAAATTAGTGTGATCTTCCAGCTGGCTGGATTGGTTGCTTCTTTCGGCACTTGAGCAGCGAATCACTGTCGACCTCCCACCTACTTAGTACCTAGATACGTACTATGGGTTCTTCGCTCGCTGAACCACTGCAGTTGGCATCGAAGTCTCGGGTCGCATCATTAGCACCGTTGTACCTACCTATCCTGTCGATTGATATCCCGAGGTTTGGCGAGTTTTGCGTTATGTCATTAGTTACGGAGCACACCTAGGTCCTATAAGGCTTCTTCCGCGGCGTAAGCATGGTGTGCAGATAGCTTAACTCCTTGTACATAATGCGATGCGCACACGTACATTAAGCAGAGCTAATACAGATAAGCGATTTAAATATGATGAGCCGGCTAGGGCTGCTAATGCCCACTGTAAGCCCGCTGTAACTGGTCTTAGTGGCTCATCATATTTAAATCGGTTGTCCGTACGGTTACATATACAAATTGAAGGGGAACCATGGGTAGCGTGGCCGCCACATGCATGCATCTGTTAACCAAGGTACTCACATGTAGCAAACAGACATGGTCAAATTTCGGTTCGTCGAGCCTCCACACAATTATTTACCGAAGCGCTGGTAGGTAGGGTATTCAGCTCCGTCTTGGCTCAACGGGGCCTACGGTAGACCAACGCAATCCTATAGGAAGCTATGTCCCGGTTAGGAAGGGAGCACATGATCAGAAAGCTTACTCTCGCATTCCGGACAATCCTATCTCGGCTGATTATTTGGCCTCACACCTCACACCATTCTCGTAGTGGGCAGTGTGGCCTAAGTTTGGATAACTTAGGCGACAGCGTGCCGCAAGTTGTAACCGGTCGGCGGTAGGCTGAAGGAGCGCCACTCGCTTGCTCGCTCTCTGGCGGCCGTATGCGGTACATTTGCAAGGTGAGGGCTGACGTGCCGCGGCTTACGTTCTCTTCGTTCGTAGGCTTGCTCCGCTCGCACTTTGCGGACCCAGGTGCGCTCCCCACGGTCCACGGCCGATTCCGTTAGGTAGTTAACGTCGTTGTAGTAGTGTAGGTAGTTACGTTCGGGCATTCAGTGGCGAGTTATATACCGACGCTAACTGCACGTGCAGTGTTGGCTAGGTAGGTACCTAGGTACCTATCTATCAACGGGTTGTGACGTGCATGAGCTAATCGCCCCTGGCCTGCGAACATTCTATACTGCCGGCAGTGTAAGTACATACGTGGAGGTGTTAACCCTACACGTTAATCGGTGTTGCTCGGCCTACCTCATTGCTTGGCCATGCCTTGCAAGTGATTACCTCTAGCGGGGTGGCGAGCAGTCTGGGAAGTCGAGCAACCCAACGCATTAGGTACTGTGCATGCTTGGTAAAGGTTAGGAGTTGCAAGATAGCGAGCTGTGCACCATAAGCAGTTAGTGTCCGTGTGCTTACGCGGTATATTCCATAAACCTACCTAGGTATTTCAGATACGAATTACACGTAAGAGAACTGTCTGAAAAGTGCAGATAGTGCCTAGAGTAGGTATCGTACCGACGAAGTACCTACCGCCATACTGTAACGGATATCTTGTCCTGCTACGCCTCCCTTTTACCTACCTATCTTGTGAGGCTCTGATCACCTATGTAGGCCGTTACCGGTACACCAGAATACAGAACACAGCGCCGGATAATTCGGCACCTGTAACTCTGCTAGGTAGGCATGCAGGCATTGGGCTCGGATTCCTGTGGCTTCTTCCGCGTTTGAGACAAGACGTAACACTGAACCCATCGGAAAGGCGGTGCGTAATCTCCGTAGCGCCGAGTCCAAAATCTTATCCGGTTCATTGTGCCTACCCGGTTAGTCTGAGTACGTCTGACCAGGGATCCACCGGCGGGCGGAGTTCGCATAGGTACACTAGTTATTATGTCATCCGCAATGCGTACGGTAAGTCACGCATTTGCAACTTGCAAGCACCGCCGCCGTTTCGCCGTACGAAGTACAAAATATCCAAAATATACGGTAGGTTTCTACGAAGTACTTCGTACATGTAAACGAAAAAGGGCCGAGAAAACACAGAGTTTACTATAGCTTACAAGCGCAACTATTATAGCCAGTCATCATTAGGGAACCCGTTGTGGCGAGGCGTTCGCAGTCGAAGTCATGTAATCCGTATAGTTTCCCACACAGATGCCGATGGGTGCGAGCCGGCGGGACCATGCTTTTACGGCCTCGGCTCACCAAAGATGAGTGGAGGTGCGGCTGCGGCTGCTTTCAATGTCAGTGCACCTTGTTAACTTGTTGACCTACCTAGGCAGGTACTCGTATCAAGTCAACAATACTCTCCGAAACATGATATCATTGTTTACTTGCCGGGGAGAAAGCCGGGGGAGTGAACGGCACTTGTCCGGACCATATAATACACTGCCCATGCGACCACGGTAAACGGGTTTCTACTTCGGACCGTCCCTGAGAATTGTCTGATAATACATTATGTGTACCGCAGTATATTATGTGCACTGCCGGAGCCAAGATGAGACGATGCAGCCATCCTACATGTTTGCCCGTTGATGATAAAGACTGCCGATGCCGATCTGCCTATGCAATCGCCCAATTCCTATTCATTGTATGATAAGGTCTGTACGTCCGTACTTCGCACATAGTAATATCAAACCGGATCGTGCGACGATTTGTTGCTCTCGTCGTCGCAGAATGCCTACACTACACGGCATATCGATAAGAGTGCCGATAAGAGATAACCAATAGAATCATGTGTGGGGCCAGGATTGCACAGAAGTCGATCGTCTCCTGAACGATCGCAACTCGCGTTGGCAACGCTCATTCTGTAGATCTCGGCGAAGACCCGCGGTCTATAGAGGCACTTTCGTTTTGGCCATTCTTTGCTTTCCTATTGCTACTCTGTAAATGCTTATCGTGCGTCCATCTTTGCTGTTAGTCCCCAGTTGGTTTCGTGGGCGTGTAAGTCTCGAGGCGACCTTCCATCGCGATTCACGCCTCCGCGGATCCCAATGATGGGGTTCTTCACGAGTCTCGCCGGCATTGCGGCGCCTTTGTTTCTCATCCTGTCTCCGTTCTTGTCCTACGCCGACCAGGCCATCTCCATGCATCGCGCGAAATCAAGTGCCGGCTTCTCCCTCGATATACCCCTTATCATGTTGGTCGCGTCTATGTTGAGGTGAGGCAGAACTCCCGCGTTTGCGTTTTCACGACGTAGAAAGCACCCTTCTCGCTCGGTAGCCGTGTTATTGACGGGCAAGCCCCAGGATATTCTATTATCCCGGAGCGAAGTATGACGTTGCTTTGCTCATCCAGTCGTTTTGCAATATTTTCATGCAGATCATACTCCTAAGAATCGCTCTTGACCACCGCCCAGCCCCATCATCCAGAGGCGGTAGTGCCGCAGTCCCTTTCGCCGGCGCCAATAACGCGCTCGCAGGCCTGCGGCGCCCATACAAATTCTGGCAGTGGCGCTCTTCAAAACCGTTAGTTCCTACCTTTCCCCCGTATCCGTCTGATGCCTCAGGCGACTAACTCGCCTCAGCTATTGGCAATTCTTGCTGTGCTTATTCCTTGCCCTAACCGTTCTCGAGCTCCTTATTACCCCGTTCAATTCGATATATCCTGCATACTCGGTATTGATTGGATATATTGGTCTCTCGGTCGAAGCAACGCTCCCTCTCCCGCAACTCTACGCGAATGCGCAGTCTAGGTCGTGCAAGGGCTTTCGGTTCTCCGTATTGGCCAGCTGGATAGTGGGCGACTCGATGAAGATGTTCTGGTTCTTCACAGCCACGACAGAGATCCCTCTGGCTTTCAAGCTGTGTGGTAGCTTCCAGGCTATCTGCGATGCCTTAATTGGCGTTCAGTATTTTATATATGAACGCCGGGCGCCGGCGGTAAAGGCATCACAGGATATAGATCTTTCTGCAATGGCGTCCTCGTCCGACGGGTGGCAGACACCAATCGGGAGGCGAACTCCAAATGGAGAGAAAAGCATTTATTGAGCATAGCGGTCATTGCTTGATGCTTGCGTATATGCGTCGTATCTCTGGGTGCCGGTACAATAGCTCCGAGTTTCTAAGCACTAGGGTTTGGATTTGGATTTGGATTTGGATTTGACAATAGACGATAGACCTACCTATACTCCGTACTCTGCACCGAGTACATAATACTAGACATGAAGTTGCCACGAAGTTGGCATGAAGTTGGCATGAAGTTGTTTTCCGATTAAGGTTTCCGTTGCTAACAAGTACGCAAGACATATGTAATTAGGCTACCACTGCGACTGCTGTCGGCAGTTCAACTCGAGCTTGCTATATTAAGAACGGCATTGACTAATACCTCCGTATGGATCGAGTCAAGTGCAGACATCCGGGACGCGACTGCCATGTGAGGGCGGCAGTGGTGCCGTGTGCTCCCTATTGGTGCAGGCGCCAATTCCGGGGCTGAATCGATAAGGTTTCCAGCATCGACCGGTCGCGATAAGTGGGCCGTGGCTGGCGGTGCTCCGAATTCCTGTGGTCCCCATCGTGAATTCATGATACTGGGTACAATGCCTTGTTTCTTTCAGAAAGCCTCAACTACTTCATTTCTACTGTTTATGATGCATAAAAGCGGAATTCGTAGATGAAGCGTCTGTCCCGTAGCCATATCTAATTTCGAGGGAATGGACGAGTGGCTGGGTACGCTACTGTCCGTCTAGATCAGAGCGAAATGTTCACCACTAACACCAGGAAACAAGCGGTCACGGCGATTTTCGAGGTTTGAATGCCTTATTCAAAAGTCTACAAGCACTCGCTGCACGGAGGAAGTGCAGAGTCCCAGACATTTCCTTGCCATTCCCGCCATCTACGTCCATGCCCGATTCTAATAGACAATTTCATCGAGGCTCGTAACAATTGACCTTTCTTAACTACCTAATAAATCCGGCCTGGGCAATTGCAAGCGCATCCGCACTTCCGAGGGCCATCATCGCCAACGTGGCTGGTCTATCTACATGCTCGTCAACTACAACGCCGCAAACCTACTCACTACCTAATTCCTTGCAAGCTGCCTTCCCCATAGCGGAACCAAGGCCCACCAACGCAAAGACGAATCGGAAGCTATCTAGTAGCTAGATAGTTTCTTGCATAACCGTTTCGTGGTGCAGAGCAAGGAGTCCTCCATAGAAGGAGACAAAAGGTAGCGCCGCATTTGCATGGGGTTCTCTGTTCGAGAAGTACCTGAATACTCCGGTAAGTCTCTCTCCTTATGTCTGGAGTCCTTTTCATCAATCAGCCTCGAGGGTTACACATAAGTATGATAGCCATTGTCATTGCTTGGATCAGAACTACCTCTTCGCGTGGTCTACGTCGTCTCAATCTACGTGGGAAATAGCTAGGAAGCGGCTAGCTAAGCGGAGATATCATATGAGCTGAGCCTCACGGAGTGGAGCTGCCGTCATTGTATTGGCACTCGTACATACTCTGGATGCGAAGTGAAGCTGACTTATACGGCACGTCAAGATAGATCCGACATTACAAATCTGGTGACGGCGTGTGAGTGAGTCTTCTGAGGAAGTCGCGGAGCTGGGTAAGTGCTCTTCGCTCCTGCCAACTTCCTCTTGCACCGTTCGTCCGGCCCGTCCCCGCAAACTCGGACGGCCGACATCCAACCTGCTCCCCAGACTTGATCCGCAACATCGAGCGACAAGACCAACCAACACTAACAGTCCCAGCTCTTAGCAACCACAAGCCTCCATCACCCCCGTGACTTCGCGTATCCCACCACACTAATAAACGCAACCTCAACATCCGCGTTCATCTGTTTCTCAGCACGAAGGGACAAGCGCGCTTGTATCTCGTACCTTTATCCGTAAGTATCTGGAGCAACTTCCTATCTCGCCGAACCGAACTCACCCAACTCACTCGTCTTGCCCTGTGTCTCTATCTCAGACCACGTTCCCCGCCTCCCTCTATCTCAGTGCCTACTTCTTGACCATTCCCAACATCGACCTCTTATTCGTTTCTCGAATCTAAGAAGATCGTTCTTGACGCTTATCCTTCAGACCATCTTGACTCTTAACAGTTATTAAGGTTAGTTGATCCCGACAGCTGAAAGCAACGAGCTATCTAGTTTGAACAACGTTGACCAATTTCAAGCATCAACCAGACTTCATTCAAAATGTCGACCCCGAACAGAAACAAGACAAATTTTAAGACCTACGAGGCAGCCACCCGCCTTCTTGCTGCAGTCATTGCCACCAACAATAACATAAAGTTGGACTATGCCGGTAAGCGGTTTACAGGATATCTTTTTGCTCAGCTCACATTCGCCCCGGGATTTCGTGCTTTTCTGGTCCGAAATTTTCTCTGACACATTCATCTCTCCTTCGCTAGAACTAGCAAACCACGTAGGCGGAGGAGCGACCGGGGCGGCCATCGACCATCGCCTTCGCCCTGTCAAACAGTTGGCTAAGATGCAGGCCGCTTGCGTGAAAGCGGGAAAGGATCCTGGCGAGTTACCCGCCGAAAAAGGAGGTAGTACACCCCCGATTCTCGCTCTGCCACATCTTGTTTTCCCTTATTTCCTGTTCTTCTACCTCATTGCCTATTTGTCCATTTTACACTTCCTCACCCGCCAAACCAATTAAGTGTCACCCCACCAACATAACAGATCGCGGCGAGTTGCCGGAAGAAGCCCCATCTCCCGTCTTCCTAAACGTTCGGACAGAGCTATTCGTCTTTACTCCGCATCATCCCACTTCTCGTTTCAATACTATTCCGAAGAAGCTAACTCTTAGCAGAGATCCAAAAATGCTTTGGGGAGTCTACGCCTGGTGGCCTGGAATGGCAATTCCGGGACATTAAGAGCCTGGCCAAAGCCCAGCAAAAGGCCGTCAAGAACGGCGAGAACCCGGCTACTCTACAAGTAGCCGGCACTCCCTCGACATCCCGAGTCAAAGGCGTGGGCTCAGCCACGCCAGGGACAGGCCGGAAACGCAAGACGCCGCTGACGCCCGCCATTCGGACAGGCACGCCGGGTCCGAACGGGAAAAGCGACGACGATTCCGACGTCGTCGAGACGCCCAGTCGCCCGCCGACTTCCAAAAAGGCAAAACCTGCTACCGCCGCTAAGACCAGCGGCGCATCTCTCTTCGGCGACGCTGCAACGCATACCACGATGACGACTACACAATCATTTGTGTATGATGGTGAGCCCAGCATGCGTGGTGATGCCAGCACGTCCGCCAACAACCCAAAACCGGTCAGCATAAAGGAAGACCCTTTCGTCGGAGCAAGTGGAGGCAGCTTTATGAGCGAGGGAGATTACCTCGATGGTGAAATCTAGTAGGCTGGTACATCTCACGCCCAACACCCGTCCATAATTCCACGCTTTTCCTATATCCCATCATGCGTTTGAAGGCCAGGACACACATTCAAAGAATGCCAAGAGATCCAGATGACGGTCTTGCTCTACTCTTTTTCCTGGTAAACCCCAGGATGGAGGTTCAGATCCTCCCTACTTAAGATTTTATATACACAAGACTCGTCCCATTCCAAACCACCCATCACAACGCAAAGCCATGAAAAAGAAGAAAAGGGTGAACGAAACCAAAAACCGCCAGAGATGAAAAATCCATCCAAAGAAAATCCGGAAACCCCGGCTAAGGGGTAAAGGGAAAGGACATACCTAAAGGGAGGCGAAAAGTTAAGGCGGAAGAGACATGAATGACCATGGGTTTTTTTTCGCGCAGGGCTTTTTCTTCTGGTCTTTTTAATGTTATTACTGCTGGCTACCTACTTACTCAATACTTCCCGCCGCGCTTTTTGCGCCTTTTTACCGCCGAATTGTACACTAGGTACCTTTTTAATCAAAGTTCGCGTTTGATATTGACATTTCTCCTTCCTGAGTGAAAAGGGGGGGCCTTGCTGTGTCGAGGTGTTTCTGTCTATTTTGATGTCCATCGTAGGGTGTTTCGCCTCGTTGTAACTTCATTAAAGACACCTCCCTGCTTTCCCATTGCGTCTTTGTCGCGCACGCCTCGACTGGGTATTGACACGAAGTACGAGTATAAAATCGGTAAATAAATACAGCTATAGAAGTTCTGTACCGTACTTTGCTGGCTGATGCAACCTATGTAAAATAATCGCTTACCTCGAACTATAACGCTTTTCTTTTCCCTTTTGTCTTCCCACACAATGTTGAACTATTTGGACATTCTGCCGCCTTAGTCCAACAGAAAATTCCACAGGGCGTCTCTATCCATAAAATCATGGTGTATAATATTGACCAGCCAGCGATCGGCTCGCGTCGCTTCGAGTAACTTCTCGCTCTCGGAACCCTTGCCGTAGACCTGCGCCCACTCACTGAATATGCCGAAGGCCTCCTCAGCCCACGCGCGGAAACTGACCTCCTCGACGATCGTCGGCGTCACGATCTCCTTGCCAGGGAACACGCCCCAGGTCACGGCGTTCGTACCGCTCTCGCCTGTGCCGTAGCCGTTGTTATTTGTGTCCGTGCTATTTGAGGCCGCGACGCCGCCGGAAAAATCCGAAGATACAAAGTCACCAGAAGCGTTCGCAGCGTAGTATGTTATCGTGCCACATATCTCGGGGCTCTTCAACTTGGTCTGTAAGGTATCCCACGTAGCGGCCGGAATGAAGAATTCAACGAACGCCTTTTGGAATATGAAGCCGTGACGGGGACCCCAGCCAAAAGTCGGGTCCTCTGAGCGCAACCCATTGACAGCGGGCTGCGAAGCCACCGTCCACAGCCCGCTTTCATTCAGCCGTATCAGTTGGTCTGTGATTACTCCTGTCTCCTCGTGGACCTCTTCTTCGCTCCAGGGAATTGCGGTAAGCTCTCCTTTCAAATGGCGCACAAATAACGTATTGATATCTTCGAGGTTCCTGGGATGACCCCAAAGGGATATGGCTTGTGCATGTGTCACATGGAGGGTAGGCCCATACCCGTCGATCTCACCGTAGGCGGGAGATCGTGCGTCACCCCAGCGGCCGTTAGGATAGTCGTCCCAGGTCGCCTCACGGCCAAGGACACCCTCCCCTTCAGATATTGCTAGAGTATTGGCGCGAGTGTTGATCGCTTCAGCTTTGATTCCCGCATCCGCCTGCGACGCCTCGTATTCGGGAATAGATAACGTGCGCTCAGATACGATGACTCGATTCCGCGGCTCTGAGCCGACAGTGGATTGTCTCCGCGAGCGGCTTATCTCATGAAAATGATGCTCTCGGGGCGAAGCGCCATTAATGCTCAGGCCAGGTATGTTTGGGAGTGGCCCATCGTACACAGCAACCTCTTCGTCAAGAATGGTAGGTATCAAATTTGTGCGTTCAACGATGAAGGAAACAGCCTTTTCCAGATTCAGAGTGTAAAAATGAAATCCCTTAGGCCCGGATGTCCGGCTCTTTATTTCTTTAACTTGTTCGATTATTTCGCACAGGATATCAACACCAACACTCTTCACCTTTTCGTCGTCCTTCCTAACATCATCCAGCCGAGCCATTACTGCATCAGGAATCTTGGCGTGACTTAGCTTGGTGGTTCGCTTGATCATCTGGTAATTCTGTATAGGCATGAGGCCAGGAATGATGGGTATTGTTTTAAAAGCACCGCTGGGGTGATCTCTTAACCTCTGCTCGAATCTGTCATAGGCCTCTATATCAAAGAAAAGCTGAGTCATAATGAAGTCGGCTCCCGCAAGCGTCTTTTCGACCAGGTATGGAAGATCGTGTTCCAAGCTCTGGCCTAAGGGGTGACTCTCGTCCGCATGCCCTTCGGGGTAGGCGGCAACACCAATACAGAAATAATCACCGTACTTGTTTCTAATGTGCTTCACCAGATCGATGGCCCATACGAAGCCCTCGTCAATAGCATTCTCGGGGTCCTCATTGGCATCCTGGTACTCGGCAGCTCTCGGAGGGTCGCCTCTCAAGGCAAGTATATTGCGTATGCCGAGAACCTTGGCATCTTCCAAAGCATTGTCTATCATCTTGCGGCTCATGTTGGTACAGGTGAGGTGCAAGCATGTGGTGAGGTTGAGTTCTCTCTGGCATATCTCAGCCAACTCGATGGATTTGGTGGCGGTAGAGCCGCCGGCGCCCCAGGTGACGTTGACAAACAGCGGCCGCAGCGCACGTGCCATTCGGTCGAGACGGCCGCGCAGGTTCGAGAACCCCATTGCGGTTTTGGGCGGGAAGAATTCGAGGGAGAAGTAGTTAGCGTCGGCCGGCAAGGCGGCTATCTTGTCTGTAATCTTCTCCATGGCGGGCGAGTGGAGGGCGGCAGAGTCGACGTGCCTATAGAAACGAGAGGAGTGGGATGGGATCAAGTCGAAGCGCGATGGCGCAAATGGAGGTGGTCGTGAAATGGGGGTTTGGGGTTTGGCGGGGCAAAAAAGGGATCGCCTTCTATCGAGCTGGGCCAGCTGCTTTTACTGGTTCGTTATCCGTCTCGGGCTCTGCTGCCAAGCAGGAGTGCCAGACTGTCTCAAGATTGCTTTCTCGTCTGTGGGCCATTAATAAATATAAGAAAATCAACTACCGACCCCAAAGATGGCTGCAACAGGTCCCCAAACCGTGATCGGAGTCGATCATACTTTCACATGTGGGGAAGCAAGGGACGTCAGCCAAATGCTCCAAATGTCGAAGCAGCTTGTACTTCGTAGCTTGTCGTATCTTATCTAAAACTGGATAAGTGGATACTTCACC
Source organism: Xylariaceae sp. X802 (assembly GCA_028637635.1). NCBI lineage: Eukaryota > Fungi > Ascomycota > Sordariomycetes > Xylariales > Xylariaceae > Xylariaceae sp. X802. The sequence continues at coordinate 521,095 of JAJFDH010000019.1, forward strand.
TACGTCTCGGTATCTTATCTGTTATCGGATGCCCTGACGGGAACTCGCTGACAAGCTTGAACTAACCAAGGGATTTGAATTTTGGCTTACCTAGTGTACACTACATCCACGGATAGTACCTAAGGAGGTATAGTGGTGTTTCTTTAGTTATTCCGCGGTTTTGCCACTATTTTCTCTTGCTCTTCCATAAACTGAAGCGTTTACACTGCCTCATCATTTGTCGGGCTTAGGTTGATTCCCACTTCTCGCCGCTATCATTCGTCATGCTAAGTGGGCATACTAGTGACCGTTGACGCCCGGCTCAATGCTACCTACGACGTTAGGACTCTAGGTAGGACCCTATCTTCTATAAATATAGTAACCGGGGTTGGTTGTGCACTCGTGAGTCGTGATAATCCATTCAACACTGTGTCCCACCGCGAAAATAGTGAGAACAAACATGGTTAACAAGCATGGTTCAATCTATCTAGAGGTTGGCTCGCATAAGGCCGGCATCTTGATATTTCACATGACATTTCTGATGACATCGCCCGTATATTTTGGAGTTGGTGATTCGGATGGCAGACAACTACCTATGTAGCTTCACCCGTCCATGCTCGCCTCCCCCATGTCTCTCGCAGCAAAACCAGATTGGCCTCAACGCGGTTGTAAACAAGCTGTGAGGTTCTAACTTTCGGCACCAGGCCGCAGGCCAAAATGCTGAACAGTCGACTGGTCCATTGAAACATCCCGTTGCTCTGAACCGCGGAAAGTGAATGGTCTTTCATCTTTGAGTTGGATTCCTGAAGGGAATCTACCGACGGCCAAATAACTCGATCTATTATGTATTAGCAAGTTAGAACCTGGCGATAGGATCATTTCCGTTGTCATTTGGGTTAGTAGGCTCAAGAGATGGGGACACTGTCAATGTCTCCCTCGGGGCAGCTCGATATGAAGACTGTCGCGAATTTACGCAGCGGGCATTGAGGTAACAAGGTAATTAAAAGTCATCAACGGTCGTCAGTTTGATCCATGCCTTGTCGTTCGCAAATGTATGTATTGTCTCCCGTAGGTCCGTCTGAACGTAGACTTGCGGCGATTGGAATTGATGGTTTCAAAAGCTGTTCTGGGCAGTGTGTCACGGGATAACTAGAGATAGGTAGTTGTCTCGGTGCTGGATAGGCACGTCAACCTTGAATTAGGTAGGTAGGTGGTTGTACCTAGAGTTGTTACGAAGCACATCCTGCACGCTGCTTACAGCTATGTCTTATTGCTGCCTTGTTACCGATTACAACATACCTAGACTACACTACTTAACTGATAACAAAGGTGACTACACTATAGTAAGTAACCGTAACTAACTTAACGTGGATAGTTATAGCTCAGGTACTTATTCCCGACATTTGATTACCAACCCAGCACTTTTTGAAGATGGAGAGCTCTTATACTTACGTCGACTTCGTCCCCACAATCGGAATACAATGAAGCATATCCGAATGCCTATCTACCTCCTCATGTCTATCTGACTTCCTCTCTCCTTGACGCCATCACTGCCACTAGAGCATGTATACCCGTTGCACGGTACGGCACTCCCACCACCATTCCCCAATGTCCCGTAGTTTTCTGACTTAGTTCCCGCCTTTGAATAACAGCGTTGACTTGCCAAGCCCATCGTGACACCAAGATGGACGGATCAACCCATCGTGCGGCCGACATGGCCAAGCCGGAGCCCCGAGATTTGAGCCACCATTACTCCGATCTCACCAAGGCCCGCAAGCCTAGCACGATTAAGATGTTCTACAAGTTCTTCACCATCCCGGGTATCGGAAACTTCGCTGGTGGTTCGTGTGCTCTCGCGTGCTCGCCAGCTCGTCATGCTCCCTTTGCTCATTCGTCCGTTCGTCCGTGCTCACACGTGTGTTATTGCCAGGTCTCCCCAACCCGCAGTTCTTCCCTTACGACACCCTCGAGGCTCAGTCTGCTGCTCCGGACCGATGGACTCCAACGCCGAACCGTCCCGGCGCCGACGGTCTCTCTTCCGCCATGGCCTCGGCAAAGATAACGGGCAAAGGCGCGAAGGCTGCTTCACACGTCGTCGTCCCTCATGATGACCCAACCGCCAACCTGGAGAAGAAGATCGATCTGGCCACGGCCCTCCAGTACGGCCAGGCGACCGGCTACCCGCCCCTGCTTTCCTACATTCGCCAGTTCACCCGCGAATGCCTGCACCCCAACGTCCCCTACAGAGGAGGCCCGGAGGTTATTCTGACCGTCGGATCCACCGACGGGTTCTCCAAAACGCTCGAAATCTTCACGAACATCTGGGTCGAGGGCAAGAACGACATTCGCGAGCGACCGGGTCTGTTGACGGACGTGTTCATATACCCGTTGATTCTGGACCAGGCCAGGCCGAGAGGCATGCAGATCTGCCCGGTTGAGGTTGACGGAGAAGGCATGACGTCCTACGGGCCCGGCGGATTGAATGATGTTCTCGCGAACTGGGATGACGCCATCGGCAAGCGCCCTCATTTGTTGTACACCGTCACGTAAGTCCCACTTTATCCCAGCTCCTCCAGCTGACTTATATGAGGCTGTATATACGGACTACACATCCACATATACATCCACCATATACATACACGTCTATATATCTCCGCGAGCGGCCTGCTAACATGGAAACCACTCTAGAATGGGCCACAACCCAACCAGCGGCGTCCTGTCGCTCGAGCGAAGGCGGGAGATCTACGAGATATGCAGCAAGTACGACGTGATCATCGTCGAGGATGATCCCTACTGGTATCTCCAATTCCCGTCCGCGGAGATCGAGGAAGCAAAGGCGCGCAACAAGCCCATTCCCGCGTTCAAGGCCGCCAACACCTTGCCCAAGAAGTCGGGCTACCCTTTCTTAGACTCGCTGGCGCCCTCGTTCCTCAACATTGACGTTGAAGGCCGGGTCATCCGCTTAGATACATTCTCCAAAACCGTTGCGCCGGGCTGTCGCCTCGGTTGGGTCACGGCCACCCCGGCGATTTGCGATCGCTTCCTCCGTTCCAACGAGGCGCTTACCCAGCAACCCTCGGGGTTCGTGCAGTCGCTCGTCGCGGAAACCATCATAGGATCCCAACCCGAGGCCGCCGCAGCCTTCGCCTCGGCGTCGTTCCGCGACCGGGCGGTTTTCGCCGGCTGGAATACGGATGGATGGGTACGGTGGCTCGCAGGCCTGCGCGGCGAGTACGAACGGCGCATGAATGACATGTGCAATCTTCTCGAGGAGCACGCCTACCAGCTGAAGCAGTCGACGCCGGTACGCGATGCCGACTCGGACTGGGGCGTGATTACGAAGACGAAGCTGTACGATTTCGACTGGCCGCGCGGCGGCATGTTCCTCTGGCTAAGGATTTACTTCGAGCGCCACCCCTTGTTCGGGGCGCCGAGGTCTCAGGGCAGGATAGTCGACGGACCAATGTTGTCGACCGCGCTCATGATTTTCCTGACGCACAAGCCACACCTCGTTCTTGCGAGTCCGGGCATGATGTTCAGCGCCACGCCGCAGATTGCTGCCGAGCGAGGCTGGGCCCACTTCCGGCTGTGCTTCGCCGCCGAGTCGGAGGAGAAGAACAAGGCTTGCTCAACACGCTTCGGCGAAGGCGTGCAAAAGTTCTGGCGCATCAAAAAGGTTGCGGAGCTCGAGGCTCTCCTGGCCGAGGCAGCTACTGAAGAGGCCTATGAGGTTGAAGGCCTAACGAGTATGGGCTTGATGGGCTGCTAGGAATTTCCGATACGGGTGCGTTGTGAACATAGAATATACAATGTATATAGTGTACATAGCCGGCTTACAAGATTGGGAGATGCTAGAAGGCTAGATCAACGTCTTTTGAGATGATCCAATAATATACCATGGAGACGTAAAGTCTTGTCTTTTCCTGCGGGCTGGTATCGCTCGTGTTGTAGCTCATTTATAAATAAATCCTCTACCTCTTAAGTCTACGTTGATGCACTCAGTACTGAGCAAGTTAACGGGGAACATTACCTATCAAGAGTTTGTAGATGGAACTACAGTTAAAGATAAGCTGGAATTAGTAGATAATCAAGCCAATGTAGCTGGCAGAGCTACGTCTATCATGTAATTACGCCGGCTCGGGGAGGCGGTTGACCCTGTGGGTTAGGACGAAAGGTACGCACGAAGCCCCAGATTGACATCGGGGTTACTTCTGGCTGTAAGCGGCTGTTTGAGGCTCGACGAGTACCTGGCATACTCACAGCAACCAACTTCTCAGATTGGATCCCAGCAGCGAAAGATCCTACAAGCCTTACGTACTTTTACGATAGGAATTGAGAATAAGATGGAGTCAAGTTAGGGTGACGAACTGTTCATAAAGACAATTCCCTTGATTCATGAGACCCTACGAACCCATTACGCCCGTGATATTCGCAACCGATGCTATCTTATCCGTTTTCCTTCGACAAGCTGCTCACCAAGCTGGTCTAACTTAGTCCTCCTTCAAAACACTCAGGAAGGACTCAGGGGTCTTGGGGGGCTTGCCAGCCTCCTTCTTCTGCTGGCCGAGCCCATTCTTGACAAACGTCGAGTGGTAGGGGTTGAAGCGCAGCATCACCTGCTTGTTGCGTAGAGGGTTCTTCTGGACACCAGCGCGCTTGGTTAGGGAGGTACCCTTAGGAGCACGGAGGGCGCTCTGGATTTCGGAGCTGTTGATCAGACGGCTCAGGTCGGCTTGGGCAACAAGGTTAGATGGTAGCAGGAAGTCCTTCTTCAGTTCGGAAGGTGTGGTGGTAGTGCCATAGACGCTGTCTAGAGCCTTGAAAGCGGCCGAGGTCCAGACAATGAATCGGCCGAGGTGGCCACCAGGGGCCAGCTGAAGGAGGTTGAGGGCGTAGACAGAGCAGGTCTCAACACCGGGCAAGTTGCGGGTGCCCTTGACAAGCTCCGTACCATCAACCTCAGGGTCGTAGATGACCAGGGGCCCACGTCTTTGACGGTGGCGGCGACCTCGCAGCTTGCCCTTTCCAGCGCGCAGCTTCTTCGACTTCTTGGCCTTTATGATGTCGGCAGAAGCTCCAACAGCGGACAGAATGGAGAAAGCATTCGCGGTCTTGGCAGCAGCGGCTCCCTCAAAAGCGGCCGAGTCGACGACGAGGGGAACCTCAGGTACGCTGGAGATCTGGTGGCCACGGGCGAGGAGCAGAGGGGCAACGGCGGAGGCAGCGAGGGCAGAAGCAGTAGCGAATCGCCTGCTTCATTAGCACAACAGATCTGACTTGGGGGTCATAAGGTCTCCACTCACTTCTGGCCCTGGTTGATCTTGATGTGCCACTTGCGCCAGATCTTGGTCGGGGCGAACATACGACCGGAACGGCACATGTTACCGAAGGCAGCCTGGCCGGCACGGTGGGTACCACCACCAGAGACACGAGGAATACGGGCCACAGCGCGACCTGGGCATCAAGGTCAGCAGTCAGCTCCTAGTTGTTTCTCTGCATAACCCAATCATCCTCCCAACTATTGCGAATATCCTTCATTCATGTGCATATAGGGGTTTCACAATTCGAAGCCAGGCGATATCGGGCGACTAACCAGTTCCCCAAGACTCGGCGGAAGTTTGATGACCGGCCTTCTCGCTCACGGAATATGGCTGGCGCTTGTTCTTGGCCATTCCGGTGTGGACCTGCTGGACAATGTCGGGTCGGATGGGCGAGGCGAAGACGGCGGGGATGGGATGGGTCGCTCCCGAGGGAGCACCATCTTTGCCGATGATGGTGACGGTCGGTCTCGAGGCCATCTTGAAAGTCGCTGGGCTATATCAAAACGGTCAATCCTGGAAAATGAGAATGGCAGAGACAGAGGGTTGGGGGGAAACCAATTGTGCAATATAGCGAGCGAACGTACCTCGACTTGTTGGTGGATGGTCTGGAGATATTCGGTTGGTGATAGATTCGCAGGTCGAGGGTCGAAAATTGCAGGTTGAGGTCCCCAAATTAATTTTCTTTGTGGGAGTGGAGGGCTAATCGATTCGTTTCACCAATATTGGCAGCTGTCTGTCACCCCTCTCGGTCCGTATCGGGGCGAGACGTACCTCTGCCAATGGGCAGTAGTGCGGCGGACTGAATACACTCACTAATTCATTAGTCATTTGTGACATAATCGGCAACTGCCTCCAGGTGGTACACTATCTACGTCATGTGTTCTTTCCTGAGCCACGCCGCTTTTAGCGGGAGGCCAGCCTGATCCAATTAAAGCCTCAGGCCCTCAGTGAGCGACGCCCAAATTTATGCAAGATAACGCCAACAATTCATCATGACGCACATGCCATGTACCTAGGTACCTACGCCACGGGCAGCGGCAAGCTCCTGCCAGCATGTTGAATCGTAACAAACGAAGAGCAACGTTAACCAACTACCTACGAAGTCGCTACGTAATGGTTGACTGCTACCCAAGCAGAATTCAAATATCTCTGCGCGTGTTGTCCTGCCGACGGAATACCGACTTCGCCGGTAAGTTTCTTTGAGGTAACTTCAACTTGAAGTAAGAGTAAGTAAGACTCTACCTACCTAGACTCTATGCCGCCGAATAATAGCATCTTTGCGCATGAATTTTAGTGCAACTGCGAACTCTATCCGCTGCGTGACGTGTCCACGACTGGGCTCGAAGCCTACAAAGGTAGGGAGCAATGGCTTCGGGCAACTTCATCTCGTCTCGGATTAATATTCGCTGGGCGTTCTTGACTCTTTCAACTACTAGGTAAATCTATAATCCACGGCCCGGCATACCCCTTCCGCCCGAACACCATCAGGAGTCGCAGATTCCCTTTTAACGGGTTGGTCATTGTGTGTCTGACAGGTGACAGCGATGGGGGAGGCAGAGAGTTCAGACCATCGCCAGGAGACTACGGTCGAGACTGGGCCTCCCAAATACCACGAAGTCATCAATGTTGGGCAAGATCAGCTTCAACGGCAGCCGGGGCCCGCGACGTGCGGAAGCTTCTACCACGATGACAGACGAAAAGTAGCAATGGTTTTCTCATACCTCGCCGATGTTTCTAAGCACGGGCTTATGTTGAGTCAGCCCTGGTCAGCACGGATGAGTGTTAAGTGCAGCGACGTTCCACGCCTCATGCGCGAAGGTTTCGTCTGGGATGACGCGAACGTCGTGAGAGAGGAAGGCTACATAAACCACGACTACAAGACTGCTCCGTATGCTGCAGGCGTTGAACAGAAGTGGTGCGGTAACAGGCATTATTTCCTCAGAGACTTACAAGAGCCGCCGCGTTGGATCGCCATGATTGAAGTCTTTGCACTGGATATCAAAACTTTGGCCCGGTTCAACCTGAACCAATTATCGCGAAAAAGAATGGCGGTTGCACGTGCATTCGGTCAGTCTGGGCAGGACAAGATATATCATTACCATTTCCTCCAGCCAGACAATTCGTACAATTTGATTTATGACGATATGCCTATGCAGGGACGGTGGCCTTGGCCTGGGAGCAACAGCAAGGACTGAGCCTCAGGACTCTAGAGCAGATTTGCCAGGAGAAGGTGATGTGATGATGTGGGATGCGACCCCCCGTCCCTCCCGGACTTCTCTACCGATGAAGCATCAGCCTAGTACTCTCTCGTATTGACCGATGGTCTATACTCCACGGAAGAGCGATTTAAAAGTTTCCATCACCACAGCGGTGTTGCAGCGGGCTTTGACCGTCTTGGCCGATCGAAATTTTCAAACCGCTCTTTGCTCGTGGATAAATAAAACTATATTCTCTTCTCTCTCTCTCATTTCTCTTCAGGCATCATTTTAAGTTGAGACTACTTAGGATACACATACAAGTATAGCACCACCTCCTACACCATGCCGGCCAGCCAGCTCTTAATCACAGTCATCACGTACCTTGAACGGTATGACCCTTGCCCACCCGTCTTTCAGCCCAGTATATGAGGTCCTCAATGCTGACATTCCGCTAGCCTAGCAGCGTTGCTCCGTGAGCCGTGAACCCTGCCAAGATACGCACCCGGGCAGGAAAGACAAGCACAACCGGCAATACGGGTGGCAACGCCGCCAGCCCAGGCCAACCAGCCTTCAGATCTCCCACTTCAGCCATCGCCCAACCCACCACCACCACGACCGACCGACCGACAGCCAAGACAACGGCAGCCTCCCGGCCTCTCACACGGATACCCATGTGACGGGGATAAAGTGTTAAAGAGGATACTACTCATATACCGCGGCATCTGTTACCAATCCCGAACGTGAACACATCTTGTGAACAACAGCACCCGTCTCCCCATCGCGTCTAACAATGGTTACTAATCGTACTAATCGTAGAGAGTTTCTATTCAAGATTCAGGGGAGAAGGTTCCTCAAGCCAGAAGGCCTACTAGGAATGGCCCGGTGCCGTCGACGTCAGTCATTAGTAGTAGGGTTTTGGGAGTGACAATTATCCAGCAGTGGGGGATCTTTTGTCTGGTGTTTGTGCTGGTGGTCATTGCGTTCTCGGTGTTTGGTTTTCTTGGAGGAGGGTACTATATAATACATGGCATCTTTAATGACCGCAACACAACATCAAATAACTGAGCATGCGCAGCAAAACAACCACCGAACGACAGCAAACAACAGCGAAGCATTAATAATTTGAAACCCAATTTTATAAAAAGAGTTTTGCATTCTCTTATGAAGTGATATACCTACCACCTACTACTATCTACGTATAATGAGAGAAGTCCTAGGTATGTTTTCAACCGCCCGTATTCGTCTGTCGCGTTGTGCAACCGTTTGGCCGCAGTTTGCCACCGTTTTCCTGTGCATGATGCATAAATGCATAATTGACTCCTCAGTCACCTGACTGACCGCAGGGCGAATAACCTAAGCCGAGCCTGAGCAAAAGCAGCAAATGCGCTAGGCTTAATTCGTCGCGCGCCACTCAAGATGTGAACCCAACGACATCCGTCCGTATTCCGTACATGGCAGTGTCCCAATGCGCCTGGCTTTTGACGACCGGAATGCCCACTTTACCTGTTTCTGTGGCGTCGTTTCTACTGAATATCGCTGCTGGCCTGCTACTCACTCCCGTCTAATATAAGAAAAAGAAAATTCTAATCCATATTTCCCTGTGGTAACGAGGCATAGCCCTGCCTTGAATATGGAAAGATCACATATTATGCAAGGGGTATTTTAGACACTTCGCACATAGAATGAGCCATGTATAGTTCGTAGAAACTTAGATCCGTGATTGATCACTTATTTCTTGTAGAATTATCTAGCATAATAGCCTTCAATACACTCGAGGCGGACCAAAGGCCTTGTTCATAGCAATACTTGTGGCCGTAAGCCATCCATAACGACTTGTCGACGAAGGTATCTCGGGAGGAGTAAAATCATCGGCATCGGCGCGGTAGACCAGATTCAAAACTAGAAGCCGTGGACCTTGATCTTCTTGGGGTCAAGCTCCAAGCCGTCCTTGGCAACCAGGAATTCTTCTGTGTGGACGTTAGCCTGATGCTGGCGGATGTGTCAGAGGAGAGAGGAACACGTACGCATAACCTTGCGCTGATCGCCCTGCAGTTGAATGACTTCGCCCATGTTACTGTCCATCACGACAGTGCCATTGCAAGCGAACTTCTTCTTGATGACGGTGAGAATCTTCTTTCGGTCGAACTTGTTGGGCAAACCCTGGACGGTGGTCAAGGTCTTGCGGCCATTGCGTTCTGCGGTCGGTCAGCTGGAGGCGCTCAAAGAGGAGGATAAAGCCGCAAGCGGAAGTACGGGGGAGACTGACGCTGGATCCGAATGTGGACGTAGTCCTCTTGCTGACTCTTCACTTGGCTCGCGTCTTCGTCTGCTTCGGCATCATGGAAGGGATCTAGGACGCTTATTAGCGGGGCTTCAAGGGGGCAATCCTGCCAAACGCCGAAGGCTAAGTACCGAAGGACTTAAGGTTCTCGATGGACATCTATGACGGTCTGCTTCTGCGGCTCGATTGATACTTGAATAGATGGACGGGCTGCCTGTACGGCGCAGTGTGCTGGTATGAAAGCGGAGGGGTTTAAGTCTTGGATGATGTTGGGATGATTTGTTGCTGTTGGTTGGTAGTAGATGTGTCAGTGAAGATTGTCTGAGTTGGCTCGGCTTCAGTTGTAAAGGGCCAAAGGGTGGGGTTGGATCTCGATAAGGCAGGCTCCACTGAACGGCATTGCTGTGGCTGTGACACGTGTACATAGTACTTTACACTGTGCGATAAACCATTGGTACTGTACATAGGGCTAGTGTAAGCACGGATTATCGTATTGGTCCGAGTTTTATCCACTTTCCAAGTCAGGTACCTTAAGGCTTAAGTAACGCGTTTGCCATGTTGGTCAGTTTGAACTTTGCACTCTCTGCTCGTGTGGTCGGTGTTTAAGTACATGGCCAGTGCTGTGGTTTGGGTGGCGGTAGTGATGTCAGCCAAACGGCAGGATACCTACGTCCGTAAACTTACAACGTTAAGGCTGACACAATTACCGTGTGAATGAACAAACCTTAACACAGTACCTATAACGTCTCAGACCTTATTTTCGGCCAGAACCTCATTTTAGCCACCCGCCTGTACACTAGCCACCCGACTTTAGCCACTGCAGGTATATCGTGTGTGGCTAAGGGGGTGGCTAAACCGGGGCCTTCTGAGGGGCCTACGACGTTATCGTGATGCTACAGTGCTAGGTATGTAGATAGAATTTCCACCGCAACCCTCGGAAAGTGGCATGAGTCCCTACAGCTAGCCTAAGTTTTAGCAGGTCAGAAAGAGCAGGTCTAGCGGCGTAACGGCTAAGAAATACAGTGTCAAGAATAGACAGGTACTAGAACACACCGTCTTGAAGTCTGGTTGCGTACAATAAACCTTCTACGCGCACAATTCATCAATCCGAATTGGTGTAGTGGCTAACATTTGACGCTCTCATTCCCATCCTGGATGTGTAAAGGAACCGTCAAGCCCGGGGTTCGATTCCCCGATTCGGAGATTTGACCATGATGTTCTTTTTTGCCAATTCTACCTTCCATGCGCCCACTTTCTTCAACTTCCGAAGATTCTTCTGCCCTTCATGGCGTTTCGCACGAGCAGCGATTTTGCCTATACGCGACCCTCCTGGCGTAATAATGATTTCCGAGCTTTGCAGTGTTATAGCACTTGTTTGTGTGCCTGAACTTGAACTGGTATCAATTCAAAATTGAGCCTTGGATGCATTCATAACCAGCTCTCAACGGCTCCTTTATTCCGCCGTAGGTTGTGTGGGTGTGTAAGTTAGGGAATCGGTCCAATTCTGCCCTGCCACCACAGCTCAACAGTACCGGTATATTATGTCTCCGAAGACGAAAGCGCAAAGCTGCATCTGCATCTCATGTCTAGATAGGGTGTAAACCACGATAGGACGCAAGAATATATTAATGGAAATATACATAACGGGCTAACGTAGGACAGCACGCTGTTAGTCTGCAAGCGTGCGAATTGGGCGTCGTGACTCGTCTTGGGGCGTGCGGCGTGCCGATGGCCTTCAGTGATCTATCGAGGGAGAGGGCTGTTCTCAAGCCAACGGAACATCGTACGTTGATGCTGCACATGAATCAGATGGGCGGTAGGCCTATACGCGACTGGTCATGCTGTTAGTTGCCTGCATAACGCTCATGGAGCCTGGGTGCTAAGTCTCCTGACGTTGAAGCCCGGACGACTTCTTCTAGATCAATCTAGGCTGGCCATCTCGGTACCTGCTTTCGCATGTATTACAAATGTTTTGGTAGTCAAACCGGAGCTCTCTGCTCGCTTTCCATAGTGCCATCCGACTCGGGTTACAACATGTCTTTGCTCGCGGTCTTCAACGTGTTAACGGCGGTCTAGGCCAAAGTGGTGCGAGATGCATCGTCTTATTACCGTCAACTGAAGTTGCAGTCACTCGGGCCCTCGGCCAATTGCTGACGGCGGCCCAGCGCAGTTCAAATTTCAGAATGGCAGGCGGAGCGAGCGCGTAGCCCACTTTGGATAGGCTGTTGTTGCTACCTACCTATAGTGTAATAATGTTGAGAACAGGGTGGCGAATGACGAGAGTCTAGATGTGTCTTGAGTTGCGGTAGAGTTGTGGGTTCAAGAACTTGCCATTAGTGTAGTTACAGGCCACCTACTTGCTGTAAACTGCCCTTCCTTATTTTTTGCCCTTTGTGCCCTTGTTTTCAAGGGTCTTCTAACCGGACTTTTTTTTTCCCTCCAGGGCTGTTTTCCCTGGCAGGTCCGATTTCCAAATCGGGCTGGGTGCTTTGGGGTGCTGGATTGGGGTGCGGTGCCCCGCTTGGATAGGCAGGTTAGGCGCTGAGATATAGGGAGGTTAGGCCCTAGGATATAGGGGGTCAGGTCCCTAATTCCAGCTGTAGTTCTTCGTGGCCTATTCAATTCAAAGCCATAGCCTACCTAGTTCAAAGCCGTGGCCTATTCAAAGCCGTGGCCTATTCAAAGCCGTGGCCTATTCAAAGCCGTGGCCTATTCAAAGCCGTGGCCTATTCAAAGCCGTGGTCTATTCAAAGCCGTGGCCTATTCAAAGCCGTGACCTAATTCCAGCTATATCTGTAGGTCTACCCCCGGTTGACCCCCTAAGCACAAAAACGCCCTGCTGCTGATGATGATGATGATATAAGCTAAGCACCCCCTTCGCGGCCCACCCCCTTGACGACCCACCCCAAAATCAAGGCAAGCGACAATTGATGTAATGCACTGAATTCTGAATATCGCAACGGCGAATCGAGCTACTATTCTATTTTTTGAGGCTATTTAACGAGAAATCATTCCTTCACAGCCTGGTCGCTTTCTATGCTCGATGCGGCATTTTCTTCCACAGAATCTAGTACCACACGTCATTGCCGTCGCTTTGCTTGACAGTCAGACTGCTCTCTTGCTTCTAAGACTTGTTGTATATGAACAAACTGCTCATTCAAGCCCGGCTTGACCATTTTACGTTTCTCTGAACGCATATTGTTCAATTGGGCCCGTAATTCATTGTTTTCCTTCGATAATACTGCGGTTTTATTGTTTGCACGATCAAGTGCAATCCCCATCTTACGAAACATGAATCTGGTCATAGGGTTTGCGAAGGCTGTTGAGTCTCTACGCATTACTTTTTGAATAGGAATCAAATCGCGTGACGACTTGAGTGTTGGTATAGTAATCACCATGAATAAACAGTCATATTCAGGTATTTCTTCGTGTGATATGAGAAGTGGTGGTATAGTTTGCGTGGCCTTGTCAGAACATGTAGTATTAAGATAGACATATCTCGAATTTAAAGCTTTTAGCCGATCCCAAGGGTAGATACCAGTTGCCTTGAAGCCCGCTTGAATGTTTTCTTTCATTAATGCTTCATTTTGAGCTAAGGCAAAGGCTTTTAAGAACTCGCATTTGCTTGGGTAAGATTGACATTGCTTTGCACATAGTTCTGTTAGAATTGTTTGATATTGCCACTTCACAATAGAGAATGGACCCAAATCGTATGGTCGAAGTATGTGAGACGAGTGCTGTTACATGGACACATGACATCTCTGCCCATACTAACCTAGCGCTAACGAGATAGGTAGCAATATGTGTCAGCATCCTCGACTGGGCTCGTGATCCATCACTGACACTTAGTTATGCCACCTCGGCATCCAGTTGAGGCTCACGATCATCATCGACATGTTGCTGCCTGGTCTGCTCGATTCTGAGGCCTTTCTGCTAGGAGCTGCTAGAGATCGAACTGGCACTTACTCAAGGGAACTTTCTTCCCCTTGTGTAATATACGTATATACGGCGCACGGCTGGACTAGGTGCGAACGGTGGAATCGGGGCCGGAAGGCAGGCGATACGGCAACGGGCAGGGCTACGGCAACAAGGTGCAATATAACGACCGAACGGCGTATATAGGTCTAATACACAGACTGAACCTTGGAGGACCAAGGTTCGTGGCCGGAGGCCTTCTTTGGCTACGGCTATATATACAGGAATTGACTAGATGACTAAGAGCGGCCGTACGGCTATATGACGTCAAGACTTCTCCGCTCCCTTAGATGACTAAGAATCGCCACCGGAACCCGGACGGTCCGTTGCTACTGGCTATCTCCTATAGCGCACGTGACGTACGTGACAACTGCCTCCCCCTTTCCTGGGAGATCGTCCCTGATCTCTACGTTTGCAATCCGGCCGAATCGGGTCTAGTGTGGCAGGTCGGATCTAGGGCGGAGTGGTGTGTGATTCCAGTAGGTCCTTCGGTGGTGCGGATCGGGGTGGAGAATACCGAGTCGGGATCGTGACCTCCGAAATTGGTGGCGGTGGTTGTACGCTATTCCTAATTGATTCGGCTTCGGGACCGATCCGTGGGCGTTTCCCGCCGAATTCGGTTAGAGGTAAACAGCCGCGTGTGTTGTTGTGTTGTTTATTTTGGGAGAACGCGGTCCGGCTGTTGTTTATTTTGATTCCGATGTTGTTGATCTCTGATCTCGCCGTCGATGTGGCCAAATCGGGAAAGGTGCTTTGGGTGAGTGGGCGGTGAGGGAGTGATTCGGGACCGGTGGCAGAATTCCTCCCTGGGTATAAATATCTTGCATCCCACCCTCCTTTCCTTCCCTTTCTCTCTTCTTTTCTTCGGGCTCTCACTAACTGCGTTCCGCTGGTTTTTCGTTCGCGCTTCGCTCTCGTCCCAACGTTAGTCATCCCAACTCCCGTTAGCTTACCCGTGCCGCCCATTGTCTTGTCAAGTAAGTATTATTCCTTTGGCTCCGTGGTGTTTCCGCTGACGATTCAGGGAATCACAATGGCTGGCACCCTGCGCTCCGCCACCTACCAAGGCGTGCTGACGCAGCGCCCGGAGGGTCTGTCCGCAGCCCACGGGTACTGCTGTCGCAACTGCTACAGCCGGCTCGCCAGCGGGTTCAATCCCCGTCGCGGTCGGTCTGTACAGTTGAGCTGTTCTTTTGACAACCCGGCCAGTATCTGCTGTGCCTTGTGCTCGGAGCACAAGGACAAATGTGAGGCTGTAAGTATCCGTGGTCGGTCCGTTGGGGTTCCGCTAACCAGGTTAGGTCCCCGGTCTGCTGCGCTTCGAGCAGATCCGGATCGAAGAACTGCTCTCCTGGTCCGAACAGGCCTGGGAAGAAGAGGACGTTGAGGGCCGCAGCGTCTTCTTGTGCTCGCGGGCTCTCCGGCGGGACATGGCCGGTTGTCAGCTTCGGCTGATGATCGCGTTTAACCACCTTGTCTCGCACCATCGCCAGGAGCACGGTCTGGGCGCCACCGGTGCCGACAAGGCAACCAACTGGGCGACATACGACGCCCTGATCCGGGGTCGAAAAGCCGTGCGCATGGCACGCTATGCCCCTCTTCCTTTCTCTGCGGTAAGTACCCCGGGTCTCTATCGGTACCTGGGTGGATTCTGATGCTGACTGTCGTAGTCGCTTGCCGACCGTCACAGTTACGAGCGACGCATCTGCTTGCGCTTGGAGTCGTACGACGCCGGGTACGAAGCCTAGTCGGCGGCGGTCCGGGGGTTCGTGGGCGAACTCCAGAATCTCCTGGAGGCGGAGTTTCCGGAGCTTTGGTTGGCGATGATGCCACTCCCTCCAGATATTCTGGAGTACGAGTAGGCCGGTGGGTGTCCGGGGGGTTCTCGGGGGGTGGTCTTGTTTGGTTGGGTGGTACTTTGCTGGCGTTTAGGGATTATTATTTGATTTTTTATTCTGTTGCTTTGAACGACAATACAATCTCCCCTCTTCGCTTGCTACTTCTTTATCCTCTTGGACCGATGGTGATTCGCCCTCCTTTCGTAATCCCGGATAGCTTTTGGCGCTGAGATGTCTTCTTCGGCAACCCATTGGTTGTATTCCGATGGCCAACCCTTCCACTTGACTTCGTAGTGGGTTCGTCCTTGGATCGCCGTCTTTCCGACGATGTCTTCGACTTCCCATTCTTGGTCTTCGTCATCAAGGTCTGGCATTGGTAACGCGTTTTCGAGTGTAGCCGTCCATGGTTCAAGTAGTTGGATTGGAAATACGTTATGGATCCGTTGGTATTTCGTGGGCAATGCGAGCCGGTAGGCTAACTTCCCTATGCGGCCCACAATCCGGAACGGTCCTATGAATTTGGGTGACAGCTTCTTGTTCTTGAATCGGAAGTTTGTTGTCGACAGGGCCACAAGGTCTCCAACCTTGTATTCCTTTGCTTGGTGTCTCTGGTTGTAATACTTCTGATGTCATTCCACTGCAATCGTCCATCGTTCGGTGAGGGTCCGCCGGAGTTCCTCCAACTTATCCAACCGGGTCTGGACTCCGGGCATAGTAGTCTGTTCAGAGGTAATCCGTCGGAAGTCTGGGTTGTAGCCGTAAAGGGCACGGAACGGGGATAGTCCTGTTGTGGAATTGACGGCGTTATTCATGGCGAAGAAGGCTTGCGGCAGCAATTGGGGCCAATTTGTCTGTTCGCTGTCGACAAATGCCCGTAAATAGGTCTCTATGATCTGGTTCATCCGTTCCGTCTGTCCGTCGGTCCGTGGGTGGAACGCTACCGAGTGCCGGAGCTTTATTCTGGACTGGTAACATAATTCAGACCAGAATTGACTGGTGAACAAGGAGCCTCGGTCCGACACGATACCGTCGGGGCTTCCATAGCGGCATTCGACTTCCTCATGGAACAGAGTTGCAAGCTCGACTGCGGTCATTGTGGTGTGCACCGGGAAGAGTAGTGTCAACTTGGTGAACCGGTCGACAATCACTAGGATTGCGTCCACTTCCCGGCCCTTATAGAATGTCGGTGGTAGGCCCGTGATGAAGTCCATTGATAGCTCCCTCATCGGTCCGCTAGGCTGGGGTAAGGACTGTAGTTCACCGTATTCCCGGTGGTATTTCGCTTTCGTTCCGAGACATACTTCGCAGTCGTGGATGTACGACTTGACGTCTTTTCGCATGTTACTCCAGTAGAACTTCCTTTGTAGCAGGTCGACAGTCCTATTCTGCCCGAAGTGGCCTGCCATTGGGTCGTCGTGGTATAGTTCTATAAGCTGGAAGCGGATGGATGCTTCTGCCGGCACGTAGACTCGACCATCATGAAGCAGTAGGTCGTCAACCACCGTCCATGGTCCGACGTCGTTTCGGGGTGAAGACCGTAGATCTTGCTTGATGGTTTGGGTCTTGGGATCTTGTTGTTGGGTCTCTATTAGCAATTGCCTCAGTGGCTTAGAAATTTCAGGGTTGAAGATATTCTCATCTATGCTGGCAATTCTTGCCTCTTTTCTTGTAATTGTCTGAATTCGGGGGTATCTCTCCTTCCCCTTGGCTTCGTCCACGAGCCGTTGAGGATTCTGCTTATAATAAAGCTTGCAATTGACAGTTGGAAGATATGGCATTGTAGCCTCAAGGGTTTGAACCCGACCGGCAGGACTTCGGTCATCCGCCATTTCCTTTTCGGATAGCAGATCTTCAGCCGCATCCCTCCCGGAGCGCTGGCGGTCCTCACGACCTTTTGAACCGTCGTCACGGTTGCTTGCTAGCAGAGTCCCATTATGAGGACTGGCATTATTGCCTCGACCTGATCGGTCAGCGCCAGGGTAAGTCTTCTGACGGCGGAAGTTGCAATCATCGTCGCTATTGGTACCGAGGGTGTTCCCGCCCGCTTCCGACTTGCTACCAGCCCCTATACGGCCCTCTCTGCGGCCACTGCCGACTTTCTTCTTGAGTTCATTAAGCAAATTTAAATTGGTCTCTGTTCTAGATTCTTTAACGTAATCAGGGCGTCTCGACGGCGGATCGGCCGTGTTCTTCTTGCCCTCTCTATACACAATGTTAAAATCATAGGGGGCTAGTGTAACGGTGCCGCTACGTTACATAGGTCTATGGTCTCCGACCGATATGCGCCAGACCAGAAAAGGGATCGTGACTCTAGCCGGCGTTTCGACAGAAGCCCCACCGCCTTACTCGGCCGATCCCAACTGTCGCACCCGAAGTCCTTGTCGGACTTCGGTCGCAACTCGATCGGCCGGTGCAGAGTTTTCCTATATAGTCTGTACGGTCGCCCTGCGACCCTACACACACTCCTAGTTCCCTAAGCTTTAGTTCACTTAGCAATACAGACCTATTACTCTGCATCACCTTACTTCGTCACTCAGACCAACCCCCTTACACTCTAAAGCTTCTACCCAACCGGGGAAGTAACGCGATGTCAGACGCACGAGAACGCATCACCCGATCCCGGGCTCACCAACTGCCCGCAGATGGATCGCAGAACAACCAGCAACCCGCTTCGCAGGGACCGGCTGCTCCGCCCGAGGACAACCACACCGTTGATCACCAGTTGACCATTGAGCCTTATCAAGGTCAGCAGGAGAACAACGAAGGTCAGGAGGGACAGACTAGTTCTGGCCGGAATGACGATGCGCCGGACGACGCCAGGGAGAACACCATCGACACCCCAGTGCCGTCCACGCAGTCCGAGGAGTCAGCCACCCAACCGAACACCCCCAGGTCCGAAGATGAGCCAGGGCCGACCAATCCCCGCCCTGAAACGGACCAAGCGGACATGATAGCCCGCCTCACGGAGGCCCTCGTCCAGGTTCAGCAATCCAGCCGAGCCGACCTCCGGGCCGTCCTCGACAAGCTAGTAGAAGGCAAGGACCACTCCCACGGCGGCGACAACACCAAGGTACCCGCCTACACGGTCCGCCGCCTCCGACAGGGAGCCTCGCCTATCGAAGTCGAACAGTGGATAGCGGGCATCCTCGAAGGCAATCTTCAGAAGCCAGGACGCCCCGACCACATCCAAATCTCGTGGGCCATGACACAAGCCTACCTGGCCATTGGTGACGAATGGCGCTCCTACCGGGCTACGCTCAAGTACGACAACCCAGCCTTGGACGCCACGCTCGAGGATTTCTGGAAGTTCGTCCGAAAGGAAAACTCGGACCCCAGTCTCCGCCTGAGGGCCTTCCAAGAACACTTTGACAGGATCCGGCAGCAGAACGACGAATCGCCGTCGGCGTTCTTCGCCCGCTGGCAAATGCTGGCCTACCGAGTTGAGCGCAACCCTTCTTCGATCCAAGATGACTACAAGTACGCGTTCCATTATTGGACGCGGCTCCTACCTTGGCTCAAGGAAACCCTCGTCTTCCAATCCGTACCCATCGACGACGCCACCAAGATCTCCCTTGTGGCCGAAAGGTACTGGACCGTGCGGCACTCAGACTCCAAGCCATCAGGGCTTAAGCGACCACGGCCTGACGACACTGCAAACGTCAACGCCATCACAGCCACGGAAGACGAAAGGACGGGTCCCACAAGGAACTACTCGAACTTCCGCTGTTACAACTGTAAGGAACTGGGCCACATCGCCAGATTCTGCAAAGAAGCCCAAGCCAAGAAACGACGGCAAGCCGACCGAGTGCCGCCCAGGGAGAAACAGCAAGGAAAAACCATGTCACGCCCTGAATGGCCCGCTGACGGTCCAAGCCGGAAGGAAACCGTCCAAGCCCTCACTGCCGAATGGGACCACGTCGCCGAAGATTTAAAAGACGTGCCAGAGTAAAAGAGTACGTCCAAGCAACTCTGGCCGAAGCCTTTCGGGCGTACGGAATCAACGACCCTTTCCGCGGATGTGCAACAGTGTTGCGGGGCGGCGACCGGATAGCGCGGGACATCGCTATCGACCTTGACTCAGGCGCCCAGGTCAACACCGTCTGCAAGGACTTCGCGCGGAAGAATCTCCGACGCCTCAATGACGTTCCCCTCCCAATCATGGCCGGAGTTACGGGGAACCTACTGGTCTGCCACGGAGCATATGAGGCAGACCTCCGCATGACCGACGCCGCTGGCATCACCCGCGACTTTACCCAGATCTTCTTCGCCATCCGACGGGACCCCGACGTGCCCAAACTCCTGCTATCTCGACCAGGAATGGGACACCAAGGCATCCTCCTCGACACAGCCTCGGACCGGTGGTACTTCGGCAAGCACCAAGAAGTCGACCCGGAAGAATTCGCATCCATGGTGCTCAACGGCGAAACCGCATACATCGCCAACCTTACAACCATGATGCTCGGAAGCGATCTCCCTTTCCCAGCTATCGACGGAGACGACGACCAAGTTCCGACGGTAGACCTACCCGAGTGTCTCCAGAAGTTCCGCAAGGTGTATTCGGAAAAGCTCGCGCAACAGCTACCAGTCCTCCCCGAAGCAGAACATCCTATCGACACCATACCTGACGCGCGCATCCCGTTCGGACCCCTATACCAGATCACAGACAAGGAACGGGAGATGCTGGAAGAATATATCAAGGAAAACCTTCGCAGTGGTCGCATCCGCTACTCGAAAGCCGACGCAGGAGCGCCCATCCTGTTCGTACCCAAAAAGGATGGCACCCTGCGGCTATGCGTCGACTACCGGGGATTGAATAAGGTAACCATCAAGAACAGATACCCGCTGCCGCTAATATCGGATATCATGGACCAGCTAGGGTCCGCGAAGATATTCTCGAAGCTGGACCTCCGCGAGGCTTACACCCGTATCCGAATCAAGAAGAGTGACCAGTGGAAGTCCGCTTTCCGCACGCGCTACGGCCACTTCGAGTATACGATCATGCCCTTCGGACTAACCAACGCCCCTGCAACATTTCAGGCCTATATGAACAAAGCCCTGGCCGGACTCGTCGACCACATTTGCGTCGTGTACCTCGACGACATCGTGATCTACTCCCAGACGAGGGAGGAACATGAGAAGCATCTCCAACTGGTCCACGAACGGTTAGAGCAGTACGACCTCTACGCCAAACTATCAAAGTGTGAGTTCTTCAAGACGGAGGTCGAGTTCCTCGGGTTCGTCGTGAACACCGAAGGCATTAAGATGGACCCCCGCCGAGTGACCGCCGTGAAGGAGTGGGCTGCACCTCAGTCGGTCCACGACATCCAGGTGTTCCTCGGCTTCGCCAACTTCTACCGTAAGTTCATATCCGGCTACTCGCGTATTGTGGCGCCGATCACGGCCCTGCTGAAGACGAAGGATGGACCCCGGGACGGATTCAAGTGGACGAAGGAGGCCGACGCCGCCTTCCGAGAAGTAAAGACAGCTTTCACGACGGCGACCGTGCTCCGCCACTGGAACAACACGCTGGACACCCGGGTCGAAACCGACGCATCAACTAGGGCAGTATCCGGAATCTTATCCCAGCGGCATGGCGAGGCGTGGCGACCGGTGGCCTACTGGTCGCGAAAACTGACAGACACAGAGACACGTTGGGCCACCGGGCAGCAGAAACTCCTCGCCATCGTAGAAAGTTGTGAGCACTGGCGGCAATACCTTGAGGGAACCGACAAGCCATTCACGGTCCTCACCGACCACATGGCCCTCAAGGGCGTTATCAATTCGCCGGCGCGCGACCTCAGGGGACGACTGGCAAGGTGGGTGTACCGTCTCTCCCATTTCGACTTTGAGGTACAGCATAGGTCAGGTATCTCTAACCCCGCCGACGGATTGTCGCGGAGACCGGACTATATGGCAGGTGAGATCCAGTACGGAGACGTCATCCCGACTCTCACCAAGAAGCTGCGGCTAGAAGAAAGCCTTTCCGACCCCCTTATAATCCAAGCAGTTACCCGGGCCCGGAAACGGAAGCGTGACGCCGCCCGGTCCCCGCGGGGGGAGGAGGAGAGTGACGGCCCACCAATCCCGAAACAATATCTCTCCAGACGGGCCGCCAAAGAACTGACAAAGGACGAGAAGATGTTCCAACCCCAAGCATCAACAGCGTTCTACGAGGCAGTTAGCAGATTGCAAGAAAAGGACCTAAACATTAGAGACCTGAAGGAAATCGCACTCCGACGGCCAGGCACGAGAGGAGGTTACCACCTGGATAGCAAAGGTATACTCCTGTTCAAAGACCGACTTGTTATCCCCAACCAAGCGACCCTAGTGCGACAGCTTCTCTTCCAGCACCATGACGACCCTAGGGCAGGCCACGTAGGTAAGAACAAGACGGCCGAACTGCTCCGCAGGAAGTTCCATTGGGAAGGCTTGGAGGAAAGCGTGCGGGAATACGTCGCCGAATGCGAAGTCTGTAACGGCACTCGGCGCCCACGACACAAGCCCTACGGGGAACTCCAGTCCCTTCCCCTACCTAGTAGTCCGTTCCAGGAAATCAGCCTCGACTTCATCACCGGCCTGCCGCCTTGCACGAGGAGCGACGGAGTAACCTACGATGCGATCTTAGTCATCGTCGACCGCTTTACGAAGGTAGCCATGTTCATCCCAACAACGAAGAACCTCAACGCCGCAGGTCTGGCGGCGCTCCTGTACAACAACGTGGAATGTCGTTATGGCACTCCAGAAGGTATAGTCAGCGACCGGGACAAGTTAATCACCAGCAGGTTCTGGGCAGAGTACTGCCGGGTACGCGAAATCAAGCGGCGACTGTCAACAGCCTGGCACCCGCAGACAGACGGGCAGACGGAACGAGTCCACCAGTCTCTGGAAAAGTATCTCCGATCCTACGCCGTCGAGCACCCCTACGCGTGGGCCCGCGTCCTACCAGAAGCAGAGTTCTCTTACAACAATAGCACGCACGCCACCATCGGGTGCTCACCGTTCATGGCCCTGTATGGCTACCACCCTCGATCCGTCGAATATGTCCCCGAACGCATGCAGGACGACGTCCAGGGGGTCAGGGAAAGACTCCAGAAGATTGCGGCGGTGCGCCGAGCCCTGACCGCCCATTGGGCCAAGGCCGCGGAATCCATGAAGAAACACTACGACCAGCGGCACACCCCAAGACAGTTCGAAGCCGGGGAAACGGTAGGCCTGTCGACGGCCCATTTCCGGTTCAAAGAAGGAAAGAAGCTGGCGCCGACATACATCAAGGTTAAGATAGTGGAGAAAGTAGGACCCCTAGCTTATCGAATCGAGCTGCCCGACAAGTATGCAAACATACACGACGTTTTCCCCGTCTCCTCTCTAGAACCATGGACAGGACGATCCCGGGACGGAGACCGAGCGGAGCTCCCAGACCTAGAAGACGAGCAGGAAGAATGGGAAGTGGAGGACATCGTACGCCACCGGGATGACCGCGGAGAACGGGAATATCTGGTTAAGTGGGCAGGATGGCCGGTAGAATACAACACTTGGGAACCCAAAAGCCACCTAGATGGGTCCAAGAAGCTTCTCGCAAGATACGAGACAAAGACGGTCCAAACGCACTCGAAGTGGGACGACGTACCAGCGCCCAAGTAGCTAGATAGATAAGTAACCCCAACCATTTTCCTCAGAAGAAGTCCCCATCTGTGAAACCAAGTCGGTGCTTGTGATGAGCCGACCGGAAAGCGCCCGTAGTGCGCCGAGAAAGTAACACCGCCAAGTTGAAATGCAAGAACTGTGTGTCTGCAGAAGGGCGAGGGCCGAACTGCGCCAAGAGCCAGTCGGACGGAGTCACCGCCGAGTTACTGCGAAGACGTACATTCGCAGGAGGGTGAGGACCGCGCTACACGGATGGTTAGCCGGGCGAGTCGTGAAGAGTCAAGCATTACAAACGTGGTAGTATTTAAAGCTACGAAGAGACTGGCCCAAGGGGCTGCAGTGGGGTATCAATCCTATGAAACGCCGAAGAAAGCAAAGCAACTATAGAGACGAGAGCAAGTCCTACAAGGCACTCCAGAGTCCAGATCGGGGAACGACATGCGGCCGCTACCCTATGCTATCTAGGCCATGCCGTTTAGACCGGCAGGCGACAAACCGGAGGTCGATCAACGAGTGCCCGCTTTGGGCGTTCCCGTGCGAGGAGGTCCTCGAAGTTTATACTTCTTCTTCTTTTGGCCCGAAGACCGTTTGCCGCTGGGCGAGACGCCGGCGTTCAGAGCCCCTTTTGGGGTAGAGGGGGGTTCGGGGAGCCTACCGGTTGGCAGCTTACCCTTGCCTGCCGCCTTAGGCGTAGCTACCGAAGACTGACCCCGGCGGGCACGAGAAGGCGTCGAAGGAACAACGGAGGCCCGAGGTACAGAGCTGACCGAACGCGTGGAGCCAGCGACGCCGGGTTTCTGGGGCGTAGGGGCAGCAACTGACTTCCGGGGTGTGGGAAGGCCACCGGGCGCCGAAGGGCCAGCTTCAGGTAGAGCCGGCTGGTCTGGACCCGGAAGGCGGACAACAGTCGGAGCGCGAGGGGCTTCGGGGGCAGACACCTCGGGTGCCAGGGCAGGCTGCTGGGGCGCTGCGACGGGCTGAGCCAACGCCGCGGGCTCACCTTGGGAAGAACCGGCGCTGCCAGGAAGCTCTATAACGAACGTCTTCTTGGCAACAGATCGGGTCCGGGGCACGGGGGCTTGTTTCTTGGCTGGCTCTGGGACCTCGGGCGCAGTCTCTTCAACGTCAACCTCCATGACATCTCCCTCACTCTGGGTTCCCTCTCGGCCTTCGGTCTCCGCACCGCTACCGTTGTCTTCCTCGTCGTCCTCCCAATCACCTTCTTCGTCCTCATCCTGCTCCGATCCATCGTCGGGCTCATAACCTGGATTGTCGACATCCTCATAGATATCGACATGAGCCTCCGGCTCCGGACGACCACCGGGGGCGTCAATCAGCTGGTCTTCTCCTAGCTCCAGGCCGCTGAGGGGACGGACGAGCGACTGACCACCGGAAGAGACAGAACTGACACCAACCTCCAACCCGTCGCCGCCATTCGAAGGAGAAGCTTGGCCGGCAGGTGATTTGCGGGTGCGGGCACGGGCGGCGGAGGTACCGGGCGGATTCGGACCGCCAACACGACGAGGAGCACGAGCCCCGCGTGACATCATAAACGGAGGCGCGTTGGCGTCGGAATCCAAGAGGCGGCCGCATAGCCCCTTGGGGTTCCAGTAAGACTTTCCGACGGATAGGAAGTCGGAATTATTGACACGGAAGCGTGCCATCCACGGCTCCTCGCCCTTGCGGAGCGGCATAGAGACGTCCTGCTCCAGATCCACGACAGCCCGGGCCAAGGCGCCGACGATGGGATTCGCATCCTCGTGCGGTAATCCGGCGAAGGAGCGCATACGTTTGAACCACTCCTCCGACGGGGCTTCCTGAAAAGTCATGGTGCGCTGCTAATTGTGAGCATACAGAACGGCGCTCGAAGACCGAGGGTCTTACCTCAAACATCTCCAGACCATGAGTAAGTAAACGACGAAGGGCGGCGCGCTCAGTGCGGACATAGGCAGCCTTTTCGCGGGGAGGAGGGGGGTGAGGACCAGTGAAACCGTGCTCTTGTTCGATGGCTCGGCGGAGACTCATCTCAGCCTCGCTAAGCAGGTAGATGGAACGACCTGCCTGGGCAACTAACTCCTCCGGAGGGTCATATGGCGCCGGAGGGACACCGTCACGAGCAAGCTCGGCAAGGTGCCGGTCAATATCGTCAGCAACCCGGTCGATATGGTTGCTGACATCAACAGCGTATTCAGAGATGCGCTGGGCAACCCCAAGGAAGATAGGGGGGATCTGCGACAAACAGTTAACCAACGGAACTCGATCGGAGAAGAAGAAACTTACTGCAAAACAGGCCTGCTTGTCATGGACACACTGGATACACTGGAGCTGTCCCTCGTTGGAGCAGAGACAGCGGGAGCGGGCGTCCACATGATGCTTCGTTACGCAGCCGGCGCAAGGCACGGTGGCAAGGACCTCGTTATACTCATCTTCTTCTTTCTGAATATAACGGTCACAGGAGCTCCAACCCACTTCCTCCCGATAGGGGTACTGCTCTGCGAGCGCGAAGCGAGAAGCGGGCTGCAACTCGGCCATATTGGTAAAATAAAAAGAAGCGGCGGTGACGAGCCGGCGAAGAGGGAAATATGTGTCTCAAGGACGATAAAGATATAAAAGGGAACGGCGATGGCCAGCCGGCTCTGAGGTAATAAGCGTCTCAAAGGACGATAAAATATAGGGAGAAACGGCGGTGACCAGCCGGCGAGGAGGGAAATAAGCGTCTCAAGGACAATATAATAAAGAAAAGAATAGCGCCGGCGGTGACCAACCGGCGAAGGGAAAGAGATGGCACAAGATAGTGAGATGGAAAAACGCAAAGGGGGCTGTGCTGCAGCGGAAATGGATGGCCGTTGCGAAGGTCCACGAGTCAAGAGGTAGCGCGAGGAACGGAAGGAAACGGAAGGGAGACCGGCAATAAAACCAGAGGTAGGCAACGGAAAGCAAAGCAATGGTGGGGGACGAGACGCGCCGACGCGGCTGGTGCGCTGGCACAGCAACACACCCCGAAGCGCGTCAGATCTACGGCCACAACAAACAAACAAAAACGACCTATCACGGAGCGGAAACGCGACCGCGATCGAGGCCCCGGGACCGCGATCAAGGCCCCGGGACCGAACGCTTTGCCGGAGGCCTACGGTCTGCGACGGCGGAGCGCCCGGACGGTCTACGACTTTCCGATGCTGGAGACCAGCATCTCAAAAGGGGGGAGCAGTGTAACGGTGCCGCTACGTTACATAGGTCTATGGTCTCCGACCGATATGCGCCAGACCAGAAAAGGGATCGTGACTCTAGCCGGCGTTTCGACAGAAGCCTCACCGCCTTACTCGGCCGATCCCAACTGTCGCACCCGAAGTCCTTGTCGGACTTCGGTCGCAACTCGATCGGCCGGTGCAGAGTTTTCCTATATAGTCTGTACGGTCGCCCTGCGACCGTACACACACTCCTAGTTCCCTAAGCTTTAGTTCACTTAGCAATACAGACCTATTACTCTGCATCACCTTACTTCGTCACTCAGACCAACCCCCTTACAGCTGTTGGTGGGCGTTTTCGTGAATAGTATGAGTTCGCTGTGGTGGTGACCACCAGTAGGAGTGGGCAGTGCCCTGTGGTGGTAAACATGCGATGCTTGAACAACGCCGACGATCGCCGGTACATCTGTTTGTAAGAACAACGCCAATTCACCTGGAATGATTGAACGAGTGAGCGACACCGATGCCACTTGCATGAAGTCGTCGGCACCAGATAAGCGTAAATTTGCAAGGGCGGCCTGTGAAGCGTCAGTCTCCAACATCGTTGGTCGATTTGAATCATAGAAACTGAGAATGACGGTGTTGGCGAAGGCATCCTTGAGGGTCGCTATCGACTCGCGGGCGGTCTCATCGAGTGATATTTTGGTGTTCTTGGTGATGGCGACGTCTTTCTTCAGGTAACGTGTTAGCGGGGCAACAATCTTTGAGTAGCCATTTATGAATCGACGATAGAAATTGCAGAACCCCAGGAATTGCTGGAGGTCATGCACCGATTCAGGCATGGGCCACTCTTGAATCGTGGCTACCCTCTTCGCATCCATTTCTAGCCCGTTATTCGAAATCACGTATCCCAAGAATTCTAGCTTCTCTTGGTAGAATTGGCACTTGGATGGCTTGGCATATAGTTCTGATTGATATAGACGTTCGATGACTTGCCGTACATGGTCCGTGTGGGATTCGCGGTCTTGGGAGAAGATCAGTACATCGTCCAGGTAGACGATGCAGAATGTATCCAAGACGTCGCTCAGGGCTTCTTGGATATAATTCTGGAACGTGGCCGGTGCGTTGGAGAGTCCCATAGGGATCACTAGGAATTCGAAATGGCCGTAGCGGGTGCGGAACCCAGTCTTCCACTCATCGCCTTCCTTAATTCGGAGTCGGTAGTAGGCGTCTTTGAGGTCTATCTTCGTGAAAATCTTCGCCTTGGAAAGTCGGTCTAGCATTTCCGAAATGAGGGGGAGAGTGAAGCGGTTCTTCACCGTAACCTTGTTGAGTCCCCTGTAGTCTACACAAAGTCGGAGACTGCCATCTTTCTTCGGTACAAACAGGATCGGAGCCCCCGCGGGGCTCTTGGACTTCCGGATCTTGCCGTTCTTCAACATTTCGTCTAGCCACTCCCTTAACACCCTTAATTCGTTGGGGGCCAGTGGATATATCGGGTAGTAGGGGACCTTGGCTCCTTCAATAAGGTCTATAGCTAGGTCGCCCCGGGTGGAGTGTGGCAGCTTAGCAGCATTGGTGACGTCGAAGAACTGGGAATACTGGCGGAACTCCACCGGAACGGTGTCGATTCCGGGTGGTCCTGTATCGACAGTGGTCTCTTCGAGATACAGTGGTTCCAGAAGAGGGATTACGGCTTGGCAGCAAACTTCGTTGCGGCATGCTTTGGCGAATTGTGAGGCGGTTAATAGTTGTAGCCGTCTCTTCTGCAGTCCGAAATACCACCGGTTCGCCCCCGTATCTAGGACGATGCCTTGTTCTTTTAAGGTGGTCATGGATAGCAGTAGAGGGCTTCCCTCCACTCTGTCGTCACGCGGAATGGCTATACATGCGCGTCGGAACTTTCTCACGGTGCCTCGGTGGTCCGTGAGCGAAACGTCGACCCAGTAGGCTCCGTAGGTAGGAAGTTTGGTTTCGGTGGCTCCTTTGAGTCCGGGTGTTCGGATGGGTGCCTTCTGTAACTTGTGCTTCAGGGCAAAAGAGTAGCTGATGCAGTCGCATTCGGCGCATGAATCTAGGTCGGCGTGGGTGTCGATGTGGTCGGACGATCCCTTTCTTGGGTGGATGGACACTGGGGTATGGAACCGTCGGGCTACCGGTATGGATTCGGTAGGTCCAGACTCCGGTTTGTCTGGGCCTACTGGTCGTTTCCCGAATCCCGGTCTGTTGAGGCATAGCTGTCCGACCCGTATCCGTCAGTGTACCGGTCATCCTCCCCGTCCGAGTCGTCAGTTCTATAATAAGATGGACTGTCGCTCTCGGCTTTCTCTGTTTCTGACCAATCAGCTTGGGCTTCTTGTATTCGTCGTTTGTGCCGGTGGCTTCCCTTGTCGTTGTTGTCCCTATCTGGACATTTGTTGGCGTAATGGCCTTTCTTGTGGCACCTGTAGCACTCGACTTCAGCCCGGTCCTTCGACGGCTCGCCGGCGGGCTTGGAGTCAGAGGGGCGTGTGTGGTCTCGTGGTGCCCTTGAGTGGCGTTCAGTAAACCGGTGCTCTCGTCTGTGGTGTCGCCGCTTCATTTCTCGATGTTGGCGACCTCTGACGTAGTGGTCTTTTCCATCTGGATATTCTTTCCTAGGGGACCGTCCTCCTTTCGTTGGCCTCTCGGAGGTTCTTCCTCCTTGGGTATAGTGCTTTGGCATCAGGTCCCAACGTCGGGTAGCGGCGTCAACCATGTCTTCTCTTTTGGTTGGCAACTTCGGATTGTAGTTTTGGATTTCCTTCTGCAAAACCGGCAATAACTTTCTAAAGTAGAGCATGGCCCGGTCCTTGGGCGATTTGTAGTCGTCTTGATCCTCCAGCTGTGCGAGGTAGTAATCAAACATGCGAGGGTGCTGTCCCTCATGCTGGTAGGCGCGCTCAATTTGACTATTCACCATGGCGATCAGGTTGGAGGATCGCCGGATCATGGTCTTGGTCCACTTGACAAACACTTCGTATTCGTTGAGGAGTCGGTGACGTTTCGTCCTGGATAGACCGTTCTTGTGGACTTGGAATTGGTTCTTGCAGACTTGGTTCATTTGGGAAATGGCGTAGATGATCTTTCCCTTGTCGGTTCCATAGCGGGCCGGGGCCGATTCATACATGAGCTCCAGTTCCTGGAGCCACTCGGTCCACTTCAGGTAGGTGAAGTCCATCGACAGCTTGGGGTAGTCGAACTTCACTAGGCGGCTAAGGTCGATTTGATTTCCGCCCCGGGTCGCCGACAAGGTTGACGATAGCCCACCAGAGTGATTTCCGGATCCTGACGATTGCCCACCGGACCGGCGACGGCCCGGTGCATCTCCATGATCCGAGTCAGGATCCGAATGGTTGCTGGAGCTGCTATCTTTGGAACTGCTAGAGTCACCGCTATCGCTGGGACTAGTCTGTCGGTGGCTGTGATGGTGACGTGGTTTGTGACGACGTCCGTTGTCGTTTCGTCGTCGTTCCGAGACTCCGGACGGAGAGGGGTCCCTGCGATTGGAGCGCTCCCTGGAGTGTGACTCGTGATTTCGTTTCTTGTGGTGACGATGACGAACGCCCCCGACTCGTCGGCCTTCCCTGGACGACTCTCTTGACGTGTCTGATCGTGATGATGACGAATCGCGGCGGTGTCGGCCTCTGCGGGATTTTCGGGCCTTACGGTCCTCCGCCGGACCGTCATCGGGCCTGTCGATTGGCGATTCCGAGCCTGACTGGTCCCGTTGTTGGGTTGCAGCAATAGCTTCGGCCATGAGCTGGTTTCTGATTTCACGTCCCAGTTGGTGGTAGTATTCGCCAGCGATTCGTTTTCGGTCCCTCTGGCTCAAGACGGGGGTCCGATTGGCTCCCGTGGCTGGAGTGCCTTCGTCGATGTCGACGTCGCTTGGCAGATCTCGAGGGATGCTTTCCGTGATCCCACTGCCCGGGGGTTCACTGAGAACCGTGGACCCTTCGTCCGGTTCTCGGGGTTGGTCCGGGCCTGGGCTGTCTGGTTGGCCCGGTTCTTCGTTATCCGGTTGTTGGTCGTTCAGGTGTTGGTCGTCGGGAGGGTTCCCCGGGTTTTGGGTGTTAGCCCTGGAGGTTTCGGCACGCGTGATGGCCATGGCTTCTTCGTTCGCAGGTAGTCGAATAGAAGAAGGTTCAGAATTGTAATATACGTATATACGGCGCACGGCTGGACTAGGTGCGAACGGTGGAATCGGGGCCGGAAGGCAGGCGATACGGCAACGGGCAGGGCTACGGCAACAAGGTGCAATATAACGACCGAACGGCGTATATAGGTCTAATACACAGACTGAACCTTGGAGGACCAAGGTTCGTGGCCGGAGGCCTTCCTTGGCTACGGCTATATATACAGGAATTGACTAGATGACTAAGAGCGGCCGTACGGCTATATGACGTCAAGACTTCTCCGCTCCCTTAGATGACTAAGAATCGCCACCGGAACCCAGACGGTCCGTTGCTACTGGCTATCTCCTATAGCGCACGTGACGTACGTGACACCTTGAGACATTAGCGCGTGTCGACTCAACCGTCGTGGCTCAATAGAATAACACGCTACTACTTCATTATGGGGCTCTTACCCCCTAAGGCGTCCCGTTCCAGGAAACTATGAAGAAATAACATGCCATCGGTATTCTACAGGAAGGTCATGCGACCAACACAGCATTAGCTCATTGTTCAGACTGATCTCGTACGCGAGAAGACTCTACAGCTGACTACAGAAGACCTTTACAAATGTCCAACAGACATACGGAAGGAAACCGGAGAAGTGTTGATTAATTCCTACCTGGTAAGACCTACCCGGTAGGACCTACCCGGTAGACCGAACTTCAGACGGCTCTATCTCTACGAAAGAGAAGTCATATCAAGACGAGACTACTACCATTCGACTCATCTCGACAGGAGCTTTCGAATGATATATATAGGGTGTACATGCCAGGCCAAAAAGATTCCTAGACCACCTGAGAACTGGCCAAAAAAGCAGCTTCGTGAGTTGTCTCGGCGAAATTCCCATACTAATAATTTGTCGGAAGTGGGGCTAGTGGTGGGAACCCTCTACGTCGCTTTCTGAGGCCAAGTGGGCCTAGTGGGTATATGGGAAGGTGACCCAAGGAAGAAGAATTCCGAAGATAGCCAACCCGCCCAGTGAAACAGTCGTGGTGATTCATAACTCAGACACCTATACCAGCATTAGCGCAGCACTTACAGTACCGATATTCGGCCTTAGAGGTTACGGGGTAGCCGACAAGGCCCAGACAGCAACTATCACACTTAGCGAATGGAGGACTTAAAAGAAGAAAGTCCTCGAGTCAGAAAGGAAAGAAGTGGAAGGGCACAACGACCTTTACGACCATAATCTATTATAAGCTGAATTGAACTATTGTTCCAAGCCCCTAACGTCTGCTATTCATGATAGTCAGTCCATGTCTAGCGGTGCCGAAGACCCTTGTCACATTGTGGCTCGCTCTCTTTCTTGTAGGCAATAACCATATCATCAACGTATACGAATAGCAATATCCCTCTCCAAGAGTAGCAGCGAGGCTCATATGGAATGGGTTCAAAACCGATCTCTCAGAGGGAGGTGGAAAGCTGTGACAAGGGCAGTAGTACTGGGCTTGGGACAGTCACTAAGTGAGGTAGAAGTGTATAGTAGTGTCCATAACGTTCTATGATTCTTTATAGTCACCAGGTTGCTGGAGGAGGGAAGGTTTTCCCTTTCTCCCCAGGTCCTGGGGAACACAGACTATACCCAAGTGCGGACCCGCTTTTCCGCACCGGTGCCCTAAACTAATACAGTATAGTGTCTGACACATAGCTGGTGGCCCAGTAACTGGAAGTTCTTGTATGGCGCATAAAGTTACGTAACACTTTATGCGACATACCGTACATCTCCCCTAACTGTTTGCAGCCACTTATGTGTCAGTACATAATAGGGCATGATAGATGTAGGTACATAGGTACATGCCTAAGCAGAGGTATAAGGGTACATGAGTACTAAGGTACATGTGTACCAAGATACATAAAGGTATAGTACATGAGTACATGTGACAGAGGTACAAAAGTACAAGAAGACTTGTGTATAAAGGTACAAAAGTACAAAGGTACAAAGAGACTGGTGTACAGGAGTACAAGGGTACAAGGGTACATGACAGGGTGTAACATTGTACATAGGTCTGGTAAGGGATAAAGAGCTTGTAGGAAGGTATGGTAACTGTATAGAAAGATATGACAACTGTGTAGGAAGGTATGGTGATTATGTAGGAAGGTGGTATACTTGTACGTATGACATCGAAGGTCCAGAAACTGGGAACGGACAGATCATAGCATTCCCGTACTGGTAGCGAAGTCGGAGGGTTGAGAAGGAAGGGAGTGTAGAAGTCCAATACGTGGTCGGACGGAAGGAAGTCAAGGGGTGACTACATTGGACCCGACACCAGAATAGGTCTGAACGGACAACTGCTAACCTAATTACCAGAACAGGGCAGTCATAAGCATAGTTACGAAGAAGCGGTGGATTGTAATGAATGAATGAATTGAATTGAAGGGCTGCCGCCCATGCCAGCTAACTACTAGGTCGTAAAGCAACCCAGGAAAGACCTCCTTCTTATAGCCGTGTGCGAAGTCGTAAAGACGCGCTAGCAAGGATAGTGATACCAGTAACCTCTTGCCTCTCCTCCGTAGCTAATAAGGCACCGGATATGACCTGATCGTAGTGCTCTTGATTGATTGCCGTCAATCCCGCTGCTTCAGCACGAAAGTCGTCCCGCAAATGCTTGGTAGAGGGTTGATGGGCTCGTTGTTTCTTCTCTTTCTTCTCTTTTTTGGTCCTTTGGCGGTCGCTGGTCCTTTGGCGGTCGCTGGTTCTTTGTTGGTTGCGATTCTGCGTTGGTCGATCTTCTTTGGAGGCACTAACAAGCTCAGTTTGGTTTTTTTCAGGCTCGAAGGCAGCAAACCCACTGCCTTTGATTACTTTTCCTTTTCTCATACTATTTTCAGCATCGGTACTGATGGTAGCATCTTGCTTCAGGATCTCTACAACTCTCTCTAGGATGAGGGTCCCAGCTACAATCTGGTCGTGATACTGCCCCTTGAAGTTAGTGACCCAGCTTAGGATCCAGTTGCCGAGGGCCTTTTGCAAGTCAGCAGCCAGTCGGTAGTTCTCGATATGCTCGGTAACACCAGCCATGCGAGCTCGTGAGGCTTTGTTATACCACTCGTCAGCCCAAGTTTCCAGTCCCTTAGGCTGTTTCTTAGTGGTAGTGTCGAGAAAAGCGTGATATTCGTTGATGTAGCGGAACCTTTTGCTTTTGTTGGTAGTCTGGCCAACTGCTGATAAGCTCGCGAACCATTCGTTGATTTTGTTCGCAGAGGACATGTGGATAATACGGTAGCTGTCCGATACCGAGCTCTCTATCCATTGAGTGAGCTTTTTTACAGACTTTCGGTGGTCTCTATAACGCTCATCCTCCTTGTGGTAGGTTGCCATGGCTTGGTTGTATTGTGCCTTTCCAGCAACGGTAAGATTAGTGTCTATCGCTGCTTCCAGATCAGCTCCTTGCAGGAGGGGATAGTCCCTGATTCTGGGCTTGATAGGCTCCGTAGACCATTCGAGCTTGTCATCATGGCGTATGTAGCTCCATAGATTGTGAGCTTTTGCCTGCCTTCTGAAGTCCTCTTCCCAGAGCGGGAAGTCTTCTGACTTCTCCAAGGAAGCGTATTTATTTCTTTTAACCATTGTGATGATCGTTATATTGATAAGCAAGAAGCTTGTCTTTTCGTAGAGTATAGAGAATCTGGTGAGACTCTTAATTGTAGGATTGCAGTAATTTCTGATATATTGATGAAGCTGTCTAACGAATGCTGGGAGGCTCTTTCGCCACCCTTACAGAGTTTTCCTATTTTCATTCACTAGAATATATTACATAAGCTTGTGCGCACGCCACATAAGGGCTGAGTAGCTCCACTTATATCGCCACAACATAGAGCTTTTCACCCAGTATTACTAAGCTCTTTCTGTCCATATTACCTAATTAACGGTCCCTAATCCAACACAAGTTCCTTCATGTAGCTACCTGCAATACGGACTACACTAATTACAGTGCAGCCTACCTACCGGTACTATCATAAAGTTCATTGAAAACAAGGGCTTCTTGCCCCCGGCGGGAGGGGGCCTCAAGTTTTGGAATCTTTCGTCAGGGCACCCTGCAGCCCAATGGTCACTGTCCAAAATTTGACGGCCGGCAAATGACGCCCAAGTCCATCTCCACACGTCCACGGCGATTGCAAGAGGTATGCGCTACCTGTCTAGGTATCTAGGTAGTATTAGTTAGAGATCTCAGATAGTTACTCAGTAGGCTAAGAAACTTATAGTATGCTGTACCGAATACCTGGTTTGCCAAACAATGGGTTTTTTTCCCTAATGCCATAGTTTTCCAACCTTTTGAACGCTGCACTGTCTATCACTGGACGGGGTTGAAACCGCGTGCCTGGCTATGTAGGCACCTACTTCGTGCATGTAGGTGCTGCTAACAATACTACCTCTGTATGAACCTATTCAAACCGTCCGGACGTGCGGACGTACGGGTTACTGATAGGTAATTATTAGTGCTATTCGTATGTACCTAGCTGTAGTGTAAGATCTCGGTTATATATGGATCCCCCGGGTCTATAACGCACCGGTCACTCTCTCATCCTTGGTACTGACTTATAGTGTAGTACATTATTACCCGTACCCCGTCTTCATCCTGTCATTCAGCCCAGCGCCATATGCTCTGCCGCCTAACATACCTAGGTACCTCTATCGGCAAGGGGTTAACGTGTTTACCCCGTTGGTTACCCTGTTGGTTACCCTGCCATATATCTCGGGCATCCGGGATTCCGGGGTCATTGCTCGCTTACAGCTCCCTAGATACTGCGCTCTAGATACTGATGTGCCTGAATAGGTTGAGTACCGACCAATGCTTTGAGCCGAATAACAGGGCGAAGGTCATACGAGACAAGTCGCGCTCCTACTAGATGACCGAGCAATCCGGTAGGCGAACCAATAGAGTAACCACATGGCACATTGTACGATACATAAGTACGGAATCTAGGTAGTGTAACTCAGTGGGAGGGATTATCTCCGCCAGGATAGCTAAATAGCAAGTCCCTACCTGTATCACATAGACCTCGACGCCTTGGAACGTGAGCCATGGCTTCTGTCTTCTGCATGCGGATGATGCCGATGGATAAAGAGACCAGGTACGGAGTATTGCCAGCAGCGTTGCGGCCTGGACTTGAGACCAAGCAAGCTTACGGGCAGGTAGTTTAAGTGTACAATGGCATCTAATCCGTAGACATTACGCGAACCACGCGTGTATTAGTTAACGGCTGAGATGCGGCACAGTGGGCCGAATGCCATCCCGCAAGGGTAAGCAACCGAGATCCTATCCAGGCCTTGTCCGTTTAAGGTACAATTGCACGGACCGTCGATGTGCACACTACTTATACCTAGGTAGTTGTAACTTGTCATGGTTGGTGTGGTGTGATCGCGAGGTACACCCATTCCATCCGAGCCTTGATCATATATATCTACCTACAGACAGAACTACGGACGTACATACTTCCTACCTACATCACGTACTTGATGTCGTAGGGACCCTCAACAACCCCATGTAGGTAAATATATAGCTTATTCGTGGCCTTGCAATTAACAGTGTAGTGTACGCATGGCTTATTACCTGTTAGTGCTATCCGAGAATGTTGCGAGAATGTTGCGAGAATGCCAGGATGGCGACGTACGGCTAGAGTCTAGACACCGACCCGTACCTGGCCTACAATAGTACCTTACCTACATCTTGTACCTGAATTGCAACGTATAAGCGGCATGCCGGAAACTGCTTTCAGAAACAATGATGGACCTTACCACTCCTTGCCTCTCGTAAACACTCCCCTGATATCCAGGGTTCGGTTGCTGCCGCCCGCGTATGTCCTCCGGGGCCGGAATGCGGAGGCGAGAACTATTCTGTCAGTTAGCTTGTGAAGCTGAAAGGGCATGATTGTTAGAAATGGTTTTTCTCTCGTCGCCTGACTGATTACTATGCAGTTTATCGGCCTGTCACCCGCACGTACCATTCTTTAACGAGATCGAGCCCCAGGATATCGGTTCACTCCAAGGTCTGATCGCTTCCAGGCATGAACCCTGAACCGCTTGACCTAGAACTTTAGCGACCCATGCATCTGCACGTTGGACTACCTGGCGGGCCGGCTGAAAATCATATGGTGATCATGGTGATTATGGCCCCATGGGGACAGCATTTCATTTGCCTAAGCTGTCGGCAGGTTGGAGGAGTATTTGCGCAGCATGTACGGTTAATTTTGCTCAGACGGTAATTCAAAGAGTCTGTAATAGCGAATTAGAATGAACGACCAGACTTTGATGGAAGTTCAACCTGACGGATTCTTGATACTGAGTATAGGTACGTAGACATGTATAATGTAGGTAATATTGTTAACGGTCGATAGTGAACCTTGGAAATCCCACGTGTGGATCATCAGGGTGCAAGTATGTAGATTATATATTGTAGATACGACACTACGTCTACACCTGGTTGATGGAGTGTAAGGATACATGCAGTGTACTGTCCAGGTCCCCATCTGACATTGTCAGGCTTGCATTGGACGCCCTCTGCGACTGGGGACGATGTTATGGATCGGAGTCACCCAATCCTATGGCATCTATTTCTCGATTCTCGTATTACACCTCCGCTGGCGTTATTATTTGGATACCCGAACAGGGGCCGACGGGACCCATCCGGGCTGACAATACTTTGACCCGACCATCTCGGAATGGTGGTCAACACTTCAAGAAAGGGAGGGGATGTTGGATGCGATATCTATAAATGACGGGCCATTCGCCATGCTTGATTCGCTTCTCTGTTCTGCCTTGCTTGTATTATTCACGATGACTTGCTGCCCACCCTCCTCTCTTTGATCCGGTGAGATTGGGTAGAATAGGGTTACATGGTTTCTTTCACTGATCTCGCTTCTTCCTCCCCTTGCTCTCTGGCTCTCTACTAGGACACTAAGGATAGACCGTCGCTATGCGGTGGAATACGCATCTTTTGTCCGCGTTGCTCTCGGCGAGCGCGCTGACAAGAGCAGATCCAACATGGCCTTCCAGTATTGATGAGTTGGAAGAGATCATGTACCAAGTTCAAGGCTATCGCTCTCGGCAATTCGGCGGGACTGTGATACCTTGTTCAAGCGAAGCTGCGGGCCCAGGACGTCACAACGCGGCGGCATGGTTGCGATCCGCTTTCCACGACATGGCAACCTCTACTATTGCCGGCGGCCCACGACAGGGCGGTATGGACGGATCATTACAATACGAACTGACGAGCTCAGACAACATCGGTTCAGCATTCAACACAACGCTCAAGTTCATGGCCGACTACTACACAAGTAGATCGAGTGTGGCTGATCTTCTTTCTCTGGGTGTGTACTACGCCGTGAGATCTTGTGGTGGTCCCGCCGTGCCAATTGCTGGCGGCAGGATTGATGCCAAAGCCGGTGGCCCTATAGGGGTCCCGCTGCCACAGAATTCAGCATTCACTTTCGAGCAACAGTTCGCACGCTTGGGTTTCAGTCAGACCGAGATGATTCAAGCTGTTGCATGTGGTCACAGTATTGGCGGAGTTCACGAGGTCGAATTCCCTCAGATTGTTCCACCGGGCAGCACAGAAGATGGGGAAGCGCCGACAGACTCTACCGTAGACGTGTTCGATAACAAGGTTGTTACCGAATACATTTCAGGCAACACAACGAATCCCCTGGTCGTCGGACCTTCAATACAGGCCACAAGGAACTCTGACTTCAAGGTCTTTAACTCGGACGGAAACGTGACAGTGAGCGGCATGACAGATCCCACGACTTACAACAGCATTTGCGCCACGATTCTGCGAAAGATGATCGAGGTGGTCCCTGACGGTGTCGTCCTTACGGATCCCATTGAACCTTACGCGGTTAAACCGGTCAACATGCAGCTCACCCTGAACTCCCTGGCTTCCACCATGCAACTATCAGGGCTGATCCGAGTCCGCACTACAGACTTTGGAACCGACTCCGCCGAGAGTGTTTTGCTGACGTACAAGGATAGAACTGGCGGTAGCGACTGTGGCCGCTCGGGATGTACGTATACAGCAGACCTCCTGGGTGCTACGCAAGGCTTCGATGACACGTTTGTGGTAAGTATCAATCATAGTATCCCATATAGCTCCTGGTACACCTTTTTATGTTAACATACGTCAAGTGGTTTCCTATTAGCGTCGAGATTCCGGCTTCCTCGGGCATCTCCTCTTTCACCTTGACGGTCAATATGGCCAGTGGGACATCGAAGGTTTATGACAACAATGGAAATTCGTATCCCATGAAAGATGGAATTTTCATGCAAATGCCCCAAAGCTGTCTTCTTGAGGGCAACTTGACGGTTGTGGCGGCCGTGAGTTAAACTGCCTCTATTATCTAATTAGTTTCAGGACACTGATATTAGGGAATAGGTACGCAACGACCTTGGATCGCTGCCGGTTAATATGCATCTCTCATATAAGACAGCCGTTGCGGACCCGAACCGCCCAGTCCCCGTTCTGAACGATGCCACGGTGAACATGGTGAAAGGTGCTTGCGCCGGGTCTTACACCCTCTATACGGCTTCATACCAAGACCTTGGCGACCTCGCCTATGCTAGTAAGATTGATGTTATTAGTGGGAGTGGTGAATCGGCGTCGCGAGATGGCTTCAAGGCAGCAAGCGACGTTGGGGCAACTTGCATTGCCTTCGATCTTCCTCAAGATAGCCTCTGTTCTCGTGCGGACGATCCCCCGCCCCCAGAAACATCAGCTACTGTGACACCGACTGTGACGGCTTCAGAAACCGTGACTGGAACAGTGACGGGAACAGCAGCAGCGGGGACGCCGTACCACAGAACAAGCTTGGGGAATTACACGCTGGTCGGCTGCAACACGGAGTCGACGGTCGTAGGAGTCCGCGCTCTAACCGGTGCCAGTTTTGTTTATGATGGGATGACGCTCGAGAGCTGCATGGGAAACTGCACCGGGTTTTATTATTGGGGCACCGAGTTTGGACGCGAGTGTTACTGCGGTGATAAACTCGATCCGACCAGCACGAACGTTACGCTTACAGAGTGTAACATGGTCTGCTCCGGAGACGCGACGGAATACTGCGGCGCTGGTGACAGGCTTGAGTTATACGTTACTACGGGCACCATCCCGACGCCCACCGGCACTCTGGCAATCAAGCCGACGGTACCGCCCTACCTACGAATCGGGTGTTATGAAGAGCTCCCTACTCGCGCACTCACTGGAGGAGACTTCCCGAGCGACTCCCAGACCCTTGAGCTGTGCGCAACGAACTGCAACGGCTTTACTTACTTTGCCACAGAGTATAGTCGCGAATGCTACTGCGGCAACTCAATCGATCCCAGGAGCAACGTCACCGCCGATACGGACTGCAA
The DNA here is from genome assembly GCA_028637635.1 of Xylariaceae sp. X802. Lineage (NCBI taxonomy): Eukaryota > Fungi > Ascomycota > Sordariomycetes > Xylariales > Xylariaceae > Xylariaceae sp. X802. The sequence continues at coordinate 561,055 of JAJFDH010000019.1, forward strand.
CATGGTCTGTGCCGGCGATCCGACCGAATACTGCGGTGGGAGCAACAGACTCGAGATGTATCGACTAATCAACCCACCAACGTCGACTTCGGTGATCCCCACGCCTACTATCACGCCCACGAACAAGCCCACTGTCTCCAGCTACGCTTTCCAGGGCTGCTGGACTGAAGGGTTGGACGGAGTGCGCGCTTTGGACGAGGCAGAGACGGCAGGAAACGTCACGCTCGAGTCCTGCGCCAGTTTTTGCCAGAGTTATCACTACTTTGGAACCGAGTTTGGCCGCGAATGCCACTGCGGAAACACCCTCGCCGCCACGAGTAACCAGACGAATATAACTGACTGCAACACGCCATGCACGGGAGACCCAACCGAGTACTGCGGCGCCAGCAACCGACTGAACCTCTACTATTCCAACACGACCGTCGGTCCCTCGCAGCCCCTCACGGTCGGCAACTACTCCTGGTATGGCTGTCAGACGGAGGCCACAGGTGTCCGCGCCCTGGATAGCAAGACTCTTGTAAACGACACCATGACGCTCGAGGTCTGTGCTGCATTCTGCTCGGGCTCCAAGTACTTTGGCACCGAGTATGGCGCGGAATGCTACTGCGGAGATACATTTGGCGAAGGGTCCGTGGCGGCCCCGAGCACTGACTGCTCCATGGCTTGCAGCGGCAATGCAAACGAGATTTGCGGTGCTGGGAACCGGCTGAGCGTCTACGTTTTAACGCCGCCGACGCCGGGGGCATAACGAAGCGGACGCGTCGCGAGAACCAGGGCGTGCCAGGTGAATCTCATCTCACCGAGAGTCCGAAGTACGTAGTCATATGAAAGATTGTAGATAGTGTACAAGACGGTGTTGGCGTGAGAATTACGAAAAGAGGCCTTTTGTACCCTCTATTAGACGTTTCTGCAACAGAACTTCATCTTATTCGCTCCGTGACGGTTGTTTGTGCCATGCCTGACTTCGTAGGTATCTTGTCCACAATAGAGCTCGGCCACTTTAATAGCCTACTCAGACATTTATAGGTGTGATCACCATGAATCGCGGAGCAGTGGGTACAGCAGGCCGAATCATCGAGTCAGGCGCGTTATGTTGTCGCGAATCGATTTATCGTGCGCAGATTCTGGAGAGGGCGACAACATGACCAGTCTTCTCCTGACTGTTGGGCCGCTGACCCTGGTCGGCCCCATAAATGGCCGAGCTTGGTTAGTGGCCGAGGTCGTCATGGTTGGCAGCACGTTATGGTTTGCGGCCAGGCATGGTTCCCGGCCATCCATTGGTATGTAAGTCAGGCAGTTAGCCAGCGCGTTTACCGCGTAAATTGAAACTCCTGCGAACGAAAAAGAAACTTGCAGCGTAGCGTTGCTTCAGGTAGTATCTCGTATAAATGCAAGTAGGTAGTTACGGACGTACTTCGTACGGGAAGCTCTTACAGAATCCCTCGCTACCTAATTACCTTAGGTAGGTAACTGTCGCAGCTGGCAGCGTCGTTGACTCCGATCTTCCCGGCCTGGGCTTGCGCTAGGTAATTACATAATTCCCTCCGTGACTTCGTACTGTACGAAGCACCGTACAATGCGGAATACGCGCACATGATTCTCCGATCAACCTACGTCCGTATCTACTTACCTACACACTACCTATTTCTATTCCTCAGTATCAAGTGTTGACCGAGTCTTCCCTTACCGACAGACTAGAAGCGACGCAAAGGATCACGAGCCGTACAGCCCACCGCCCACCATCCCCCCTCTCTCGCCACCCCACTCACAGAAAATTCCAGCTCTTTTTGCGCCACGTCTGCAACATCGTGCATCCTGCGCAGTCACGCTTGCGTTTGCCTCGTTTCCAGTCTACGGATCCAACAAACGTCCACGTCGCTGCGCCGCATTCAGAATACTTATTCCCTTTCTACGCTTCCGTAGACACTCACATTGACTTTGCTCTCTATGCGTTGTTCAAGTCGGTAGTTCGGCCAAACCCAAGGACAGGTGGAACGTCGTCTCGCTCAGCAACATGTCGACTGGTCGGCTTTGCCATGCGCTCTGCACAACCGCGTCTAGCTGCTGAGACCAGAACTGGATCTGGTACCTCGGCCTACTCCCTCTCGACCCGTGCCTTTTCGGATTTGGTGGCAGCGGGTTGGTTTACAACACGAGAATTCCTTGCGCGTGTGGGATCAGCTGTCGGAGTTGGAGGGTTTGGCGATATGGTCAGATTATTTGTTTTCCCCTTCTGTCTTGTTTCCTTTACCTGATCAACAGCTCACTTTTCTAGCCCATCAAACCGGCGAACTTGGGTGGCCCAAAGCCCGTGAACACCCTTGCCGGCAATAGCCCGGCCTCACGAACGCCTTATGGTATCCCGTCTTCCTCTCGGACTATCCCATCGAGCCCCCCGCCAATAAGCCCTCAAAGCCCTGAGAGCAGTTTGGGTCTCCCACCGGCGAAACGCCTGAAACTCAGCGAAAGCGAGTCAAGCACTGTACGCTCCCGTGCTACGCTTTCTCCGGTTGACCCGTCAACGCCTGGAAAACGATCTGCAGGAAGCAGGCCGGTCCCTGATCTTCAGCCTTTACCTATCTCAGAAGGGATACCTGAGCTTCGTGTGGTAGATCGTTGGACTAAACCCGGACGGGCTCGCAAACGTCATAATCACCCAGGGCATGGAGAACGTTTAGAAGACGGTAGGGCCGAGCCTTCTATTTTGCTGGAGATTAATGAGGATATCAGCGAGCACATCAATGACAAAATCAGCGAGGACGATGTTGATTTCATTGGATCCCGGAAGACGTCGGCTGTTTCACGTACAACAACGAAACGCAAACAATCGGAAACTCGCCCTGTGTTAGATATCTCGCATAACTTCAAGGGCAACAAACATTCGACACGAATGTTTAGCGGAATTGTCGATATTGTGGAAAGGAAGGAGATGTTCCCTGAACTTGATTTGACCCCAGACGAGCTGGCTCCGAGCCCAGAGGATATCGCAGCTCGGCCTTCTAAACGGCTCAAGACTTTGCCGCGTAGTGTATCAAAAAAAGGCAATATTTCATCGACAAAATTCATTGATATTTCTGATACCGGGCCACCTATTGCCACGAGGGCAGCAAACCGACAAATGGATGGGCCGAGGAGAAGTGCTGATTCAATCATCGGCCAAGGCCTACGTATCTTGCGGGGTGTTTCTGGACAGTGCTCTTATGAGACGGCTTGTGAGAGCGATCCCGAAGACTGTTTACTGTCTGTTCGCGAAGAAGGTCATATACTGTTTCCAATTGACAACGACAGCAACCCCTTGACGAACTACAAATATCTGACGATCGACATTAAAAGAGTGAAAAGCATCCTAATTGCTCCGAATGAAGAAGAAAGTCGTATAGTCACTGCCACTTTCGAAAGTGCAAATCTCTCTACCGGCGCTGGCCCTAGATTAATGGTCGAATTTGCCTCCACGAAAGACTTATCTAGATTCAAGCAATGGGTTGCTCTTTATCGTCCTGATGATCAATCGATCATCAAGGGATGCAAGAGGTAAGGCCGACTCGAAATGTGTTCTGACGGAGGCTAATACTCAGGCAGCGCCAAACTCGAGGGAGAATTTCGTGAAATGATTAAACGAACCAAACGCCATACAATGGCTACGGAAGCCCCAATTGGCGATGATATCAGGCTCATACAACATAATCGGAACAGCCGTGCGACTGGGACTCAGGCAAGTCCTCGCCTTGCAACTGAATCTAGCGCTGAAACTACTGTGAGGGGTTCAATGACCTCCTCATCTTTTCATCATAAATCTAGGGACGATGCCATCACCACCAGTCAAGCATGGGATGATAAGCAAATGGCAGCACAACAAACACGGGCGACTCGCTCAACATCCGCGTCTAGTCCACCGGAATCGCGTAGGCCTGAGCCAGAAAGTTGGACCTCGGTCAACCCGAATTGGGAAAGGCAGTGGCGGAATTCGCTTGTGTATCCAACGAAAGGAAGAAATCGAGCGATTGTCGACAAGGACGATATTCAGCGCCTTGATGAGGGCCAATTCCTGAATGACAATATCATTATTTTCTATCTCCGATATCTACAACAGAAATTGGAAGATGATCAACCGGAATTGGCGGAGAGGGTCTATTTCCACAACACATTTTTCTACGATAAGCTGAAGCCCGTAAAGTCTGGCCAGGGAATTAATTATGATAGTGTCAAAGCCTGGACGTCGAAAGTAGATCTTTTCTCCAAGGACTACATCATTGTTCCTATCAATGAGTATACCCACTGGTACGTTGCAATCATCTACAACGCACCTAAACTCGTCCTCCCCACCAAACCCCACGAACAAGTTGATGCTGCTGGGGATGGTGCTGGGAGCAATGTGATTGCAGTTCCCGACGACGCCGAGATTATCCAAAAGGCCGCTGAGGCTTCTTCCAAGGGTGATACACAACATGGCGATGTTAGCGGCGAGTATATGAACGCTCCCGCACAAGAAAGCGTCATTCAAAGTCTAAGATGTATGTCAATTGACAGCACCGGTCAACCACACAGCGAGAATAAGCAGGAGACGGATAATAATGCAGGTGAAGAAGGGGTTGATTCAATGGCTGCAAAAAACGATCACGAAGTCCACATCACAGATTCGAATAAGCCAGGAGGCGAGGTAGAGCATATCGTCACTGTGACCAGTTCACAAGACCGCAAAAAGATGAAGAAAGGACAAAATGCTGGCGCTCGAAAATACGACCCAGAGCAGCCGAGGATAATTACATTGGATTCCCTGGGCGCAACGCATTCGCCTACCTGCAACTATTTGCGGCAATATCTCACTGCCGAACTTCAAGACAAAAGGGGAATCACACCAACCACACCTACTCACCCCAAGGGGATTACGGCCAGAGGTGTCCCCGAACAAACTAATCATTGCGATTGCGGCTTGTTTCTATTAGGATACATCCAACAATTCCTTGTCAACCCCGACGCCTTCATCAAAAGCCTCCTCCAGCGGGACGACAAAATTTCCTGGAATCTCGACCCATCCGAGCTCCGAAACAACATAAGAGATCTCATTTTCGACCTTCAAAAGCAGCAACAAAAGGCCGAAGATTTGATACGTGAGCAGAAAGATCGCGCGAGGAAAATGGCAAGGGCAAGGCGGGAGTCTGTGAGCCGTATGAACGCCCCGACAGCGGGTCTCGCACCTAGTCCATCAAATTCGGATCCGACCATACGGGACTGCAGCGGCAGTAAGCTAGGCGAAGACAAAAACATGCCAGCTTCACCAATTTCCCGGCCAACCAGCTCAAAGGGCAATGTTATAGGTGGAGGAGCGGTGGACTCCGAACATCAGCCAAATTCAAAAGCGACACCGCAGTCACCCGCACCTAGTATCCAGGACAAGGACTCAGAAACTACGCGGCAATTAGAAACGAGCGACCGTTCGGATGGAGAAGTGCCAACCGAGTCGAAAACGGAACCGCATGTGATTGTGTTGCCTCGCGAATCCGGACAGCTTAATGATGAGGCGGATCACCAAACTAGTAGTGCGCTCCCTATGCTCCCTGTTCAAGATCAGGCTGTCCGCAAATCCGGACAACCTGACAATGAGGCAAATCACCAAACTAGCATTGCCCTCCCTATTCTCCCTGTTCAAGATCGGGTTGTCAAAAAATCCAGACGGCCTGATGAAGAGGCGGCTCACCAAATTAACAGTGAGCTCCCTATGCCCCCTGATCAGACTGTCCGCAAATCCGGGCAGCGTGATGATGAGTCAGATCATCAAACTGGCTGTGCGCTTCTTATGCCCCCTGGCCAGACTGTCCACAAGCCCGGACAGCGTGATGATGAGGTAGATCACCAAACTAAGAGTGCACTCGCTATGCTGCCGGCTCAAGGTCAGACCGTCCGCAAATTCAGAGTGCCTGATGATGAAGCAGATCGCCAGATTAGCAGTACGTTCCCTATGCCCTCTGCTCAAGGTCAGACGATCCAGCGTTCTCCCCCTTCTTCAGAGATAGAAAGTAGTGTTAATATTCGACCCACCTCTCTCCCACCCCTTGTGTCAGAGACACCGTCAACCAAGAGTTCTCGAGGTGCAACACCACAAGACCCAGTGGTTCTTGAAGAACCGGACAATGATAGCCGGGACGAGGCATACCAATATGCACCAGCACACCGAGGTATTCAGCCGGGTTTCCAGCTCGTAGTAGAGCTACCGTCTAAGAACAGAAATGATAGACCTGAGGATGGAGATAATGAGACGCACAGCCGGAAACAAACAGGGAAGCGCAGTTCTTACTTTGCTAACCGGAAAGACGGAGAGAGAGTGACCGCTGCCAAACTGCGGGACGAAACTCGGAACGATGTCATCGATCTCTCAGATGACTGAGGATTTCGCTTTTGTTTCCCAAGTTTGTTTCGATTATGCCTAATGATAGATCACCACCGACGTTTAAGCATTACTGTTTTGAGGGGGCTGGGTTAGTGTGAGGAGTCATCCACCGGGTGATGTTCTATCTTCACCGGTAGGGCTAATATGTACACGGCACGGTACGGAGTAAAGGGGATGGTGGGCTCGATTTGCTTTTGGTTTCCGGTCTATACCCCCTCGAGTAGCATGAGACAGCAAAGTCTTCGGTGGGAGCTTTTAAGTACACAACATAGAAAAAAAACTCAGCACCTTGCGAGGTATTCCGCTCGCGATATCGAGAGCAAGCTTGGTGTTTTAGCCTTGTGTGTCTACCTACTGCTGATCCGTGTGCCCATTCTTATCTTTGCTTGACTTGTTGTCTGTGATGTGCGTTCGTTTGCTCGCAGCTGTCGTGGGATTTCTGTTGAGTTCCGTGGTGTCCTTTTTGGCCGGAATGTCCAGCGTGATTATCCTGGGATTTTCTGAGGGATAGGATACCTTGAACTGTTAGACTCCGCGAATCTCCCCTGGCTTTCGCGGCATGGTAGTGTCCAGCTTCCTCGGACCCTATGTATCTTACCGCAAGCCATTCGGTATAATACGCAGAATTAGTTTCGAAGTCTTCCTTCTTTACCTTTCTTTTGTCATTGCTGGCCTCATCGCCAGGTGGATGAGGGAGATGGTGGGTTGTTTATTTGGGAATGGCTCACTTCGCTGTACGATTTCTCCCGTCAGTGGCGCGGCGGTTTATATTCTGTTTGTCTGCTTTGGCTAGGCTAGGTTAGTATACAGAGGAGGTATTTCCCGAGCAACAAGACGACGAGTTTGCTCAAAGGACGAGGCGACATGATCAACAGTCACCAAGTACGAAATTCCGTTCTTTCTTATTCTTCTCTAGATGGAACAGAGGCACTCCCATTCAGTTCCTCCCTAAACGCCGCTTTTATGACAATTCGCCTTCTTTTACATTAAGTAGGTAGATTATACAATTTTTGTTTATTTCGAATTCCCCTTGGCATCGTCCTTCTTGGCGACGGCCGGGAGCTCAAAGGCCTTGCTGATTCCACTGGCCATCTTCTTCCACAGACCGAAGTCTACGTCTTGGTTCCATGTCAGGATGCCGACCCAGGGCTGCACGTTGTAGTGGACGTGCAGCGTCACGTCTTCTGTCCTAGCTACTTTGCCCGCTGGGTGGGTGATTTGGTATTTGGGTCTTTGGTTCTTGAGCGATAGCTTGCCTCTGTGTATTGTCATGATCATCAGTCCCTGTTTTTCACCTCACGATAGACGGCAAGTATATAGAACGAGATGGGGTGGTGGATGTGTGCTCGTACCGGCTTGGATCTATGCTCTTCCCGGCGGCGCTCTTGCGCAGCTTCTTGAGCGTGGCGGGGCCGATGTTGGCCAGGTGATCGGAGCTCGGGCTCGTGATGATGCTGTCCCAGATGACAGCCTTGTTCGTCTGGTTCATGCCGTCGCCGTCGCCGTCGCCGACGGGAGCCGCGGGCCACTCGGCCGTAACGTAGACGAAGAGCTGTTTCGTGTTCCACGTGAACAGCGACGAGAGGTCGGCCTCGAGCGAGAACTTGATGATGGCGTATTCTTCTTTCTTCGAGCTATAGTAGTGCGGACGGCCCTTGACTCTATTTCGTTTTCGTTGTTCGCATTAATATACCTGTTTTGTTGTGTCCAGGGGAGGACAAGGGGAGAGCGGACGAACAAACGACGCTTTGGAAAGCCGTCTTGCTTTTACGTACACTTGGACATTGGTCGGTTTTATGGTAGCGCTGGGCGTCCGGGGTGCTGTGAAGTCGGAGGCGGCTATGATGGCTGCGACGATGAAGGCCACCGTCGTGAAGAGGCCGAAGACATTCTGGAGCCGGGTAAGAGAGTTGTACATGCTGAGCAAAACGGGCCCGTCGAATTGACGGGTACGTTCGACGGCGAGAACTGGTTCGGGCTGTTTGTTGGTCTTCGACTCAGTCACTGTCCTGTCTACGCATTCTTCTCCTAAGCGCAGTACGAAGTATATTCTCCGGTTCCTCGGTTCTGAGGCCACGTTGTGGTCGGCCAAGTCAGATATGTCGCGGGAGTCTTGGCCAGCAATTGAGACGTGGTGGAGCGCATCCATCTATCTCATGCCGTGTCATTTCGGATACACGATTAGGTAATCTAGCATCTATAGCGATATAGTACCATAATGTACATTATGCACATAACATAGATGAATGTAGCTTCAGGTGGGCACCCAGCATCGAGTCATCAGTCATACCTGAACCAAGACGATACCGGTGTGAATCGTGATAATCGCTTGAAGACCTACCACCACATAGGACAGAAGAGGCGAGTGGTTTGGATGTTTACTCGTTCATGTTATACACGCAGGGTAGCTACCTATATACACGTACCCAAAACAAAGTACCTGGGTATGTTACAGGCCTCTTGCGGAGCACCTCGGCATCGTATAGAGAGCCAATGCCACGCAAATAGTCCGCCAAACCTGCTGTCTGTAATCATCATGCATGCAGCCGTTTCCCCTGTCTAGAGTTGCCAGATCCTTAATATACACAGTACCACCTTTTCCGCCCGGTGCTCCAGTCCCAGATCGGAGCGGTGACTCAGCTGTGGGATATAGCTCTATAGGTAGTCGTCATGGTCGGTGGAATGGCTCGCCGGTAGCAGGCGCCGGCGAGTGAATATTAAAACAGGAGGTGAGAAATGTTGTCGGTCATCTTCGTCACGGAGCTTCGTGCTCATTCTTCCAGTGCTCAACTAGGTAGGAGCTTAGGAAAACCCGACGCCTTACGTATACTGACTACGTCGGTAAAATAGATATAGAATGGGCGGGAAGCCAGCCTGGAACACAACTCAATGTAAACCGCGTCTAGAAGGGTATGTTAGGCGACGCCTGAGCACCCATGGCCTCTTGTTGCTCTTGCAGTTCCTCGCCGCCAGCCTCGATCGTTATTCCGAGGCCGACCTTTGCCTTCTGCTAGATGGTTGTAAGCGCCTAGTTCGAATTGCGAAGGGGGCTGATTAGCACTTACAGTCATGTGATCAACGTCGGCACAGAACGACATCATGACGGGGGGCAATACTCGCTTCTCCAGGAGAACGCCAAGCTTGCCCTTCGTATCAACCTGGGCACGGAACGTAGACATGCGGAAGTCATATTTGACACCAACTGATGTGACGCCTTCCTTCTGCAAGCCGGCGCCCATCATGCCGCCAGGGCTGGGAGCAACTTGAAGGGTCATGTCAACGCCCGCCTGCACTTTATCGGATAATTTACGCCAGTATGTTGCATTCAAAGCGCCTTGAGCAGCGTGGAGCTGTGCTGTTGCAATCCAATCGTCGGCCTTGTATCTAGCGTGATAAGATGTTGCTGTATCGGGAGGTTGACTCAGGGCAGCACGCTGCCAGACAGACTCGATGCCAAGAGAAAGCCTTTTCGTAATGGACTGGAGGTGGCTGAGTATGTAGATACCCGTCAGACCACCCTCAAGACATGAAGCGTTCAACATTCTTAGCGAAGAAGTAAAGTCGCTGCCCGTGTATTCGTGTTCGATCGAAGTCATATCCTGGGAAGATCCTACTTGGAACTGGGACCTAGTCACAAGCGACGGACTCCATCGGTAGTTGGCGCGAGTGGACAAAACACCATCATTATCCAGACTACCTTGCAAGAAAACCTAGTGTTAAGACATACATGAGCCATCCAAACGGCTTCGTGGACAGTCCCGAGTTGGTCGGAGTCGAGTGGTAACTTACGTTGTTTGTGCCATAGAGCGCTGCAAACGCATACGGCTTCATAGTTTCGCCCATGGCAAACTGATGTGACACTTGGAACAACGGCGACAGGCTTACAGCCTTCGTGAGGTCGGCGCGAAGACCGGTATGCATAAAGTTGGTGAGCGAGACCTCACGCTGGACCTCCTTGCTGATGGACTCGACAGTGCCCGGGTTCGTAAGGCCCAGCTTGGCGCGCCGGTCCGAGAAGGACCGGTAGGCGTCGCCGATGGCATTTGCGATAGGGTTTGTGGTCAGAAAGCCCAAAGGCAACGACGATTGTACCTCGAGGCTGGAGGTCATGATGACGAGCGTGCGGACGGCAGGAGAGTGGGATGGTAGAACGGTAGAACGGCAGAGCGGGAGGAGACGGGCTGCAGCGGGCTTTTGAGTGGCTCGGCCGTCAACAATGCGCCAAGCAGCGGTGTTGAGACTCGATCCAGGCGGAGTTGAGATGGCTTCCGGATGGTTTGGGGTGCAATTCAGAGCTGTACTCGATGCAGGTAGCTTCAGGATTATTTTGAATATCCACACCAGTTATCAGAGAGAGCCGCGAAAAAAAATCAATCCCACTTTTGCGCAGCGACGTCCAACTGCTGGTCAGCCCGATTGGCCCATTAATGAGTTAACCGGCACGCGGTATACGTAATGGACGGGGTGTGGGTCCGCGGGATACCTATCGATAGGCTTATCTAAGTACCACACTGGGTCTGCTACCTGGCCGTCATAACAAACAGGTAGACCGCGTACCACCTGTGCCCACGTGATACCTATCTCCTGGCAACTCACGAGAGCGTGGCATGCACGGGTACAAGAGGTGGACAGCATCCAAGTACCCAAGTAATTATCCGTCTGCCGCTAACTTAGGTACAAATTCTGTATGTGCATAAATGCATTATCTAGGTACTTACCTAGCTAGGTACTTCGTGCCTGATACAGCATAGGCACCCGCAGCCCCACCAACCTCCAGTGGATAGGTCCCTATAAAGAGCCCTGTATCGGTACGGAATAGGTAGGTAGGTACCCTGCCGGGGTAGGTACACGGCAGACACGAGAAGCCTCCGGCTCAGCGACCGACTTGCGGGACTCCTCTCCTCAGCAGGTGCACTTCCGGTAAACCAGATAACTGCCTATACCTGCTATTGCACGTGTTCTACCTATGAGGTTACGCCGGCAGAGCACAGAAGTTGTCACGAATCCAATCGATGAATAAGACGGACGCAGTTCAGCGCACCATCGAATTACTACTTATCCTACCTGCGCCGCTCGAATTGAACTTGTCTTTGTTTCTGACTGTCGCCCATCATATCATCTGTTGGGCAGTCTGTAATTGATTGGATTTTGCACGTGGTCATAGTTCAAGCTCAGCTCATCATTCATAGACCTCTCTTCTTCCTCTACAGACTACCTATATTTTCTCCTCGCTTTTCCATGTACGTGGATTCCCCTCAGTCCGCTCCCAGGATCTTACCGCTCCGAGCCATGTACATCGAGTCCTTCTCCAGACCTCAGGTTAATCGACAACACAGCCTCAAAGCTGTGGATTATTAACATTTCATTTGAGCAACAACGTTTCTCATTTTCCGTCTAGATCACCTCATCACCCTAACTATCTTATTCGTTCAAACAAACCTCGAGGCAAGGACATCTGCATCCCCAATAATCTCAAAGTGGTGAGCTTGACTGTCGGAAATTGTGTCAATGAAATTTCAGGCTCGAATTTCATCTAGATTTTGACGGGCGCCATTCATCTACGGGTATATATACTTGCGCCTGCCCAGGTCCTACATCCGCCCGAAGCCCACGACAGCACTTTTGTGCTAGAGCAGGAGTCCCTACCGGTATATCGCCGTTTCTAGCCAGACGTCCCGGATCCATATTAGCCAGGAAGAAAGAGCCCTAGCGGCGGCCACCGCTTCGATGGACACGCTACTGTAAGTGATGCGGCGGTGTTTGTTTCGCGCGGTTGCTGCTGTAGTGTGCATGTGACGGGGTACCGGTATGAGCAATTGTCTGCGGTTGCTAGTTGTCGACGACAAGCGACTCACATGACGAGAAGCGGTAGTTTTTAAGGCTGTTGCTGCCGTCCTTGTTTTTGTTTTTGTTATTGTTGTTGTTGTCATGTGCCGCTCTTGTGTTGTTGTTTCCATACTTAATACAGCACCCACAACACAACACAACGCAACGCAACGCAACTCGACTCAACCCCTAATTCTGGGCGAACATCGGAAAGGAAAGGAATGTTACCTACTTGATGTTTTGTCTCGCCTACTCAACACAAACTGTGTTCAGTTCTACTCCTTATTCATTATATTGCTCTCCCCCACATCATTTTTCAACCGCCCAACATGCCAAAGCAACTCGATCTTGGCGATGTCGTCTGCCAGTCCGATTCTGACGCTGACAACGATGACAGGACTGCCGATATTGCTGCAAATGCGCCCCGATATAGGCGCAAGAGCAGCACTTTTATCGATGGCATTCACGATGTTCCCGAAGATGCCAACATGGCTCCGGCTCAGTTGTATAGCACTATGTCCGGGAGGCTCTTCCACTCTGGCCGAATTGTTATCGTCATGGTTGGACTTCCCGCACGAGGCAAAACGTAAGAAACAAATACCCGTGACTATTGGTGCCGAAACTAAATGGAACATTCAATGCATCTTAGTCACATCTCCGTTTCTATGGCACGGTATTTACAATGGTATGTTCCTCGCCCGTACTAAATCCCGTGATAGTCCTCTTACCAGCTTCAGGTTGGGAGTCAAGACTCGTATTTTCCACTTAGGCGACTACCGTCGTGCCACCGTCGGGGAAGGGAATGATGTACCTGAGGACTATTTCTATCCCGACGCGTCTCCTGCTTCCGTCATGTTACGCCAAAAGATTCTTAAGAAGTGTCGTGAAGATATTTACGGCTGGCTCAACCACGAAAATGGGCAGGTGGCTATCTATGACGCGGTAAATCCTACGGCTGCTGGTCGCCGCTCACTGGCCAAGGAGTTTGCGAAGCACGATGTCCAGGTATGATCCAGTGGTCTTCATCTCACGCTCAGCGTTTCTCTGCTAACGATGTCAGACCCTATTCGTCGAATCCTACGTCGACGATGAGAATATTCTCCGTGAGAATGCGAGAAATGTTAAAATTGGCTCGCCTGATGTACCTCACCTAAGATCCGAGTTCGCTTTTCTCGCTCATTTACTAACAGAAGTAGTTTGCCAACATGGACCCTGATGAGGCAGCTAAGCTCTACATCCGGCGCATAGGGACAAAGATTCCCTCTTTCGAGACCATGGACGAGAAGGAGCTCAACTACATTAAGATGACGAATGCAGGACAGAAGTTCTTCTACAACAACGTATCGTTCAATTACCTCTCTCATCGCATCGTCTTCTACCTGACCAATACGCACATCAAAACCCGGGCCACCTATTTCGTTCGTGCCGGCGCAGCTTCGGGGGGCAAGGAGGACTACAAGGCAGACGCCCCGCTATCCGAGGAAGGAATCAAATACGCGCGAGTTATGACAGAGACCCTACTAAAACACCGCGAACAGGCACATGCTGCGCTCGTTGCTCAAGGAGGGGAGACAACCCCTATGCGCCAGCTTACGGTCTGGTGTTCGACACGAGTTAGGAACGTCCAAACGGCAGACGCATTCAAAGAGCGGGGCTTCAGAGTCCGCCAGCGTACCCAGATGTCCCAGCTCAATCCAGGTGTCTGTGAGCGACTCGGCGAGCGCGCTATTCGCCGTCTCTACCCGGAAGAGGTCGAGAAACACGAGCTGGACCCATACCATCACCGGTATCCGCGGGCCGAGTCTTACCACGATCTAGCAGTGCGGATGGAGCCCATCATATTGGAACTGGAGCGCGAGCAGAACGATTTGGTCATCATCGCCCATGAGAGCGTCTTACGTGTCTTGTACGCATATCTCATGCATTGCAGCGCAATGGATATCCCCAAGCTCACCTTTCCACGCAACGAAATCATCGAGATCATCCCGGCCGCATACCAAAACGAGGTCAAGCGCATTTATAGTAAGTGAATTTAAAAAGCGTTTGTTACCTCATATTTCCAGCAATTCTCACATCAGATGATTACTTTGCGCGGTTCTGGACACCGCTTCCGACCCGTTTCACATCTACCATCCACCTCCGAAGCAAAAAGGAAACAGCACTAACGTTGGATATCAAGTCCCCGGCTTAGATCCCAATACCGTCCCTGGATCCCCCGAGGACATCCGCATTCCCGTCGCTGAGAACAGCGGCATGCAGACCCCTAGCATGTTGCCCGACCCGGAACTTTCGAACCCAGGAGAGCCGAAACCGCCGGGTATTGAGAACTCCCCGGCGAGCTTCGTGGGGGACAAGATAACTGATGAGGACTGAAGTCCAGGGACTGGGCATTTGGTTCTCATTAGCTGCGCAATGGGCATGCTTGTAGGTGATGTGATCATTTTGTAACTGCAGTCGAATCACGCGAAGATCCGACCAGGGTCCCTCACGAAGGAGCATGGAGTTTTGTTTCTGAGTACGGAGCCTTGTGATTAGAAGTCTGGCCCGTAGGGTCAACTACCGGTAGACGGACGGTCACGCCTATCAAAAACGCAATTCATACGGTCTGTACATTAGAGAGCAATCATTGACACGGTATTTCTGCAAATTGCTCCTCGAGGAAGCCCAGTAGTGTTGTTTGAACTTTGTATTATCTGTAAAATACGGTCTCGAGGCCACTTAGCCTACGTAAACTACAGTAACGAGATGTTCAGCGCGCGGCATGCTAAGAACTGTTTATTGCACCCACTTGGGACAAAACAGAGTTCAACGCCCGGCTGGCTTCCATTCGTCGTTAGGCAGAGATGTAGATGTAAGCCTACGGATTGAGCCCGTCGCAATTGGCACCCTGGGAGATTCTCTTTTCGGGGCTCCACACCTTACCTGTAACGGCCGATGAGGGTTGGAGCTTTCAAGCTACCATTGACGACCCTCTTTCACGCAAATGATAAACTCTCCATGTGACTTTTCTTTTTTCCTCGTCTTGTCGCGCTGGAGCTTTAAAGCTACCAAGGCGCCTGAAAATCCTCTTATTTGGCCACATTGCCATACTCATTAACGCAGATAACGGGGTTCGTACTGGGGTCCGGGTGCTGAAGTATGGGCATCGTTGTCTCGTGCAAACTAAAGGGTTAAGGGCTGGGGTGCCGGTATGAGTACTGTGGGACGTTGCAATCTGCCGAAGGGAGTGACCGCAAGCTGCTCAAATGATAGTCAAGCTCGAATGGTGCCTGTTTGAGTACGGTCTGCGACCTACCGAGGTATGGGTAGCTACATAGACACGCCTCACATGTCCATGGAATCGGTGCCGTTGGCGAAGTTGAAGCCACCCTGAGTGGCGGAGCCCTGGGTACCAAAGCCAAATGTTCCATTAGATGTCGTCTGAGTGTTCATTCCATCATCAGCATTCTCATCCTCGTCAGAGAAGTATTTCTCAATGAGGTTGTATGACTTCATGTAGATTTCCTCATTGGCGTTCGTCTGGCATTCATGAATTTTCTCCATTCCACCACACTCTTCAATATACAGGGCGTAGCGGTTGATCGAATCAGGGCCATCGCCAGCGGCTTGTTTGTCAAGATCGCCAACCTTCAGGATATTTTCCAGGCCATCCAATGCAACTTGGATGATCTTATTATCGGGGCATGCAAGGAGGTCACAAAGCGGTTTAATACAGCCCTGAGATACCAGGTATCGAATCTGCTCGGGCTTCTGTAAGCCACCACTTGTGGCGTTGCTAATGGCCCAGCAGGCCTCCTTTCGAGTCTTCAAATCTCCGTTAGAGAGCAGATGAATCAAGGGGGGGATGATGTTGGCATCAATGACGGCCTGAATTTGTTGGGAATTGCCAGCAGTGATGTTCGAGATGGTCCAACAGGCCTCTTTTCGTATGCCGTCCTTATTAGAGCTGAGTAGAGACAGTAGGCAGGAAAGGGCACCACAGTTGATGATTACTTGGGTTTGAATGTCATCACCAGTAACGATATTGCCGACTGATCGAAGCGCAGGCGTCTGAACACTATTCGAGGCATGCATCAGCAGCTCGACCAATCGGCGGGGAATGCCCGCCTCAATAACTGCTTGGATCTTGTCGTTGGACCCGTCGGACAGGTATGAAATGGCCCAACAAGCATCAATCAGGACCTCATCGTCGAGCGAGTATACGAGCTTAGCGAGGACAGGGAGTGCAGGCGCAATCTATGCCGTGTCAACAAATCTTTCCATCGCACAAGAACTTTACAGTTTATAAACACTTACAGTAGCCCAGTCCGGCTGAGGGGTTTTGCCTCTGCAAAAGTTGCTGAGAGTCCAGGTGGCGTTTCGTAGCATACTGAGCTTCCGGCTGTCGCCTAGCAAATTGAGCAAAGGTTTGAGAGCACCACAGCTAAGAACATAGTCTCGGCACGAAGGGCTGTCACCAGCAATATTACCAAGAGCCCAGACAGCTTGCTCCCGGACATCGGGCTCATGACTAGCTAGGAGCTCTACAAAGATGGGAACAGCGCCGGCCTCGATAACGACCTGTGTTTGGGCAGCACTGCCTGAGGCAATATTGGTCAAAGCCCAGGCGGCCTCGAACTGGACCAAAGTGTGAGGAGATCGAAGGAACTCGACGAACCGGGTAACAACACCAGTCTTGATGACCTCCTCGATTGGTGGGTTGCGTTCTTTCGACAAGAGCTTTCTAAATTTTGTTGTGGCCTGGATCTGGAGGTCTATCTGGTCTGAAAAAACGCCCTGAACCATTTGAGGAAGATCTTCGTTGAGCTAAAATGAATATATAATGTTAGAAGCCGTCGTAAGTGTGAATACCGTCTAGATGATTAGGAAACCTGCGACAAATCCCATTTCTGAAGTGGGCGACATTCTTCACACTCCATGCGTTGGGGTCTTCCCACCAGAACATAGATATTACAGCGTGATACGAAACCGCTGACACCCATATCTCTTGTGAGGGCCGAGGCTGAGGTGAGGAGCATCATAGCCCCCGCTGCAGACTGTAAATAGGCATGTAAGGAATTAGTCAACTTACTTGACTCTCAGTGGGAGCGGTCTCATCGTCGCTGTCTGGGGCAGCGCCCAGCGAGGCACCTGGGCGGTCAGCGCCTGTGCCGATGCCTCGACGCTTGGCGAGGTTCTCTTCTCGTTTGGCCTTTCGGATCTCGACCTGGGCCTCCTCGCGACGACGACGCAGCTCATCGGGCTTGAATGTGCTCTTGGCCTTGTATTGGTTGCGGCGATGCTCGGGGATGTACTTGTCAGACATGGTGGCGGTTGGCCGTCGACGACGGGACTTGGTTGTTTACGTTGCGTTGGAGAGAAGATGGAAAGTCACGGGGGCGGGGTGGTTCGTTCTGACAACCTCAGCCCAAACCCCAATAATACCGCCAAGAAGCGCCTGGTACGGGCGCTGCTGGGAAATCAGTGCTTGGGAGGAGCCGGATGTCGAGTGGGTACAACGAAGTCGCAGATGAGATGGTATCTCAAATGCGCGGGCGTTGGGAGTAGAGCGTGTTATTGTAGTGGCTCTAGCAGAAGTGGTAGAGTTTTCTTTGTAGAGAGAGAGGAAGAGGAGGGTGAGAAAGAAATTCAAGGATGTGTCAAGGTTAGCTTGTGCTGGAGTACAAAGTACGGCGTGCACGTACCCAAAGGTTCTGCCAAAGGGTGCTGGTAGGTACCTTAGTGCGCCAGGGGGGTATTTAAAAGGGATTACAGTGGGCATTTCCATAGTCGGATATCCCTTTTGGTCGAATAAGATGACTTCACGAATTGCAACAAACAAATTGTATTTCTGTAGAATATGGAATTAAGCAGAAAGTTATTTCCGGTATATGAAAGCATATTCATATAGTATTGGATTTCACGGTGAATATTCAGTTCAGAAGGAATATGTTTCTAGTGGTGGAAGTCATTTTCATTTGAAAAGGATGATAGAATTGGACCCGCTTATAAAACAGAATTGAATTTCATTAGTCGAAAGGATTATAGTAAGGGTTTTCAAGTGGAAACGCTTATGTAATATGTACTTAGTACTTTAAAAGTAAATTGGTCTTATAGGTGCCTAAGTACATTTCTTATCTTTATAGTAGGGAGGTACTTACATATATTAATTGAAAAACACTTACTACGGCCACGGTTCGAACTACGGGTCTACAGTTAATACTATATATTACACTACGTACTACCACTATACTACGAGGTCTACGATTGTGATTTTCTGTTATTAATTATTATTATATGGTAGGTGTAAGTGTGTAGGTAGGTGCGAGGTGGATAGGTGCGCGGTAGGTGGGCGCGCGGTACTAGGTGGGTAGCACTATGGTATGTAGGCACATAAATGCAGGTATTACATAAGCAGGACAGCGCTTTGAATTGAAAAGGGATTTCAAAACGGACCCGCTTTTGGGCCAATATGCATTTCTTATGATTAGTTATGAATTTTAAAGAGACATAGCTTCATTATAGCCATAGACTCCTACGATATAAGGGTTTCAGGATGAAAGTAGAGCCATTAACCATACAGAATCTTGAAATGCATTCAACAATTGAAGTGCATGCTAGTAATGAGCTCTACCTCAAAGCGCCCACTGTAGCGGCTTTTAAACACCCCCCTGGCGCACTAAGGTACGAAGTAGGTAGATAAGTACCTAGGAGGGGGAGCTCAGAAACAGTACCCGAAGAAGTTAGCGCCTCATGGCACCGTGGGGTCCTGGTTGGATTTTGCTCTTACATAATGGGAAGAAACCAGCAGAAATCCGGCCGAGGACAGTGCGCTGGAAGCACCAGTAGAATTCCAACGGGCCGGATTCAGTCGCTGGTTCAACCCGCTAGCGGTAGCCTAGGTGGGACTTTCCGAGTCAAGTCTGCGCCTGCCTCAAACTACCTACCTACCTATGTACCTAGGTACTTCGTACACTGCTAGTATAGGTACCTACCTAGAGTCCTGAGTCTGTTCTCCAGACCGTCATCGGTACCTAGACGCAGTGCAAACAGGTGCTACCGGTACCTACCTGTAACTACCGGTAGTCTGTACCTCGTACGAGGGGTAAAAGCGCATGGGCCAACCGACATTAGCTAACGATATTGGGTAAGTGGATTGCTGTAGCGCACACAGTGTAGGTAGGTAGACATGAACTGAGTAGTTGATATCCCGTCGTGATATGATGTCACGTAACCGTACGTTACCTAGCATGAGGTACCTAGTTACGGTATCGGACCACAGTTACATACGGTAAGTTACACATTAACGCGCCTGGAACGCGCTGCCCACGACGGAACCACATTGCCCAACCAACACTTCGTTCTACTTACCTATAGGAATAGCAACTCAGCATTGCATCTACCCCAGTCTCCATCCCCAAAGGGTTGCTTACCTGTTTATTATACAACGCTGAGAGCCGTCTCTCCGCAAGATGTCTCCCTACCAGCCAGCTAATAGCAAGAGGCGGCTACCGTCAGGATATCTAAGCATTGACGATGTCCTTGCTGAGAAGGTGCCCATGGGACGACTTGTCAGCGTTATAGGTCTGGTAAAAGATCACCAATCCCCCATTCCTACAAAGGGAAACGGTGAGTACCTCGCCCTCGAGTCTTGCGCAGACGGATCTGACATTTGAAAGACTACAAATGTACTTACACGATCTACGATGATTTGGTGGAAGACAACCAGGCTGGCCTTACTCTCAGCATGTTTGGCAAAAAAGAAGACATGCCTCAGCCTTTAGCCGGGGATGTTCTTGTCATAAGTTCGGCCAAGGTTCAGTCATTCCGTGGGAGCGTATCACTGATCTCCAACAAGTCAATGTCAATTCACATCTACTCGGCTTCGTATATCCCCAGGCCACCCCGATCAGCCGAGGATGCTCTTCGGTTTTCGTATGGCTCTCGAAAGCCCGGCGAGAAAGAGCATGAGTACGTCTCCTGGCTTTGGCACCACGCCAACAAAGATTCTATCCCTGACGCAGCCACATTCCAGAAGCAGGTCGGCCAGTCCGGCCACACGAAGGATAAGTTCTGCAAATTAGAAAACATTGTAGAGGGCCTGTTCTGCGATGTCATTGTGAATGTAGTGAAGCAACCGTTCTCTGAAGTGGAGAAGACTACTTTATGGGTTTCGGATTATACCGAGAACGACAGTTTTCACAAGTTCTCCTGGGATGGCGGAAAACAGCCGGGAGGACGTGATGGGGATTCGCATGGCTACCTTGACACTCACACCCATACAGCAACAAAATGGGCCGGCCCTTTCGGCAAACGCTCGATGCAGGTTACCTGTTTCGAGCCACATGCTTCTCAAGTCAACTCAGAAGTGCAGTCGGGTCAATGGATTCGTATCCCTAACCTACGGATTAGGCTCGGAAACAATGGTTTTAATCTTGAGGGTGTATTGCACGGAAGCCGTGATTTTAACTATCCGCAAATCGATTTTAGGCATCAACGAATCGACGTCTTGAAATATGATGGAGGAGAAGATTGCGACCCGCGCCTTAAAGAAGCTATCCGGCGGAAGAAAAATTATGAGAGGCTTATGAAAACAGAGTTAAAGAGTTTTGTAGCGGATGCCAACGGGGCCATTTCTACTTCCAAGGGCAAGACAGATGATGAGGAACCAAAAGGGAATTCCAAGGCACGACGGAAAGAGCGGCGAGCGGCGGCAGCAAAGAAAGTCGAAGAGCAGGACAAGCAGGCAGAAAGCAGGCTTGGGTTGAACGATCTCAGTAGGTAATCTGGTCATCTCATCTATTTACGACTGCTGCTGATCACCATTCAGTCAAATGCGAAAGCCCAGAGCAACCCGTAACCACCGTGCCGTCCATCATCAAACCAGTACTCTGGGAGACGACGGTTGATGGTGAAGCGGTGACATTACAGCTCCCCTTTACCTGCGCCAAGTATCGCACCTATGCCCGTGTTGTCGATTTTCGCCCACACAAGCTTGAAAACTTCGCGACATGGCGCAAAAGCACCGAATCTGATGTCCTTTCAGATTACAGCAGCGGCTCCGATTCGGGATTTGACGACGGAAACAGCACGCAAGACCAGTTGCCAGGACAAAAAATTTGGGAATGGCGTTTTGTACTGCAGCTCGAGGATGCGGATCCCAAGCTAAAGGGGGAGAGGGAGAGGTTCTGGGCCGTGGTGGACAATACGGAGGCGCAGCAGTTAACCGGCTTGGACGCCTGCAAGTACGTTGGCAATTCAACGCTCGTTCTGGAGGATATCACGTACTAACATATGACAAGCCTCTATGAACAAACAGATACGTTAACTGCTTTACGTGAGAAACTCTTCAAGCTCTGGGGCAATCTCGAGGAAGTGAAACTACATGAGCAGCAGCGCCAGATCATGAATAAGCGACGCGTAGCAACCCACCAGCCACCTCCCAGTTCTTCTCCAAATGACGACGGGGAATATCATGAACGGGGGATCCGTGGTGCGAAGCAGAGAGAGCAGGATGGAAGCAGTGTGTCCAATAAGCCATTCGCCTGCTGCGTCCGTCAGTACGGCGTGCGTGTACGGGAACCAGATCCGTGCCGCGCTGACGCTGGTGAGGGTTTTCGATGGATGAGAGTTTTTGGGCTTTACGGTACCAAGATCAGCGGATAGAGGCTCCACGTCTTCACTGCATACACCTCTACGCCGTATCCTATGTAATACCTCCTGTGTCAGAAAGAAACACCGATTTCTAAGCGGGCATTGAAATGCTCGTGGCTTTCGTGGTTGGGCTGTGCACATATAGTCATCCTGCCTGGCGTTACAGTTGTTATTGTGTGCTATAATCATGTATACCCGTGCCGACTTCACTTTGGGGTTCGCAGCTTGAGTTTGTGCATGGCGGGAGTTAGGCAGGTTTACTGGGCAGGTCATTAAGTGTGAGGTACCTTGAAGAATCTCATAGTACATACCCCTTTGTTATGGACTACAAAGCATGGAGTATACCCTACGTAGATATATTGAAAACCTATGTACGGACGTACGCCTTGTTTTCGTACTTGCGCGAGAAAGTGAGCAATGGTGAACGTTAACGAGACACCGGAATGATCCGCCTACTCCCGCTCTACGAATCTACGGCACGTAGCATGGAAACCTAAGACGTGCAAACGGGAAGAAGCTTCCATGAGCTACGGCAAACCGTGCAAAGGCCCGGTCCAATGAATATGTATAGACTACCCTATAGACTGACTCGCATAGAATTACAACCAGCGTTCAGAGGGATAAAGAGCAAGAAGAAATGGTATGAGCTCTGCTCGATCAAAAGATGATGTCGCCACTTAACACCATGTCCCAGCGGATAACTTGGACAAAAAAGAATTTATTGATACCCATTGACGCCCCATTGATAAACGCTCACCCTTCCTCCCCGCCCTAATACATGATATTTTCATGATTTTGTTGGGTTTTACCCGAAAAGAGGGGTGAGGAAGAGCAGCTGCCCTAGCACTCCTGTCCCCAGCCAACCAAGGGTAATAAATAACACAGCCCATATAGAGTAGAGTACCTTAATCACCAATCACTTCGTCATCGTTGTTCGCCTGGTTTGCGGACTGCTCCGCTTCTTCCTCGTCATCCTCGATGGGGTCATCTATCAACTCACGCCGTCTCAGATCCTCAACTGTGCCTTCCTCGGGCTCCGCTTCTTCCAAAAGATCGCCATCATCATCATCACCAATAACCACCTCTGCGCTGAGGGTCTGCCTCTTTGTGGTTTCCTTTCCTTTGCCTTTGGCCGCAGCCTTCTTCTTTCCGCTTTGTAACTCGCGGAGATAATCTTCGTCTAAATACGAGACGACATCCTTGAAATTCGTTCCAAGCTTATTTTTGTTTCGGAGTAGTCGCTTTCGAAGCTTACCTGCCTCCGACCCAGTATGATCGATCGTCTTGGCCAGGATAGCCATGACGAGCTTCGCGGCAACTTCGCATAAAACCTTTTCCGCTTTCAGCTCGGCGGCAAATTGTGCTTGCTCCGTCAAATCCTCTTCTTCATCGTCCTCGGGCGGTAGTTCTTCAAGAGGGTCATCGTCGTCCGCAGGGTCATTAAGTGTCTTCTTTATGCGCTTCGCGTAGGCTCGTTCAGCCGCATCAATAATTGGTATAAGTTCGTTCGTAATCAGACCTGCCGGCATCTCCTCCAGAAGAGGACGCAATTTTCCATATTTAGAAGCTTGCGGCCCATCGATATGTTGCCTTAAGAAGGTGAATAACTGAGTCATGTCACAAGCGACGCCAACGGCGTACAAGCGAAGATCATCATTAAAGCCGCGAGACGAGAATGTCTGGATGAGGTTGTTCATCATGTCTTTGCGCAAGATAGAAAACTTGTCCAGTTCGTCGTTAGGAATTTCTTCGTCGTTTTCGATAGCCTTCCGTAATCGCTGTACTTTCCACATGAAGTAGAATAGGCAGGACCTTATCGCGAAAGCCACAATCTCGTCTTCAGGGTCATCAAGTTCATCGTCCGATTCCGTAAGATGGCCTCGAGAGATAATACCAACTAGGATTTTGATGCATGGCTGTTCCGAGTCGATCGATGTCCCAGGCGCCTCAAGGACATCAGTGCAGTCCGAAACTGTAACCAGCTTGCTAATTTTCATCAAAGTCTGACTCAGACTTGTGAGTGTTAGTCTGTCAAGGTTGCCACGAAGAGAGAGTTCGCAGATTTTGTCTAGACTTCGTAGAGAATTGATCGAGTCCTCCCAAAGTACCGTCATTTTACTATCAACCAACTCCTCAAGTTCGATGTATTGACGGGCATGGAGGAACGAGGTCGCCGCTTCATTGAGCAGCGCCTGGTCGACATGGCGTTTAAACTGAGTAGTTATTTCATCAAGCAGTTGATTGTACGTCGCCGAATTTTGTCGGAGTTGCTGAAACCCCTCCAGATCCAAAAAGTGCTCCAGCCTAAGGACAGTGGCAGCCATGGCTGGATCAGAACCGTATTTATTTAGTAACCGCGGTATGAATCCCGCAAGCTGCAGTCCGGCGTCTTCTTGGGCTTCATGGTCAAGCTTATGGTGCCGTCGCCTAGTTTTATCGTATTCTGTCGATGGGGCAAGACTCTCTTTCACCGCGGTAGCCAGGACTTCTAGCAGTATGGCCTCTTCCCGGGGTTCTGGTGCTACTGCCTTTCTTACGGCAACCTCTGTGGAATTGCTCTTCGATTTCCGAGATGTTGAACTCGTAGTATGATCGAACAGGAGATAGCCAGCGATGACTTGCCAGTTAGCAATTTCTGGCATCTTCTCATAGAGGGCTTGTGCCGCTAAAGAGATCCGACTCTCAGGTATACTCGCGTTAACGACGTCCGCTGCCACATCCAACCCGTGTCTTATCTCGTCCTGCTCGGCATCAAGCTGCGTATCATAAACTGCGAGATTTTCTGCCAAGGCTTTAATGTTGATCCAATCTTTTCTTACGGAGTCGTAATCGTCTTCTTCTTGATCCCCGAAAATTTCCTCTAGCACTTCGTTCCCGCCGATCTCATCAATCTTGTTCTCGATGAATTCTTGGACTAGCTCGGAGAAGAATGGAACAACCGCTTTGCGGGCGCGAACCTCGGAGTCGAAGACCAGTTTGCTAATGGAATCGACTTCTTCGGGTTCTAGCATCCCAGACCCTCGCAGAATGTCCACTACTGCTATCGCAGCGACACGAACCGGGACCTCGGAGTCTCGCGTGGCCATCTCGACTAGTCGCGGTCGAAACCTGTCAATGAAGTGCGCTAATTTCTCGGCATCTCGCTTTAGGACCTTTGCGAGCTGCTTCAGGACTTCCAGGCGCGTTGTGACATTGACGTCGGAGAGCAGCCATCCTAGATATCGCAGATATTCTGGCGACATATACACGGTTGGCAAATTGCAAACCCATGTGCCCAGAGCCTCGATGCATTCTGCACGGATTTTTGGATCGATATCACGATAGCGATGTACGAAAACAATATCGAAAAGATCCTTCACTTTGGCGTCGATAAACTCGCGGTTTTCCTGGGCAGTTTCCACTGTCTTTTGTGTGTTCTCGATAAGCTGCTTATTTTTACCGCGCCGGTTAGACTCTGCCTGCAATGACTGATTCAATCTTGTGATTCGCTCATCAAGTAGTTTCATCACACCTATCAGCGCTGTAAGCATGGACAAAGCCACCGTCGTCGCCGTATGTCTGAAAGGGCGGAGTGCCGAAGAAGACATTATTCCAACCCATCGTTGTATATTGTCTAGAAGTTCTTCGTCGCCGTATATGGCATCGGTCTGGTGAAGTAAGTCCACCAGTGAGTTGAAGAATCCAACAAGCAGCTCGCGGAAATTCTTGCTACTTTTCGTTCTCGATATAAGTGGGTAGTCGGAGATACCAGTCTATCAAACTAAGATGAGCATGCTTCTTTCAGAGCCCAGAGAAAAGGAATAATCCCATACCTGCTCGTAGGCTTCTTCAAGCTCCATCAGCCTATTGGCTGAGTTCTCAGGATCCCGAATATCGTCTTCTGTGAGATGATGCTCACAACCAGCCGCAAGGAGGACACAATTAATCAATTCGGTCAAGGCCTTGGCATTATTGTCCTGGTAGTTTCGGAACCAGTGGGCTGCTACATCATCCGACTGGTTGCCAGAGCCGAAAATTTCAGCTAGGACGCTGTCAACAAGAGACCACTAGAGCAAGACAAAAAGATGGATATTGTTCTCACAGTATAGGTTGTTGTCGTTGTGCTTTGCTAGACTCGTCGGAGCGATCCTAGTAGTCTTCTTGGGCCTGTTTGGCAGTTTCACCGCGGGGGCGACGAGGGGCGCAGGGCTGCCAACTGGTGTTGAGCCATTGACCTTGGTGCGCTTTGCTGCTGGTTTCTTGGGACGAGACTTCTGGCTTGATCGCGACTTTTTAGATTGGGGTACGGGTTCATTATCATCTACATCATCGTCGCGATTCTCGTCAGTCGGCGCATCCTCGTCCGAATCATCGGGCCCTCGACTCTCGGCGTCGTTGCCGCCGCCGATGTCATCGTCATTATCATCGTTATCATGATCACGTTTGCGCTTTGAAGAGGTCGCACCGTCGTTCTCGGAGGGAGCGTCGGGGACGAATTTTTGAGGGGCGACTCTGGCGCGTCCCGACCGGCGCGGTGGAGGTGACGAGCCCGTGTTGTTGTCGGAGGTCTCCATGAGGCGTAGCAGGATATGACGAAATTCAATGCGAATCGCTCATATTCCCGAGGAAAGACAGGAATAGAATTTGAGAAGTTGGTGGACGATATGGAGAGTTGGGCGCGTTGATGATTGAGCTACTGGCGATGATGGGAGCGCGTTCAAATGATTTGGTGGTGCGGAGGCTCGATCTAGTGGGAGGAATGGTTCGCAGGTCTAGAGGTAAGTAAGGTACCTGCCCGTAGGTGGCGTGTGAGTGCACACCGAAGTACACAGTACGCTCAGCTGTGATCTTTAATTAAGTACATGCTGGTGCACGTTGTTTGCAGTGGACAGGCGCTTGTCCCAGTCGTACCCCCATTACGGTACAAATACTGTACATATACCGTGTATTTACGGCACCACAAATGTAACGGCCATGACCTCTGATACCGGGCTGCTCCGCTACCTACATCCAGTTACCTACCTCCTACCCAGAAGTTTGACGGGTTTTCGTTCTCTTCAGTCTTGTCGCTACGCTTCGTCCATTGAATCCCTCGACTTCTTTACCTACTTATTAGGTAGGACTACATATACCTAGAGGCAGCTAGCTGCTTGAAAGCCTGAAGTCTATCATTACTTATTATGGTGTCTTCGATCACGACTTTTATCCCCCACAGACAGGTTGTCAAGTCGTGAACATAGGCCCAAAATCAAATACTTAATAAGTTCTCCGCCGAATCGCCATTCCGACGTATTATAGATTCTATTCTTTCTTCTATCTGGAAGTTTTTGCCCTTTGGCTATTCAAGTTGCAATCGCCTAACCCCCCTCCCCCCCCCCCCAAATCATGGTTTGAGGTTGCCAAAGACTGTTTTTACACATGGACTCCCCTTTTCCAAAGTCTACCTCATCCCCTGGGGAGGGGCACATTGTTGTTAACTTTCTGCCAAAGCACATATCGACTATTGAACATATTAGCTACCAGTATCCGCTGAAGCTAATTTCGCCGTCGCCCAAGCTGAACCAAGCAAGCGTGCTGGTGTTTGTCTTATCTTACGGAGGCGGACTTGTTGGTGGCGACCAAGTGAACCTCTCTATTGAGGTCAAACCTTGTGCGAGACTAAGCATCGTCACGCAAGGGCATACCAAAATCTTCCAATCCATCCGGCCAGACGTTGTCACGAGACAAACCTTACGGGTGGATATAAAGAAGAACGCTGCCCTCTGCCTCCTTCCGGACCCTGTCCAGCCTTTCGAGAGTAGCGTCTATGAGCAGACCCAGATATTCAACGTCGCAGTTGATGCTTCGTTATGTATGCTAGACTGGGTTACTCATGGGCGCTCAGCCCGAGGCGAGAACTGGAGCTTGACAAGATGGATTGGACGCAATGAAGTATGGGCCTCGGATGTTTCAACGTCCTCCAAACCCCGGCTTCTCATCCGTGATGCCATTATTCTTGATGGTAAGACGCGATCTACTCATCTCCAGACGCTGTCAGAGTCTATGTATGAGCATGCCGTTGTAGGTACCCTCATCCTACGAGGGCCAATAATGCGCAAAATCGGCCAGTTCTTTCTCTCCGAATTTGAGACACTGCCACGGTTGGGTGCTCGCGATTTTCGGAGTGCGGAAACACGTGAGAAAGACGCGGCATCAACTCTATTGCCTATAGAGAGTTGGCGGGCCGCAAGGCTCGCGCTGGAGAAGGAGTCCAATCTCCTGTGGTCAGCGGCTAGCGTTCGCGGCTGCGTGATCGTAAAGTTTGGTGCAGCCACCGTGGAAGGGGGCCGCAGTTGGATTGGCTCCATGTTGCTGCAGGAAGGAAGCATTGAACGGGAGTTTGGCGAACAAGCGTTGATGTGCGTTCGGTGACATGGTGCTTTTATGTGAACACAGGATTGCTGATCTGAACGTTCATGTGTACGGGTAGAAGGACTCGTGAATGAGCTGAGGTCTCTGGCCCGGGCAAGGAATACGAAATACATTACCAGGCCGGTATGTACTCCGTTATACAGTAAAGTCTGTATTCCGTAAAGTACGGAGTATTATTCCGTATTTCATGCGCCACTTCGTATAGAGGAGCGATTGAAAGTAATGCGCCGCAGAGCAGCTTTACAGTGGAATTTAGCGGCTTAAACAGCGCATTACTTTCAGGTCGCTCTTCTGTAGTTGTCTTGGGTCCCTAACAACTGCCTGCCTACCCGCCTAAGGCACCTACGAAATACCAGCCCAGTGAATGCCCATGCGCGACGAAGTGCAACCAAATTTTCAGCTCTCAACTCCAAACATTTTCTTCCCCACTATGAACCCTTCCTGGCATTCTGATCATAAACGCCACTAATACATCATACCTCGTGCGGGTCGAGGCAAGCTCACAAAGGACTCGGATATTTTGTTGGCTTAATTTTTGGTTTAATACTATGCCTGCCGCGCCGCGTGGAGGTGACGGTGGCAGGAGCACCAGAAGCAGCAGGGGCGGAAGAGGCCGTGGCGCATCTTCACAAAGCGCCGCCTCCCAATCATCCCGCAGCGACCTTGCGCCTGCGTCCGAGCCTCCTCCACAATTTAGTGAGAACAACCGAGGCGGCGCACAAAGTGGCGGCGAGATATCAGAGACTGCCCCCAGAGTTCCAAGAACAGCCGCAACTGAGGGTTCGGCAGGGCGATCTACTCCTGCTGGTTTGCGAACTCCTCAGACGTCGGCTGCAGCGTCACGAGGCGTTGGCCGTTTGAAGCCAAAAAACGTCCGAAGAGATGAAGCGGAACGGAAGAGGCTTGAGGAGGATAGAAATCGCGATCTTGCTTTCAAGGTGAAGATTGAGGAGCGTGAACTAAGGGCTGAGGAGCGCAGAGCAAGAAGAGGCCGCGGAAGAGGGGGCGCTGGCTTGACGAGACGGCTTGTCACAGCCGTAGGGCCTTTCTCTGCGATTCCCGCAGGTATGTTATATATATATATCTCACCGCAAATCCACAAGCGATATACTATGTTCAGTCCCTGTCTCATATACTGATCGATGTGCAGAGCTTGTTAAGACAGACGGCGGGCGGGGATCTGGCTCCGGCGCATGGGGAGGGAATGCAAGAAACTCAATTTTCAGTCATGATTCCGAGAATCGCCATCGTTATCACCCCAGGCGAGAACACGAGGCTAGAATCAACATCGACCTGCTTAACGGGCTTACAGATGGACATGCCCCGGATGGTACTCCTTTGTACCAGCCAACTCGCTATACCCAGAAGTCAGTGGGCAATATTCCTATCGGCATGCTTCGAACTTTGCATCAAGATCCCGAGGTGAAGGTCAAGACACAGGCCGAACTCGAAGCGGAGGACCGCCGGTCTTCTGATGATGAAGATGGAAGCCTATTTGTTGATGGGCCTGTTGCCGAGCCCCTGAATATTGTCATGAGAGACGACAACGAGATCTGGCATGCGGCCCCAAAGAATCAAGTTTACGTCAAGACCGAACCAGGTGTAGAGGAAGACTGTGCGGATGTTGACATGGCCGAGATTCCAGAAGCTCCGGGGGTACCAGCTTCGCCAGACGCAAAGCGAAAAGCCGTTATTAAGGACAACGGCCTTGCATCAGACGCCACCCCCGAGAAAAATAAGCGCAAAGAAAAGAAGATGAGCGAAGACCCAGAATTCATGTTTTCAACTATGGATCTGGAAGCAGTATTGCGCAGTCTTACTTTCTCAGCCCCAGGCGAAGATGGGGAAGGCCAAGAAAAAGATGATCAATTATTTGTTTTCCAGTTTCCACCCATTCTTCCCCCCTTGACCAGACCTTCAGATGGCCGGAACGAATCAGAAGCAATTGATCCTGCGCCAAGCAATTCAGAGAACGAAGTTAAAGTCAAGATAGAGGACGGCGTCGAAGAAGCCCGGAAAAAACACATCGGCCTTCCTGCTGATGGAGGATTCATAGGTAAACTCAACGTGCGCAAATCCGGAAAAGTTGAGCTGGACTGGGGCGGTACAACTCTCGACCTAGGCCTAGCTACCGAAACGGACTTCTTGACGACTGCAATGATCATCGAGCAGAAGGAAAATGTAGAGTCTGCGGAGGAAAGTGCAGGGTTTGCCTACGGCATGGGGCAAGTCCTGGGCAAGTTTGTTCTAGCACCTCCATGCGATGATGAGGATGAATGGGATCCGAACATAGACGATATCATGCGTTTCAGTAAGGATGAGAACGCAATCTAGTTCACGGCTACCATCCCCGAGGGGGCTCAACCGCAAAGGCCTGCTATCTGCTTATCCAAAGTCTACCTAGTTAAAAACAGTGTAGTTACCTACGGGCGAGATACCTACCTAGGTATTCATCATCCCGTTTCAATAATCGGGTCGTTTGAGCAATGCCGTCCCACACATCCGAAGAATGCTGTTAGAATCTCCTGCACTACTCGTCTAGCCCGTCGTGTCTATCCGTATTAGACTGACACGTTCCTACAGACAGAACCTCCCTCTCATGTACGGAGATGACTATCTACCTAAATGAACCCTTGCTACAAAAACTATGTGAATGTGGCTGCCGCCGGAATGCATTACCCGCCTAGAGCAAGTCCAGTGCTATAGCTACTCGTGCACTATTACCAAGAGGTAATCATTAACGAAATCTTCTTGTCTGAATTACCAATATAGCCCAAGGAAAGGAGACCACAATATCCGGGCCCTTATCCGGTACCTACCCGGATCGGAATTACTGACATAATTATTAGTTAATACCTGTCTATTGCTGAGAATATGAGAGGAATAACTACCTACCGTCATTACACCACCTACACTAGTAGTAGTTGTGCGGCAGCACCTAAAAATAGGAAGGCACCGCGACTCCTAAAAGATCCCCCGAATTCCGGCCGTATCGTCGTATCCCGATCCTCACCCTGATTATCCCACCGAAGCGCATAGCAGATCTTTCACCAAGGCCGCGACGGCTTCAGAACATGGCGACATCTCTCAAGTATACGCTGCATCACTATGCCTCCAGGAACTACCTATGCAAGCTTGGGGTATGGGAAGTCGACCTCAAAAGCAAATATTGGGTTGTGTAAGGCAGCCCATATCTTCAGCATCTAGACACATGCGTATGGTCCGATCAGGCTTCTTTTCACATGCCGGGTCTGTCCCCAGCGCGGAGTAAACCCAGATCTACCTATATCAGACACCTGTCTGATACGTCGCAGCTACATTCACGGCGGTGCCTGGCGCGATCCGCGCGTGACGCACGAGACATTCGCTCCGAGCATCGATCAGATCCTCAGAACGTCGCCAGCCAACACCGACGGCAAAATCGCCGGATTCGCATCCATCGACTACCGGCTAAGCCCGCATCCCGAGTTCCCGCAGGACCCGGCGACGACGCCCGCACACGAGTATCGTGGGGCGCGGCACCCAGACCACGTGAATGACGTGCGATCGGCCCTTGTCTTCCTGCAGCAAACCTACGGCTTCAAGAGCAACTACCTGCTACTCGGGCACTCGGCTGGCGCCGCCCTGGCGTTCCAGCTTCTGGCCACTTCGCCTTCTGACGACGCAAGCGCGGGCGGAGAGCAGCCGGCCCTCCCCAATGCTATCATTGGCTTTGGGGGTCTGTATGATTTTACCGCTATCAATGAACGGTTTGGCGGGGTGTATGCGTCCCTTTTCAACGGTGCGTTTGGCGAGGGTCCCGCTGTTTGGGACCGCGCCGCGCCTATCAAGTTTAGCGGGAGCTATGCGGAAAGGTGGGTGGGCGGGCGGCTAGTCTTGCTTGGTTGGTCGCCAGATGACTCTCTTATCGATGAGCCGGAAGCGGATAACATGGCGCGGCGGTTAAGAGACAGCGATGGGTTTGTTGTGGATAGCGAGGGGATGGGTAGTAAAGGGGAGAAGAAATTGATTCTGCTCAAGGATTTACGGGGCGATCATAATGAGCTCTGGCGCAGTGGCGAACATGTTGCGCGCATGGTGTGGATTGTGCTTCAGGGGCTGGAGGTGGGTGTGTGAGTGAGATATTTGGTGAGATCAGTAGGCTGAAGGAGATGTTCGTGAACAATAAGTCATGATGATGAACCGAAAGAATAAGATAGTCCAGGCCGGATTTTTGGATTTGTGCGTGATGAAGACTGGCGGGCTGATTGATCATAAAGAAATTCTAGGTGACGCAAAGAGTATGACTTTCGTCTCCAGTTGGAATACATGTGAAGCTGCCTGGCTTTGGCATGAATCACATATCGTCGGTCCATATAAATAGAAGTGCCGACAACCCGTTTTCAAACGATTAGCAAGAAGACGATGCCACGTTCAAAGAACTAAGGAAAAAAAAAGAGAAGAAAACCTGGGTCTTGAATCCTTAAGGCGCCCTCTTCTCGCTTTTCGCACGGCGCCAAACATGGTTACCCGTCTGGGACCCGGCACCGTAGGCAATGTCTTTGAAGTTTGGGCCAGCTCTAGTTGAGCTGCAGGCCAATTAGTTTTCTCTCGAATCACATAATTATCAAGGCGGTTAAAATGTCGGCAAGGCCTTTGGCTTGGGTACATTTATTTCAACGGGCTAAGGGTAACTAGGTCTAGGTAGGTATTGTGTGCAATTGACAGAGATTCTTCTGTTGACATTCCTCCAAGCGTTCAGGAAGAAGTATGGATTGCAAATGGCCTTGATTAACTGAACATGGCGCCATCTACTTTTATTATAATAATTAGATACTGCGTACGTATCCGGAGATAAAAGAATGTCCTTTGCGTTAACACGCCCTGGCGCGCTATGGTAGACACCTTACCTATTCCTATTGCTGGCATCACCTGAGCTACTCCAAGCATATCGACAATGGTCAACGTCGCGACCCTACCTAGGTACTTCTACCTAGGTTAGATATTGTACTTATAAACTGTCTGGCCACTCAACCTACTTATACCTAGGTACCTACCTACCGGTACTCGAGCACGTCGCCAGGGTTTATGGCGAACGGCACCCCTGGATGGCCGGGTAGTGTGGTGTACGTACCTAGTCCGAGGGAAACCCGCTCCTTAACTAGGTAATTATTCCTCAAGCTAGTCCCGTCGCGTTTCTTAGAAAGAAACCGGTCTCACTCTGGGCGGCTTACTACGGATACTAATCTTGAGATGCTCGGCAGACTATACCGCAGTAGGTACGGAATAGTGCGCTGGGAAATGTCACCATCAAGAGCGTTTCCTACAAGCCGGTACCTATAAAAAGCTACAGTCAATTACTTACTTACACTACCTATTGCCATACCAGCGCTACGTACGTAGTGTAGTGTACACTAGGTAGTTAGCGCTCACTTTGTTACGAAAAAGACTTCGCTATGGGAAAGCTGGTGGGTTGGTGACCGGTGACCGGTAAGCCATGAGTGCAAAATTGAAACTAAATAAAGCCGTATCGAGATCTCCAGGGTCAAAAGGCTTCAAATGCGTGAATCCTGCCGCGAAGGAATAAAGTGGGGGGGGCATGGGCGGTGCTCTTCGTTTCAATAACATCCCCCGACTCGTCTTGACAGAGTACCCAGGTAGGTGGTGAGAAACGATCGTGGGAAGTGGCCTGCTGCCACGTCCAACTCCAGATCCATACCTACACTAGATAGGGAACAGGATCACCACTGCGAGCTGGCAGGATGGACGCTTCACCCACGGAGGGCCTGAGGCTGGACGACCATGGCCATAGCACGCTGGAAGTAGTCACGGATGAACATTTAATCAGGCAGGGCCGGTATCCTGAGGTGGTCCCCCCTCAACATCAGCCCGAGACTTACGGCTACTATGCCCCCTCGAAGATAGGCCCGACGGCACGAACGGCGGGCCCGGAAATACCGTCAACTTCACATACCTATTCGACATATCCCGAGGTAGCGGATGGCACACATTTACAGTCGGCCGTGGTTTCTAGCGGTTCAAAGAAGGCGACGATATGCGGCATCCGGCGGAAATACTTCTGGCTCGCCCTCGTCGCCGCTATAGTTGTGATCATTGCCGTGGTCGTCGGTGCTACCGTGGGCGCGTTGAATAGTCGCGCCGCCGTATCGAGAAGTAAAGAGAGCGGTGGTCAGAGTGCCGGACCGAGTGCCGGTGATAACAGCGGTGATAACAGCGGTGATGGACCGGCGAAGTTGTCGTTATTCGAAGATACGCGGCTCGCCACCGCAAACTTCACCGACGCGTACGGGAACGACAACTTTCTATTAATATACCAGCTCAACGACTCCTCCATCCGCATGTCCGCGTTCAACTCGTCCAACAACAAATGGGTTGTCTCGACTGTCGTCAACAACACGAGCGACGTCAAACTCGGCACTTCTCTCTCCCTTAACACATACTGGCAGGGCTCCAATGTAAGAAATCTCTATTCCCTCGAATGAACCATTCCAAAAGCATGATGCCGTGAAGGCAGTAGCACATACTAACGTCTTCATCGCCTATATTCCAGAGCCCGGACGTGTACATCTACTATCAGAGCAGCGGATCAGTGACAACCATCGAATCCCTGGAATACAACAGCAAGCTCAACCTGTCCACGCAGTCCGTGACGCCGTCTGATAACTGGGCGCCATCCAACGCCTTGAGTCAGTACAACTTGCTGCCGGACTCCTCGCTAGTCGCCTACGGCAGGCAATGCGAATACTGCAACCAGTTTTCATATCTCTTCTGGCAAGGGCCGACGGGCATCAGCATGGCCGAACTCGGTGCTGGTGCCGCCGACAGCACGGAGGTTATACCCGTCAGCGCGACGCCGTCGGCCAATACGTCGATAGCCCTCACCTACTCAGGGACCCTCACGGGCGATAGCGAGGCCATCCTGCGGCGCAGCCTTGATATCTTCTACCGGTCGACGACGAGCGGATTGGTGCAAGTGCGGATCGGCAACAACGCCTATCTCTCCCAGTATGTGGGTCGGACCGTCGGGCCAAGAACACAGTTCGCCGCCTTCTCGACCGGCTTCAACGAGAGCGACTCGCATAACCCGACGCCGCTTGGTTTCCAGGTCCTCAGCATCGACCCGGACGCGGACGACGGCGTTCAACTGACGTACTTTCAAGAGAGCGCGTGGAAAGCCACCAGCGATGCTGTTGGGGATTTAGCGGGTTGCCTGGCCAAGGCCACGATGGCGGTGAATACTGGCCGGAGGTTATACTGCCTCGTCGAAGTCATGGGGAGCAAGGGCGTCGAGATCATGGAGTGGGCTTGGAAGGGGGACCCTAGTGACACGAGTACTTATATGAACTGGGACAAAGTAGGCGTCGTGGATGTGGGAGTATGAATTCGAATACCTGCAATGATACCCGTGGACATTGATAGCGGAGACAAATATTAACATGTTGGAACCTATCTGACTATATGAGCGTGGAAAGAAATGTGCTTGTTGGCGTATCTCGAGTATAATGCTGACCCAACTGACAACGCTCGGCACCTTTTCACTCTGATTTCGGTAGATTACTTGTCTCGAAACTCCTTCTTTGCTAGGTGCAAAGGCAAAAGGCAAAGCGGAAAAACCCTCACCTCGACGTTCAGTAAAGTCCTAATACTAATATATCCTCGTCCTCACAAGCACCAAGTTGAGGCATCAAGTCCGGTCACGAGCACAAGCACGCAGCTATCACCCGTAGTTATGAAAGCCAATACGAAGCCGTTCAATCATTTGATCTGCTATGTCATGCCTATTGCGGCCTACCTTCCTGCCAGCCGTCGCACATCATGCTTTTCTACCTGCAAACACTTCCAGCGCGAAATCTCATCTGGAGGCGTACGTTCCTCGGTATGTAGAATCCCTATCTCCAGCTCATGCGAAATGCAAACTTGTAGCTGAGTCTATAGCAAAGGCTTCTCCGAGATCAAAAACTAAAGACCTCGCACAGGGTCTGTAGAACTCAAAGTATTCGCGCGCGTCGGGGGGTATGAACAAACCAGCCAAATCGCGAAAATCCTGGTAGAAGCATCTAATTTACAAAAGAAGTTCAAGCCATGCAAGTTGCTCAATTCGCTCGCCAAAGCCAAATCTTTTAACGCCGGTCTCATGCAGGTCTTTATCCCTCATCTAGGTCTATAAAGACAGAGGAAAATGGTACGGAAACAGTATGTCCCTCATTAGTTGCCGCCCATGACGCGCGGTATGGCTTTCCAGGTCTTTGCATCTCCGACCTTGACGCGGCCGAAGTTCTCATCGATGTCGAGGATGATCTTCAAAGCGTTCCTGCTGCGCGCGTGAGGGGACGAATTGTCCTTCTCTCGCAGTGTCGCCAGCGCTTCGGCAACGCCGGTGTGCACCTGTTGCTCCTTCAACTTGCCAGGGAACGGGAGGAGGCTTTGCAGCACCTCGTAGGACGCAAGGGTGAATCCGAACTGAGGGGAAGATCGGAGAATCCGTGCCGGGCCACCCTTGAAGAAGGCCTTGAAACCTTCTTCCTTCAGGATGGTCTTAGCGGCATGCCGGAGACCCGTGTAATGCGTATCGCCTGTACGTGCCTCGACCTGCAGACGTGTCTTAATCACGTCACAGGGCGTCGTCAAATAGGCCGCGGGCATACCCGCGATGGCACCAGCGGTAAGCAGCTGTACAACACCCAGCTTCTTCGTAGGCGACTCGCCAAACAGGTCCTTCTTCAAATGGCTGTACGTCGGGAAATATATCGCGGAAAATGGCACGTCGCGAAGAAGACAGGCAGAAGCGCCCTTATAGAGGCCCTTGAGACCGAGGTTCTTAACAATCCATACCGCCGACCGCTTGGGAGTTCCTTCAGTTGCCTTGACCATTTCGCCCTGCACCTGGAGTCGAATCTTCACAATCTCTAATGGGTTCGTGAAAACCTAGACATGGCATTAGCACGCGAACCAGCAGAGTGCAAGAACACTCCTTCCAAAATAGTATGAACATACAACTTGGCAAGCTCCGGCAGAGCCACCAGCTAGGATCTCGTATGGGAGCCCAATATGTCCAGACTTCTTATCGATGAAGGCACCACGGACAATGTCGTTCACAGTCAGCTTGATAGCTTTCTCCGGAGCCACACCAACGAGCTGGGGCAAAACACCCGAGTAAAGGCCACGAAAGCCCTCGTTAGCAATCACCTTTCTGAAACAATCAATCGAGTTCTTGTACAAACGCTGGCCTGGGTCAGCTCCACGCTGATTTTGCATGCGGGTCTTGACTAGATCGATAGGATACACCATGAAGGCGCCGAAAGCGCCGGCCAAACTTCCAAGAACGAAGTTATATGCCGATGCGGCGACTTGCATCAGAACCGACTGGCTGGACATTAGAGCCTCGAGACGCTTCTGCGAATCTACACGGCTCACCCACTGAGGGTCAAGTACTTTGGCAAAGTCCTGTAGACCGAGTCTACCAGAGGGCGCGTCCAGACTTGCAAAGTGGAAGAGAATATCAGCTTCCATCGGCGTGAATAAGGAGAATCTGGTGATCTTGGCCGCCTCCTTTAGAAACTCATTTCTTGTAATCTTGCCGTCGGCGCTCTGGCTGATCGCCTTGCGAATGATCAGTTCGACCAAGTCCATCTCTTTGATCATGTTCTGGAAAGCGCGGACGTTCGCATAGGAAATCTTGCTGCTAGTTGAGATGTTGCAAAGAGTCGACAAATTCTGAAGCAAATGATCAGATAGCTTGTGCTTCGCGGTCTCGACGATGATCTTAGCAAATTGCTCAGGCTCAATGTATCCATCTTTGTTCTTGTCAAAGCGCTGGAACGCCTGTCGAATACGCTCGCCTTGCAGGCCGCGTAGCATCTGCGAGAACTCTGGGTATGTGAGGTTATGTCTTTTACTCTTATCGCCAATATACAGCTTGGCCCACTCGCAGTCCCAGTCGAAGGGAATACTGCCTTCGCCCTTGTTACGCTCGTAGAGCGATTTGAAGTCTTCATACTTAACAGCGCCGTTGCGATCAACATCGAAAAGACGGAACGCGATCTCGTACTCGGCGTCGGACTTGTTGAGCAGATTCAAGAAGGCAGCCCAGTCACCTAAGGTGACCTGTCCACTTCCAGAGCGGTCGGCGACGCGAAAGAGAATGTTATACTGTTCGCGGTGGATTTTGGACTGTAACAGGGGAGTAAAGTGCCTCCGTTAGCGGCGGCCCGGCTAGTAGTACTTGACAATGATGGGGTAGAGAAAGAACACCTACGTAGTCTTCATCGACAGGCGCAATGACTTTCATAAATTCCTCCGGGCCCATCACAAGCTCGCCGGTCTTCTCGTTCTTCTTGGAATTGCTGAGGAAAGTGGCGCGATAGGAGGCAGACAAGTTAGCCGCCTCCTCAGAGCCGAGAAGGCTACTCTTGACCACCTCCTTGACCGTTGTAGGAGGCGACATATCGGCGCAAGTGTGAACTAGGAGGCGTTAAAAAGTTGGACAACAAGTGCGGGCTACCCAGGCAGACCAGCGCGTGGTTCGAGCGTTCGCCTGTTGACGGGGTGTGAAAGTAGAAGTACAACGACGACGAGAGACACAATCGAGATAATTTGGGACAGATTGTGGAGCTCCGATAAAAGGAGTGGGTGCAGGGACTACCTTTGAGTGCTGCGAAAAAGGAATAGCGCGTTCACGATTCCTTCGATTCTGACGCGAGGAAGAATTGAAAGTCTTGAAAAGACGGAGGAAGAGTGAATAAAGAGAACGGAAGGTGGTAGACGCGACACTGGCATCCACGGGTCGTGGCGATGGCAGTGAGGGATTTCACAAAGGCTTGAGGCCGCAGGACAAAAGGCGCGACATGGAGGATCTGAGGAGCGACTTGGAATTCCCGTCAGCGCTTGGAAATTTTTGAGGATGTGCAGCGCAGTTTCCACGGGCGGGACTAGGTGGCGCTAGGCAGTGCTAGCGTAAGAAATAAGGCATCGTACCTGCCTGGAAACTGAGATCCAATCAGCAATTAACGCGATGTCCGGGGTAACCGAGCGTCGATAACCGATAAGGCAATCGTTATCGCTTTATCGGTTGCGCTAAGCCCTATGGAATTGAGTTCTCGCCGACAACCCCACGCCCGAGACATAGTAGGCAGGCACGGAGTAGGTACACTACCTACACTACCTATCTACACTACACTAGGTAGGTAGGCACGTAGAAACTAGAGGGCGACTCCTCTAAAACGACTGTGTCCCTCTATAGCCCGACTGTGTACACGGCCCACACTAGGTACCGGTAGCCTGGGCCGGCTACCATTTTGGGCCACTCGGTTTTCCAAACGCTAACCAAAAGCCAGACAGAGGCTACCAACATACAAAATACCGAGACCGAAACGCTAGATGGCCCAACTTTGTGCCTGGCCCAATTGATATCAGTTTACGCCAATGTCCCTACCCTACTTCGTCAGCGCATGCACCATTCTACCCGTACGTAAGGCGCCGTAGTTGAAGGGACCGCGCTGGGGGCTCAATTATGTAGTTAACAAATGGCCAAGACAGTTCCGACTAGGTATGGACGTACAATCCATTGAGATGGGTAGGTAATACATGCTTTGCCATACAAATTTGGTATATGGCGGATGTACTTCGTGCCGGTCCTGTTTAACTTATGATTGGCGCGTGACCAGACTGAGCGGAATACATAACGAGGACGGGGACAGCTACATATGTTTTACATGTAAATCTGGTGTCGGCGGATGTACTTTATCTGGTGTGGGCCCGCGCGCACAGTCGTTTGATAGAGGGACACAGTCGTTTTAGAGGAGTCGCTAGAGGGAACCTTCGAAGGTTCCGTAGCTCGGGTAAGTACCACCTATATCTACCTAGCGTGCCTGCCTACCTATGTGTGCAGGTGCCGGTACCGGTATTCCGACCGAGTGTGCCCCGCCGAGACGGTTATGCCGGGCACCTGCAAGCAATGGGCAGGCACGAGGTAGATTAGCACGGTAAGCACGGACTAGCCATCGTCAGGCACCGTGTCGCTACTATATAATGCTGCACATAGGTTAGCTGAATCGTCCATCTTCTGCGGCTTTGAAGGCATGAGTAAGTGGATCAGAACGGTCATGAAGTACGGGGACTCATTGAATTTCTTCCCGAGTGATAGCAATATCATGGCAAGCCATGAATATGTTCCTATTTCCTATTAACCTTTAAGGATCCATATCGGTTTCTGTCACTATAAAGGACGTGAACAGGACGAGAGCACCGTAGCCTCCATAATGAGTATCGTCAAGAAAGACGTCATGACATCGTGCGGAGACCAGACTCGCGTTGTCTAGAACCGATGACATCGGAGGCATGAAGAACAAAGTGGAATCACCTCCGTCGCGCGATGAATCTTCCAATGCCTGAGCGGTAGCTG
The DNA here is from genome assembly GCA_028637635.1 of Xylariaceae sp. X802. Lineage (NCBI taxonomy): Eukaryota > Fungi > Ascomycota > Sordariomycetes > Xylariales > Xylariaceae > Xylariaceae sp. X802. The sequence goes on from JAJFDH010000019.1 coordinate 601,689, forward strand.
CTAGATAGTCGACGAAAGCTAACTTCTCGAGAAACCCGACGTATGCCTGGAATATAAACCACCGAATTTGCATGTGTGATAGAAGCGGATCGAACTAAATCACTGATCTTGGTAAATGTCATAGCCTATATTCACCCTGGCTGTCCTTATGATAGTGGTTCGATCATACAAGCTCCAACCGCTCTTCTCCAACAGTCCAATGAAGCAACCCAAGGCCACATAAGAGACTCTGATCCCATTGCAGCCCCGCACTGCCCAGCCACGTTTCGCGACGTTTAAAGAGCGTTGTTAACCGGGCGCTCTTCGGTCCTTCTCAACCTTCCCTCTTCGGTGGCCTGTCCCAGATGACTCTAATCCCAGGGTAACAGGTAGGCAGGTGCTTAATAAGTTGGTTATCGCGAGTCTTTCACGACGGATTCAAGTAGATCAAACTTAACACAATCGATTACAGTCAATTGAACCTATCTATACAAATGCCTGCGTTTCGCAAAATGTACCCCCGATCTCCTGACGGACGTTCATCTCGTGACGTGTTCGCAATAGTCAAGGGGACACCATTGCAAAAAGGTTGAGAGGATCTCGCAATCCAAATAACCAAACACGAGAAACAGCATACTCTTAACGCGAAGTGAAGTTTCGCATGGTTGAGATGGTTATACCGTAATACGAACACGTGCCCGTGGACGACAACCATGTGATGCTATGTAGAGTCGAATATGACGCCGTCGAAGCAAACGAGGGAACTATCACATACCGAGTGTAGATATCCATCTACATTATGACGACATCCGGTACCCCTTGTTGTGCATGACACTTGATACGAAGTAGGTACATACTGTACCTTGACGTGGTATACCTACGGGCTTGTCAGTGAGGACTAGGATGAGATTTTGAAGCGTAGTGTTGACTGTTTCAGTACTGGGTAGATCACAGTTACAGCAGAGGATACAAAGAAGACAGACTTTAGACGGATGAAGAAGCTTCTTGTCTAATAAGACTTTATTTCATGTACTGCATTTGTCTGGCTGCAAATGCTCGAATAACCGAGATAGGGATTGCACAGTTGATTGTTTTTCCATTCCACCAAAATTATGTACTCAGACGACAACATAAGCTAAGTATTTCTCTGTTGGCAGGCTAGTAGTTGGACAAATCGCGAGAATTTGTGTCCTAGGTACCCGGAATGCTCAACGCATGCTCAACGGCGAAACTGCGAACGCTTGAGTACGTGCATTTCTGTTGTGTGTTGTTGTGTGCTGTGCTGTGTTGTGCTATTCTCGACCAAACGCCCGGTTCCTTGCCTGAATTATCTTAATGCCAGTATTTCCTTTACCTATACCACGAGGTTTTTCCGAAACGCCTAGAGAATCAATGCAAAGCTCTCATGAGAAAGTATCGCAAAGGTGGGGGAGGGGTGGGAGGGGGGGAAGGGGGATTAGGGTCATCTAACTCGTAAACTCGTTATGCGTCGTCAACTGGCATTATTGCCAAATTAGAGATATTGTGAATTTCAGTAGAGGCAAAAGCATGGTCATAATGATTGGCTGCACACAGCTGGTGTTGCCAAAGGCTCTCAGTTCCCCATAGCACTCCATGGTCGGGGGTAGTATTCTCGTGATGAGCTGACTCCGTATGATCCACGTTTGGTGCCAAAAATTGAGGGAGATGAATCAACCGATGAGCACCAATCAGCTTTTCTGGAAATGGTCTAGCCGTGAGTTGGAATAGGCATCTTTATGGCGTGGGACCCCGCGTAAGAAGCTCGAGTGGTTTCATCGCCGAAGAAGTCAATAGGGAGTGACATAGAGACGCGTTGTTCGAATGGAAGGGTGTATCCTCTGATAATCTCCTCTTCCACGTATGAAGATGCATGGCTATAGCGTTTGTCAGAATACTTCTCAAATACTGCACCGTGGTGCCTGCGGGCGTGTCGGCAGCACTCTAGGAGCATGGCAACCAGAGGCTTCAGTTGCTGGTACGTGTAACCAGAGTAATGGACATGCGAAACAGTCTAGAGATGAGGGTCAGCTTTGGGAAATCCGAATTGAAAAGAATATCAATGACTTACCCATTCACCCTTGTGCAAAATGAGGCGCGAGAGACAGTGGGCACCAGCAGCAATATAGCTGGGAGGGCTTGCGACAAACCGCTCGTCCATGACCACAACCTCGAGGAAATACTTGGCTAGAGTACGAGTCTCGAGATCATATTCGTCAGCTTTGCTGATACGACGTAAGAAACTCATCGGACCTGGCCAACCTAGCTCGAAATCGAGCATGCTTAGCATGAAACGCTCAGCCTTAAGGATTTCCTCGATGGTATAGCCCCCATCTACCATATAGACAATTTCCTGGACCGAGGGACAGTTGATCTCTTCGTACTTGGCTGCGATGAAGATAGCCGTAGCACCTACGAGCTGTAGCTTCCCCAGTGACACAGCTTTGTAGGAAAGAAAGCGATCGACGTAGTTGACAGTCAGGAATAGCGTCTCAGGAAGGAGTCCAAAGCGGGTGTGGACCTGAACTACCCAGTCCATCAACACAGAGCGCATTGACCATTGGAGTTCGTTTTGAAGGTCCATGTAGTGAGGATTGGGTAAGAGGGTTCTCTGGCCGGGCGGTGTTAGCAAATGTCAACCTGCTCTAGCTCGCTATATCTTACCTCTTGTTCTCTCATGTATTCAAAGATATCATCACCATATTCAGCAACCATGCTGACGTCCCAGGCATCCTCCTGGATCTCCTCAGCAGTTCGTCTGCTGTCGACAATTCGCTTTGCTGCCTCGATTTCTGCTTGACCTTTCTTGGTGAGCTTTGGAGGGAACATGATGGTGGTAACGCCGCCAGTGGTATTATCGCCACGGGATCGGTATGAATAAGCAGTGTTATAACCTTGATCGTCGTGGCAATAGTCCTCCTCGTCGTTGCAGTCAGATAGGTAAGGTTGATCGTCAGGCAAAGCTGGAGAGGTGGCGTCACTCTGGCGATCGATGCCCTTAAACTCAGGCTGGGCGTTCGAAGCTTTGGCTAGCTTGGTATGTTCAAGAGCAGACCGCTCTGGCAAGGGGCAACCGACGATTGAGGGCGGGCGAGATGGCACGGTTGCAGATTGTGCCGGAGCGTTCTTCAGGAGCTGAAGTTGTCCCTGAGTGAGCTCCTCAAACGCATCTACGTAGAGAGATTCGGTAAGATCATCATCGGCACCGTGACGGTTGGGCGATGGGGCGTCGCTAGGATGAATTAGGTGCGACGGATGCGTAGAGCAAGAAGGTGGTTTTTGGAGGTGATCTCCCTCATGTTTGGAGGAGTTGGAAGGTTGCGGTCCCTGAAGCTGGCATTGTTCGGGCTGCGAACGCTCAAGTACCAAGGATGCCAGATCAATCGGTCGTTCTTGCTTAGCCTGCGGTTTGGCACCGGCGGAAGGCTGCGCCTGGGAAGCTCGAACAACCTCAGTCGGCAAATGCTCAGGAGCGGCTTCAGGACGTCCTGCAGGTGCAGGGCCCGATTCATTTCCCTGCGGATCTTTGTACACAAAGGTGGACGTTGTGGCTCGGCTGAAGGTCTTGCGCGGGCCCTGAGTATTATGGGCAGCAGGTCGGAGTTGGCTCACCGACACAGAAGGCGCGACGGTTTTGGCTGGATGCTGGGTAGGCTGCAAGGCTTTCTTGGACGTGTTCTTCGGGTTGGCTTGTAGTCGGTTCTCCTGCGCCTTCGTAGCTATGGTCGAGGCAGTACTGTGATCCTGCGTGCCTGCCAACTTGCCATCGTATTGCGCACCACTCATGTCTTTAGAAACGGCATTGCGATCTCCTAGAACCATTCGCTTCGCTGCAACGTTGAAATTGCCTGCCGCAGACATGTTCGCGACGTTGCTGGTCGACTTGGGACGGTCATGGAGTTGAACGTGGTTCTCATCCCCCTGGCTGGGTAGATGGCGACCACGTCTGTAGGGCTGTTGCGTCATCAGGCGAGATTAGCGGGTGCGCAACAATATGAGTCGTCGAAGTAATTGAGATACGCGTCTCGGTAAGCGAGGAAGAGGAGGGCAATTGGGCAAGTAGGAAAGTAGAAAAGTCGGCAAGTGGGAAAGTGGGAAAGTGGGAAAGTAGGTAGACAAGCGGGTGCAGGTATCAAGTTAAATGCGCCGCCGCGCCCGCGCGTCGAAACAGCTTCAACATTTCTGAAGAGCGGCGCGGGGCGCAAGTAGACAGAAGCACTAGGAAAATCATATGAGAAACTTACTCTGGCGTCCATATTGAACTGACCCGAGCCTCAGCGCTCCGGAAATTTATGAAACCGATGTTGAAGGGCTGCGCGGTAGACTAGAGAGATGCGACCAGTCGGGGTCGACAGGGGGTATAGATAACCAGGCTGGCGCCTCCACGGTAGACTTGGAGCGCGAAAAGTACGGTAGAGGAACGATGATGAGGTAGGAGATAGGTAGAGAACACTATGATCAGCAGTTGCGATGGTAATAACCGAAACCAGGTTTGCGCGCCGACGTGTCTTAAGGATTCATCGACGAGAGAATGAAGGTACCGTCGAGGGCTACAGATTACCTACACAATAGTCATGGTTAGCTTGCTTGTCGTCGCGTAGAGGAAGCGCCGGTACCTAACAGGTGCCACTCGGGAGATGATGGATGATCAAGCGCAAGGAATGATAGTGTAGTATGTATGCGATACGTACCAAATCTTCGTAGCGATAAGTTATTGGTTGCGCCGCAAGCTGCAATGCAAAAGGGTTGGGTAAGGAGAGGAACAAGGGTTTCCAATTGCGCCGATGAGGAACGAAGGCAGATGTGTAGATGTTTGACCACAGTAACGACAACAATAGTATGCTGTGGTGGTGAGAAGGGTTGACTTATCTGGTTGGTGGCATCTCCCTAGAAAAGACAGTAAGGTAGGAAGATGCGACTGGGTGGCGTGTTATGTTTTGGATCGAGGTAAGAAATGCAACGCCCGAGCTTGTTGATGATATCCGTTGGCAGGTCTCCCAAGTCCTACACCCGGCAGATCCAGGTGGGGGAATACTTGCCAGGAGTGGGTAATTGGAGGATACTTCAAGACTACCTCAGAGTTACTCTGACAACGTCGTAAATTAGCGTGCCTTTGATTGTCCCTCAAGGTAGTGCAGGGGTATAAATCGAATGGTTATTCGCTCAGCTTCGGCCCGTTTCGGTCTGTGCACAATTTGGCGGCTTGCGAATACCTGACAGCACTGTGCAAGACATTCACTATCACGGTGCGTAGGATGGCGGGGTCGCACGCGTAGGTACTCTACCTAGGTAGGTACGGACTTATAAGTTAGATAACGTGGGCAGTCACGCCCTGATACGGTAGGTAGGCCACTAATAAGCCTGCTCGGCAAATAGTTTGGTGTAATTTTTAGCGAACGTACGTGCCACTTTTAGCAGGTATTTTTGTAGGGGTGGCCGACCAAAGTAGGCGGCTCGGTAGGGTTGTTATGTCCTACGGGCAGATAGGGGTACCTAGGGAGGTAGACAGGCGGTTACTACCTAGATCGCGACTACCTAACTCACTGTTCGGCCGATCACAGCCCTCGGTCACGCAACCCACTCAGACATGTCGACGGGGGTTTGTACCTAGTTGAGTCCGTAGGTGAGTGGTATTTGTGAACGGCCGAGGCATGCGGCAGGCCGACTACATAATAGGTGTGGTAATGTGGGAGGAAAGAGCGAGGGACCGACCCGGAATACCGTGCAGAAATTGGAAGGATCTTAATCTGTATACTGTATAACTACTGGGTGGCTGAGCACAGTACATACGGGCTTTACCCATGTGCACTCTCGGTGTTGAGCCACTTCTCACTTCATCCCCGCACTGTTCAGCCCAATTCGTTCAAATGACGTAAACAGCCGCCGACCTCCGTCGCGTCTTTCGCTATGGCAGTAAATTTCAACGACGTTGTGCTATTCGATAAATATGCACGCCACTTCATCTTAAGTTCAGTATCACAGAATCTCTATCATCCCGAGCTATGGTAGACAAAAAGTAAGCCGTGAGAAAGTCCTTCGCAGTTGTTTTGCGTCGCTGTCGTGTCTGATGTACGTTAAGGCTGGGAACGCGCCGAGCAATCACGAACATGACTCGAAATCACGTGACTTACGAACTAAAAGGCGTCTCCTCAGATTCTACGCAAAGTACCCTGCGGGCTCGGTACCAGAATGCTTTCTACTTGCGCGAGCGCAAAAGGCTCATGGGCATTTTTGTAAACAGGTCTAATCCACTCGCTACAGCTCCGCGACATGATATATGTATTTTTTAGCCTTTGCGCAACCCTATACGTCGTTTCCGACCGTCTCTCCTGATCCTTGGGGCATCTTGCCCAAGTGGCGACCGGCAGGGCCAGCGCCTGTGGCTAAAATCGCCACACATTCCAGAGCTTGTGAGTCGAATCAAAAGGGGTCAGAACATTTGAGAGACCCTTTTATGACAAATGGGACATGGATTGTGTGCTCCTTACCTCCAGATGCAGCCCTCGGTTTGTGTCAAGCGACCGCCGCGGCAAAGGTATAGAGGGTATTGGCAGAATTCGCATTCACATAGAGTACATCTTTTCATTGTCGCAATTACGCTACTCGAAGGAAGAGCGCCCGAATTGGCGACTGGAGGCAATCGCGATACTACAAGATGAGTCTTGAGTCGACTCTGGTGAATCGTGATAACCATTGAGCAATAAAAGCCCAACCCTCCATGTTAACGTGCCGGCTCGATCTGTCCGGAATCACGAACAGTGGGCATGCGAAAATACCAAATTATCCACCACCGTCATAATAGAAATGCTTTAGGTAGTGTAGTTACTTACGTCCCTTACTGCTTTCAATTGACTTCGCCCTTGGCAGGTTGGTTATCTATGGCATTGTGCTGTCATACGCGCGCGCAAACGCACGATCAACGATCGGCTCCTATCGTCCTGTGTCAAGGATTGGGTCCATGTTCTGTGGTTTAAGGTTATAATGAACAACCACAACCCCCACCTAGATAGAACGAATAACCAAGAGTCAGCATCCCCGTCTCCGTTGCGACAAATAAATATGACTTGCTAGGCGTCTATACGGTATAGGTATACCTACAAGAGAGCCAACGACGTACCTATTCCGTACGCCCAAAAGTCTCCGTAAGTACGGTGTAGATAGATCCCCACGCACTGATAATTCTCAAAGCAGTCATGGGTATATCTTGAAGCTACACAATGCAAGGCTAAGGCATTCACTATTGGATAAAAGGGTTACTTAAGTGAGCGGTCAACAAAATGGCCCCATGTCATGGGAGGGGAGGTCGATGGGAGGTCGGCCACTGACCGGATGGGCACCCGCAAAGTGGTTCTTCCCGCAAGTGACCGTATGCAAGAAACAGCGCCGCTGGAACATCGTGATTTTATTAAACCTCTTTTCCTTAGTGTATGCTTGTTTACTGCGAGCGCGTGTTAGTGGTAATATGTCTGGCAAGTTGCTTTGAGGGGGCTGGTTACCTTTTTTGCAAAGCGCACCATCGGACATCTTCGCCAATCTACTTGTCGCGCATGCGAAAACAAACAAATAATGCATGGGGAGCCACGGCCCATGATTCGCTGAGCGCAAACAAGGATGCTGCACTCGAACTTGAGCTATGCGCTCGCCAGCTCGCCAGCCCGCCTGACAACGTGGTCGGAAGGATGGGGCTTGCGCTGTTGGAATAGAGCCAATAACGATTCCGGGGGGTTGATTTGATGCAAGTCAAACTTGGCCAGCGCATCCTACATCGTCTCTGCTTTGCTCCCTCTTCGTGCCGTCAATCAGGGTGTTTCCTTGGGCCCCATTGCTCCACAAGTCCACGTTAGGTATCTTAAACCGTGGAGGGCTTGGCTTTTCGCTCGCGGTCTTGGACGTCAAATCCGTAACCTGCCACAACCAAACCACCCCCTCCCTCTGTTTACCTTGTCCCCGTTCAAATGATATAGAATCTAGGCCCAGAAGAAAGGTGAGCACTGCTGCGTAGGCATAGGCATAGGACGTCGCATATTTGATACGCCTCCTTCCTGTGCGATTAGTAGTGCACAGGTAGGTGCGCAACTTAGTTGAGTTTTGCATACTGACGCTTAAGTTGCTCAACTCGTTACGCCGTACGGTCTGGTGTGGCAACGGGTACGGAGTAGGTACAACGAAACACGAAACACCGACACACTAAGTAGAACTGGGTAAGGTAGGGGTGCCGATCATTTTGCCGTGTACTTCGTGGTTCGAGGACAGTACATGATGACGGATGGCGGTCTTCTTGAGTTCTGTGGCAGTTATTAAAGAGTCTCCCCAAAACGGACGGACACACTATCTGGGTTAGGCGCTTCAGATGCGACAGGCCATAGGTAGACCTGCTGTTCAACTGTGTATCATTGCGCACTCTTCAACAACGGGAACTGGTCTCTGGTTCTGCAGTGCGTTACCTCTTCCGCACCAACCTTCGTGCCCTTTTTTCATGCAGACAGCAACACGGTGAGGAAACCAACCCCTGCTCATACACCACCATTCAAGCACGGGCCCCATTGGCTGGATCGGTCGTTGGCTTGGCCACTTGACTGATCTGAGATCTTCATCCACGAACCCTCATCTGTGACCGGGCAAGACACTACGCTGCCTACACATATCTATCTGATTAATGAGCAGGTAGGTAGCATTGGCAGACTCGCCACCTACGAAGTACATTAGTTAGAGTGGACAATGTATGCAAGCGTTTTGTACATTGATTACTTCCTGCTTTGCCTATCTCAGCACGGATACTACGCGTGGTACTGTAGATACCTGGTCGGCGCTAGACACGATGGCAGACTAGCGAAGAGGCACCTGACAGACCAAGATTTCCAATGTGAATTGGTACGATTGCGCATCAGCAGCGGGCGAGACCCTTCTCAAGCAGCAGCAGGGCCATGAGAGTTACCTCATGTTGTGCGGGATTTACACCATACAAGTGAGTACATACCTAGGTACTTTTACCTACGAGTTACAATTGGACTCGCCCTCAAGGTACCCTATCTCAAGTCCAATGATTGTCGCGCCCGGAAACTGTACTCCACAATGAGGGCGCAACAACATGACATGGCGGCCCCATCAAAGGTTACCTATAACGGCTATGAATAGGTACCTAGTGTAATCCGTAATTAATACCGAATTGGCGACATGAAGTGATAGGCCTGCGTCCGATTCCCCAGAGGTGAGAAGTAAGGTAGATGGTAGGTAAAGTAGATAGTGGGTAGGAGGCATCTAATAGTACAAATAGGTGGTCCGTAGTCCGTACATACGTCCGTACTTCGCACACTATGGCCGACCGGTTCATTCCGCGCCTCGCACTAACTAGGTCGTTGACAACAGTCAATCAACGCTTTGGGATGCGCCGGGGATCAGGATCCAGGGACCGCTGTTGGGATCAGTCGCAAGCGCAGAAGCCAAGTCGCAAATTCCACTATAATGTACAGCATACAACGTACAGCAGCGTGAGTCGCTTGGGCCTCCATTGTCAACGCAACCAAGCGGGCGCTCCCAGACTTGGCTGGCGGCCACGGGTGAACAACACACCACGGACGCAGGGGCCGATTCCACTACCTACCTGATGCTCGAAGGTGGGCATGCAACTCAACTCTGTCTCCAGTATAGAGACAAATCCGTTTCATTGACCATGTCACGCTTTTCAGCAGATAGGAGCCGGTAGAGGGATACCGGTAGGTGGTGTAATCCGTAGATCATGTAGGTTCTTCACGGAATACTATTAGGTACGTGTAGGTAGATACTACCTACGTAGTATGCCTGGATGGGTAGTGTACCTGCTTATATCAATGGATGGGCCAAGTCAGCCTATCGAGCCCTCCTAATTACCTGGAGGTAGTGCGTAGAGAATACAGTCTGTCGATACTATGCATGTGTTTGTCCTTCTCTCAATCTGGGTAGATCATGTCTGACGGCTCGAGAATTCTGTAGAACCGGGTGAATTAAGGTAGCTATTGCCTTGCCGTATAGCTGCCGTCGTGATGGAATGCTGACAGTATGGCCGTTGACGCCTCGGTATTGTGCTGAGCCTGGGGCAGGCTCTAGTGTAGGGTAGCGGTTCCCGCAAGCCGCTGTGCCTACACTACATTACTCAGGTAGGCATGAAGTACCTCCTACTACATCCATGGCTCTGCCAGCAGGTAGGGGTGCCCTCTTCATTCATGTTTACATTAGTGTACCTAGGTACATTACGGAATACATGCCATGCCGTATAGATCCCTCTCGAACAGACCACGAACGAAGCTTCTCTTGTGTCTTGCCTACGCTGGGTAGTCGGTAAATCGCTCGAGATATCTTTCGTTTTTATTTTTACTTGTAAAAAAAAGGATCATGAATAAATATGTAATTACTTAGCCTAGCAAACATATTTTGTGAGCAATCTGCACAGAGTTTGGTACTCAGGCTGGTTAGTGGACCGGCGCAAAGGCCCAAACCGCAGGTGGGACGCTGATAGGCCCTGGAGAGGTATAGGGATGTATCTTACGGGATGCGTTCAGTGGCTGTCGTAAGGTGCCAGGCAGATTTTACAGGCGCGTTGGGTGCTGCTAACCTGGAAACCAGAAGGTACCCGATACTGAGGGCCATTGCGCTGGGCTACCAGCAGGTACCGAGCTACAGGTGGTAATAACGCTGTTGAGATAGGAATGACACATTCGGCACGGCCACTTGCTTGCACCCACCACTTCCCAACTTAACTAACCCAACTGTGTGGAAGCCCTTTTTGAGACTCACCTAGTACTGTGCAAAACCTCGCTCTCTTCTGCCTCCTCTTTCACACGACTCCCGATCCCTCGACCAAACCACCCATCTAACCACTCCCATTCATACCAGTAAGCCCTCGTGATACATCTCGGCCCTCATCGTCGTCTATCTTGCTAGTACTTCCGGGAAAACCGCTCGATCTCTCAGTCTTAACGCTGAGCCGCTGCGTTGCAGACCGATCTGGGGCACCGCAGCTCATGGTTGAGTCCATGCATCTCTAACACCACAACATCATCTGCTTTGTGTCTCGGTAAGTTTTTCAGAGTCTGGCACTATATGCGATCCAATGTTGGTCCCAATCGCGACTGCCCCTGAAGAAATAGTCCCGCAAATCTGCCTCTGCACGTAGACGCTTGGGTGTGCCGGAGAAGGCTGCTTTTCACACACCAGACGCTGTCGCCGACAATGTCCACGACTGTCTACAGTCAACACCTGCCCTTCCCTTCTGCAATTCGGATAGGCTGGTTAACATAGATCAGAACTAGATACACAAGGCAGCATCGCCGAATCCAATAAGCCAAAAAAACGGCCCTTATCCTCCTTGTCCCTATCCCGACTTGCGATTGGGTTCTAACCATCCTCGCCCTCACCCGCACCTCCTTGACGTGAATTTGCGGTGCACTTTGTCGCTGTTTGGGCCACCTTGACTTCAAGTCAGCCAATACTGCAAAGACACTAATTGAGGGTCTATCCGACTGGGTGATGGACTTGTCCAGTCTCCTAACGGCAAAGCCCTCTTCCTCCCGTCCGCCAGCGACTAACGCTCAGCCTACTTTGGGCGCTTTCCCTCATTCTTCCCAACCAACATACTCTACTGCTAAACTCGTTTTGGACACGTCCAAAATCGGCCTGGCAAGCAATATGGCATCTGGGTCGCCGATTGAACTGAACGCGGGCGCTTCCACGGGCTGCCATAGTGGAAGTGCTTCTCCGAGACAGGCTGCGCCCCCTAAACATGTCCAATTCGAACTCCTTTTCCCTCAGTCCCCTCAATATCGAGCACGACTTCCCCTACGTGTTCAAATATATCCCCATGATGACACGGAATCTATAATATCCACTGTCAAGAATTTCTATGGCTTATACCACGGGGTTGCCGGTATCAGTTTCGAGGATGATCGCAACAATACACTGATCGCGAGATATGAAAACTTCAGCAACAACATGGTGGTCCATGTCAGAGTTATTGAGGATTCCCCTCAACCAGCAGGCCCATTTAATCCGACCACTTTCCAATCGGCGTCGGTCGAGTTTTCGAACCAGCTGGCGCACCACGTCTCCAGGCCTGGCTCGAGGACATCGCGCAGGCGAAGCCCTTCTCCCAATGGAAACGGGGGTCGGCGTAGCACGTCTGTTAGCACAAACCCCGCGGCCAAGAAGAGTCGATCTCGCACAAACAAAAACCATGGCTCCAACTACGACGACAGCGCCAACGGCTACAGTAGCGGCGATGGCGCCGCTGGCTCGGTGTCTAGCAAAGCAAAGGATCAAATAGGCAACACTGATATCAGCGTGGAAAACATAGTTGAGGGTGGTCGTCGCAAGCGCGCGAAGTTTGAAAGTTCGGTAAGCATCCGAACCCAGTATCTCGTCTCAAAACAAACCTCTAAATATCATTCGTGTGTCTACAGGAACTGCCATTGTTCGCCCCGCCACAGATGCCCGCAGCCACATCAAACCCTTCAGTCTCTCCCGCTCGTCGCATAGAGCATCAGCGACCGTCGCTGCCTTTCCCTCACCCGGGCCAGAATCCCTTCACAAACCCTCGGCCCCTACAATCCTCCCAGGGTTACAATGGATATAGTCAGCAGGGCATTTTTGCAACCCCGATGGCAGATACAAGACGTCATCGGGGCAGCGTAGGCTATCCGAGCAATGGATCGGGCATCCTTCCAACTCCTGACCCGACAATTGGCAGTTGTGTGTCCGAAGAAGATAAAGATGTCGCAATCCAGCTTATGAGACTGGGCGAAATGTCAAATATTTCCCATGGCAGGACCTCTGCATCGACCTTGGATGATACCTTTAGTGGCAAGGCTGAAGTCGCTTCTTCAACTGGCGCCACAAGTGATAGCGGTAGCGACAACGAAGATGGTGTCACGCCGATTCATGGCCAGAAGGCCGACGATAACGGCTCTGTGCACAATATCCAACCCATTATCGATAGCCACGTTATGCCACCCCGCTACAACGGTGAGGTCAGTGGAGACGATGCTGATCTAGAAGACGGCGCCGAGGGAATTACTCAAGCGCAACAAGCAAGAGACGCTAGCGCAAAGGCTCAGAATGGTGGGAAGCCTCGAATTCCCGGTGCCAAGTCTAGCAAGCCGAAGACAATGAAGGTGCCTAAGGCTAGCTCCGTCAAATCGAAAAAATCGAACAGCGTAGCTGCTGGTCCGATATCACCAGCCTCTCTGCCAAGCCAATCGCGCAAGCCTTCTATCGCTTCTGCGATTTCGGGCCTGCCTGGTGACGACGAACAACCGGATTTGTCGACTAAGCCTCGCTGCCAGCGATGCCGCAAGAGCAAAAAGGGCTGCGATCGCCAACGACCTTGCGGTCGCTGCCGAGACGCTGGTCTTAGCGCCGATCAATGTATCAGCGAAGATGAAGGCAACGGGCGGAAAGGACGTTACGGCCGCCACATGGGCGTGCCAATCAAGGCCCTTGATATTCCGGCACCGCCGACGCTCTTGCCTGCGGCTCCCATCGCCGTCCCTCCCGTCGCGGCCGATAAGAACAAAAAGCGGAAGCGGTAGGCCATATAATCGCCCATTGCTACCATATAAGTACGGAGACTATTTTCGCATGACATATAATAGTCTGTAGGAATATAATCTCACTATCATATATTATTCGCAATCAGTCCGTTTCAGCCCGGCTGCTTGATAGTTTTCGAGCAAAACGGGAGACTTGCGGTCGGCACTTATCTGCGCTCGCCCGCGATTACGCAGGAGAATTCTGGGGTTGAAATTGGACTCTCCCATGGGCATTGGCGTTACATATCCCTCAGATTTTGAGCGCGCGGATGGAACCAAGGAGGTTTACTCGTGAAGCTATGAGGCCATTGCACCCCCTTTCTTCAACAAAATGCTACTACACTGGGGATAAGATCCCCGATTGATCAATCTTTATGGACTGGTGTTGGATCCGCGCTTGCACTTTTGCGCGTTGTAGTTCGGTTCCAAGACACCTGATTCTGCCTCTTTCTGTCAAAGCGTGGCCTACAAAACGGCGGGCGCACGTTGGAAAGGAGTAACATTGCTGATAAGGTTCAGAGACACGGTGGGGGTGGCTAGAAAATGGATGGCTATGGGTAAACTCGGGTATGCCGTCAGGTTTGGAGGTGAGGGTGTCTGCAGATGCCCCGATCTTAGACATGGCAGGAAATCGCCCGAGCAAACTAGTCTGCAGGCGCACCATGTACGGAAATATGCTGAATTGGAGTGGTGATGGGTTTGTTATACTGTCGGGGATGGTATCTCGGGAAGTGGTTCGCATTGTGAATTTCAGTCTTTTCCTCTGTCTACTCGGGTTTCCCTCCTAGTCCTCGAATGTATTACTAGAGAGGCGGGGGACAACCCGGGGTTCCATGGAAATCTCCATATCGTAGCTGCCAATACATATGATAAGCTCTAAGTATCCCAAGGACGGTGCCGGGATGGGTTTGCGCGTCCGTGATGTGCCTGTGTCTTACTGTCCAAACCTAAAGTGCAGATATGAAATCTCTGGATTGGCGGGCGTGGATTGGTCTCTTGACTTGATCGCCATTCGAAACAGTCTCGAACTCAAACGTGCCGGGTCACGATCCTGTAGTGCTACTATGTAGATACGGCATTACATACTTCTAAAACTTTCTAGAGGTCGGCTCGATCAATCGCAAAGGGGGCGCGCATGCTCAATTGTACGGGTAGACTACGTAAGTATGACCTATGTACGTCAGGAACAGCAGTACGCCTTTTCTACGGAGGGACTGCTTCAATTCGTTTCTGGAATACGGATGGAAATACTTTTTGAGTCGGCATGGCATTGCTCGACTGCGGATAGAAAGTTATTGGGATGGATTATTACTCATCCGTAGACACGGGGTAGAACATCGGCGCTAGCCGTACAGTACGGAATAGGTACGTGAAGGTGACCGGTCGCTGACGATTCCCACCGCCGTCGGGTCCCCGGTGCCAACGGAGATTACATCGCACTTTAAAAGGCGTGGTGGCGCAATCGTTGTACCTTCCTTGCGACAACGCGGCATCACCTACACTATATTACATACTATCATAACAATGCGCCGCCCGCGCGCAGCTCTTCGGGACCTCCGATGGCTTGTTGGTTTACTCGCTCATCTTGCTTCTCTCCACTAAACTTGATCATCTCCCCGCCTCCGAAAGATAAAAGGAGGGGCAGGGCCGGTATGGAACGACATGACAGGTAAATGCTTCGTACACTACCGCGTAACTTGCACGCTATGTCCGGACTAAGTTAGCCTGCAGATAGAATAAGTAACTAAGCCGGGGGAACTAGTACTATCTAGGTAATGGGTACCGGTACCTGTCTAGCGCATGACTTGGGTATGGACTGTACCGCAAAAGCAGCTCGTCGACGTCAAGCGCGCAATCCTCCATTAGCGCTCGGCTTTTTTGCGCTGCTGTGCGCCTGCCCATCGTGTGCCTGCCCATCATGAAGCGCGCGACTGCCATAGATTGTGGTGTGAGTGCAATGTCGATTCGTTGATCGTGACTGGAATAGGGGACTCGGCGCAGGCAGCGTAATAGTAAACCGTACCTACCTACCTAGGTACTTACTTTAGCGCCGACTACCGGTACCTACGAAGTATAGTTGCCGGTTCTAGGATTAGCGTACCCGCCGCTTTTGCTTAGGCTCGGCTCACCCCACTGCCAGGTAACTGAGGAGTTTGGAAACGGTCTTCAAAACGGCTTGGTTTTTAACCGTCACGGGTTGATTATAGCGTAAACCGATGGCGTGTGTTTAACGTATGGATGTACACTAGGTATCATGATTCAAGTTGCTGTTCTGACCCCGCGCATCGTAGGTATCTAACTCATACCGTAGACCCACGGGTATCTAGAGTGAAGAGTGGATAATATAAACAGAATGAACTCATGGTGGTAAAGATCGCTGATGGTCAAGGGGTGTGGAATCACGTGTTCGATCCGAGATGCAATCGTTTGTGCTTCTCTTTTTGGGTCTCTACATCATGTAGAGCACACGAAATAACGGCCCAGGTCAAAGGGATTTCTACTCATCGTACTACCTATGTAGAGATGTGCCGACTGCTGAGGAGCTACTGAACCTACGAATGATGTAGGTGGCGTGCTTCATAAATGCAGAAACGAGTGGGCGCTTGACTGTTTGGCTTTGGGTCACCCGCCAATTGTCTCGGGTCAGTCCCGGTGGCACAGTTTGACATCCTGTACTCGTGCCACAACCAGTGTAGCAGCAAGGCATCGAAGCTTTCACGGCGTCACGGTCTTTCGGCACGCTTTTGACGTTCAGCCGGATACAGTTGAAGAAGGAGAACTTTTAACATTATTATCACCGGAAAATAAGACTCTTCACCTGTCCTTTGTGAAGCTATTCGATGCGAGGCGGAAAGCCGGGGTCGTCTCGACCCGCCTATATATCACGAGGTTGAGGAATGTCGCCAAGGATTTCATTCCTTAGTTTGGACTCTTGGTGGAATGTCCCCAACAATGGTAGTCCATCGTAACTCTCCATGGATGAAGCATTGGGTATCATCATGCCTTTGCAGGCGTCTAGGTACGGTGATTAAACCAGGCCTTCCCCCACATGCGAGACCCTAATAGCTTGGATAATTGTTTAGAAACTCCACGTCCGGAGACAGTGCAACGAAAGAGTAGCTTAGCAGACGTAACAAATCCGACAACCATGTCTGCTATGACGACGGAGTCGTGTATGCTGCTTCGGCCTGGTCCTCTTGCTCTTCCGCCCCCATGTCACGTCCAAGTCGATATTCTTTCCACTCTTCCTCGGTGACGTGAAATCGCTGCGATACCCCCGTAACGAGAGCCCATGTCCCGAAAGAAACAACAAACTTGAGCATCTCAATCTGGGCGAGGTTGAGTATCATCTGAGTCCCCTGGCCAGTTGCTAGGCTCACTTCGGAAATGTGGGCCACAGGAAGACCAAACTTACGACAAAACGACCTTGCCACAGCTCGAAATACAAGCATATTGAACGGTGTTAAGAGAATGTGTATGAGGGTATTTGAAAGTATTTCTCCCGCAAGGAGTGAAGGGAGGCTGGTCAGTGTATTGACCATATATCGGGGCGCTTCTTTCTGCTGTGTACCGGAGCCGTCACTGTTACTGGGACGGAGTTCAGCAGACCAGATCCCAGTGGGCGGTTCAGTGGCTTCGCTCGTATCAACATCAAAACTGATCAGGGTAGGGTTAACCGCCTCAGGGTCCTCCTCGTCGGTAGCATAGCCGTCCCCTCCACGACTTGAGAATGTACCCTCTCTGCGAAGTGTCCCAACGGGAAGTGCTTCACCAGCACTTTCATCGTTTACCGCTGAAGGGCCGGCTGGCACAACTTCAGAGCTTTGACTATGCCTGATTTCTCGGTCGGCGTCCCCCAGTGTAGGAGAATCGGGGAAAGACTGCGTCTGCGGAGTATTGGTGGGCACTAGCACTCGGAAACTTGTACCCGAAGTCAAGCCTGGCTGTGGGAGATATGCGTGGAACTGAGGCCGTATGATGCGGCTGAGAATGTCGAAGGCGTAGCCGATTAAGTAATAACTAGCATACGGAGCGAGACCCGTAGCAAGGATTCCGGCCCACTGGGTAATATTCTCGGCGCCCGGCGAACCTAGTGATGGTGGTGCAATAAACGGCGAAGAACGAGAAAAAGGAATGAAGAAGGTTGGGATAGGAAACCAACGAGAGCTAGGTATTAAGTCCAGGCGTTGCAGAGCAACATATAATTGGAGATGAAACCTAACATAATTTATAATTGCCCGGAGCCTGCAACTTGTCAGAGATTGAAAAATTGTGAGAGCACGCGGTCTTGCGGTCTTGTGGTCTTACCAAACATGGTTCCGAACAGATGGCGATCTTAACAACCATTGCATTGACCATGTGCTGAAGAAGGACGGCATTCCAGCACACAGCAACTGGGTTACTGTATGTGTTCTGCCTTCTCTTAGCATCATTTCGAGAAATGGCAACCGGGCGGCTTCCTTGTACACCTGATAAAATGTCAATATGGTTGAAGCATGAGTATGGGCTGGTTGGAAGAGCCTACCGAGATGCGCTGCCGTACGCCGTGGATACCCCATATACCAAAGACGGTTAAGACACGTCCCAGACGAATAAACTGCCTGCCTGCAGCGTTCTCATACTCGCGGTGAAGCCTTGAAGAATCTGCCGCGGGGCCGCTGTGCTCAGGCTCGGCAACCCCTATCACATGCATAACTTCATTGTGAGCGCGAATGATGTCCTTATTCTTCTGCTTGCTTTCCTCGTTGACGACGCGGCCGTGCTCGTCGTACCTCCTGGCGGGCTCGCGATGATCGGCTTCGCCTTCACCTTCCACGACGTCATCGTAGGGTGACCGTCCCTGTCAGATTGATGAGCACAACTGCGCGATGGTCATCAATAAAGAGAATGTTGCTAACCAAGGCCAGAGATGTCAAGGGCTCATGGCGCCCCATTGTGCCAAAGCCTGAAAGCCTAAGGATCTAGGAATCCTGTGTCACATCTGCACAGGGTGGGCAGTGATACTCAGTGAGTCAGTCCAGATGTCTGGTGAATTTCCTGCTGATAGATTGATCACGATACCATGGAGAACCACTGTCGGTGGGAGAACGAGGACGAGAAGGACAAGGATAGGGAATTAATTATTTGTTCTTGGAAAATGTACGAGCGTGAAGAGAGATGCTCTGCACGTCAATCAGAACGAAAACCGAATGAAAGCAGACATTGAAGCCTGATAAAAAGCTCTGTACGGAATGGAATATAAAGCATCTACCGGTAGGCGGTTGGCTACCTATGCGCAGCTGGTGGTGAGGTAGGTAATGGTTAGGTGCCAGGTAACTACCTAGATGTACTTCGTACCGCAGGCACGGCCCCACATTAGGTAGCTAGGTACCTTCCCACTAACTATATCAAGTAAGTGCATTAGGTAACTGCTGCGGCCGCTGAACCTTGGCCGACCGCATTGGACTTGTTCCATGGACGCGCGCAGTGTGGGTCGCTTATCGTTATCGGTAGCTTGCAGATGTTAGGTATCTTATCTCAAAATTTCCAGACGGCAGCATCCAACATCGACCTTCAGCTCATTCAGGCAAACGGTTTGTTTCCACAATTGAACGATACCAAGTGCAATTTGGCTGGTTACGCCGGAGGCTACCAGCATGGCCACGAAAGTACCATTCAAGACCACCTTTGCAGTGAGCGAGGTT
Source organism: Xylariaceae sp. X802 (assembly GCA_028637635.1). Classification (NCBI taxonomy): domain Eukaryota; kingdom Fungi; phylum Ascomycota; class Sordariomycetes; order Xylariales; family Xylariaceae; species Xylariaceae sp. X802. Next base: position 620,929 of record JAJFDH010000019.1, read on the forward strand.
TTTCGGCCTATTTTTACTGGCGGCGCTGTTTCGATAGAAAATGGTGCCCGCATATTAGCTACTACCCTCGGCGAAGACGCGATTCTAACCGACATCAAGACCGGGAAACACTTGGCAAAAATTGAAGGGGTTGGTTCTTCCCGTGGAATGCTTTCGATCTACTCACTAACTGGCAACTCAATTCAATAGGATGGCGAACTGATATCAACATTGACTTGTAGGTTAGACTCCCCCCATACGATGATGCGCCAGCGCCACTGACAGCATAACGCGACAGTAACCCCATCCGGCTCTCACCTCATCATCTGCTCCCGCTCCCTCTCTATGCGGATATACTCTCTACAAAAATCGCAAACAACCGACTTAATAGAACCTCAGCTTCTGAGAACATTACGAGCGCATGCCACTCCTGTTGTTGTCTTGGCCGTTGATAGGACGAGTACCTTGCTTGCGACTGGTGGTACCGATGGGTCAATCAAGGTCTGGGATATCAATGGTGGCTATGTCACGCACACCTTTCGTGGACCCAGTGTGTTGGTGTCTGCGCTCCTGTTCTTCGAGCTGGCGACCCCCAAAAAACAATTAGACCTGGATGAAGCCAAAGGCTCGGACGGAAAGAAGAGACGGCAATCCAAGACTACCCGTGAAACCGAGACGGAAACCCCGAGCACTGCACGATTCAGACTTGCTTCTGGTAGTCAGGATGGCAAAGTACGTGTATGGGATCTGCATAAGAGGAGTGTCGTTGCCAACCTCGATTCCCACGTTTCCGATGTTCAAGGTCTCGACTATTCATCCGTTCAGAATACGCTTGTGACTGCTAGCAGAGACAAGACGATTCGGTGGTGGGATACCACATCATGGAAACTACGAAAAGTCATCCCTTGCGCCGAGCTGGTTGAGGCGGTAGGATTCATCGAAGACGGCCAACTGATCTATACTGTGGGATCAAACGGATGTTTGCGGATATGGCAAACTGACACCGGCCGTGAGCTGACAAAAGAGCAGAAAGCCAAGCCAGAGGCCGAGGCGTTCGTTGGTGCAGTATATCGGCCGGGCTTCCCCTTCATCGCCTGTATCCAGGTGGACCATACAATAGCTCTCTTCAATATTTATACAGAGGGAACCACGTCTAAAATTGAAGCACCTGAGCCAGTATACCGCATATCAGGAACACACGACGACATAATCGATCTACGTTATCTTCTCCCGGATCGCTCTTTAATGGCCTTGGCTACAAATTCCGAGGATATTCGTATAGTATCTGTGTCGCAACCAAATGACAGTGCAGCCCTGGTATCATCGGCATATTTTGGCCAAGACATCACTTTACTCAAGGGTCATGACGATATTATCATAACACTTGATGCTGACTGGTCCGGCCACTGGGTTGCCACGGGCGCGAAGGATAACACAGCAAAACTGTGGCGGTTAGATCCTAAGAAAAACTCTTACACTTGCTGGGCAACATTTCAGGGACATGCCGAATCCGTTACCGCAGTGGCATTACCTCGCATCCGGCCTATTGATGGTTCAAAAGCGCACACTGAACCCCTTGCGTACCCTCCGCAGTTTTTGATAACAGGGTCTTCCGACCAAACTATTAAGAGGTGGGAGATACCCAAAGAACAGCAATCAAGTACAAAATCAAGCATCCGGGCCTCGTACACACGAAAAGCTCACGATAAAGATATCAATGCTATTGATATCAGCAACCATGCGCAGTTGTTTGCGTCTGCATCTCAAGACAAAGTGGTCAAGATCTGGTCAATAGAAGAGGGTGAGGTTCAAGGAATCCTTCGTGGCCATCGGCGAGGTGTCTGGTCTGTCGCCTTTGCTCCTCTCAACACACCTGTGCTACAGGGCGAGCAAGGCTCAGTGTCAGGCAAAGGCGTGGTAATAACTGGAGGAGGTGACAAGACTATTAAGCTCTGGAGTCTAACAGATTACACATGTCTTAGGACCTTTGAAGGGCATTCTAATAGTGTCCTCAGAGTAATCTGGCTTAATATACCTCCCCCCGAGGATCGTCCAAAGAAGCCCATACTCATCGCCAGCGCTGGGGGCGATGGTCTGGTGAAAGTATGGGATGTTAATTCGGGTGAAATTGAGTGCACCCTTGACAATCACGAAGACCGTGTCTGGGCTTTAGCCATTCACCCGATGACTAATATGATTGTATCGGGTAGTGGCGATTCAACCGTGACGTTCTGGAGGGATACCTCAACAGAAACCCAAGCAGCCTCGACGGAGGCCGCTCTTAAGCACAGTGAACAAGAGCAGGAACTCGACAATTACGAATATGCTGGGGCTTACCGTGAAGCTATCACACTCGCGCTCCAACTGAATCATCCCCGCAAACTCCAGAGCCTGTTCGAAAAGGTGGTCAATTCGAAAACACCCGACGCTGGCAGTCTGTCAGGCTTAAAGACTGTTGACGGTGTCTTAGCTACTTTATCAGACGAGCAACTGTTCTTGCTTTTATTACGACTGCGAGACTGGAATACAAATGCCAGAACAGCACCAATGGCACAGCGTATACTGTGGACAATCGTGAAAAGCTACCCGGTCGATCGGCTGTCAGGTCTGTCTGTAAAGGGAGCGAAGGGCCAGAAGAGCGTCAAAGAAGTACTTAACGCACTTAAAGTCTACACAGAGAGGCATTATAAGCGCATGGAAGAACTGGTTGATGAGAGCTATCTGGTGGAATATACCCTCAGAGAAATGGATAGCCTTGCGCCGAGCCTGGACGACATGAAGTTGACGGACGGCATGGATACGGATATGATAATGACATAGCATACCTATATAGTATATACATAACACGTTACCCATCCTACTTCGCCAATACTTAGTGGAATGTATCGTGTCGGCGACGTCTCTGGGCACAATCAACTACAACTACAACGCAATACCCTAGATACGACTCGAGTAGTCGTCGAGTTGGAGCTTACATAGCGGGAGAGCACTCTGTTAGGTAGGTACTTAGGTACCCAATTACGATTGCATACCGTACTGGTACGCAGCATATACTCTCCCCTCCCGCTAAGTCTGTGTCGATATTAGACCGGGCGAGCACGTCCGTACTTCGTACCTAGTACACATTTGTCGAATCTGATCCAACACCTTTGGCGCAAAGGTTGTCCAGATCCCGCGCTTGATGGTACTATGTACGGAAGAATGACCTCATCCCGAAGCGACGAAGTGAAAAGTGGCTTATACAAGCCACAGTGTGGCGCGTGAAGTTATTGTGTCTATCACCATACCTCACCGAAAAGTTGCTTTTGTCATGTTTTTTTAGATTCGTCATGAGCTGTCTTAACTTGGTATGAACGATGTAGTCAGCCGTTCCGATGGGGTTCGCGGATATTCTCCTGGATCTGGCGGCTGTAGCCAAAGCCTCCCGGTCCGTAGCTTCGAGGCACCTGGCGCTACGCGGAAAACAAATTGATCGGTACAGCCGCACCTCTAGCATTATCAGGTCATTTCAAGACTCTGAGAAAAAAGCATATGAAAAGGAAGAGCGGTCGTCGACACATTTCACTGGAGATGCCGCTGGTGAAAGTCAACAGCAACAATCGCATACCGGTGCGTCAGTACAACCTGGACTGGTCGATGATAGCGGCCGGGGAACCGAAGCGCCCACAGCATCACAGAATTTCTATAAGGATTCGATACCAGATGCCTACAGAAACATTTTCAAGAATGGTCATCCACTGGGAGATGGAGCAATTCAACGACATACGGTAGCTCGGCCGGACCAGAGCACGCTTCTTGCGCAGTTGAGGGCGAAGGCAAGATCGGATCAAAAAGAGGGTCCAGGTGAAGCAAAGCCGGTAGTGAGCAATATACAGGAAAATGCTCAGCCAGATATCAACCTTAACATTTTCCATACGAAACGGGGCGCTCAGATGCTTGAGAGACAAGCACAAGCTTCGATCCAGCTGCAACCAAAGGCGGCCCCAAAGCCTAGCTGGTTCAAGGATTTTGGACATAATGAACGGCAGAAACCAAGTGGATCTAGGGATGAAAAACCAATACCCTCAGTCTCTAAGTCTTTGGAACAAGGAAGCTTACATGTTGAAGAGAGTGCTTCGGCTGCGGACGACGTTGTTATCAGTAACCCGCCGCTGGGAGAACTCCTCAAATCCCGGGATGAAGATAACGTAGAAACCTCGTCACCAGCACCAGGGACTGGCATTGACCCGGAAAAGACTGAGCAAGCACAAGAAACACCTAGCCGGTCACCGGCCAGTCACATATCGACCAGTCAAGAATCCGGTACGCGACAGATTGGGGAGGAGTACACTCGAACAGTTGAAACCGTGGCCTCGTCACTTAACAACAAAAGCTCTGCTCCCGCGCCCGTCCTTCGACAATCTCCAGTCCCAGCCACTCGTCTAAGCCGGTTGTGGAATTACGGCGGCTTAGCCGCTGGTATGTTAGGAGGAGCGCTTAGCGAAGGCATTAGCAGAAGTTTCGGTGGTGGCGGCGAGGGCTCCATCATGTTCAACGCAAACAACATGGAAAGATTGGTGGCGAAGCTGTCCAGGATGAGGGGAGCGGCTCTGAAACTGGGCCAGATGATGAGTTTCCAAGACTCCAAGATGCTCCCGGGACCTATACAAGAGATCCTGCAGCGTGTTCAGGACAGAGCAGACTACATGCCTGCCCGGCAACGAGACCGCGTCCTGGTAGCGAGTTTGGGCCCTGAGTGGCGCGGCTTGTTTGAAGAGTTCGAAGACACTCCTATCGCAGCGGCTTCTATCGGGCAAGTACATCGAGCCACTTTGAAGTCTGGTGAAAAGGTCGCGGTCAAGATCCAGTTCCCGGGCGTCGCGGACTCAATAAACTCGGACCTGGATAACATATCCATTCTCCTCAAGGGGTCCAAGATGCTACCAAAGGGCCTATACCTTGACAAGACCATCGACAATGCGCGCGTGGAGCTAGGCTGGGAATGCGATTACGAGCGCGAACTAGACTGCGGCAGGAGGTACAAAGAGCTCCTCGCGGATGAAAGCGACGTATTCACCGTTCCGAAGATCTATCCGAATGCATCCGGTAAGCACGTGCTGACGATGGAGTTCATGGAAGGCGTGGGTGTAACGCGCGTGGCGTCGTTTACCCAAGCTCAGCGCGACTGGATCGGCACGCAGATCTTGCGCCTCTGCCTTCGCGAGATCGTCGAGTTCCGATTCATGCAGACGGACCCAAACTGGACCAACTTCCTGTACAACGCGGCGACCAACAAGCTCGAGCTTCTCGACTTCGGCGCCTCCCGTGAATTCCCCGCGTTGTTCGTCGCGCAATACATCGCGCTGCTCGCCGCGGCCGCACGCCGGGACCGCGATGCCGTACTTGATTACTCGAGACGGCTGGGCTATCTTACGGGCCATGAGAGCCGCGCCATGCTGGACGCCCACGTTGCGAGCATCCTGACGCTCGCCGAGCCATTCTTAGAGTCCGCACCCGAGGTATACGATTTTGCGGACCAGACTATCACGGAGCGTGTTCGGGATCTCATTCCGGTGATGGTGCGCGAGCGTCTTAGCCCACCTCCTGAGGAGACATATAGTCTGCACAGGAAGCTTAGCGGCGCGTTCCTACTTTGCGCGCGGCTTGGCAGCCGGGTGAGGTGTCGCGAGTTATTCCGGAGCGCGCTTGAAAAGGCCGATCTTGACGTTGTCCGTGATTGAGCCCTTCACATATATATATAGAGTCACATCATTCCCCCACCAACTTTGATGAATTGCGGCTTAGAGTGTATATTAGTTGTATAGCAAGACATGGACTATTTAGATGAGCATGGCGCGGGCGGCAAAGCAATTCATGGTGTCGTTATCATGAGAACCTCAACTCTTAGACAATACATATTCTTTAATCGATCGGCCTTCTCTAGTGGAACAGCATTACTCGCTTTAGGACGCTGAAGACGACTCTGCAGTATCTCGTGTGGGCGGACTGAATAAGTACTGAAGGCCAGAATCACAATCGTGGCTTCGCATTCCCTCTTCACCGAGGAGGCCTGGCAACCTATCTCTCTTTCCTCGGCGTCTGTTACTGAAGTCACGTTGAACTAATTGTAGAAAAAGTGTCATAAATTAATCGTCATCATTCATTATTCTTTTCACGTGGTGCCCCGTCTAGCGACAGGCATATTCTTCCGCTCCCGAGCAGTAAGCTTCTTCCGTCTCCGCTCGATGGTGCGGTCAACCTGGCGCTTGTTCATGCCCGAAAAGCGCTCAAGGAGCAGCTGTTTCTTCTGCTCGCTCTTCTTGAGGTAGAAGGGCTTCTTGCCCTGGGCCACGAGCTCCTTCTCCTGGCGCCGGTGCTGCGCGACGATCTCGCGCTCCGCGTCCTGCTTCGCCTGCGCTTCCTTGCGGCTCTGCATGGACTTGAGGGCGCGGCCCAGCTCTTCCTTCTCCTCGGCTGATTTTGTCTTCTTCATGGCGTCTTTGAGTTGCGCCAGCTCGGCGTCGCGGTACTCGTCCAGGAAGGCGTAGGCTTTGCGCGCGCGCGCGTCATCTACTGGGCCTGATGCCGCGGAGAATCGGGGGTCGCGGGAGGCGACCTTTTTCACGCTGACTACCTCGCGCTTCCGCGACACTTGTCGCTTGCTTGACATCTCCGTCGGTGCGTGTTTGGAGGATCTCTGGGGCTTAGGCACTTTCGAGGGGCGGCGGTCGCCGACTTCTTTGGGGGCGGTCTGATCTTCGTCGCCGTTTTGTTCTTCGTCGCTTCTTGCTTTGCGCCCTTTCTTCTGCCGTATACCGGGCATCGAGGCCTGTGCTTTTACAAGCGCGCCGAATGAGAGTTGGGCTGCTGCTAACGAGTGGTCTTCGTTGTCATCTTCTTCCTCGGCGCTGCCTGTTCCATCCGATGCGGATTCTGACTATGAATATTTGTTTAGAATTTCCGCCCCTTGAATTCGGCAAATGAGACTGAATGCACCTACTTCGTCGGACATCTGACTCGCCCCCTCGCTTGCGTTGTCTGCGTCGGAGCCGTCATCTCGGCTCGATTCTTGGGAATCATCGCTGAACTGTTCTGGTTCGGGCTCTGGTTCTTCCCTGCGGGCGCGCACTCGCCTCTGCAAGCCACCAAAGGGCAATTTCCGTTTGGCCGAGGTAATGGAAGGCATATCGTCCAGGACTGTTGATAGATCTTGGGTGAGAGCTGTGAAATTGCCAGCGCAAAATGCACAATGTCAACTGCCTTCGACTGCAGGTGGATACCGATGCCCCACTATTCTACGTACGCTAGCGGCGGGTTCTGCGCCGGTAGTCTCGATGCGATAAGATACGATAAGAAAAGAAGTTGCATGGTTCAAGAAAACCGTAACTAACTAGGTACGAAGTACTTCGTAAACCGAGACATATCTCACGAATGCGCCCCCTGTAATCAAGTATTAACATTATTGTACAGTCAACCGATTTAAAAATCATGAGCCACTAAAATTTTAGCGTCAAACCGTTAGGTGCATATTCGACTAGCGGAGTGTCTATATTTGTGCATATTTATCTAGCCGTATACACCGTAATATGAATATTTCGCTATCCATACATCTCGCATTTTGCATACAGATGTCGGCTTCAACACCAAGGTCTATACCCAGGACTACTCCTCATACACACAATCGAATGCTTCAAAGTCATGGGCACCGTGTTGATCAACGTGAAGTCTATTGAATTGCATGTTGAATTGGGAAACGGAGATTCACAATAGCGGTTTTTCTCAGCTAAGACTAGCAGGAGTTTGTGCGGACCTGAAACGGTAGAAAAAAGAACAGAAGACGTCTGGAGGGGCAGACGGCAATTGATCAAAGCCGTGCTTACTGGAAAAGTTGTAAGTTGCTGAGAAAATTGTGGCTTAGAAGTCTAGTTCAAAACGGTGATGTGGTGGATAGGCATGCTAATGATCAAGCTTATCTCCTGGATATCGGAGCAGTTAAGGAGGCAGTCATGCAGCCGGAAGGATGGACTTGCGGCTTCCAGATCCTTCACCCGGACCTCGGAGCAGTTAAGGAGGCAGTCATGCAGCTGGAAGGATGGACTTGCGGCTTCCAGACCCTTCACCCGGACCTCGGAACAGTTAAGGAGGCAGTCATGCAGCCGGAAAGATGGACTTGCGGCTTCCAGATCCTTCACCCGGACCTCGGAGCAGTTAAGGAGGCAGTCATGCAGCCGGAAGGATGGACTTGCGGCTTCCAGATCCTTCACCCGGACCTCGGAACAGTTAAGGAGGCAGTCATGCAGCCGGAAGGATGGACTTGCGGCTTCCAGATCCTTCACCCGGACCTCGGAGCAGTTAAGGAGGCAGTCATGCAGCCGGAAGGATGGACTTGCGGCTTCCAGATCCTTCACCCGGACCTCGGAACAGTTAAGGAGGTAGTCATACAGCCGGAAGGATAGACTTGCGGCTTCCAGATCCTTCACCCGGGCCTTTCCAATCCAAGTTCGTGCTTATTGCGACCTAGCACTTTCCAACCGGAGACTCTTCGCATGAAAGACGGTAACAGATCAACCTTTGTACTGTAATTTGACCGCTTCAGAGTTCGATCACTGATAGCGGGTGCCAGATCTTCCCGGTCGACCAGAATCCTGGCTGTGACCTCAATAGATTCACAACTCTCATGCACTTGGTCTTTGCATTTAACCTGGCAGGGGTTTCTGGCTGGTATCCTCAGAGTATGATCAAATGCAGGCTCATAGCCTAGGCATAGATAGGAGAGATTCGGTATGTTGGTTAGATGACATGCTCTTCTGCACGGAAAGCAAGGGACGGAGTTAACTAACTTCAGTATAGTAGTATTCTGGGGAGGGCAAATGGTTGATAAAGAGATCATAGTGGTGGTTAGTAATCTTCTTAGACGGTAGGATTGTATGGGATATTATTCGCGTTGAGAGGTAGAGGGGATACAGTTGAAGAGGCCTTGTTGGCATGTAGCTATTTTTCCCATAAAGTCTTGACACTCAGGAACGTGACTCAAGTAGGCGCCCTGCATCTTCAGTCCTTCAGTCATAAATACGGCTGGTGAAAGACTGTAGATCCAAGTGCGTATGTCCAGCGTCATGACTCATGACTCATAACATGAGTTGTCTCTCTCCGCCTCGCAGGACCGGATGATATAGTCACAAGATTCTGATTCACACATTACCTGTTGCCTTACACTCAGAGGGTCAGCGGCTTCATCCTAACAGCGTATAATACAAAGGGTGAAGAAAGCTCTTGCCTGGCCCGAGTGCTTACGCAATTGCCACACGTGATGCGGGGGCAGTAGTATTGAATGACAACGCCGTCAAGTCTCGGTACTCAGAATCGTGACTCAAATACCACTGTTCATCCTGAGAATCAGTACTTCAAGCAGACGTCGCAGATACAACTGGTGGAGATAGCTCTTGCCTGGTCCGAGTGCCTACGTTAATCTCACGTGGGTTATTTTCTCACCGCTTTCTCTCCATCTTCATCTCCTCTCTTCATCTCCAATTCCTCTTCTCTCCATCTCCATCCCTTCTCTTCATCTCCATATCTTCTCTTTCTGACCAAACCTCGCTGCTCCAGAAAATCACTACACCATGCCTCCTAAGACTAGCGCCAAGGCCAAGCCCAACGTCAAGGCCAAGCCCAAAGCCGACGTCAAGCCCAAAGCCAAGGTCGAGCCCAAGGCCGAGCCCAAGGCCACGGCCAAGCCCAAGCCAAAGCCCAAACCCAAGCCCAAGCCCAAGCCCAAGCCCAAGGCCACGGCCAAGCCCAAGCCCAAGCCCAAGGCCACCTCTCCGACAGAAGACTCTGAGTCTGAAGATGAAGACGCTGAGTCTGACGATGAAGACTCTGAATCTGACGATGAAGACTCTGAATCTGACGATGAAGACTCTGAATCTGACGATGAAGACTCTGAATCTGACGATGAAGACTCTGAATCTGACGATGAAGACTCCACTCCCGCGCGGGAGGTACCTCCTCCATATACTACTTCCGACGAGCCGAGAACCTGGGTTTTCAAATCTGCTGAAACCGTTGATATCGCTTGGCCCGTACCACCAGAAGTTAAAGCCCTCATCTTTGACTCAAAGTGGCAGAGCGTATGGGCAACTTGTTGATCACTCTTCTGCTCGTCGCTGACATGTAGTAGGTACTGAATAATTTTGATATTCAAGTCCTCGGCGGTGTAGCGAAAAATCGCTACGTCCGATGGGTCATTTCGCCCAATTTTTGCCTGGCGCTCGGCGTATCGAGTCACTTAAGACAGCTGCTGCTACATTCGACACGTCGGCAGACGAATAACTTATATGTTGAAGCCCGAGATGGTGGCCCATGGGGCAAGTACCTTATGGAATTCATGGCGGACAACAGACGTGTAGACGCCATCTATATACAGCGGTTCGGGTACGTCAACCTGGTACCGTGCGAGTGCTGTGAACATCGGTACCGTCACTCAGACGGAGTGACGGAGAAACGAGGTCTTTGGCCATTCGCGGAATGCTATTCCATCCCGGGCTATGCGGAAGGAGCTTGCGGTAACTGCGTATACTCGGTACAAGGGCATAAATGCACCTGGAGAACGAACCATCCCGCGTTGAACCACTTGAAGGCCAGCAAGGCAACGAAAGATATCGTTCCTATAGTTAACGAGACGACTTGTCAACCAATATTCGAATTTACAAGTCAAGATATGATCGATATGACGAGGGAGCGTATCAGTGGCAGGGAGGTTGTTCTTCGAGGCAAGCGGAAGTAGGAGGTGAGTACCAAATGAAACAAATCATGAGAAGCGAAGCGACTTGGGCAAGCAGCTGATAAAAAGGCGAACAGACGTATAGTTTAGAGTGAGAATACGCGAGGGGGTAGGAAGGTCCAAATGCGGAAGCATGGTGAAAGTAGCTTTATTTAACGCGATGTCTTTTCCAACTCTTGCTCATAAATTCAACTCCTCAATATCGCTCGTGACGATCTATCGGCACCCCGTGTTGTTCCCTGTTCACCTAAGTCTTTTGATATAAGTACTCGCGATACAGGATTCTGCATACCTCGCACAGCTGGATTCTAGCATCTGAAAAGAAAGCGAGCCACAAGTAGATGGGTGTTTGGTTGATCAGACGGCCTGGCGAACAACCAAGCTCTGATTCTTAATCGGTAGAGTCTGTAGAGACCTCAGTGTAACCACTCAGCGCTGTTGCCCGTGTCATGGTCTCATACAATATACTGGTAATTGGGGGGGGGGAGTCTATCTTGTAGGAATGGCGGTTATTCTGGACTGGCGTACTACTGCTTGCCGACGACCTTTCGAGCAGATCAGGTACTAAAACACGGCTTGAAATGCTAGCCCAATTCAGGAGTCGACAGATCATCATATTCTGACCTGGACGATCTACCGTGTGGGCTAGTGTTTCCTTCAGACCAAGGTTCAATGCCTGATCTGCTCGAAAGGTCGTCGGCAAGCAGTAGTACGCCAGTCCAGAATAACCGCCATTCTTACAAGATAGCCCCCCCCCAATTACCAGTATATTGTATAAGACCATGACACAGGCGACAGCGCCGAGTGGCTACATTGAGGTCTCTACAGACCCGATGGCCATACCAACATCGCTTTCTATAATGGTGCCTGCATAATCGAGACTGTCTTGGGTTGGTGGTCTCATCACCTACCCCAACGGAAGGCAGCGGCATGGATCAGGAGTTTAGCCATACGGCCTTCGTGATACGTCCGCAGACAAGTCTGCATACCTGTTAAGCCATTACCGTCAGCATTTGGAAGGCGCTATGGCTTTTCTTAGGAAGTGACGGAGGGGCAAACCGTTGCTCATTGCACTGCACGTAAGTCGTCAACATCCTGGAAGTACAGGGTGGTTGTTCATTCATGCAAAGACCGGACTCAAAGTGTTCAGTTGCCTTCAGGCAGATTTGGTCGATTAAAGTAGGTAGTAGGCACTTTTGACGAAGGGCTTGAGACGCTGGAATGGATGGACAACGTACTGATGATGATGGGCCAAATAGAACAAGTAACGATACATGAACCCTACAGCTATCATTCCCTGTTGCAGTTTCCAAAGCCCGCGTAACTCATGATAATTACAATACCCTCTAGATAGACTGTGTTCGCCTTGATCAGCACGACGCCCACGTCGGATACCGGGCTGTGCTCCTTATTGAAGCCTCCTTGAAGCTGTCGAGCGCCCTCGTACTTAGACTGAACCATGGTGAAGGATGGTGAAGGACGTTGACGCTTGACTGGATTGGCATGTTGGAAGCTTTTTTGGCCGCCTCGTACTTAGACTGAACCATGGTGAAGGATGGTGAAGGACGTTGTCGCTTGACTGAATTGGCACGTTGGAAGCTTTTTTGGCCGCCAACCGCATTCGAGGTTAAGAGGTTGAGATCGCCATTTCTGCGCGTCCGTTTAGCTTCTCTCGGTTGACTCGAGGCGCACCGTCCTACGTGTCCGTTTACTTTCTCTCTCGGTCTAGATTTACCGTTCCTAAGTTAGGCCGCGTTTCATTTGTCGATTCCGCATTTGCGCCTGCTAACCGAGCACTCTGCCGAACGGGCATTACGCTGGTACGGACTGCCGGTTCAGCCGCCTTCCGTTTCCTCGGCGTGGTTGTTCTCGGTGCTGGTGCCATCCAGTTGTATCGACGTTGATCAATACAATGCCCATATCGGGATCCACATCTGTAATCACCAAAGGTGTCAGAGATACATGGCATAGGGGCTTTACCTTTGTACTTACAGTTAGAGTAGACATCTAAGCCCTCATATGCTATGCCGCCTGCAATCCCGAATGATAAATGCACACCACACGATTTGTAGCCCTTGGATGTTTACAGAAAGCTGTGGGTCCATCCTCAGTCCTTGAATGTTTGCAGGAAGCTGCGGGGCCATTCTCGGAAATCAGCACGGTCGTATTCTTGGATGCTTACAGAAAGCTGCGGGTTCATCCTCAAAGATCAGCACAGGTTGTGCTCCTCAGATGTTTACAGAAAGCTGCGGATCCATCTTTGGCCCTTGAATGTTTACAGAAAGCTGCGGAGCCATTCTCGGGGATCAGCACGATCGTGTCCGTGGATGCTTACAGAAAGCTGCGGATCCATCCACGGAGACCACTACATATCGTGATCGTATACTTATCTTTGTTGCGGTGGTTGGTTGGGGCAAAGGCTGCTGGGATGCCCCTTCCGATTGCAACAACGACACCGCGTATTCGTAGGCATGGTGAATGATTGACTCGAATCCGAACTGGAATGCGGCCGCTTCGTTGGCTTGGCGAGACCAGCTTTGTTCCAGTACTCGTGTGCAGCGGTGCAGATTTCGACCACATCCCTAGACTGGTAATTGGGCTCGAACAGGGCTCGTTGGACTTCCGGAAGGAGGCGACAGAAATATTGATGGGCCAGATCCACGTCGTTGTCTATGATTAACCCAGGATTTATGAGTCGTTTCAGGTCCCGCCACCGATTGAAAAACTCATAAGGGCTCTCATCCGGGCCCTGGCGGAGGGCTTCCAGTTGATCACGATAAATAAGTTGAAACAGGCCGGGGTTTTTCTCTGGACCCCTAACAAAAGTCCATAGATCTTCGAGCGTGATCTCTAGTTGCGGGTTGGCGTATCTTAACCATGGATAGTGGTTCCGCCAGTCAGCTTGGACTTCGCGGCTGGTGTGGTTCAAGGCCCACTGCACAAGAACATGCTCCGGCTGCTGACTTCGCCAGTGACCCTCTTGAACAGCGTTTATCCATTCCTCGACACGCAGTGCGCTGGCGCCTTTTTTTAGGAGCTTGGTATTGTAATGAGGCCGCGGCGGGGGCGGGGCAGGGGCATTGGATTGATCATCTTCACGTTTTTGCTCCTGGTCAACCTTGACAAGCATACCGGATGGGGATCTGGAGTCTTCTGCTGGGGGATTCAAGATCCCTCTGGCTACAAAAGATGGCAAACTAGCAGGCACAGTAGAAGCCCCTGTAGCAGGGCGTGGTGGTGATGCCACTTCCGAGCCTGCCGTAGTGGGACGTTGCGGCGATGGTGGCATGTCTGTGTTCGGAACCGTAGAGTCTGCTGTAGCCGGGCGTAACGGCGACGATCCTGGCAGTGCCGTGTCTGGGATTGAGGTCGAAACTGACACTGCACTGTATATAGATGCATCTGGGTCAATTTGACGACTAGGGGGGGTGTCCAAGCTCTGTAAGATTGCGCGAGCTTTCCCTGCATTCGACTTCGTAGGGCCAGGCGTAGCAAAATACCCTCTTTTTTCAGCCATTGCGAGTGTCAACAATCTTTCTCTCAAAGGAACCTCCCTAAGTCTGAATGAAAATGAGTTAGAGGTCATGCGTCAACCACGGTGCAAAGCAGTGCAGGTGTGCAGTCTAACTTACCTGGGAACGCGCATGCTAGTGAACAGCAGCAATCTGATTCGTAGGGGTACCAACTCCAAGGGCCTTGAGTTGATCAGTGGTGGGATAGTCCGTGGACGTCGATGGTGCAGTGTGTATGGATATCCAAGTCCAATGGATGTTGAGATGAATCACCAGTGTGAGAAGTCCGTCGACGATGGTAGCAAACTCTGAATATCGTCAGGTCCAATGGACGTTGGGTTGATCAATGGAGAAGGAAGGTCCAACAACGTTGCACAGCACCTGATGGCAGTGTGGTTGCCTCGACCCGCGGTATATATATCTCTCCAGGCCTGGACTTCTCCACATCGACCAGACGAAAATCAGCAACTGCCTCCCAACCTGCAATTGCAGACGCGTTGCAATGCGTAGGCAATATGAATCCGAATGCGAATACGGAATACGAAAAGTCTGATGAGAATATGATTAGTCGCCTACTCGTTCCAAAAGGAGACAGCGATCCAAGTTTCCAATAAGAATTAGATAATACAAACCCAAAAGACTCCTAGAATATGATAACTCACCTCCTTTTCTGCAAAAGTTCCTCAGCCGCTTGCCCAACTGGTGTATCGAATACAACCTATGGATGTCTTGTTAGCCAATGAAACACCATAATCAGGCAGAGGCGCCGAGTTCAAGTTGCACAACTGCAGGTAATGAAGAGACTGACCAAAGAGCGAAGAGGGACTGGGGTTGAGTTGAACCAGCCACCACCTTCCTCTATGCGTTGTCGTTGCATCGTTTTGTTGCCACGTTCAGGGACCCTTCGAATTCGGTGCCTGATGTCTGTGGTATTACCTAATTAATTGTAACGAACATGCGGTCTCATATCCCAATTCGGAAAGCGGTGATGAAGATTCTGCCCGGATCTAGGCAACCATGGGCAGAGAAGGCTCACCAGCGGACTTGCTCGTGAGGTAGGTAATCGTCAAAGGCATTCCAAGGTCTAGCTAACACGCGGTCGTCAGCAACGTGGCCATGTTGTTGAGCGGATGCAGGCCCATCATCCCGGCGGCTAGAACTCCGACTTGCAGCAGAATGGGCATGTTGATGACAGCGAAGGGCAACCACAAAGCGATGATCAACGGCTTGCCCTCGTCGGTGAGCAGACAAGGCGAACGCGGCAGTGGCTAGACACCGAACATGCAGCACGGTGAGGTTGTTGAAGACAACCCGGTGGCAAAAAGCAGTCGTCGGCAGCGGCGAGGCCGTGTTGCTGCGTAGATGCAGGGCCATCATCCCAGTGGCCAGCACTCCGACTTGCAGCAGAATGGGCATGTTGATAACAGCAAAGGGCAACCACGAAGCGATGGTCAACGGCTTGTCCCCGTCGGTGAGCGGACAAGGCGATCGCGGCAGCGGCTAGACACCCAACATGCAGCACAATGAGGTTGTTGAAGACGGCGATAGGGCTACCACAGAGCCATGATCAACAGTGTATCCTCCATATTGCACAGGCTTTGTAAGATCTTGGGAGGCGCAGAAACGAAGCCAGACTGGAATCTCGGCATCCACTTCTTTCCGGTGGATGGACAGACCCGAAGACGTAAAGCACAGAATACTTAAAGAGTCAGACCACGCGCGTGCAACACCAATCCATCACGTAGCTAGTCTCGTTCACCTGCACTCTTCACGGCTTCTGATCAACGTGGTGCCCTGACGTTGGGTAATTCAGTCTCTGCCGCAGTCCATTTCGACCAGCACTCTTCCCGGGCTCTGATCAACGTGGTGCCCACGCATCCGGTAAGTCACTCCTCTTCAACCGACACTCTCCCCAGCTGATGATCAATGCAGTGCCCTGTCCTGCAGCAACTCAATCTGTGCTGCAGCTCCCTTCACCCAGCATTCTTCCCGGCTTTTTATCAGCGAGTTTGTCACACGGACACGTGACATCTTCGCTCATACTAACCTAGCGCTAACAAGATAGGTGGCAACATGTGTCGGCATCCTCGACTGGGCTCGTGATCCCTCACCGACACTTAACCCTGCCACCTCGACATCCGGTCGAGGCCCACGATCATCGTCGACACGTCGCTGCCTAGTCTGCTCGATCCTGAGGCCTTTCCGCTAGGAGCTGCCGGAAATCGAGCTGGCGTTTACTCAAGGGAACTTTCTTCCCCTTGAGACATTAGCGCGTGTCGACTCAACCGTCGTGGCTCAATAGGATAACACGCTACTGCTTCATTACGGGGCTCTCACCCTCTAAGGCGTCCCGTTCCAGGGAACTATGAAGAAATAACATGCCATCGGCATCCTACAGGAAGGTCATGCGACCAACACAGCATTAGCTTATCGTTCGGACTGATCTCGAACGCGAGAAGACTCTATAGCTGACTACAGAAGACCCTTACAGATATCTAACAGACATACGGAAGGAAACCGGAGAAGTGTCGGTTAAGACCTACCCGGTAAGACCTACCCGGTAAGACCTACCCGGTAAGACCTACCCGGTAAGGCCTACCCGGTAAGACCTACCCGGTAGGACCTACCCGGTAGACCGAACTTCAGACGGCTCTATCTCTACGACGAGGAGTCCTACCGAGACGAGACTACTACCATTCGACTCGTCTCGACGAGAGCTTTCGAATGATATATAGGTTTTCCGCGCCAGGTCGAAAGGATTCCTAGACCTCCTGAGAACTGGCCAAAAAAGCAGCTTCGTGAGTCGTCTCGGCGAAATTCCCATACTAATAATTTGTCGGAAGTGGGGCTAGTGGCGGGAAGCCTCTGCGTCGCTTTCTGAGGCCAAGTGGGCCCGGTGGGTATATGGGAAGGCGACCCAAGGAAGAAGAATCCGAAGATAGCCAACCCACCCAGCGAAACAGTCGTGGTGATTCACGACTCAGACACCTACACCAGCATTAGCGCAGCGCTTACAGCACCGATATTCGGCCTTAGAGGTTACGGGGTAGCCGACAAGGCCCAGACAGCAACTATCGCACTTAGCGAACGGAGGACTTAAAGGAAGGAAGTCCTCGAGTCGGAAAGGAAGGAAGTGGAAGGGCACAACGACCTTTGCGACCATAATCTATTATAAGCTGAATTGAACTATCGTTCCAAGCCCCTAACGTCTGCTATTCGTGACAGTCAGTCTATGTCTAGCGGTGCTGAAGGCCCTTGTCACAGAGTTGCCCAGCATGGGTCGAGTTGACCTTGCGCTCCGAGCGCTGATTGTCTACTATAAATCGGCGTACGGGGGGAAGCTGAGGACTGATGATGTCTGTGCGCTCACGGGAGTATCGAAGGCTCAAGTGAATCGAATATACGCCACGGCCATCGAACGAGGGTTTAAGGATGACGGTTATCCAATCGTTCTGAAAGACGAGTGGATTCAAGACAAGTCCAGGCCAGGCCGACCGACTGTACAGACAAGCGAGGCTCGCGAATTTGTCATCAAAAGGATCGAGGCAGACCGGGATGGTCACGAAAAAACCTGTGCTGCTCTTGCTGCGGAACTTCGCGAACAGGGGATCGAAATATCAGCTTCAACAGTTCGACGTATGCTTCGAAAAGCCGGTTATAAGAAAACAAAGACCACAAAAAAACCTGGCTTAACAGCGAAAATGAAGGCCGAGAGACTTGCATGGTGTTTAGAACACAAGGACTGGACACTAGAAGACTGGAAAAATGTCATTTGGACTGATGAAACCGCTGTGCTCCTGTGCATCCGCAGAGGAGGCTATCGTGTCTGGCGCAAGGCTGATCAAAAGGTTGTGAAGACTTGCATTCGGGAACGGTGGAAAGGTTACTCTGAGTTCATGTTCTGGGGCTGTTTCACATATGACCGAAAAGGCCCGTGCCATTGCTGGAGGCCAGAAACAGCCGCCCAGAAAGAAGCGGCCCAGAAGGACATTGATCAGATGAATGCCCAACTCGAACCAACCTTACGAGCCGAATGGGAGCTCAACACAGCTATGGAGAGGGTTGGCTTACGCAGTAAGAAGGGTAGAAAACCCGTTTGGAAATGGAACAAGAAAAACGGCAAACTGGAACGGGGTTCAAAAGGTGGTATTGATTGGTATCGATACCAGAAGGAAATCCTTCACCCCAAGTTGTTCCCTTTTGCTAAGGAATATATGAAAGACCGCCCCAATACCATTGTCCAAGAAGACAAGGCTCCATGTCATGCTCACCATATCCAACAACGCTTTTACGATCTGGCTCACGTCAAGCGTATGACATGGTGCGGTAACTCACCAGATCTCAACGCTATAGAGCCATGCTGGTTTCGGATGAAGAAAGATACCTCCCATCATATGGGCGGTCCCAGGAGTCTTGCAGATGCAATCGGAAGGTGGACAGGAACATGGCATGACCTTCCGCAAGATGCTATACGGGAATGGATTCAACGAATTCCGGAACACATCAAGAAAATTATTGAATTGGAAGGTGGAAACGAATACATCGAAGGGAAGACTCATTTTGGACCAAAACGCCCTCGTGGTAGGCCAAGAAAGCAGCCAAAAGTTGATCTCGTGGCGGATATCGAGGATGACGGGTTTAAGGACGTGGACGACGCGAACGACGCGGACGTGGTGGATATCGAGGATGACGGATTTGAGGACACGGACGACGAGGACGACGTGGACGTAGCGGGTGTCCTTGCACTCCTGGGTTTATTATGAGACGGGAAATGCAATTAAGTACAGAGCATACCGGGTCATTCAACGAGCCTTCCATGATCAACTCGATGCCCATGCAACTTGCAACTCTCTTAGAAACGATGATCTCAATATGGAATAAGGAAACAGGGCATCCTCCTTCCATCGGAAACAGCAGTTACCGACTTCGTTCATGGGGGCAATCGGCTGATGAATCGCAACTGCACCGAATGGCAAGATATTATGTTATCTGGTAGATCGAGTAAGTCGGGCAAGTCTGTCAGGTCTGTCAGGTTGGGCCTGCTTGAAGTTGTCGTAGAAACAAGGTTGTATGTAAGCGTCATATCAACAGGGGTCTCTGATCTATGATTGGCTAAGGTTAGGCGGCAAAGAGTGGCAGAATCCTATCTGCATAGCTACTTCGGCTTCATTGAGATCACCGCGACGGCAAGCACAACGCACGCTGTTGTTGATAGATCTATGACACCCCCCAGATTACGCCGAGGACACGTCAGGTTCATCTGCACTGCTTCAACGGATCAATGCCACTCTACACGTTCGGGGTCTCATCACGTACCTAGGCTTCAGCTAGTTACTTTGTGTGGCTGAATCATTTGCCCTGCTCGTCAGATTGCCCTCTTCAATTGACTTTGGCACTGGTTCGAACCCTCACTTCGCACGTAGCGAAGGAATCAAGCGGAGCATTTTACCGTTGCCCGAGCTAGCCCCAGAGCGAACCGGTCAATAGCAGCGTGCGTTGTGGTTCTAAGCGTTCGGATAGAACGCCACGAGGTGAAAGAAATTGTGTCGAGTTGAAAAGCCCAAAGCTAACCCGTCAATAGCAGCGTGCGTTGTGGTTCTCAGCGTTCTTGATAGAACCTCACGAGCCGAGAGAAATCGTATCGCGCTGAAAGGCCCAAGGTACTATGGGTCTCCGCAACGTTGCCAACTGTGACTTAGTTGGACTGCAAGCGGTAACGTCCCGCGAGGAACTACAAACCCGAGCTCTCGTCCGCGAGGTGTTACTGTCGGTGCTGCCTTGGGCGTTCTATCTTCGAACCGATAGAACCTCACAGAGTGAAAGAAATCGTATCGCGCTGAAAGGCCCAAGGTACTATGGGTCTCCGCAACATTGCCAACTGTGACTTAGTTGGACTGCAAGCGGCAGCGACCCCCGAAGAACTACAAACTCGAGCTCGCGTCCACGAATTGGGGTGCATGGCCGAAATACTGTCGGTCCTTGGGCGTTCTATCTTCAAACCCATTGAGAAGCACTACCTAAGGCCGTACTTCCATCCACTCCACGTCGAAGTGGAGGTTCCAAGCGTCCCTCCTCCACCCTATGACGAAGTTGTGGTTACTGCCTCATCGAGTGTCTGCTGAGTATAGCAACTTCAGAGACACTGGGATGGCTATGATCAACCATATGCCCCATGGCATTGCTCTCCCGCGTGCTTTTGTGTCGAGTTGGCCGCCAGATTCATGGATACAAGATTGACCCCCCAGGTAAATGATAAGAACCCGTTATTTACATTTCTTTTTTTCTATTTTTATTGACATTTTCTAGACTGCAAATATCATCCGATGTGCTGTTATATGCCTGCCTAAGCACACAGGGAAGGACTGATCAGCGGGATGCCCGGGTCTTTGGTACGTGACTGCTATTTCGACAGGTTTTGGCGTGCCTTCCCTCTAATTCGTTCTTCAGTCAATCGCACCATATCGTCGCTCGAGATTGTGAATTTTGGTGGGCAAGTCGTAGGGTTGACAGCAAGCACAATGTCCTTGGTCTGTTTGCTTGCCTTGAGGTGGTTGATTGTGGGATCGTCGACTTTCCAGGTGCACTTATGACCCTGGAGAGAGTATACACAATTGCCACAAACCCCATCAGCGAAACCTGGAATCGAAAAACATTCTGGAAACGGCCATAAGCCTTGTTTCTCTGTGATACCGTCCGACTGAACATACCGCCGTTCACAGGATTCACACATTACACGATTCGGGTACCCATACTGCTGAATATATATGGCATCGACGCGTCTTTGGTCTCGCAACATACGCAGAAGGTATTCGCCCCAAGGGCCACCTTCTAATGCTTCAACGTATAGAGGACGAGGCGTATGGCGCTCTCTACGCATCAAGCTCCTTACTTTCGTCCCCGCTCCAATCAAGAGCTAGAAGTCTGGGGAGATCGCCCAACGGAGGTAACGGTTCTCTGCACGGCCGCCAAGTACCTCGATATGGAAGCTGTTAAGGATCTGCCGCATGTCAGCAATAGTGAACCCTTTGATCAACGATATGCCCATACCTGTCGCCATTTAGAGTGGAAGGTGAGGCATTGCGTCTCTGGAGATACCGGCCAAGCGATGTCAATAGCTTGGATTGATTCCAAGCTCCACTGTCTTCTTTCTGCGCCGGTATGAGGCGGCGGAACCTTCTGCAGGTGCAGAGGAACCTGCGGATCGTGTTCCATATCTTCAGACGAGGAGCTGCGACGAAGAGGAGTTGCATGCGCACTTCAATAGGTTGCTTGAAGAAATTGGTTGACGGAGGAAAAAAGGGTGGTGGGCTAGGGCCAAGAAGATGTGTCCTTATATTCCGGAAACCGCGGCGGAAATAACAACGTTCCTTCCTTTGAAGTTGCCACTCGAGTCAGACGGCGAACATCAGCGTGAGGTATCAATACTCAGGATGAACGTGATCTTAGGCGATAATGCTGAGTTAGTGACTTGGCTTCTCCAATGTTGGGCTTACAGGTGTGCACTTCGACAAGGCAGGTACGCTTCCTTCTGTGACTATGGTCAGGATACCTCTATGAGGTACCAATACTCGGGAGAAACGTGATGCTTAAGTTGTAATTCCGAGTAAAGAGACTTAACATCAATGTCACCTAGTTTTGGAATTCCTTAAGACCCACAGAAGGAAAGTGTCAACCACTTAGCTTCAAGTCTTCCCTATTGATCGCCATCCACCCCCTCACTCTTCCAACCACCAACACCAGACCACCAACATCTCTCCCTCTTCCAACTACCAAACATCACACTAGCAACATCTCTCATCTATCCAATCCATCCCTACGACACTGATCAAGTAGATGCCCAACCCGTTCCGACTAGTAAAGGTAAGTTGCTTCTCTCGTATCTGCTTGCCGCTTCGCAGCCCTATCTCTGATCACCATTCCGTCGAGTATTTCTACCCTCCAAGTGGTAAGTAATACTGGGAACGCTATTTTCAATTGAGTGCCCCATCCAGAATGAAGATCGTGCTGCTTCTAGATTGTCCCTTCCATGAATTACTAGTAGCCAGCCTCGTCAATCCATCCGTCCCTCACCGCTCTACTCACACTCTTCTAATCACAATACCGAATCGCCAACCACCTTCCGTACTTACTTTACCGCCTCTAGATCTGTGCAAACTACTATCAACCACTTTCTCGACGTGGTCTGCTGAAAACGCAAGTTGCTTTGTCAGTTTTTCTACTTCCAATGCCACATCTTTTATCACCATCCCGTCCAATATCCTAACCCTCCAAGCGGTGAGTACTACTGGGATCATCATAATCAATCGTATGTCCCATCTACGCTGAACAGAGTCTTCCTTCTAAATTTGCCAGTCGATAAATCACCGCCAGCCTTGATCTTTCATCCATCTACCTCTCCTCATTCTTCCAGCCTCACACGCTTGAAATCATAACGTCCCCATCTACGTTCGTACACTGAACAGCGTATTCCTTCCAAATTTGGCAATCAATAAATCACCGCTAGCCTTCTTAGTCCTCCATCCATCTACCTCTCACTCCAGCCTCACACGCTTGAAATCACAGCGTTGGATCGCCAACCACCTTCCATACTTACCGTCTCTAGCCTACTGAAAGTACTACTGCCTGCTTTCACAAGTCGGTCCCTTAAATTAATGTAAGTTGCCAGCTTCATCCATCTTCTGCCTCCGCACCAACATCATCTTTCCCCCAAACACACGAGTGCTTTATCGATTACCTCAGCGTCCCAAGCCACAGAAATTACTGAGAATCCCATTATCAATCGTTTGCCCAGACCTCGTACTGCCCTAGCCTCGTACTCCAGCCTCATACTGCCCTATTCGTGAACGACTGCCAATATCACCTCTCACTTTGCTTTTCACTCTTTAACCCCGAATCTAGACGATTCCTTTCTTTGCACGCATATTAAGTTACGGAATCTACATTATCAACCCTTTGCCCAAGAGTGTCTACTGGAAAAGTGTAAGCTGCCAGCCTCATCGATCTTTCTGCCTCTGTCTTTTTCATCAATTGCCTGAACATACCTACCAAGTCATAGAATATCGTTGATTAAGGCCACTCTTATCACGCTGTTTCTAACTTACAGCAACAGTAATTATATTCCTCAAAATGGATTCCATCGTTGGCCCGATCACACGGGTGTCTAAAAACGGTTTCGCAGACCTCATAACTCTCATCCATGGAGACCGAGAGCACTGGGTGGAGCGGCCGCTATGGATGCCGCGGTTCAAGCGTGTCGACAAGCTTCCTCCAAAAATGAAATATTACGATAGCAGGGAGCCAATTGACCCCAATGATAAGCTCTTAACGAACCGAGAGGGCCCAGATGAGATATCGGGTCAGGCATGGCGCTCTGGCATCCTTCACGGATTGATCAACGTGATGCTCAGAACTGTCGCAAAGTCTGAGTTCACAACAACTGAAATGGTGTCTTTAACTGCCCTTATTTTGGCACCAATACAGTTTGTGTCAGCCGAACGCAGCTTCGGCAGTGCGTTTAACTAGATCTTGGGCTTCAATAAGAAGCTCAGCCAATCCATCGTTGACGACGTCGTCGAGAAGAAGAAGAAGATGGTTGTGTTTGGGGGAGTTAGGGATGCAGGCTCGAATGCCCCCCACTGGTACGTGATAGTAGTGGCGATCGATACTCGAACTGTCTATATGATGGATCCGCTACAAGGGAATAAGCCCATACAAAGCCACCAAGATGCTGCTGAGCATCTATACGAAGTGTGGAACGAGAGTATCACAAAGGCTCGACCCGATATCCCGCCACCGATTTTTGTGAAAGCACTTAGGCTACACACGCAGTTGGAGGGATGGAGCTGCGGGCTGGAATGCGGTGTCAATATGATGCTGCTATTCTGGCAGCCTGAGAGAGCAATAGACGTGTTTCTCTCTCGTGACCATGACAGCATAGACATCGTACGATTGCTGGAATATATATCATCAGCTACGAGATGGAAGCCCTCTCCAAACTGGGTCATACCAGAGGATGACCTACATAGATATACAGCTCAACCACCACAAGCCAAAGAGCCCCAACCGCCTCAGGCCACAGAGCCCCAACCACCGCAGGCCAAAGAGCCCCAAACTCCTTCGCGAAGACCTCGTCACCCTCTGCCTACCTCAGCTTCACGACGGTCACAGCGTGTTGCTCAACAGAAGTTGTTACCTGCACCAGAGCCCAAACCTGTTATCGCACCCAAACCTAAACTGAGGGTCCGGCCAATTCAACAGAAGTTACTGCCTGCACCGGAGCCCAAACCCGAACCTGCGCCAGTAGAGCAGTCTATTCCTCAGCAGAAATTACTACCTGCACCGGAGCCCGAACCTGCCGCTGATGACAGCCTTGCCCTAGTACCGTATATCCCTGTCGGCAAGGCCCCTACGGACTCCCAGGGCCGCCTGATGCGTCCGGGACCTAGTATACACAGCGATAGCAAGTTGATCAACTTGGGGCCCACTGGTGTGGTTGGAACTAGCCAACCTGAGAAGTTCAGGGACCTAATTCATAGCATACACGGTGATAGTCCACAGACTTATACATTACCGGTACAGCCCGCGAGCTTCTCACTGGAGCTACCCGCCGATTCCGAATACATAACGGCAGTGACAGCTTCTGGGCTCTTCATGGGAGCGAAGAACCCATTAACGCAACGGCAGGAGAAGTACTGGCCAGTGGACGTCGCACGCCATATTGCTAACGCAGCTTTGCGTATGGGCAAACATAGCTGGTGGGCCGAAGACGAAATAGCCGCATGTGTCAAAGCGTGGCTTACTCCATACCAGCGGGCAACACAGAATAGGCCCATGGTAGAAGTCGAGAGGCACTGGGGATCGTTCGTGAGTGGAGATTTCAACGTCTATCCTATGAATGATACAGATTTCGACGGGCGAGTAAAGAAGAATCGACCCAGGCTGGTCGTCTTCGGCGTACACAGAGGAAACCATTGGTATTCAATCGTCGTGGATCATCCCACCCGAATCGGATATGTGCTAAATTCAATCGAATCTAATGAGACTGAACTCAGCCTCCTTTTAACGAATTTGCGACAAGGGTATGAAATGCGGCTCCCAACACTACCAATGCCTCAATGGCTCATCGCCGTACCAGTTATAGGCCAATTATCTAACTGGGAATGTGGGCCATTGACTGTAATGAACCTGGCATGGCTATTCTCATCGCCATCAAAATTTAAACGCGCCATGACAGAATATTACTTCGCTGGCAGCGATGACCTCAATTGGCTGCAAAGGCAACTTTGCCAATTCATAGGCCTGAATTTGACAGGCAGAATTACGAGATTTTCAGTGCCCCCTCAATATACTAAATCAGGCATTGAGAAATCAAAAGGTAAAGCAAAATCCCGAGTCCCGGCCTCAACCAGAGTGTTAAGGTCAATGTCCGAGATTGAAACGGGGTCAATGGCACCAGAAAACCAGTCATCCCAGCCGCCTGAGGGGCGTTCGGTTGATCAAGAGGGCGCAATAGAGCTTGATGATCCGGCCGCTGAGCTGGACGTAGATGAACCGTATGACATGGACCTGGATATAGATGTGGACGAACTAGCTGCCCCCAACGTGGAAACGGAAGAGGTAGAAGAAGAGCAGCATCACACCGGCGATCAAGCACCTGCCCAGGACCATGATACAGATCCAGATACAGATGCCGATACGGACTCTGATGACTCGGCAGTGCATGAGGACGAGCCTATCGTACAGCTTCCCAAGCCGAAAATAGCAAAGCGGTCGCATCACAAGAGCTTTCCGCCAGCGCCAAAGATCAAGGAATACCAACGTGGCGTAACAGTACTTGATATCATGAGCTGAAACACTTTCAGGGCTGCAGATGCAAGGGACAGGGCCAGGGACATGGCTGAAGGCCGGGTAGCACTACCGTATAGATGGCCAGGAGAAACGTGGCTAGACCTAGCAAAACGACCACAACCTGTTATGCCACGGGAGTGGGCAGGATGGGGTTGGTATAAAGCTAACGTTGAGGCCGTCAACAGGGCCAATGCAGAGACTGAAGAAGTTCGAGCACGACGAGCTAGGAGGGGCGACGGCCCATTGCTACAATTAGGTGACAAGAATCAACAGGAAAAGCAACGTCGTTGATAGAGTATAGAACTACGGACGTATTCATTGCTTCCTTATCATTAGTTATCTGCGTTGATCAATTGAAGAAGGCCTAGTTGCCCTTTGCCGTTATGGACTCTAGTCCTAAGTGCCTACGTGCATGCTTCTACTGCCGATTGCTCTCAGTCTTCACATCACAGCTGTGCAGTCTCTGGTTCATTCTTTTAGAGGTTTACTTTTACGTTGCTTGATCAATATTATACCCATGCTTTCAGGCCATTAATGTAGCCTTTCTTCCAGTCTTTCACGTCTATTGGAAGTACTACTATTCACCTGCAAGTTAGAGCCCAATTTCGAACCATATTTCACCAAAACTGCCCGACATCTGATGTACTACCTATTGATCAACACGATGCCCATGACTTTGAAGCATTCGATTGTGTGTATGAGGAGTAGTCCTGGGTATAGACCTTGGTGTTGAAGCCGACATCTGTATGCAAAATGCGAGATGTATGGATAGCGAAATATTCATATTACGGTGTATACGGCTAGATAAATATGCACAAATATAGACACTCCGCTAGTCGAATATGCACCTAACGGTTTGACGCTAAAATTTTAGTGGCTCATGATTTTTAAATCGGTTGACTGTA